>CM029941.1:75086499-75723999 GCA_017639245.1 Myiopsitta monachus
ATTTCTCCCAAATGACCAGAAGGAATGTAGCCTGAAACCTAGCACAGATCAGAGTGACTTTTCGTAACTCTATGAAGGCTTCTGAACTATCTCCCTGGCCAATACAGAAACTGTCCAAAAATAAGATACGGGATTTCTGCTTCTCCTCTTCTCTCAACAGAAACTGTTCACTCGTACAAGGGTCAGGCACTGTCTGTCTCTTAGAGTGTATTTCATGCTTGAAGAACAAAATGGCTCTCTGATGTAAGGAACTACTATGCAATGCAGAAAGTGTGAGTCTGCAGAGGTCTATATCCTTGTCAAATCAAAACTAGGCTTCTGCAGAACACTAAAAAGTGTTTTTTTTCTCTACAAGTATCATCTCCCTGTAAAATTTCAGCTTTTCTGTTCCCAGATTTTTTTGAGGAGAAAAGTCTTCAGAAAATTAAAAAGAAAAAATAAAAATCCACTCAAGATTTATATTTCTGGTTTTAAATTATGAGGAGTATTTTTTATTTTTGCTGTGAACTAAGAAAGAAAATAAACTCAGCAAGTTTTGTGAAAAGTATAGTCCAGTTTATTTTAAAAGAAAAATTAGAAGGAAAAGAAGGGAATGCTATGCGCTTAATACAAATAAATCATATCAATTAATCAGCTTCTAGAAAGTCCTTACATACTATAGCTGTCGAAACTACAGAATAACCTGCATAGGAATGGCATTTCCTAGATTAGGTCATTAACTCCAAAAAAGAACAAACTGTTTAAACCTAGTGCCATGGGCTGAAACTTGTAGACACATTTTCTCCAACTTGCTTTCCAGGTAAGAGCAAAGGGAAAACCTCCCTGAGAGACAAATCCAAGGCAAACACTGTTCTGGTCTGGGTAGAACCTGCACAGACGCCTGATAGCTGCCTCCATGGTGCCAAGTAGAAATGCTTAAGCAACATTCCATTAGCTATCTTCATCCAGTTCATCTCCTAGTAAAGACATGTCTAGGGGGGCAATGCTAAACGATTTAGAATTTTTTCTGCACCTAATCTAATAATGCCCACACACTAAAGCAGCCTGCAAAAGTATTGCAACACTGACTTTTTCATTACCCATTAAAGTTACATTAGCTTCCTACTCCCACAAAAATAATTCTGTGGAAGTCCCTAAGCATTATTCTTTCCAGTTCTTTTTAAATGTATATATTTTAGAGACTTCCTAACCCCTCCGGTCTTTATGAAAGAAAACTAACCTAAGACACATTGAAGGGCCTTTGTGTTTTCACCCTGCAGTGAATAACAAGCAGTCACACCAGTTTCATTTTTCAGAACTGACAAAATTCAGCACTTTCACCACACCAGTTTCAGAAAACTTCATCAAGCAGTGCTTTGTGCCTGCTCTCCAAACAAGAAAAATGAACAAGAAACCCTGTATGCTTTCCCCCCATATGTCTGGGAACTGCTTAGAAAAATTACAAATTATATTCAGTACAAAAACTTGGGTATGAGCAAAAATGGCGCCATGTACGCAAAGGTAACTTCAAGAGGACACACCCGAGGGACATATGGACAGATCAGCTTAGACCAGGTAGACAATATGCTCAGGTACCGTCTTTTGCTACTCCTGTGGTGGGAGAGAAGCACTCTCTTCACTTACTGATCATACTGGCAAAAGATATTGACTACAATGACAACATATGTGGGAAAACAGTGCCGTCCCAGAGGGAGCTTTGCACACTTGTGAGGTGGGCTGATGCCAACCTGATGAAGTTTAACCATGCCAAGTGCAAGGTCCTACACCTGGGTTGGAGCAATCCCAGGCACAGCCACGGGTTGGTCAGAGAAGAGATTCAGAGCAGCCCAGCGGAGAAGGACTTGGGGGTGCTGGTTGATGAGAAAATGAACAGGAGCCGGCTTCAGTGTGCGCTCACAGCCCAGAAATCAAACTGTATCCTGGGCTGCATCAAAAGGAGTGCCATCAGCAGGTCGAGGGAGGTGATCCATGCCTCTCTCATGAGACCTCACTTGGAATATTGTGTACAGTTCTGCTGTCCTCAATATAAAAAGGACATGGAACTGTTGGAACAAGTCCAAAGGAGGGCCACGAGGGTGATCAGGGGACTGGAGCACCTCCCGTATGAAGATAGGATGAGAAAGTTGGGGCTGTTCAGCCTGGAGAAGAGAAGGCTGTGTGGAGACCTCCTAGCAGCCTTCCAGTATCTGAAGGGGGCCTATAGGGATGCTGGGGAGGGACTCTTCATGAGGGACTGTAGTGATAAGACAAGGGGTAATGGGTTCAAACTTCAACAGGTGAAGTTTAGATGGGATATAAGGAGGAAGTTCTTTCCTGTAAGGGTGGTGAGGCCCTGGAATGGGTTGCCCAGGGAAGTTGTGAATGCTCCATCGCTGGCTGTGTTCAAGGCCAGGTTGGACAGAGACTTGTGTGGCATGGTTTAGTGTGAGGTGTCCCTGCCCATGGCAGGGGAGTTGGGACTACATGATCTTAAGGTCCTTTCTAACCCTAAGTATTCTATGATTCTATGATTTTATAGGCATCTAACATCACCTTTACTAACGAACATCTGAAAATGCCAAAGCTTAGCCCAATTCACATAACCTGAGAAGAAAACACCATAAACGTAAAATGCTGCAACAATCACTAGATAAATCATTATCTTCATTATAATAAAGTCGCAGGACTTCATATTCACTGCTTCAGGACTTTAACTGAAGTCACTTGCTAGGTGCAGAGAAATCCAGTCCAGAACAAAAGCACTGCCATTTGAATCATTCTAGCCATAATATCCTTGAGTGGGAATGAAAAACCCACGTATTTTCAGCCCCATGTATGAAGTCAGGCTAATAGCTATTTCAATTTTAATTAAAACAGTTCTTGTTACTTACAGCATGATGCATATAATGCTTAACCTGTGTGCCCAGAACAGGTCTGCAGAGACAACAAACTATACTTGTGGGCTCTGTTACAGCCAAAACCACATTAAAGCACTCTAGAATAATGCCCAAGGAAAGCTGAATGTGTCAAAGTATCCCTACCAAGAGATATTGCTGTGAAATGCTACTAACGAACTAATAAGAAATGTAACATGTGGGAAGCAGCTTTCTTAAAAAGAGTCTTCCTAAGTTTGCTTCCATAGTTTAGAGCCACAATGGAACATATGAACACGTTTTCTAGATATAAGGATTTGTGCATTTGTGAAGTCAAGATTACTGTTTTGCATATAATAGTGCCTTTTAGTCTGGGCCTCATTTCTGACAGTGAATAAGAATCTAGCTGTTAGTTTACCACTTTTCTTCATCAGTTTCTTAAGTGACTCTGGCAACTGAATCAAGGAGATTTTTTTCCTCCTCAGCTCCATCTGTTACCTGAATCCACGGCCATCTGTCATTTTCTGCAGCAGTCCAAGCATTCACAAGACCCTTCTTATTAAGCCGTGCATAGTATGGGTACCACTTCTGGAGTCCAAAAAGAGCCCGATGAGTGGATGATGCAGTAATTTGTTGGTTTGAGACAATTCCTCCTTCTATTCCTAGTGGGCCAGAGCATCCTGCCAATGGAAACAAGAAAACAAATGAATCCAACTGAATTATCAACTCTTCTGAGTCCCAAGTGGCTGTAGTTGCAAACAGCATACAAATAGACCCGAACTGTCATGTCAAATACTTCATTAGAAGAGATTTAAAAACTCAAGTAGCACCTGCTTTTTGGAGAATTAAAAAAAAAGTACAAAAATACTGCTTGTAAATAACTATTCCTATTTCAAAATTAATGAAATTGATTAAGCTTTCAATTTCTTTAAGTTTGTTCTATCTGAAGAGGTAGGTGTGAGCTTGGGTTGTATAGATACAATGACAAAATCACCCTTAGATTCAAGTACTGAAATAACTGCTACTAAGTAAAAATATTGAAATAATATAGTAATATAATAATATAATAATACTGAAATAACTAAGTGAATTTCAAAGTCGGTAACTAAAGATCTTCTGCTTTGTGGGTCAACTGCACTTCAGCAAATCTGAACAGAAAAGGACAGACGTTTACTTACGCTTCTGATTTTCTCAGAAGCATGGCAGCACTTCACCTCAAGCAGTACCCAAGAATGAACTCTGAAGCATTACTACTACAAAATCCTTACCCCATGTGGACAGTAAGTCACATATAATTAAATTTCTCATTAATAGGAAGGTACAGACAAGAAAAAGTGACCAGTGCAATTTGCTGCTCTTAGCAGAAGTTGAGGTAGGCAGATGCTGCTGGGAGTCACTGGCAATACAATCCTCAAGTATTGCGTGTCATTGATAATGGAGACAAAAGCTAAATTGCAGTTCTAAGCTGATTATGGGTGGACAAGCACATGGCTGTGCTCTGGAAAGATAAACAAGACACCCACACAAGTTTGGTTCTGAGCATGTTCCTTCTTAAAGGCACAAAAAAATGGCTTTCTTTCAGGATATATGTAAATGAAATCTTGGCACTGCTGAATTAATACTGACTTGCACCATACAATGATTTCATCCACATTTTTAACAGTCCAGGAAGCTGGGCTAGAATATAAAGTTCTAGTGCTATTTTTCTGTGTCATGTACCAGCCAACTATAATGCCAGTGCATTCAGCACTTGACATTCAGAACTTGACTCTGTTCATGCTGCACAAAATACAACAAAATGCATCTCCCTCCTGCTGCTGTGCCAGGTGTGTAGCAGTATCACAAGAACACAAATTCTTTGTAACCAGGATAGGCAGGCTCAGTACAGAATGTGTTCAAAAGCCCCAGGTATGTTGGAAAAGTGATGTTTTTCATTGCGCTATCAAGCACTACTTTAAAAATGAAAGACCTGTTCAAATCATAGCTCTGTTTCTAGTATCTTTTCAACTAATCAGAATATATTCCTTTTGCGTATAAACTGGTTGCAAGTCAGAGATAAACTACTTTTCTAGGGAAATGGTGCACTTTCAAGAGCTTCTTACATTTACTTTCTTAAATATCTTTGTCATTTTACAACAGAAAAAAAAAAGTGCACATAGGTGTGCTTATATGTATGTGTAACTCACGAACACACAGACGTACATACAAGACTGATTCCAGCCTACCATGAAATCAAACACCCACTTACAGCTGTTATCCTAAATTAATAACAATTTAAAAATAGAAATGTGAGAAAACAGAAGAAGGCTTCCAAGAGGAGTTTGAAAAGGTGGGACGGAGGCTCGATAGATGTTTTAATACTGACATGGAGCATGAACCTGTATTCTGTCTTCTCACTGCGAGGAGCATGAGGGTCAGGACCCTGGCAGCTGTGCTAGTGTTATTCAGTAACCTAACAGGAAAAACAAGCGCATGAGGACAGGGTCCCAGCATGTATTAGGGCCAGTTTTGAGTGGAGTCCAGGGTAACGATATTTGCTTTGGCAGGTAATTTTCAAAAGAAGAACATGAATTTGACATCACGATCCTTCATCTCCTACAGACATCCCAGATTTGTCAGCCTCTGTTTACGACCTAGAACTTTCTGGAAAATTCTGATTTGAAAGCATGCTAGTTCTCACGCTTGAGATGCATTAAACTGTATTTGAAATATGTGTACATTCCTTACAAAAGACAGGTGAATTTTCCTTTCTCAATTGAAGGCAGTTAAATTACCAAGTACAGCACTTAACTCTAATTTGTCAGCTATAACCGTATACAGTCAGAAGTGTTTACCTTCGTCAGCTTTACCAGGATTATTCCTGAAATCCAGAGCAAATCTCTACCTTCAGGGAATAGATACTTCATTGCACAAGCTTATATTAACTGCAGTTACAGTTTTGGTTTGTCATGTTTGTCAGTTTTTTCAAGTGCGAGTTAAACACAAGATTTACCACTCCTAAAAATTAAAAATAAGACACTAGAGATACTTTTACTTCTGCATTCAGTCCAAACAGAAAATGAGATGCATGTGAAATATTATATTGTATAATAATTGCTAAACAATATTAACTTTACAACCTACTATATACGTATGCACTGCTAAGATCTGTCTTTAGAGTATCATCTTTTTCACCTCCCTGAAGGGCATCAGCTCATTCTCATAAAGTCGGAAAATTAAATTAAGTAAAAGCTTAATCCTGCTCAAAACCTCTTTGAAAGTCCAAACCATGGAACTGGGAATGTAATCCTACTCTGAGCATAGCAGCGCAGATGAACTGAGCAACTCCCTAAGTGCAGCCCTGGCTGATGGGCCTTGAGGAAGCTCACCCAGGGCCATCTCTTCCTGAGACTTAACATACCTCCACATGCATCATGAGGGGTTTGGTTTGGTTTTTTTTGAGTAGTTTTACTTTATACTTGACCACACAAAATTTAACCTTCTATTTCACAGCCACGTCAATCTGTATTTCAGGATTCAAACTCCTCAGTCCATTTTAATAATGCTAAGTACACTTCTTAAATTATCACACTATTTTTCTTTCTTTCTTTTTTAATGAACACCCAGGACTTCAGCAGAAGTTTTTCTAGGACTCTGTGAGTAAGCTCCTTCCACTGTTAGGACTGCATGTTTACCCACCCTTTAGTTCTTTATTTTTAATCAGATATTATTCTACAAGAAAACCTTTCAATATCCTTCCTTTTATCAGTTGAAAAGAAGTAGCTGAACACATTTTTGGATAATCAAATATCAGAGAGCAAATGGGCCTGCCTTAGCCATATGCTCATTAATTCCAAATATTCCAATAGATTTGTGAGTCATGTTTTCTCCTTACAAAAGCTCTAATGGGGCTATTACTCTCTGAATTCTCAAGAAATTTACTTCTGAAAACTCCCAGCTGAATAACCCACCTCTGGATCCATCAAACATCTTGTATCGGTAGAGTACTGGCAACAGACTAGCCTCTTCACAAGATATTCAATTTGAAACACAAACAATGCTTTCCCTCAAGTTATTTCTTTTAGCGCTTAAGAGCCGTGATAGGCCATAGACTACTAACAATGAAGGAAAGAAGTAATTGCAGCTTTTGGAGATTGTCTTTGAAGTAAAACTGAGATATATATTTTGCTGAACAAGTACAAGCTGCATTATATTTTGTTGTTATACATCTGCCTCTATTAAATCCACAGTTCATTTCACAAAAATCATGACAGCTTCAGAAACTGCAGTCTCCAAGAGAGTAGTGATATCGCTACAGTGATGTTGTACAATGCAGTGTGGTCAACATCAGCCATTAAATAGAAACCTGTTTTTATTAATGATGCTGACACCCTGGGGTATGACAATAAGCTCGATGCTAGAAACTTTAAAAAAATAACAGCACTTAAAAAGCTGATTGACAGGTTAATAATACAGATTCACAAGGAAGATTTTGTCACCTGGAGCTGTTATTTTAGTGTCATTAAATAGCAAAATAATAACTTGAGCAGTATTGGTTTTAATCCTCCAGTGACAATTGGTATGCACCGAACTAATGATGCTTCTTTTGTTCTCACCAAACATAAGCCTTTGTCCACAACGCCCCATTGTCCCTGAAGACAACAGAATGTAAAGGTGTACCAATAACTACATCATTGTGAATGGATCCTGTGAAGGATGGTACAAGTCAACAACACACAAAAAGTGAATGATGCTTTTATAATTTTTCAGTGCTCCAAGGAATCCCCACCAACTCACATGAAGATGGCATGTTTATAAAACTACCTTGAAGGCTTCTTTTACAATTTCAAACTTAACTAGATGTGACATGTTATGTACTGTTTCGCACCATAAAGCAAATTATCATTAGTCCAGATTTCACTTATAGACCAACAGTATGGGGACGAAGTAACTCCCCACAAAAAAGATCAGTTCTGTGCTTCCACCCTTGTATTTTACAACAATAAATCCCTCCTGAACAACAATATTTGAGCAAAACGAAATAGAAGGGTTTAGTTAGCCATGTGTTTTACACTGGTATCTCTTCAGAGGTAAATGAGAATGGGGAAATACGTCACTGATTCCCCCTCTTAACAAGAGCAAGACAAATCATTTTAAGGTAAAGAATTACTACAGTAGGAAATAATAAGCAGAAAGCACCACGTAAACATGTTACTTGAGTACATTTAATTTGGACTTCTATATTTATGTCAGTCCACAAATTAAGCAAACCTCCAAATGGTTTAAAAATTGAGAACGTGAGGATCATGCCTCTGCAAGCAGAAGAAAAAGATTTCCTGTTGCTGACAACGAAATGACTTGTTTTGCAGCATGAATATATAGCTTTCATTTTCTCCATTTGCTTGTCTCTATCTAATGCCATCCAAACAAACAGATGAAAAATTGAAGGCATGCAGAAAACAAATCTGCTTTAGACATCTGCAATCCTGTCTTTCTCCAAGCACCTTATTTTCTGGAATGAGATTACTCTGGCTGTGCTTAGCATAGCACGGTGATTGTGCTGAACACAAAGCTGATAATGGGATTACGGATGACCTCAGATATTGCAGAAATTAATGCTGCTCTCCACCATGCAGTCTAGGCTTCAGCCTCCTCTTCATCTTGTTCCTCCTGCCACCCACACATCCTTGCCCTGTTTGTTCTGTCAAGGATAGCTCTCTTCAGGCAACAATGGATTTGTTTTTATTGGAGTTTGTTAGAGGGATAGGGACAATCATTTAGCAGTCTGCTATTATAGTGCCCGTCCATACACAATGTATGAAGCAGTGTTCTTCTAAACCTTGTTTTTTCACAGCCATGACACGATAATGCTAAAATCCTCTTTTCTTTATACATACTCTATAAAGTGCCTTTTACAGAGAAGTGGCTGGGCGATACAGCTTCTCTTCCTACTAGAAGTATCATGGTTTTAGTGCATGATTGTGCAATGGGAATTACAGATAACTACTGATATTGCAGTCATTAATGCTGATACATACATAAACTTCCACCACGCAATATAGGCTTCAGCCTCCTATTTATTTTGCTTGTTCCTTCACACAGAGGCTTTGGCTCTCTGACTATAAGCATTTTCCCACACTGGCCTGCAATCCAAAGGGTGGGATTCACATCCCTCTGATGAACAGCCAGAGGCATTTTTTACACTGAGCAAGTCTGCAAAAACTTAAGACTTCCAGGATAGTGCAGGAGCATAAGAAGATGACGGCTCTGACACTGAAAGCTGATGATGTCTTTTTTTTTTTTACATAGCGCTGCGTCTGAAATGCAGGGTTGTTATTCGGGACTAATTTGATTAGGTCTAGTTTGACAGTTTCTCCATTATGCTCTTTGAATAGAATGGATAAGATTGTAAATTCCTGACAAAAAGCACAGGGATCAACGAATGTCTGAGGAACTGCAACATACAGCACAGTTGAAGAGGGGAGCTACACAACAGGAGTACAATTAAAAGAAGATAACAGCTTCTGACTTAGGAACTCCCTAAACTGAAAACTGCTGGAAGCTGGAAGGAAAATACAATGAAGAACCATTACTTATTGCTTATCCCTTGTCTTACACTCATTCATTAAACATTAATTTCAGACCACTGTCCAAGGCAGGACTATTGGACTATCATCAAACCAAGCATGGTTATTGTTATGCTCAAAAAAGAAGGGTATATCTCAAATCTTGCATCTGCAAAGCTGTGATCAGAAAAGTCACTTTTTTTAGTATTGCTCCATGAAGTGATTGTTGCTCCTATGTTTGCGTTGAACTCCATCACATTAATGTTATTGACAGCATCCCACGACATGGTCCAAATGCCTTTAATGGAATTGGCCTGGCAAGAGGACTTCCAGAATGAAGATATGCTGCTTGTGGATCCCTATCAGAAAAAAACATGGCTTCAAATGATCTGGAAAAGACCCTGTTCCAAGACAAGTCACATCCCATTACAGCCATGCCATTTCTGACAGATGTTTGCTAAATGCTTTTTTTCCTTCAAAAAAAGCTCCAATAGTGAGCATTCAACAGTCCCATTTGTTGATAGTGTTTGACTGAAGTCGAACTTGAATTATTTCTGATTCCTTTTATTATTTCTTGTCCTGATTCTATAAATATGAACAACAAAGTTCTCTTCTTAAAACAGCCTTTAGCATATCTATCTCCTCTCCTATTCCTTGCTACCTGGGGATGACAAATAGTCACAATTTACACCAAGCACACGGCAGCACAACGTGAAGAAACACAGCCATCCTTGACGTGGTAGTTATTAGACTAAGTGGACACACATCTTAAAAGCCAGCTGAGAGTGTAGACCCCAGGAAAATGATCAGCTGAACCTTGACCATGACACATCGCCCATATGGCCAATTTACAGCCACAGCATAAAACTACTACTACTCCATGGTGATTTCAGGAAGAAAAAGCTCCATTGTCTAACTACCCAAACAAAAAAACGATTCCTGAGTTTATACCACTATTAAAGTAACAGCACACAGCAATTCACTCATACACATCACCTTTATATTATTTTGGTTTCAAGCATCAATTGAGAATTAAAACGAAAATTATGTTGCAGTAAAGAGTTAGATTTCTCTCCTTCGATGAGCTCTCATAGAAATATATTAATCTCTACATAAAAAAATATTTCAAGTTGGCACTGTGAAAAATAACATTTCTACCATGTTTAGGTATTGACATGAATCAGTTTTACATAACACATAGACACTTAAACACTACCAAAATTGAAGTAAATGAAACTGAAATTATGGAGTAACACTAAAAAAAATTTCTAACAAGGATTAACCTACATTCATGTTATAGAAGATAAATTCATAGGAGCTTTCAAGTTGTGCTATAAAATACTTGCTATGTGGTCATAGTTACACACTTAAGGAATAGCAGACACCACAACCCCTATTAGTGCATAATAGTAAACAATTATTATTATCTTAAGTTGCAATGACATGAAAAGATACATGATTCCAAGTCTTATTTCCCAATCCCAAGATTTTCTGGTGGGTCTGGACTTGAGCAGCTGTGTGTGGAAGAAATCTGTGCACTTGTGGATCTATTAATTACCTCCGTTACTTTAAGCTTAACTCAGGCATATGAAAATGAAAATTAGGAACCCACTTGCATTTAAAAATAATCTTTTTTTTACCTGCTGCTGCTGAACCTTGTAAAACCTGTGCAATTCTCCTTCCTTAGGTATTGACAGAAATATTTATTAAGAATGGAAGAAAACTTGGCAGCTTTCTAGCTCTGTTAGGAAACTTGCTAATGAAACAGTATTCAAAGGAAGTTGAGCCTTAACTCAGGATACCTACAACTTTCATAGTTCCTTGGTTTTATATTTATATTAATCTGCCTTTACTGACATGCAGGTTGGTGTGTTTTTTTGTTTTTTTTTTTTTTTTTTTTTTTTTTTTTTTTGTTTTGTTTTGTTTTTGTTTTGTTTTGTTTTCTTTATGGATTATGCACCACAGAAAATTTATCTATGTGGCAAATGCATTACACTGTAGTGCATCCTCTCTTCTCATGAATTAATTCCAAAGGACTTGGTTTTTTTAATGTCATGAGGCAATATTTGTACTAGAAAAACTAGCAATTCTAACATAGAGTGGATGAGTATCTCTTAAAATTATAATATTACAATTTCCAGGAGCTGCCAGCACTCACAGGAAAAGAAAGTCCAAGCTCAAGAAGTCATACCAGAGCAGCACTGGGAAAGTTCATCTTCTGCTTCTCAATTGCAGTAAGAAGCATATATACACTCACAGTCTTGCTAATTTCAGAGGTACTGAATTAAATAGCAAATTTCACTGATTTGCTTTGTAAATTTTGGCAAACCCTAATTTGAAGGCAGCTCATGACACATGTATCTATGTGCTTAATGGTTGCTGCTTCTCAAAAGCAGTTCCAAAAATCAACCTTAAAAACAAACAAACAAACAAACAAAAAAACCCCACCACCAACAAAACAAACTTAAACTTTGTCTTGGAAGTAAACCTGTAAAGACAAGACATAGTTACATGGAAAGACAAACTGCATTTTCCTAGTCGATCTACAATGGAAATTAGTGGATTAGAATATCAGCGTAATCAGCATGCCTGCAAGCCAGCCTGACAGTGAGAATGATCATTTGCCAGGAGAAGAAGACATATGCAGATGTTATTTAAATCTGACTACACAGAAACAGCAGTTCTTATAGTCTCTGAGCTGTTTCCATCTTCTTTTATAACAAAACTAACTTTTTAATAACTGGAAATTCTGACATTGGCATTTAGGTCTTGTTCTGGGAGCTATCTGATGCAAGTATAATGTTATATTCATGTAAAGCAGCTTAAACATCAGGGCTCAAAGCCCTATTAAAAATATCGAATGATTTTAAAGGTCATGGACTTTAATTAGAGTGGAAAAAAATTCATAATGAAGATTCAGAAAGTTATTTTTCTCTATGTGCAGTAAGTCTTTCATTATTATAGCAGTGTAGTAAAATTATATTCGTGACTCCATGGTGTACCTTAACCATCAATCTGTACATAATCTAAACATATCCGTACATACATTTTTTGTATGTACCTCCTCATTTTTCCTTATCAGTATCTCTTTTCATCATAAAAAAGGACATTACTCCAAAGTGTTTGCATTAAGAAGTAGCTAACCAAACAAAGCAAACATAGGGATACAATCCACATGACCCAGCTTCAGCTATTAAAAAGCTACCTATCTACCCTGCTGTACCTGCTTATGCTCCTTGTGTCATCTGTGGGAAGAAACAGGTTAAGTCCAAATCACAATTTCCATTATTCCATTATGTATTAAGAAAGTGTTTAACACAAATGTAATCATCTTTTCTGCATCTACTGACCAATGAGTAAGTCTTCAACATAACTCCTAGGTTTGAGAGACTAAAATTAAGTGAATCTGATAAGATTTAAAAAAACTGAAAAGACATTACTTTAAAAATACATGATGGTATACTTTCCTGCAAAGCTAGATTTACTAGACAGCTAGCATCCTTGCGTTTTATGGAAAAAAGTCTTTTAAAAACAGATGCCAAGGAGGAAATGAGCACTAACAGCTAATAAACAACTTTCCAGACTTTGATTTTTTTCTGTTGAAAAAAAAATCAGAAAAAGGTTGAATGTGACTTTAGAATTGGAATTCCAAAGTGATACACCCACACAAAACCTCAGAAGGTTGCTATAAAAACACTAAGCAGTTCCTCATTTTGTCTGTATGACATCTAAAGTCAGTGGTGATGAATCCCAGGGGTCAAAACAGGTGCTCTAGCGAGCTTGTGGAGCTCCACCTATGAAGACACTAAAACCTGACTGGATATGGTCCTGGGCAAAAGGCTTCAGCAGGGAGGTTGGACTAGATCTCCAGAGTACCCTGCCAACCTCAACCCTTCCATGATTCTTTGCTCTGATTCCAGCCTTGCTCTCATTCTAAATAGTTCCAACCCCAGTCTCTTTTCATATCAAAGCTCACAAACTGGTAAATCCTGGCATCAAACTAGCACAGACGAGGCCTTCCTGATTAGGAATAATCTGACATTATTCTATTGACTTTGGAGTGTTAGTGATTTACAATGTTTGAGGATTTATTCCTGAAGTACTTCACTTTATCCAGCCTTATACAGCGCTACATGAAATACTACTACTACTACTACAACGAATTGTTCATTATCACATTTTTTCTTCTTGGGAGGCTTCATAAGAAGAACATTTTATACAAATGTACTGGCAGTCACGTATCCTGGCTCATTATGTGATTAGCTGTCTCTTTGTTTAGCTTCAGTAGTCCAACAGCACTGGCAATTAACACAGACACAGTAGATATATTTCTATACACCTATTTTTTGAACGTACGGCCCTTTTTTTTTTTTTTTTTTTTTCAAGCACATTCTTACTGACAGCTCACTGGCTCTTTTGCTCATGATAGGCTTTCTTCCCCCACTGGCAACTATTGCTTCTTATGTCACCTTTTAAAATACCACTTTTAAATGCAAGCAAAGCCTAAGCCCTCTATGGTCCCTTTGTAAGTTTTGCCAAATCCTACCAAGAGATGGAATACCTGGATTCTGGAATACTGACTATTTAAGCTCTGCCTGATCTTTTCCACTAGTTACAGGAAACAGATGCAGATGTTACTTTTACTTTTTTGTTTTTACAGAGTAAAAGTAACTAAGTACAGTTAATTTGAAGCCAGCTTATGTCATATGCACCTAATTGCTCAATGATTGCTTCTTCTCAGTATCTGCCCGTTCCAAAAACCAACTTTAAAAAGAAAATAACAAAGAATAAAAGAACCCAAACCTTCTCTTGGAAGTAAAACCAGAAAGATGAGATAATAGTTGCATGGAAAGACAAACTGCATTTTCCAAGCATGTCTACAATGGCAATCAGTGGGCTTACAACATCAATGTAATTAGCATGCCTGCAAGATAGCCTGATGACGAGAATGATCATTTGCCAGGAGAAAACGATGTGTTCTTCAAGTGGCAAATCTCATTTTGCTGCCTGGAGACAGTCTTTCTGTCCTTGTCGTTTGGTGCGTTGTTCTTTTTTTTTTGTCCTTTTCAGCAGCTGTTCCTAGAAATGGCAGTATTTCTCATTATAAGACGTATTTATTGAAATTGCTTAAAAACTACATTTTTGAATGCATTGTCCTATTTTTTTTTTTTTCCTCAGGCACATTCTTACTGCTACCTTATATGCTTTTGAGTTTCTTACAGTTTTTCTTCCCCCCAAGTGGCAGCTCTTGCTTCTTAATGTCTCTTAAAACATCACTTTTAAATACAAGCAAAGCGTAAGTCCTTTACAGTTACTGTCACACAGAGGCAGATCTTCACTTGAATGAACTCTAACGTGTGCAAGAGCTGTGTATGAAACACTGACTTTTCACATTTTGTAACTTGGCAGATTTCCAATGTTAATATCATCATTGACTAAAAGAGATGGTATAGATCCAATGTTCTGAACTGAGTGATACTGAGTAACTCAGTTGTAGCAACTCATGTTAATTGTTGTTCTGAAGACTAATCCTACCGGCAAGACAAAATCAATGTCTTCATTCCTACTGAAGGAATTTAATCAGCTCTTGCACCGAGACAAGATAATCATAGAATCATAGAATAGTTAGGGTTGGAAAGGACCTTAAGGGACGAACCCCCCTGCCATGGGCAGGGACACCTCACACTAAACCATGCCACACAAGGCTCTCTCCAACCCGGCCTTGAGCACCGCCAGCATCACAACTCCCCTGGGCAACCCATTCCAGTGCCTCACCACCCTCACAGTAAAGAATTTCTTCCTCATATCCTATCTAAACTTCCCCTGTTGAAGTTTGAACCCATTACCCCTTGTCCTATCACTACAGTCCCTCATGAAGAGTCCCCCCCCAGCATCTCTGTGGCCCCTTCAGATACTGTCAGGCTGCTCTGAGGTCTCCACACAGCCTTCTCTTCTCCAGGCTCAACAGCCACAACTTTCTCAGCCTATCTTCATACGGGAGGTGCTCCAGTCCCCTGATCACCCTCGTGGCCCTCCTCTGGACTTGTTCCAGCAGTTCCATGTCCTTTTTATGTTGAGGACACCAGAACTGCACACAATACTCCAAGTGAGGTCTCATGAGAGCAGAGTAGAGGGGCAGGATCACCTCCCTCCACCTGCTGGTCATGCTCCTCTAGATGCAGTCCAGGATATGGTTGTCTTTCTGGGCTGTGAGTGCACACTGAAGCTGGCTCATGTTCATTTCTTCGTCGACCAACACCCCCAAGTCCTTCTCTGAAGGGCTGCTCTGAATCTCTTCTCTGCACAACCCGTGGCTGTGTCTGGGATTGCTCCAACCCAGGTATAGGACCTTGCACTTGGCATGGTTAAACTTCATCAGGTTGGCATCAGCCCACCTCACAAGCATGTCAAGGTCCCTCTGGATGGCATTCCTTCCCTCCAACATCCCAAAAGAACCACACAGCTTGGTGTCATTGGCAAACTTGCTGAGAGAGCACTCACTCCCACTGTCCATGTCACCGACAAAGATGTTGAACAAGGCAGGTCCCAACACCGATCCCTGGGGGACACCACTCGTTACTGGTCTCCAGCTGGACATTGGAGCCATTTAGCACACCTCTTTGTGTGCGGCCATCCAGCCAGTTCTTTATCCACTGACTGGTCAACCTATCAAATTGATGTCTCTTCAACTTAGAGTCAAGGATGTCATGTGAGACAGTGTCAAACGCTTTGCACAAGTCCAGGTAGATGACATCAACTGCTCTACCCCTGCCCATCAGTTCCGTAGCCCCATCATAGAAGGCCACCAAATTGGTCAGGCAGGACTTCCCCTTAGTGAAGGAATGCTGGCTGTCACTAACCACCTTGTTGTTTTTCATGTGCCTCAGCATGGCTTTCAGGAGAATTTGTTCCAAGATTTTGCCAGGCACAGAGATGAGGCTGACAGGTCTGTAGTTACCTGGCTCATCCATTTTCCCCTTCTTGAAAATGGGGGTTATATTTCCCTTTTTCCAGTCATCGGGAACTTCATCTGACTGCCATGATTTTTTAAATAAATAGATCATGTTTTCCTCTTTCTAGTCCACTGCAACACAAAATGAAACAACAAAGTAGAATTTACAAACCCCCATTTTATTTTGCACTTCAGTAGACTCGTAGAATACATAATGTCAGTGATTATTTTGGATACATAAAAGTCACAGGTTTTACAACTTCAAGCTGACTCCTAACCAACTCCTAACCAACTACACAATGGAATACAACATTTTTACCCAGCCCTGGTAAGTTTATAGAGCCATTCAGCCCTGAAATCAGAAGGCATTTATCTCCATGTTTGCTTCACAGATTTAAATCAAAACAAAACGGATTTTCTTGACCTATTAGCATTTTAATTATTATTGCTCTGATTTCTGACGTGTGATTCTGAGTATGTTAGCAGACAGAGTAGTACTACAGCACTGAGGTGAAACATATGATTAATCTTGTTTCATGCTTTCACACAGAATATTGTATGTCAAAGGCAACATCTTTACCGATTTGCATCGGTAGCGGCTAATGAGCATGTAATGAGCATGCAGACACTTTCAGAGAAGCAAACTTTATCAAACTATGCTTTGTGAAGCTTCAAGACTCTAGGAGATGACATGAAAATGAAGTGATTAGTTATGTTCCATGAAACAGAAGACAATCTTTCAGACAGTAATGGGAAGAACTGCTACCCATTTGCTGATATGTCGGAAGAGATTAAATGCTTTTTATATGCTGATGTAGCATTTCAGCCAATGGCAGTACATTTTTCTGTTATCTTACTGGTCAACACAGTTCATGTGTATAAGCAATGGCTATCAGAAGTAATCAAATATAAAGAAATTGGATGTTATGTTCTACTTCCCAACAGAGCCATTACTGCTAAGTGACTATCTTGCACTTCCATTACCAAATCCTGTCTCCATACTTTTATAGTATGGTTGTAAAATTCACTTTGGCCTTTACATGCTCTACAGGCTTCATGATGAGAATACAAACTGAAAATTAAGTTAGGCAACTCTTAGGTAGTCTACGTATTTAAAAAATAGAAGCAAAAGGATTTGAGAGATCTTTCAGCACCTAATAATGATTTGCTTTTTCCAGTGGCAATGTGATTTCATGATACAGTATTTTTAAGAACTTTATCTAGATGAAAAAGCTATATTTAGGGATTACATAGCTACACCAACAGATCAGTGCTCTGCTCCCATCTACAAAAAGCAGCTGTAGGGTGCACTGTGGAACTACAGGAAGAGGAGTCTACTTCAACATCCTGTAAGCCGCTAAGTCTATAATTAAAATCACCAAGTACCTGGATAAAGATAACCTGTTGGGAAGACACCAACGTGACTTCTGAAAATGGCAGTCCTGCCTCATCTTTCTGAGTTCTTTAATGGTGACAATACATGTAGGGATAAAGGAAATAAAAGTTGAAACTACACACTTGGATTTTTAAGAAAGTGTTTAATAAGGGTCCATGTGAAAGGCTCTTGCCAGGCAGTGGGTAAAAGGCCTTGCTTCTGACAAGCTAATGTAAGTACATATGTATTAATTATATATGAAACATGCTATACAAAAAAGTCTAATTAAAGAACAGGATGCAGCTTCTCAGGATGGAATGACAGCAGTGGGATCCCCCAAGGATCATTGCTAGAGTCAGTTTTACTCATCAGTGACCTGGAGGAAAGTATGAATGGTGAAATTGTCCATTTTGAAGCTACTAAGCTCTTTTGATCAAATACCACTAGAACAATCAGCAGCTCCAGGACACAGAAAACTGAATGAGTGATCAAAAAGGTTACAGATGAACGCCAATGCACACAAATGCATGTATGAACAAAAAAATTGTGCACGTACATGTAGACTTGGAGGAGATATGAGGGGTACAAATGTTAGAAACTGTCCAAGCCTACCTTCTCTCCTTAAATGATGCTTGTCATTGCCACAGAGACATGATGCTTAGCCAACCAGACTGCTGAACTCGCTGAACTAAATTGATGGGGTTTTATGCTCTTAAAAAATAACCAATGAAAAGGTAGTGAAATTTAGCTAAGAATCCATGATGTTATTCATGTAAATAGTCTGCTTAAAAACAGCTCCCCAGGAAAACAGACTGCATACATATTAAGTATAGCAGCTCAATTAAGAACAAACTAGACTTTAAGAAGCTACAGTTTAGAACCCATCTCCTTTAATACCATTTATAGGCTCTTTACTCAGTATTCTGTAGGAAACCTAATCATCCAGTATTTTAATATTATAAAGAAATAAAGTTTGTTTGGTGATTACCAAGAAGAGAGTTGTATTTCTAAGCTGACGCACTGAGAAACAATATCCCCTTTCCTAAAATTCCTCTTCCATAAACATGCTCAATGAAGGTATTCGCTGTGAATTTTTCATTCCGGTGCTTTATATAAGAGATGGAAGGTATTAGAGAACAACATCAGCTGACCAAAATGCAAATCTCTTAGCATTTTTCCTTTGATAAATGATGCATAAATATTTTAATTTACTGTGGATAAAATCCTCTCACCTTATTTACCAAATTCCTAGATATTTGAAAAAAAAAAATGATTTAGTAACTGTCACTTTCAACTATGCAAAGGGAACTATTCACAAAATGTTATAACAAAAGGCAAATGGGAAGTTATCTGTCAGTAATAATGAGTAAGCACAAGTGTGTTTACAAATTCATCTTGATGCATTAGACTCTGACAGCTGAGTAAGAGCCAGGAGACCCCACTGTGCAGATGTCTGTATTAAGAAATTCCAAATAAAGTTGCACATGACAGAATTACAGTGCAATTACCACAGAAAAGGTCTTTCTTTGACTCTTGATTCAATAAAGTACCAACAGCACTAAACTATGCTGTTATTTATCCATAATGACTTATGAAAAAAAATTTAACATTATGCTATAAAAATTTACGCATCTATTGAAATCCCCAATTATCTCTTTGTCCTGTGTCTTCAGTACCAGCACAGAAAGCTCACATGACTCTGGAAACTTCTTAATGCCTACTTTGTCTAAGTCTCCTTATGTAAAATATTTTGTGACTTCAAATCCTTTTGGATTAACACAGACCATAATTTTGCAATGTGGGATGCTGATCTGCTAACTTAACTGAAGTAGCATCACCAGAGCAAGGGAATTTGTTTATCAACTTCTTGTCTTGCACAAGAGAGCGAATTCCAGCCAAACTTACAACAAGGAGGAATGTGTGCACTTAACTACAGTATCTCTTCAGCAGGCATGCATTTACAAGTGCCTAACAACACGAATAAGAATGAAGTGCAGTCTGGAAAATGGAGCAGCTTGATTTGGAGGTTTACATGTCTTTCAGGAGTCATAAAAGTTAGGAGAACAAGACTGTATCTACTTAGAATGAAATTCCTTCCTACTATGATCAAATTTAAAATCACGTTATTCATACCCCATAGAAGCCTACTGGTATATAGGAATTATGGGATATGACACTCACACTGTCTTCTGAAGGTACTCCACCTTCAGAAGACTTGCATGAAAATTACATTAAAAATGCCAATTACATCAGAGACCAGAATCTGTTTTAACTTAGGCTCTTTCTTTGGTCACAGAGCAGCAGTGTGGTATCTCTTCTTTCCTAAGAGGAAACACTCTTCTGCATTACATCTCTTATACATGGCCACTGTGGGCTGATGCAGTTTTTGCTGTTCACAAAATGTACAGTTTTCCTCAGCTTTTCATATTGGCTAACTTATCCGACTCCCTACCCAGTAACCCATCTTGGTGAACTCCTTGGGGTCAACTTATTGCTCTTTGCAGCATGGCAAAGGTAACACAAATGACATTAGGCTAGATAATGACTAACAATTAGGCATTCCAAATTGAATCAAACCCACTTCTAAAGTCTGTTAAGGGGTCACTCACTCAAATTACCACTTGTTGGAAAAGTTAAAGGTATTGTGAAATAAAAAGGTGGAATGACCAGAAGGTAAGAAAAAGAAATGGAAGAAGATTCAGTAAGCACAGAAAAATCCATATTCAGCTTCCTGTACAGCTGTGTTCCTGCTCTCCAGATGAGAAAAGACACGATTTAGAAACACTGAAGAAAAAGAATCTTATTTGCACACAGTGGATGTTAGGATTAAAATTTGCTTCCAGAGTTGTAAGAATACCAGAGAATATTCCTCTCATTAATATTTGCTTTTGTCTAATTTTGAATTAATGAATTACAACATGGTTACTTTTTATGCTGTGCCCAGGATGAAATTTCAAAACATGGATATGTAAAACTGAACTGCATAAAAACAGGAACAGAGTAATTATTAAATTAGGTTTCAGCAACAGGAGCATAAATGGAATTTGATATTATTAGAATAACAACAGACACAATATTAAAAACTACACACTGAAACAAATCTTAACTGAAGGCATGCAGTATTACCATCAACTGCACAGATTTGCAAGCAAAGGAAAACCATATTTACGGGTGAGCTCTATCAAAAAGGTTTTGCTGGATCAGTAATCTGGATATTGCTAGATATTAATCTGCCCATCAGTTTTAAAGGGTAGAAGTTTTGTATAATATGTTTCTGCAAATAACATTTCTAAGTAACTGCATCAAACCAAGAGCTGGCTAAATTAAATCTAGCATTAATACCAGAAAACAATCACTGATTGGGCAGGACTTTGAGCAACTTGTTCTAGTGGAAGGTGTCCCTGCCCATGGCAGGGGGTTTGCTCTGGATGAGCTTTAAGGTCCCTTCCAACCCAAACCATGATACAAAGAAAAAGGGCTTGAATTAAAGGTAATTCTATCAGCTTTTCCTGGCACCCATGCAGGTATGCCATTTGCCTCTGGCTGACAGGCAGTGAATGCAGTCCCACGTGGAACGCTGAAGAGGCTAGAAAGCAGTTTAGGCTGTGACAAACAACATGCTGCTTCTCCTAGCACAATGATCAGATGCTTGAGATATTCCGAATTTCTTGTAAGATCATTTAATGGAAAGCAACAAATGAGCATGGTGTTGTTCAGGGACTAAAATAGATGTAACCTACTAGCATCGCTCACTGCCCCCTTACCTATCTTACATATCACTGCACCAATGCCTGGGACATGAGTTTGCTGGAGTCTCCATCTGTCCAAAGCAGCAGGAGCTGTGGATCTTGCCCCAGTGGGAAGTTAATCACTGAACATATTCTATTTCCTTCTCCTTCTGAAAACTGCAGGTAGGAGCTGTGCTGATCCTGGAGATTTTAGTTCATTTAGGGCTCATGTTATCCTGTTTTGTTCTATTCTCTCTAGTTCATTGGATTTTCACAGCTTGGCTTGAATTCCAAGTCCAAATGAATCTCCAAAATATGAATCAACTTTCAAACCTCCAACTTTTGCAAGGTTTATTCCACACTTGCCTGTAATTCTACTCTCCTGGTTTGTTAACTACTGCAAACCCCAAGGCAGTTTCATTATGAGTTTGTAAGGTTCTAAAGATGATTCTCCTCTCATTGCTCATTTCTGTGCTCACCAAACGGTAGCAGCAGACTAGAACAGTCTGACTCAGATGGCCGGACACCCTCCATGCTTTATCTATTTTGAAATAAATTCTGTATCTTAAACATACTAAAGCCTGAAATGAGGCATGTTCCAATTAGACTATTATGTGAAACATAAATATGGCCCTTTGACTTGGCTATTGGGAACTTTGTTGAGCCTACTGCAGCTGTAAATTGTTCTTTTCATAGATTTATAATCAGTAGATTTATAATGATTTTATTGAAGGTGTTTTTCCCTACTTTTAAGGTTTTTTTCTGGTCTTAACTGGTGATTTGTTTTCAGCTTGCTTCTACTGGCTTTTGATTGCTTTACAGTACAAATTACTTACCTGCAAATTATTTTTCATTTCTGTAAGGCTGTAAAATAACAATGTGCATTATTGACCAGACCGGGAACTTAGGAACTGTAGAGGCTACTTTCAGAATAACAGTATGCTACAATTTCTCTTCTAAGGCTTAAAACTGCTGAAATATGTATTGTAGTCTTTGCCACACATAAAAATGCACAAAAAAGTTCTTCCAACACAGAAACAGTAGACCATTTTCATAAGTACTTTTTCTCCTCTACTTTTTCCGAATGTCTGATTCTATGTTTCTGAAAAGGTAGGGTCACATTGCTCCCTCACACAGAGAATTGTGGCCAACAGCTCAATGTCCAACTGGAGACGAGTGGAGTCCTTCAGGGGTTGGTGTTGGGACCAATCCTGTTCAACATCTTTGTTGGACACATGGACCAAATCAAGTGGAACTGAGCACCCTCAGCAAGTTCACTGATGACACCTAGCTATGTGGTTTAGTTGATGCGCTAGAGGAAGGAATGTGATCCAGAGGGATCTGGACACATTTGAGAGGTGGGACGATGCAAACCCTACAAGGATGCTGGAGAGAGGGACTCTTCATCAGGGACTGTAGTGAAGGGAGAAGAGGTAATGAGTCTAAACTTACACAGGTTAGGACTAGGTTAGATTTAAGGAAGTTTACTGTGAGGGTGGTGAGGCACTGGCCCAAATAAGCGGTAAATGCCCCATCCCTGCCAGTGTTCAAGGCTGGGATAGACAGGGATTTGGGTGGTGTGTTCTAGTGTGAAGCTTCCCTGCCCATGGCAGGGGGGTTGGAACTAAATGATCTTAAGGTCCCTTCCAATCATAACCATTCTATGATTCTGTGAATATAAGCTTGAGTTCATGCTGTAAGTATTGACACAACGCAAAAGCTGCTATAGCACTGCATGACTTGACTTTTAGAAAGAAGGTGATTAAATGTGTAAAATATGCCTGTTGGGTCCTAAGGACTTACCTGAATATTTTACAATGAGTTTCTGTCAAGTGCCTGAGTACAGATTGTATCCTCTACTACCTAATCAAAGTAAGATATTGAGAAATTAATTTTCAAAGGGAGACATTGCTGTACAGTACAACTGCAGCAAGATTAAAATGTACCCAAAGGCACAGGGCCCACGACTTCATTTTAACATCAAACACTGAGAGATTAAGTCTCATTTTCCTACTGTGTTGAAAGGAGAAACTACAATTCTGCTCTGTTTAGCCTGATTTTGCACACTCGCATCTTACATGTGATGTCTGGACAAAGGTCTGCAGCAGAAGGGAAAGAGTGTGCTTTTGTTCTTTAAAGACTCAATATGAGAAATGTTTGATTAGTATTTCTCACTAGGTCATTGAAACGCCTGGAAAACATTTTAGTGTTAACTACGTGTTCTGTTATTTCTGTAACATTACATTAACATTCTGAACTGGTGTTAGGTCTTGATTTCATGCCCAGGCTCTATCCCCTGCCATTCCTCTATACCAGCCCAGTATTTGTGCAGCTGTAAAGTTCACCAGATCAAAGAACTAATATGGTTCACTAATTACCTTTTCCATTTCCTGGGTCAGATTTTGCTGAAACAACAAGGCACATAGGTAAAATGGCAGCAAGAATGAGCAGCTGCAAAAGCAGCAAGACAGGTAAAGAAGAGCTGAAGCAGGGCTCCTTCAAGCAGCAACGGGGCTGGTTTATGTGTTTTTAAGTGTCCTGGGTTCAGCAGTAGCAGTAGCAGTCATTTTTCTCCTTCTTAGTAGCTGATACAGTGCTGTGATTTTGACTTTCAGCCTGGGAACAACCCTGATAACACTGATGGATTTAGCTGCTGGTCAGTAATGATTATTTTGACCAAGGACTTTCTGAGTCTCATGCTCTGCCAGGGAGGAGGGGAAGCCGGAAGGAAGAAGAGACAGGACACCTGACCCAAACTAACCAAAGAGCTATTCCATATCACAGCATGTCATGCCCACTATATAAACTGGGGGCAGTTACGCAGAAGGGCCAGTCACTGCTGGGTCGGGCTGGATATTGCTCGGCAGGTGGTGAGCGGTTATACTCTCTTCCTTGTTATTTCCCTTATTATTATTATTATTGGTGGTAGCAGCAGTGGTTTGTGTTATACCTTAGTTACTGGACTGTTCTTATCTCAACCCATGGGAGTTACATTCTTTTGATTCTCCTCCCAATCCCTACGGGAGCGGGAGGAAGGGGGGGAGTGAGACAGTGGCTGCGTGGTACTGAGTTACACCTGGAGTTAAACCACAACAGCTCTTTTTGGTGCCCAACGTGGGGCACGAAGGGTTGAGATAATGACAGATCTGACAGAAAAGTGTCTAATCATATTTGTGATAAGCATTCATTGTTTCAGATTAATAGTCACTCGTCACAATGCTGATTTATTGGCTCTCAAAGTTGTTGCTCTTGATCTCAAATTTTCAGCATGTCACACCTTACTTACAAGCGGTATTTGCTGTGTTAGTGTCTACTGGCTGGGGGCCTTGGGCTAAGGTTCTTGTTTCATTGCATTTTATGGTAATGACTTGTAATACAACAGAATCATTGAGCATGAAACTAATCTGGCTTGCCTTCCCAGTGTGGTCACCACCTCTATACTTTGGGCGGTATATAACAAAAGTGTTTAGCAACTACACACCTCTTTTGCCCTCCTCGGGTGGTCAACCCATGAAGGAGACATACCGCTACGTTCTCAGCACAACCCTCCCCGCCCCCCCCCCCCCCCCGACCGTTTACAGCATCATTTGAGAATTCTGAAGGTTGTGAATGGCCTCTAGGTACTCTTGAGACCTGACTGCTGATTGTGATGGGGGTCACTGTGTTGGCACGTATGCAGAGTGTGTTTTACCCATGACCATTTCATCTGACCTCAAGAGTTAAGCAGAGTTGGGTTTGGGCCTTGTCTACAGTTAGACGATGATATGGGAAGACCAAGAGATTTTCCCCAAGGCAGGAGCGGAAAGTGCAGAGGGGGCCGAGGAGGAGTGGCATGACCCTGAAGATGACTTCTCAATAAATGGAAACTCATGCATTGCTTCTGGAGTCAAAGGCAACCAAATGGCATGCCACCACTGATATTGCCAATGCTTTTTTCTCAATTCCTTTGGCAGCAGAGTGCAGGCCACAGTTTGCTTTTACTTGGAGAGGCGTCCAGTACACTTGGAACCGATTGCCCCAGGAGTGGAAACACAGCCCTACCATCTGCCATGGACTGATCCAGACTGCGCTGGAACAGGGGCAAGCTCCAGAACACCTGCAATACATTGATGACATCATTGTGTGTGGGGATACAGCAGAAGAAGTCTTTGAGAAAGGAAGGAAAATAATCCAAATCCTGCTGAAATCCGGTTTTGCCATAAAACGGAGTAATGTCAAGGGACCTGCACAGGAGATTCAATTTTGGGAATAAAATGGCAAGATGGATGTCGCCAGATCCCCACAGATGTGATCAACAAGATAACAGCAATGTTGCCACCAACTAATAAGAAAGAAACACAAGCTTTCTTGGGTGCTGTGGGGCTCTGGAGGATGCACATCCCGAATTACAGTTTGATTGTAAGCCCTCTCTATTATGTGTCCTACAAGAAGAATGATTTTAAATGGGGCCCTGAGCAACAACAAGCCTTTGAGCAAATTAAACGCGAGATAGTGCGTGCAGTAGCCCTCGGACCAGCCTGGACTGAGCCAGATGTGAAAAATGTACTGTACACCGCAGCTGGGGAGAACGGTCCTACCTGGAGCCTCTGGCAGAAAGCTCCAGGGGAAACTCGAGGTCGACCCCTTGGCTTTTGGAGTCGGGGATACAGAGGATCTGAGGCCAGCTATACGCCAACTGAAAAAGAGATATTGGCAGCCTATGAAGGGGTTCGAGCTGCTTCGGAAGTGACTGGCACTGAAGCACAGCTCCTCCTGGCACCCCGGTTGCCCATGCTGGGCTGGATGTTCAAAGGCAGGGTCTCCTCTACACATCATGCAACCTATGTTACATGGAGTAAGTAGGATGCTCTAATTACACAACGAGATCGAATAGGAAATCCCAGTCGCCCGGGAATTCTAGAAGTCATCATGGACTGGCCACAGGGCAAAGATTTTGGAAGGTCACCAGAGGAGGAGGTGATGTGGGCTGAAGAGGCCCCACCATACACTAAACTGTCAGAAAGTCAAAAGCAATATGCCTTATTTACTGATGGGTCCTGTCGCATTGTGGGAAAGCACCGTAGATGGAAGGCAGCAATATGAAGTCCTGAACGACAAGTTGCAGAAACTGCTGAAGGGGAGGGTGAATCGAGTCAGTTTGCAGAAGTGAAAGCCATCCAGCTGGCCTTGGACATTGCTGAATGAGAAAAGTGGCCAGTACTTTATACTGACTCATGGATGGTGGCGAATGCCCTGTGGGGGTGGCTGCAGCAATGGAAGCAGAGCAACTGGCAATGCAGAGGGAAACCCATCTGGGCTGTTGCACTGTGGCAAGATATCGCTGCCCTGCAGAACCTGGTGGTAAAGGTACACCATGTAGATGCTCATGTACCCAAGAGTCAGGCTACTGAGGAACACCAGAACAACCAACAAGTGGATCAAGCTGCTAAAATTGAAGTGGCTCAGATGGACTTAGATTGGCAACTTGAGGGTGAATTATTTTTGGCCCAGTGGGCCCACGACACTTCAGGCCATCGGGGTAGAGATGCAACGTACAGATGGGCTCGTGATCGAGGGGTGGACTTAACAATGGATACTACTGCCCAGGTTATTCATGACTGTGAAATATGTGCTGCAATTAAGCAGGCTAAACGGTTAAAGCCTCTTTGGTATGGAGGACGATGGCTGAAGTACAAATATGGGGAGGCTTGGCAGATTGATTATGTTACACTCCCACCAACCTGCCAAGGCAAGCGTCATGTGCTTACCATGGTGGAAGCAACCACACATATGCTGTGCCCCACGCCACTGCCCAGAACACTATCCTGGGCCTTGCGAAACAGATTTTGTGGTGACACGGCACACCAGAGACAACTGAGTCAAGACAATGGGACTCATTTCCGGAACAGCCTGATAGATGTTTGGGACAAAGAACATGGCATTAAATGGATATATCACATCCCCTACCATGCACCAGCCTCTGGGAAAATCAAACGGTACAACGTGCTGTTAAAACTACAATGAGACCAATGGGTGGTGGGACTTTCAAACATTGGGATACACATTTACCAAAGGCCACCTGGTTGGTCAACACCAGAGGATCTGCCAACAGGGTTGGTCCAGCCCAGTCAGAACTTCTACATACTGTAGAGGGGGATAAAGTTCCTATGGTGCACATAAAGAATTTGCTGGGGAAGACAGTCTAGGTTGTTCCTGCTTCAGGTAAAGGCAAACCCACTCATGGGATTGCTTTTGCTCAGGGATGTGGATATACTCGGTGGATAATGCAGGAAGATGGGAAGTCCAATGTGTACCTCAAGGGGATTTGATTTTAGGGGAAAATAGCCAATGAACTCAATTGTATGCCGTTGCCTGCTATGTAGCACTTTTATAGCCCACCAACTAGATGTCTTCAGGTCACCAGCGACTGGCCCTGACTTCCCTCCAACCATCACCCCAACAAAGAATGAACTTTGGTGAAACTAGATGAGTTCTGTGGTAAAGGAATGATCAGCATCAGCAGGGAATGATCCAACCCTGCATACAGCCTCTCCTGCTGTGAAAGACTGCTACAAGAGATGGAGTCTGACATCATGGACCGGATGGACTCTGAAGCTTTATACAAATTGGTCCATGCACTAAAAGGAATGATCTCTCTCTCTCTCTCTCTCTGTGGATGTATATATATGTGTATATATATAACAGTGACGGTAAATTGAAAAATTGGGATCTGAGCATGATGTGAAGGGTATGGAATAAGGGGTGGATACTGTACTGCGTTCAGCAGTAGCAGTCATTTTTCTCCCTCTTAGGAGCTGGTGCAGTGCTGTGGTTTTGACTTTCAGCCTGGGAACAACCCTGATAACACCGACGGATTTAGCTGCTGGTCAGTAATGTTTATTTTGACCAAGGACTTTCTGAGTCTCATGCTTTGTCAAGAAGAAAGGGAAGCCAGGAGGGAGCAGAGATAGGACATCTGACCCAAACTAACCAAAGAGCTATTCCATACAACAGCATGTCATGCCCACTGTATAAAATGGGGGCAGTCACGTGGAACGGTTAGAACACTTCTGGGTCGGGCTGGGTATCCGTTGGCGGGTGGTGAGCAGTTATTCTCTTCCTTGTTATTTCCCTTATAATTAGTATCACTGGTGGTAGCAGCAGTGGTTTGTGTTATACCTTAGTTACTGGACTGTTCTTATCTCAACCCATGGGAATTACACTCTTTTGATCCTCCTTCCCATCTCCCCGGGAGTGGGGGGGAAGAAGCGGGGGAATGAGACAGCGGCTGCGTGATACTGAGTTATGGCTGGGCTTAAACCACAACATCAAGGAATTGTTACACTACAGTGTGATGAAGTGAAAAACAGGGGTAAGGGCTTTCTGTCCCAATTCACTGACAAAAATAGAAAATCTGCTGGGAAATGTCTGGAATTTGAAGGCTTCGATGCCTACAAGAGCGTACTTATTTAATAAATTGGAAAGAGATTGACAGGCAACCTATCTTGATTTAGCTGAAGTTTATAATTTACAGGACATCTAGAAATCCCTCAGGTTTGGCATGTGCCTTAACGGACTTCCCAGTACATACTAGCAACATGAATGAAAATAGAACAGGAAATCCAATATAAAGAAATAAATCATTTTTGTACCAGTGAATGTGCATCTTCCACTTTTGCAGATGGCTATAATACCCTTACCTACAGGAGTCTGTGTTTCTAGAAATCACGAGTAATTCTGCAGTTCATTTTTTTCCTTAATGAAAGCAGAAAACCTGAATCAACTGACTAAATATGAAAAGTTGGAAAATATCAAAATAAATTATTGACACCATGAACTATAGAGCAATTTCAAGAATGCAGAAGAAAAATTTGCATGTTTGGCCACTTTTCACAAAATTTTGCTACATGTTATATAGCACCAGTATTTTAGGTCATAAACCTGTCAGATTTTCAAAACAATCAAGAATATGCTTGAAACCACACTTCATAGTGATTATTCACAGAATTAGTCAAACCGATACTTTAAGCTGTAAAGAAAGTTCTCCTAAATCTCATTCAATGAGATTTTAACAGTAATCAGTACTTTAGGAAACTTAAGTTCATATTGATTCCTGTCAAGTAAAGTGTTTAACAGTGGCTCACTACAAGCTTTAAGCCACAACTTGCTGCTAACTAGAGGTGCATAAAAAATCTCATGCTTTCAGACTTAAGTTCCCCAGAAGGTTATCTGGAAATGAGGTATGGTTGTAATGGGATCATGTTTGCCATGTAACAACAATCCAGTGTTTAATAGGTCTATTTTTACAGGGCACTTCTATGTGCTGAATTCACATGAAAAACTATTACCACATTTATTAATTTAAGAAAATGGTTAAGTTCTGATTCCTACTCATATTTTTAAAACACAGACTTCATAGAAGACTAATTTTAGCTAGATGTAAAACTTCCCCATCAAAACATAGCTTTTAAATGTTTCATAAATTGTGGGGTTTTTTTTGCTTTTTTTAATTTTTTTTTTCCTGGGCACTTCCTATGACCTCATCCTGTGATGTTTCTTTTGGATAGCATTTTTCTGATCCTAAGCATGCAGGCTTTCTGAACCCTGAACCCTCCCAGGCCAGGGCTGGCAAGAGTTGGATGGGACGAAGACAGAGATACCCAAGACTCACTGAAGACTATGACCATCAAACAGAAGAGTACAAAGGACAAGCATCTGAAGCCAAAAAGTCATAAAATCACAAAATGGTTTGGGTTGGAAGGAACCTTAAAGCTTATCCAGTTCCAACCCCCTGCCACAGGCACGGACACCTTCCATCAGACCAGGTTGCTCCAAACCTCGTCCAATCGGTCTTGAGCACTGCCAGGGATAGGGCAGCCATAGCTTTTCTGGGCAACCTGTGCCAGGGCCTCACCACTCCCACAGGGAAGAAGTTCTGTCTAAGAGCTCATTTCAATCTCCCCTCTGCCAGTTTAAAGCCATTCCCCCTTGTCCTGTTACTAAATGCCCTTGCCAGACGTCCCTCTCCAGTTTTTTTGTCAGCCTCTTGAAGTCCTGGAAGGCTGTTAAAAGTCGCAACGATTAAGAGCACTGCCTTGAAAACACACTTTAAAGTGGAATACAGGAAAAAAAAAAAAAAAAAGCAGTACGGTCTCTTAAAAAAAATCCAAACTGTGAGACTAATTATTTCTCCTGTGCTACAAATCATTAAAGTTGCAGGTGTCCTGTATTCTTGGGAACAATTTTGAAAGAAATCTCTAAAATCACAGCGCATCAGGATGCTTTGGAATGACACCATCTAGCCTGGGAGTATAAGGCTGCATGTAAGCAGAAGTCTTGAAAGTCTCTTTAAGCCTGGATCTGTCAGATCGCTAGGTAATTTTTAAGTAAAAATGACACTGAAAGAAGAGGTGTTTTCATTTAAATAAAAAAATGCCACTTTGAGTTCCACAGAGAGGAAGGCAGAAGGTGACCAAGTACAGTACAGATACATTACAGAACTAAAGTATCAAGGACAGGAAACAAATGAAAATACTGTGAAGGTGCACTGCTTACCAGGATCTCTGACATTCTAGACAAACTGAATTGGTGCACTTACTCTGAAAGCAGTCCTACATATGGGCTTGTTGAATATACAGAAAAGGAGGTGAAGGGGCCATAGCATATGTAAAAATATTTACAGTGATTAATCCGATCTGTACCTTTAAAGAAAGAACATGAGAAAATTTGCCATATGCTTTAATGGCAGCAACTCTTGGCAATCAGCAAAATACAGCTCGGAAATGCACACTGTGAAATTATAACAGGTCCACTGCATAGCACCATCTTCTAGATAAAGAAACAACCAAACAAATTGCAACCAAAATTACCTGTGGAACTACTCAGAAATTACTGCAATTCACAATCCCAGTTGCTCACGGGAGATTTTAACAATACAGATTTGTACTGAATAATGCAAACAGTCTGACACTGATGTAAGTGGCTCCCTGGTGCCTGGAGGAGAATTTTGTGATCCAGAAAGTAAAAACTTCAACCCCAGGAGAACCTGTGTTGGAAGCAATACTTATTTACAGAGACTCCGAAACTAAGGAAAGCTGTAATGGAGGTAATCATAACTGATAGCTTGAATTCAGCACAGAAGCAAGAAATGGGCTCAGAGAGTGCAAGAACAGAAGGAGTTGCAGCTGCATCAAGGAAATGCTGGGGCCTTAAGAAAACTGGAAAGTAATATGGAAATAATACAACTTAGGTTTTGCTGTCAGAGGATGCGAAAAGGTCCTCTCTTTCCATTTTGTGCTTACTAAACATCTGCAGACAAATTCTGTAAATACCTGATGAACTGAAGTATCTCTTAACAGATTGATAAGATTATTCCATACCAACTGAGCTGGTCTTGAAGCTGCTGGTGCGCTTGGGCTCCACATTGCTCTGCCTTTGCTCAACCTGTGCTTTCCTGCAGTGAGAAGCAACTGGTTTACGTATCATTTATGCCTGAACAGCAAAAGACAGCAGTAGGTAATAGGAAAGAAAGAAGGATGAATTAAAGCATTTCCAGAAGAAAACTAAGAGGTCAGGCCAATGCTTCAAAATGAGAAGGGTATGTAAATAAAACACAAGGAAAGCCCAAAGGAGCAGAAGCATTGTTAGGATGTGAAGCACATTGGCTGGCTAAGGAAATCACCTCCATGTCTTCTGACAACTATACACCACAGCTGAGACCTTACAAAGCATCTCCATACCTCATCCATGCCAAAAAGAGACTTGGAAGATGGTCAAGGTGGTACAAATACAGTTGCAAGCCCATTAAGCATTTTAGCGCTATTTTAGTACTCAGTTCTAGATGAGCATTTCCCCCTAATTTCAGCTGCACTAGTTATTAGCAGAGGGTCTTGGGACTAGTCAGAAGGATTTTGAGTGGATTCCCCATGAGGCTTGCAGGACCTGGATGTAATAAAAATCACACCTGGAAAGTACTACACAGGAGAAAAAAATAAAGGGAATTATTTAGGACATTAAGTGAGATGAAATTTAAGGGAATTATTTTGGACATCAACTGTGGTGGAATCAAAAAGAGAGAGAAATCTTAGATGGAGCATTAGGAAAAAACAGGATGATGTAAACTACTCCCAGAGCTCTGTAGTCCCTCTTTATCTTCTCCAGGATACTGCTATCTACATCAGTAGCACCCACATGGATCAGTACAAGTGGATAATACTCAGTGGGACAGACTAGAGCAGGCAGCTTCTCTGAAACATCCTTGATCCGAGCCCCTGGTAGGCAACACACCTCCCTTGAGCCTAGGTCAGGCCAACAGATGGGTGCCTCAGTTCCTTTCAGAGTAGAGTCCCCTACTACTACAGCCCACCGCTTTTTCCTGGCAGCACCAGTAGTGATCGGAGAGGCGGTTATGGGCTCTGGAGCTCAAGCTGTCTTTTCATCAGCTCTCCAGGATATAGGGCAGTACCTTAAAAAGGCTAGGAGGATTGGCCAGGTTAATAAATGGTTAGAAGGGTGGTGCTGTAGTCAGGGGTTTGGGTACCTTGAACACGGGACTCGATTTAGTAGGTCACGTCTACTGGGGGCTGGTGGAGCTGGTCTGACAAAGAAAGGGAAGAGTGGATTTGGGAGGAGGCTTGCCAGATTGGTCAAGGGTGCTTGAAACTAGATGTGTTGGGGGAGGGGGGCATCATTCCATCCCAACACACCCAGTCACTTGCCAACACCTATAGGAAATGTTCAGAGCAATGTACAGATATTCCAGCTGATCCAGCCAATGAGCCGGCTTCAACTGGAGTTCGGCTCAGATGCCTCTATACAAAGGCCCGTAGCATGAGGAACAAACAAGAGGAATTAGAGATGTGTGCAAGTCTACGGGGGTATGATATCATAGGCATTACAGAAACACAGTGGGATGGCTCCTATGACTGGAGGGTTGGAATGGAAGGCTACAGGCTCTTTAGAAAGATAGGCCGGGTAGGCGGGAAGGGGGAGTTGCTATTTCTGTTAGGGATAGGCTGGAGAGTATGGAACTCTGTCTGGGGACAGCTGAGCAGTCAATAGAGAGTTTGTGGGTCAGGGTTAAAGGGAGAACAGCAATGGATGACATTATTGTGGGGATCTGTTACAGACCGCCTGACCAAGAGGACTCGGTGGATGAAGCGCTCTATAGACAGACAGGAACAGCCTCACGCTCACAGGCCCTTGTTCTCATAGAGGACTTCAACCACGCTGATATCTGTTGGAGGGATGGTACGGCCCAGCACAAGCAATCCAGGAAGTTCCTCAATTCTGTGGAAGGCAACTTCTTTCTACAAGTAATAGAGGAGCCAACAAGGAGAAGTGCCATGCTTGACCTTGTGCTCACCAATAGTGAGGGGCTGGTTGGAAATGTGACACTCCAGGGCAGCCTTGATTGCAGCAATCATGAGACGGTCAAATTCAAGATCCTCAGGACAGTGAGAAGAGCATGAGGGAAGCTCACTGCCCTAGACTTCAAGAGAGCAGACTCTGGCCTCTTCAGGAACCTGCTCAGTAAGGTTCCATGGGATATAGCCCTAGAGGGTAGGGGGGCCCAAGACTGTTGGTTGATATTCAAGGATCACCTGCTGCAAGCTCAGGAGTGATAAATCCCTACTAGAAGAAAGTGCTGCAGGAGGGCCAGGAGACCTCCTTGCATGGATAAGGAGCTGCTGAGGAAAATTCGAAGGGAAAAAGAGGCTTATAAAAGGTGGAAGCAAGGACAGGCAGCCTCGGAAGAATACAGGGATCTTGTTGGGGAAGCTAGGGACCAGGTTAGGAAAGATAAGGCCCACTCAGAATTAAACTTGGCTAGGGATGTTAAGGATAATAGGAAGAGATTCTATAGGTACATTGCAAATAAAGGACAGACTAGGGACAATGTGGGCCCTCTCCAGAAACTATTGGGAGAACTGGCTACCCCGGATTTGGAGAAGGTTGAGGTTCTTAATGACTTCTTTCCCTCAGTCTTCACCAGAAAATGCTCCGACAACACCACCCAAGTCTTGGAAGGCAGACGCAGGGACAGTGAGAATGAAGACCAGGGAACCACTGTAGGAGAGGATCTGGTTCATGATCATCTCAGGAACCTGAACGTATACAAGTCCATGGGACCGGATGAAATCCATCCACGGGTCCTGAAGGAGCTGGCAAATGAAGTTGCTAAGCCACTGTCCATCATATTTGAAAAATCATGGCAGTCAGGTGAAGTTCCCGATGACTGGAAGAAGGGAAATATAACCCCCATTTTCAAGAAGGGGAAAATGTATGACCCAGGGAACTACAGACCTGTCAGCCTCACCTCTGTGCCTGGCAAAATCTTGGAGCGGATTCTCCTGGAAGCCATGCTGAGGCACATGAAAAACAACAAGATGGTTAGTGACAGCCAGCATTCCTTCACTAAGGGGAAATCCTCACTGACCAATTCGGCGGCCTTCTATGATGGGGAACTGATGGGCAGGGATAGAGCAGTTGATGTCATCTACCTGGACTTGTGCAAAGCGTTTGACACTGTCTCACATGACATCCTTGTCTCTAAGTTGGGGAGACATCAATTTGATAGGTGGACCAATCAGTGGATAAAGAACTGGTTGGATGGCCGCACACAAAGGAGCTGTGCTCAATGGCTCTATGTCCAGCTGGAGACCAGTAACGAGTGGTGTCCCCCAGGGATCGGTGTTGGGACCTGCCTTGTTCAACATCTTTGTCGGTGACATGGACAGTGGGAGTGAGCGCGCTCTCAGCAAGTTTGCCGATGACACCAAGCTGTGTGGTTCGGTTGATATGCTGGAGGGAAGGGATGCCATCCAGAGGGACCTTGACATGCTTGTGAGGTGGGCTGATGCCAACCTGATGAAGTTTAACCATGCCAAGTGCAAGGTCCTACACCTGGGTTGGAGCAATCCCAGGCACAGCCACGGGTTGGTCAGAGAAGAGATTCAGAGCAGCCCTTCAGAGAAAGACTTGGGGGTGTTGGTCGATGAAAAAATGAACATGAGCCGGCTTCAGTGTGCACTCACAGCCCTGAAAGCCAACTGTATCCTGAGCTGCATCAAAAGCAGCATGACCAGCAGGTGGAGGGAGGTGATCCTGCCCCTCTACTCTGCTCTCATGAGATCTCACTTGGAATATTGTGTACAGTTCTGGTGTCCTCAACATAAAAAGGACATGGAACTGCTGGAACAAGTCCAGAGGAGGGCCACGAGGGTGATCAGGGGACTGGAGCACCTCCCGTATGAAGATAGGCTGAGGCAGTTGTGGCTGTTGAGCCTGGAGAAGAGAAGGCTGTGTGGAGACCTCAGAGCAGCCTGACAGTATCTGAAAGGGGCCTATAAGGATGCTGGGGGGGGACTCTTCATGAGGGACTGTAGTGAGAGGACAAGGGGTAATGGGTTCAAACTTCAACAGAGGAAGTTTAGATTGGATATGAGGAAGAAATTCTTTACTGTGAGGGTGGTGAGGCACTGGAATGGGTTGCCCAGGGAATTTGCGAATGCTCCATCACTGACAGTGTTCAAGGCCAGGTTGGACAGAGCCTTGGGTGACATGGTTTAGTGTGAGGTGTCCCTGCCCATGGCAGGGGGGTTGGAACTAGATGATCTTAAGGTCCTTTCCAACCCTAACTATTGTATGATTCTGTGATTCTATGGGTAACATAAAAAGTCATTACTACAATGTACAGGTATTTGGGATATACCAAAGTAGACATATTGTTAGAAAATACATCCTGGAGAAGCTGAATTGGCAGAAGAACAGACTGCATGGAATATTTTTGCTTTTTTTATTCTTGACCTAGAATATTTTATATATTCGTGATGTGGATTGGAAATCTTTGAGTTTTGTGAGGTAATTCTGAGATAGCAATCAGTAATTTACACAATTAGCATAACAGTAATTATATGATTACTGTAAATATGTGTAAAACTAATGGTGTAATTAGAATTGTAATGGTGTAATTAGAATGTGTAATTACTACTTGCAATTACATAATTACGTATGATGAAATAACTAAAATTCTCATGAAAAAAGAAGACACTTCCAAGCCCAGCTATAGAAACTGCTATAGTGCAGAATTACACTGGTGTAGAAAAAAAAGAAAATTTATTATTTTAATGCTGACTGTGTTAAAGTTAGCTTAAAATTAAACAAACGCTAAAAGTTTGCGAACTGTGCCACAGCACTAGAAGAATTTATTGCCTTTCCTTAACAGGGGTAGTTCAATGATTACAGGCAGTAATCAGACAGACATTATTGGCGCCCTTCATTATTTATTATTTAAAAATAAATCTTCATATGTTTGAATTCATATGCCTGAATAATATGTGTGTAAGTAGTAGAACAGAAGTATTGAAATATCCACTTCATGTAGCATTTTCTAATTACTGACTTGAACAATATATTAGTCTTCTCCGAAGTCTTCAAAGCATAGGTGTTCACGTTGCTACCCAGAGGAAGTACAGAATAGAAGCTTTTTACCACTGCACTCGAGAGCCACATCGGCACCTCCCCCTCATTTACCACACTACAGAATCACAGAATCACAGACTGGTTTGGGTTGGAAAGGACATTAAAGCTCATCCAGTTCCAACCCCCTGCCCTGGCCAGGGACACCTTCCATCAGACCAGGCTTCTCCAAGCCCCATCCAATCTGGCCTTGAACACTGCCAGGCATGGGGCAGTCACAGATTCCCTGGGCAACCTGTGCCAGGGCCTCAACACCCACACAGGGAACAACTTCTGCCTAAGAGCTCATCTCAGTCTCCCCTCTGTCAGGTTAAAGCCATTCCTGCTTATCCTGTCCCTAGGAACCCTTGTCCAAAGCCCCTCTCCAGGTTTCCTGTAGCTCATTTAGGCACTGGCAGTTGCTCTAAGGTCTCCCTGAAGCCTTCTCTTCTCCAGGCTGAACAAGCCCAGCTCTCTCAGACTGTACACACTTTGCAGCTGACAAATGAACAGTTACTGCAAAGCTAACTCATTTGTTAAAGTTTTAAACTCACTGTCCTTGACCTCTATACCAAAATAATTTGATTGTGTCACAGAGCCTGATCATATTTATAAAAATTCTTTAACACTCAACAGAATTATCCTTTCAAATAACTTAGTGCTCTTCTCTAGTTGATGGAGCCCTGGGTCACAGCTGTCAGTATTAATCTACAGAAGCACCTCCAGAAAGATCATGTGTCTACATGATTGGCTTACCAGTGTTAAATCTCCAAAGCCTGACCCAGAAACTCAGACTGTAGGTATCATACTTTGCAATTCAGTAACGCTTTACTGACATGAGCAGAATTCTTTCACTATTTCAATGCACTGGGAATATCTATTTTATGTTTTATATATATAGGTATGAAAAATATATGTATACATGTATATGTATTTATATGTGTGTATGAATTTTTATATATATACAAAATATACATACACACACATAAAATGAAATCAATATAATACATAATATATGCAACTTCACACACAAAGATTATTTTTATACACAATTTTATACAAATGTCTATAAAATGGAAAGAAATATGAAGTAACATTCCATTTCTGAACCAGAATACACAATGATTACTTCAAGTAACAGGTTTGACTACTCTGTTTCTAGCTAAACAGGAAATTGGTTTTATATGATCTATAATATGAGCAATGGTCATGATGCAGGCAAAAAACCAGAAGGGATAAACTGAAGAAATGGATAAGATTACTGGTAGAATTCCAAATGGTAATTCAATTGCATGTTATGAGGAAATATGCCAAGTAATTCACCAGCAACTTTTACAGAATAATAGATGTTCATATTTTACAACTTACTTCAGGCTGCCATATAGCCTGTAAAATTTCTCAAAGCAAATATTAAACTTTTACTTCTCTCCATAATTATATACACTGTATGTTGGATTCCTCAAATCCTTTGTTTGCTGCATATATAAATCTAGTAATTTACTGAGACTACTTAAAAAAATTCCCATTCTGTCATTTGTAGTTATTGGTCCATATTGTTTTCTTCTGCATTCTGCCCCATGCACTCACAATGTGAACACAAAACAAAGAATCATATTCTTCAGCTTTGTCATGGTTTCATTTATTTAGTATTCAACTTGCAACACTCTTTAAATTTTTTTTCTCCTACATGTAGTAGATCTTCTTAGAACTGGAAATTCCCATTCTTGAATGTGGATGACTCCACTGTTTCAGCTACTATTACATACTATTATGAATGTAGTATCTAATATTACAAATGCTAATACACAAATACTTTCTTTTTTCTCCTTTAGGTACCATATCATATACTGCAACATATCTTGGGACTTTTATTAGCTTTTCATAACTTTTCTTATTATACTTTAGTATTATATTTTATTATTACATTTTAATATTATATATTAAATAAAATATTCATTATATACTATATCAATATATTATATAATCATATTATCATATGACCATTAATAAAGACCATTATCCTTTAGCATCCTTCAGCTAAACCACACAGGCTTTCTTCTCTGCTGCACTGCAAATATATCAGCCTCCAGCATCTGTTATTAACTCTTAACACATACTGCATTTCATACGATAGGTTTTTTTGCTATTGCAAAAAATGTTTTTTTTATATGCAAAAAATATATTTTTTGCTATACTTTTGCTATTTTGATCTTCAATGTTACCTAGTCTTTCAAAAATGAGGAACTCCTTTGGTAGTAACAACTTTAGAAATTTGATCTGTATAGTGCATTTGTAGCCAATGTTATTGGTAAAATCAGTGGAGACTGTTCCCAGGACAGATACTGGATGAACTCCACTAATGAATTCTCCAAATCAGTGGCCCTACTTTCAGAGGCTAGAAGTGTAGCCCCTGAAAGTTGTTAAAGAAAGTAACATCTATTTTTGCCCTGCCTTTACAGTTGTTGATATCTGTGAATAACTACTCTTTAAGGCAGGATACTTCAGAAGATGAACCCTTTCCCCAAATCGTTTATTGTATTTTTCTACTTTACACTATTTATTCTTTCTTGTTTGACTCTAAGATAATAATTTTGCATTCTGCAAATTCTTTCATCGTATCAGCTGTTTTGCATGACAGATATGGTCTCTTAAATTTCCTCCATCTTGAAAAGAATAAAATGGCTATTGTGAGCATTACATATTTGTAGACTAGACAAATATCTCCATAGTATACTACAGTTGTTTCTGCAAAAAAAATATTTACTTTATTAAAAAAAAATAATATAAAAACATGCAGTACTTACTCTGTTGGCAGTTTCTTCCCATAAATTCACCTGGACATTCACAGGAATAGTTGGCAACGAGATCTGTACAAATTCCACCATTCTTGCAAGGTTCAGCTTCACATTCATTTATATCTGCAAAAACCAAACAAGATATTGCCAGAATTAGCAAAGAGAAATTGTAAAAGCAATAACCACTTTTTTAAAGCACTAAACTACAATGTAGTTATGCAACTGACATTAGAAACAAACATGCTCTGTAAACTGTGTGATTAGATAGGGCATGCTTTAGAAAAAAACATAGCAATCTCATAAATGTAGGTAGTTTCATATGCCTGCTAAACTTTTACGATGTCCTATCATGCAACAGCATTTAAAGTTTTGCTCAGGGATTTTCACAGTAATGCCTGGAGAACATCAGGGCCACAAGTCACTATTTGGCCTTAAAGAAAAAAATCCAAGTAGTTCTAACAAAGTACTCCTCAGCGATCCTTGCAACTTCAACAAATGTGGCTCCGTCTTTATCAACAGATGCCAGTTAAGAATGTCTCTCAGTTCATCTTAATTCATTAAACAGCTAACTGACAAGATTGTTTAACTGTCTAAAAAACCTCCTTTATATGCATGAGTTAGCAGACAAATTGAAACTAATAGCTTGATCCTGAAGGCTGCAAATTTTATTAAATTCAGAAGACAGAAAAGGCAGTTAATTTCATTTGCATTCCCCTTTTCAGGTACTCTTATTTCAAATGCCACAAGAATAATACTCTCCAGCATTTTTCAGCATGGTAACCTATAATATCAGATTCTTTTTCTCAAATGCACTATAGCATTTCAGTCATCTTATACAGGCAGGTGAAGGATAATGATATCTCCTAATTAAAATTATCTATTTCTGCATTTATGTTTTCTCTGTATGAAGTAGAAACATAATGTGGATGGTATGTATCATTCTCAAAGGGCTGCATGGATGCATACAGTTAAATACTCAAAAAACAGTAGCCCACACTAGCTTCATTAAGAACTGAAGTCCTGTTGCATTAGACACTGTAAACAGCAAATGGAAAAGTAGTCTTTAGCGTGTACCACAATTTTTCTTCAGTCAGTTTTACTTAAGTGCATATTCATTCTGGAAAAAGTTCCTGATACAGCACATGTGCATAGCACAGAAGTAAGTTCAAATGAGGAGAGAGAGATGAACTAATTGCATTCACTAGTAGGCAAAATGTCCTATGAATTGAAATAATACTCCTCACTTTTGTGCTGAATCTGCTTCTGTCCCCAAAATGCCAGCCTGCTTTGTGCTGTCATATATAATCTAAAGGAAATGCTTCATAAATGTCTAAACCTGATGCAAGAAGGTTGGTGCAGAAGAAGTAGAGTTCATCTGTCAACAAAGCTCTTTATTTCTGGTACTTGAGTATGTAATTATTGTACTTTTAATTTGGATTTTCACATTTACTACAAATCTATGTACAAAAATTCAGTGTTTTAATACACAACTTGCCTAGATGTGATTGATTTCGTGATGTCTCCAGGGAAGTCTGTACCTCCAAGTCATCTCTGCAGATCTGAAGAGCTGCGTAGCTTTTAAACTACATCTGCAAAGTATATGAGGTAGGTTGAAAACTGGTTGAATGGCTGGGCCCAGAAGATGGTGATAAGTGGTAGGAAGTCTAGTGAGAGGCCACTGTCAGAGTACTACCAGAGCCAATACTGCTCCGACACTGTTCAACATTCTTCATTAATGACCTGGACAGTTGGAGCAGTATGCATCCTCAGCAAGTTTGCTGCTGACAGAAAACTGGGAGAAGTGGCTGACATGAGAGAGAGCTGTGCTGCCATCCAGAGGGACCACTACAGACTGGAGAAATGGGCTCAGAACAGAAACCTCATGAAGTTCAACAAGGTGAAGTGCAAAGTCCTCCCTCTGGGGAGGAACGCTAGCAGGCACTCGTACACTGGAGAATGCTGCCCAGCAGGAAAGCAGCTTAGCAGACAGGGTCCTGGGGGTCCTGGAGGACAGCAAGTTGACCATGAGACAGCAATGCATCCTCACGGCAAAGAAAACCAACAGTCTCTTGGGCTGCATTAGGCAGAGCACTGCCATAAGCTTGAGGGATTTTCATCTCTCCCCTCTGCTCAGCACTGGCAAGGCTACACTGAGAGTGTTTCCATTTCTAGGGTCTCCAGTATGAGAGAGACCAGGACATCCTGGAGACAGTTAATTAAAAGGCCACTTAGATAATTAAGACACTGAAGCACCTTGCCTATGAACAAAGCCTGAGACGCCTATGAACAAAGCCTGAGACAGCTGGCACTGTTCAACTTAAAAGGGAGGGCTAGGAGGAAACTCAGCAATGTTCATGAATACCTGATGGGATGATGCGAGAAGATGGAGTTAGGCTACGTTCAGTGGTGGCTAGTGACAGGAAAAGAAGCAGCTCGCACAAACCGAAATACAAAACATTCTGTCACATCAGACAACACTGTGAGGGTTGATTTTTCTTACTGAGCAGTGGTGTAGGTTGCCCAGGATGTCTGCTGAGTCTCCATCCTTGGAGATACTCAAACAGCCTTTGAGTACTGCCCTGGGCAACCAGCTCTAGGTGGCCCTGCTTGAGCAGGAGGAGATTGGACCAGATTCCTTCCAGAAGTCCCTTTTACCCTCAAGCCTCCTATGATTGTGATAATCTTCCCACTGCTGTGAATAGAAACACAAGGACAGATCTTCAGCTAAATGTGGAAGCTAGTTTCAGTTCTCTGAAGCAGAAAAAATTTAGATTTTTATACTGAAATTAGTTATGGTTACTGATCTCTGAGTTTCTTTTTAATCCTTCATGTCATACCATTTGTTGCCTATAATGATACCACATCCTGGACAAATAAAAATTCACAGGTTTAGCTAAATTTCTGCCTATTAAAGAGAAAGAAGAAAAGTAATAGCTTAGTGTACACAAAATAAAACCTGCTAAGGGAAACAACCAAAGAACAGACCTGCTCAATTCTAAATTAAGTTCTTTACATGTATTTATAAAATTTAACAAGATTCTTCAGCTCTCTATTTGCCTTTTTAAGCAAAGCCCATTAACCTTACATTTTCACCAGGTTATTCATTATTTTAATACAGGCTAACATGTTTGTGGGGAAAAAATACCAAGGTCACTATGCTTTAAAAAGCATTAAGTGAATATATGAACTATCTTTTATTTGGTGAAATAAAGGTAGCATTTTATCCTCCTAAAAGCTTTTTTTTGTGTAAAGCTATTTTCTCAAAATATTTTTTTCTAATTTGTCATTCCTATTGAAATATGTAGGAAAAAATGCACAGCTTTCCAGAATATTTTATGTCATCTATGTAATGATGTAGAAAACAGACTGAACCTGAAGTACCAGGCACCTTTAAAACAATCCTCATATTCTATCCCTATGGAGCCATTATCTATGATCAGTGCAGAAAAGATGTAAGTTCTTTATTATTATCTTTGCAACTTCGATCCCACAGTGATTTTTTTTTCCAGTAATTTTGAGAACCTTTAGTCCCATCAGTTCAAACAAACATGTCATATTTGATGAATGAGGAAATACTAGCTAATTGTGGCATCGTATTTGATACCAGAACAGATGCTTAGTTGGAAAGATAATGAACTGAAACGTGTTAAAGAAAGGAGCGTAAGTTCTACAGAATTATTTAATTTACTATTCATTATTTCATTTGATTAAATGTGCAGATGTAGAATATTTAATTAAAAGTGGTTCCTGCAAATTGTGGTCAGATTTTATTCAAATTACTTGATGTGCAAATGACGATATACTAAACTTTACACCAGCTGGTGTGTTTCTTTCTTCTCAAACACATATATTCCCTTTTAAACTTTGTTGCATCATCATGATTAGAAATAACTTCAAATAGAAATTTTAAAATTACAGTTTCTGGAGTAGCTGATCCTAAAGACAATAAAGACTCCTAAAGAAAATTTCTCTGTATGTTGCCAGATACAAATTCTTCACTGACTATGCAATCAACCTACATATGTGGGAAGAATGTGCTTTTAAAGTAAATAAACTAATACAAAGTAAAATCACTGTAGGTTACTCATGATTTTTCAGGTAAACTTATGTTTTGTGCCAGGTCAGATTTTGAAGTGTAATTCACGTTAACAGTATTATGCATTGCAGGGGCTAAAAAGCAGATATCTGGGTACTAACAGAGAATTCAGGGTTACTCACAGAGGAACCTAAGACGACTTAGATACTAAGTGAAATGGACTTCTGAAGAGTTTGAAGTGCCAGACACTTTCTAAACAGTGTCCATATTGGCTAAAAACCCCCAAATCCATATAAAAACCCCCAAGCCCTGAAAACCCAATCCTGCCCATGCCCAATCCCCCAATATTTCTCTACTGAAGATGGATTATTAAATGAATAGTGGTTCAGGAACAAGGAAACACTGACCATTTTCTGAAAACAGACTTTTCCTTGTATAGTAATAGCTTGAAAGTCTAGGACAGTTGATTAATAAAGGCTATGTGAAGGTTTCTTTTTATGCTGAAGATGATTAAATTTACATTTCCTGCATCCTAGAATCAAAACAACTATAAAGCTATTAAGCACACTCCTGTTTGAAGCACAGTCATTGTGCACCCTGGAACAGAAGTATGCTGTCAGAAACTGGCCAAGTAAAAGAGAACTTCGCCATATTACAGTGAGTTGGAGAATCTATCATGAGGCCTTTTTCCCTCTTTGTTGGATTATATATATTTTTTAATCCTTCAAGTATTTAACAAACATGAATGAAAACTAGCATTATCCTTGCAAACACAATGTAATCAAATATACATAATCCTCATTTTGGACTTTACCTAAATAGAGTGACATCTGTTTTCCTGAAAAAACACCCCAGATTAAATGGATATATAAGTTATTTAACTGTTATAATAAAAAAATTAACTTCCAGTAATTTGAGATCTTCAGCAAGCTACTGATAAACCTGACTTTCTGTGATGAAGGGACTGATAAGCTCAATCAATTGCTTTTGCCAATGCAGCTTGTGTTTTGGCTGAAAATGCACACCATTATGTTGTTCCTGTTCCCTGCTTACTTGTTCATTACATAGCTCAAATTCCTGGTTCCTGCCACCTGAACCCTTGTTTCTGATCCAGAACTGTCTTTTGCATTACAGGCTTCCTGAAGTTCCCTCCTGCTGACACGCACATTCTTTTCTTATCCTTTTGATTTCATATACATTTTGGATTCCTGATTACACCTGGTCTGCTCATCTCATCTCAACTCTAAGTCACGTTTTTAACCAGTCTTCTGTCTTGATAAAATGGCTGGCGTATAGGTTCAAGAGTCCATTATAGAAGACTGCTTGGCCTTTATTAGGAGCAATGACTACACAGAATCCTGTTATGCCTTACTAATATTGCTAATTTGTTGATGTCGTTCCCCCCCCCCCCCAACAAAGCCAATTCAGTATATAGAAAACAGACAGGAGCAGATGATCAACTGGTTATCACCTTTGCATCAGAGTAGGCTTCCATGAAGACCCACAGCTATACACTGCATAAAGATCAATTCCCAATTTTATAAACAAGACACCCCTCTGCTCCCCAACTTTATTTTTATTTTTTAAGAAAACCAGAAAATTTAGGAACTTTCCTACCCAGTTCTACTTCAGAATAAAAGTTGCTGATAACTAACAACATGCTCTAACACCTTTACATTTGGAAATCGGTAAAGTGGAGAAACACGTAGCATGGAATATTTATCTTTAAGCTGGACCTTCAGTCTAGTATTTTCTAGAAGTTGTTTGATAGTTTTTGATAGATTTTTAACTGCATTCTCCATATTTTCTCCCGTTGTTCTATATTGATCCTGAAAGATTAAATTACACTAATAAGTACTGTATCAGTAATATCAGAGTATATGATTTTGCTTGCAAAAGTTTGCAATATCCTGCTATTGTTTAAACATAAGCTTTCATATATTCATAATTTTCATTATTACTTTCCTAACAAATACCATGAAAATCAGATTATGCACTCTTTTTTGTTATTATATATTTGTACCAATTTGCTCAAGCACCATATTTTTTTAATGAGACATTAAATGGTAAAGCTCCACTGAAAAGAATAAAAGTATGCCAGTTTTATTTGGTAAAGAATCTGACTCAATAGAATCAATTGAATTTAATACGGCTATTGAAACACTGACCTACTCAGTTAAATGATAAAATTTGAAGGATTACAGGAATTCATATTTAGAAGCACACCTCTCCTTTAAGAGCAGGAGACTGGCAAAATATAGGGTGGAAAAAAAAGAGTCATTGAATTGTTCTTTCTCATATTTCCATGTTTTAGTAAAACAAACCTAAATTGTTAATGTCTCCTAGATGAGGACAAAGTAACTTTTTTCCTAAAAAGCTAAAATAAATACAGTAATAAATTAAATTGTATTTAAACAAACTGAATAAGCATCACCCAAAAATTTGCAAGCACAGGTAGGTCACCTTCAATTTTTGGTTAAAAAATAGAAGAAATAAGTAACTATAGGATAATTGTAGGTTTATGAAAGTTTCATACCTGTTTCTGAATCAGATTTTGGCTGTAGTTAATGTGAACAAAAAATAAGCTGCAACTTCAGCTATAACTGTCCCTTTATTTAACCAGGATGACACAAATACAAGCACTGATACATTACTGGCAAAACCATGGTGTGAAATATCTTAAAAGAACTGGAGCATATTCCCATTAAGTATGGGAATTATATATTATTAAATTTCAACTGGATATATTCAATGGATGTTGAGCAGAGGACAGACAACTGTTAAAATTCAGTGATTTTATTGCTTTTTTCAAAGTTAGATTCCTGAAAACAGAAAATACATTAGCATTTTCTCTGTTCAGAATGCTCTAAAAATGCTGTGTCAAATAACCTGCAGGAAACTTCAACTACAATGTCATATTGAAGTGAATCACTATTCAGATATCCTTATTATCTGATCTTCAAAGAGAGCAGAAAACAGCTTCACAGTTCAGATGAAAAAGTACAAGCCTCTTGCTCCTCACCCTTAGAGGTTAAACATTATATCAACTCTACTGTTATTATTCTAGATAAAGTTTTCCTTCTCTGTAAGTATTTGGTACAACATACTGTGGTAAATGTCCTCCAGAATTATCTACCACAGAGCTGCCTATTACAGTTTTTCCTTAACCATTCAATACAAATATTTCAGATAGCATTATTTTTTTTTAAGAAGAGAATAAGCCAGGTAAGACAGTTAATTTTGGCACTTTGAATTAAGGCCAGAGGGGAAAAAAAAAAAAAAAAAATCATTAGCCGATTTGAGAATTGCTAGGAACCTAGAGGGGCAACCTCTATGAACACTTCAAGGTTCATGCAGAACTCCAGTATACACATCTAGTGTTTTATGTGCTGTGCACGTTTTATAATCTGCAGATTTTCCAGCAAGAGAGCAAATATGAATTATTTCTGTATTTTTACACACCAAAAGTTTTTTTTTCAATGTTTTCTTTTGAAACTACAGGAAACTACAAAAAAGAATGGCGACATCACAGAACTCACGTCATAAAAATCTAATGGGAGCTTCTAGACAGTATAAAGGTGCCTGTTGACTTCATAGGCCTTTGAGTGAACTCTAGATAAATTAGGGCTCTACAGGAATCTTTGCCATAGTGACTATACATCTTGTTACATTCACAGCAACATTTGGATCTTCATTTTCATACTTTTTTGAGTTTACCTTTATATCCTTATTTCTGCTTTAAAAGCTCCCATAAAATAAATGAGAAAACAGACTATTGCTCTGACCATACAATGAAATTGGAGTCTGCATAGATGCTTACTTTCTTATCTTTTAGTTATAGTCACTAAAAAGTATCATTTTCTCTGTGGAGTCACACTTCTAACACTGGACTATGTCAGTATTTTCTGATCTTCTTTTTACTTGTTTAAATGCATGTCTAATGCTTGTTCATCTGAGGTAATTTAGATTTAATAGAATTTTGGAATGACATTCGCAGGACCCTTCTTATTAGTTTTAAAAGAGTTGGTGCTTTAAAAATTTTTATACAAATTGAAGCAGATTTATCATTTTTAAATACTTGTGATAAATACAGGGCATGAAAATCTTTGTCCCATTGAGTACACTTACAATTTAATTTTACACTGTAGAAGCATGTCTTCAGGGCAACAATTCCTCGAATTTCCAAAGAACCTTGTTAAAATAATTGGCTATTTATAAAACAAGCATTTGACCTATCATTTTAACTGTAGCTGAGAAAAAAGCTTATTAAAAAGTGAATCAACATGAATCATTTTTTATCACTACTAATGCTCCAAAAATCTCATCTTCATGAGCAAACTTAAATTATCTGGCATTAGACTGTAACCGCTAACTGGATTATTTGTTAAAATACTGTAGGTGGGCTCATGGCAAGAAGTCCATTTATTTTCAAAGCAAGCTTGAACCCGTATCGGCAAATTAGTGTACTCCCCTTCACGTATGCCAAAATAATTGTATTCTTTCAAAATGCAGTTGTTTATGCATTTCAGAACAGTGTGAGCATAGGGATTTATCTTTTTCACATGAGTACAGTTATGGCATGTGTTTTGAAAAATGTTATTAGACAAACAAGTCATGGAGGATATGACGATGGATGTCCTAAAATTACTAAAACCAGACAGTTATATTTGCTCACGTCTGTATTTGATATATGGCATGAAATGTATTCTTTTATGGCAAATCTATATACATCTCATTTAAGCCCTCATAAAAAGTGGTCTGTGGGACTTTAGTGCGCTTGTAGTAAAAAAGTGCACATAAATGTGCTGCATAAAGGTAATTTTTACTCTTTGCTAATACCTTTCAAATTCATACTTCTAGTTGCTCATAAATATATGTATATTTTACTGGTTGTGAATCTTCTTTTTAGATTAAATCATAGAAATAATATAGCATTGTAAATAGGAGAATGGGTTAGATCTTTTGGCAGAGTTCTCTAACCTTTTTTCCCCTCTTGTGGCTATGAAGCACCACAATTTCTTACATTTAACTTACACAGACATGTAATAGATTAAGAAAACATTTATAAATCACTTAAGATAGGTGGGCAGTGAGGAGGACTGAAACCGGCTTAATAGCTGGACCCAGAAGATGGTGATCAGGGGTATGAAGTCTAGTGGGAGGCATATCACTGGTGGCATATCCCAGGCATCAATACACGGGTCAACACTATCCAATGTGTTCGTTAATGACCTAGACAGGATCAGAACAGAGAACATCCTCAGCAAATTTGCTTTTGACAGAAAACTGGGAGGAGTGGCTGACATGAGAGAGAGCAGTGCTGCCATCCAGAGGGACCTCAACAGGCTGGAGAAATGGGCTCAGAACAGAAACCTCATGAAGTTCAACAAGGTGAAGTGCAAAGTCCTCCCTCTGGGGAGGAACGCTAGCAGGCACTCTGCTGAATATATAAATAATATATAAATATAAATATATATATATAATATATAAATACACTGGAGAATGCTGCCCAGCAGGAAAGCAGCTTGGCAGACAAGGGCCTGGCGGTCCTGAAGAACAGCAGTACACCCTCATGGCAAAGAAGACCAACAGCCTCCTGGACTGCATTAGGCAGAGCATTGCCATCTGGTCGATGGAGGTCACCTTTCCCCCAGCATTTGGGAGGCAAAAAATCACAGGATGGTTGGTGTTGGAAAGGACCTTCAAAAATCATAGAATCATGGAATAGTTAGGGTTAGAAAGGACCTTAAGATCATTCCAATTTAAACCATTCTATAATATATATGCATATGGCATATATACCATTTACATAATATGTATTGTCTGTGGCAAATACTTATTGACTAACCATTTATGAATCATTTTATCATTTGGACTACGGTAATTTCCTGATTTCCTTTGCAAAGAAGAAAAGGAAAATCACATCTCTTTCCCTGTAGAAGATGCAAAATGTACATGAAGTAGTTTTCCCACATCACCAATGACTGTCTAGTACAGGAAGAGAAATACTTCTTGCAGTAACTTCTGTCTCCACCTGACTGACAGCTCTATTATCTCAGATACATATACCCTGGTTGCTCTTCATGACTCACAGAGATTTATATGCCCTGCCCTAAAAACACCTCAGAACTGGAACTCCTGTTTATGGCATTCGGCCCATGCAACGTTACCATTGCTTGATGATCACATCAAATAAGACTTATCCAAACAGGTGTATGTATTTTCCACAACTATGTTTAGTAGTTTAGGAATTGCCTTCCAGCCTACACATATAATCTGTATCACAACTTAGGGCCCTGGGTAGCACAATGCCTGTAAAAGATCTCTGTATTTCCTGAGAAATGACAGGAGTTTCTCTCTCTGTTAGAGTTCTGAAATAATGAAGTCAGAAATAAATACTGTAAACTCTGAATTTTACATCCAGGCAAATGTTCTTTTCATCTTTCACTTTTTTCCTAAATTTAGGGTGTATCTCCTGCAATATTATTCTGAAGGTTCCTTAAATATTAAGTATGCTGACAGAGAAAATGGAAAGAACGAGAAAAGAGCAGACTGATTTCTTTCTAGCAATGGAAAGTACTGGTATGGAAGAGGATATTCATAGTCATAGAATACTTAGGGTTGGAAAGGACCTGAAGATCATCTAGTTCCAACCCCCCTGCCATGGGCAGGGACACCTCACACTAAACCATGTCACCCAGGGTTCTGTCCAACCTGGCCTTGAACACCGCCAGCGATGGAGCATTCACAACTTCCCTGGGCAACACATTCCAGTGCCTCACCACCCTCACAGTAAAGAATTTCTTCCTCATATCCAATCTAAACTTCCCCTATTGAAGTTTGAACCCATTACCCCTTGTCCTCCCACTACAGTCCCTCATGAAGAGACTCCCCCCAGCATCCCTATAGGCGCCCTTCAGATACTGGAAGGCTGCTAGGAGGTCCCCATGAAGCCTTCACTTCTTCAGTCTCAACAGCCACAACTTCCTCATCCTATGTTCATACGGGAGGTGCTCCAGTCCCCTGATCATCCTCATGGCCCTCCTCTGGACTTGTTCCAACACCTCCGTGTCCTTTTTATGTTGAGGACACCAGAACTGCACACAATACTCCAAGTGAGGTCTCACAAGAGCAGAGTAGATTTCTTCTAAATAAACTCTAAGAACTACATAAGAGTAATGACTGCACGCATAAACAGCTCTGCTAGATGCACAAAAGGATCACATAGAATACATTTTAAGAATCAGATGCTTTGCTGACTTGTGTAGAGGATAAAATGAAATCTGACAACATTACAAACCCTACCTATTATTTGCAGGTGAATAGCTATTTAAATTCTCTTTTATGGTGTAATGTGTACACATCAGGACTGCGGAACAATTCACTGTTAATGCTTTGTTGTAAGGGGGCAATTTCTGAATGCTATCATTTTTGCTTATTCATGGTCAAGCAGAGATCCCAGCAGAAGTCCTTCTGAGATGATAAGCAATAACTGAAGCTCTGTTCACCTGGGCAGAAAAGTACCACGGTAAGAACTAATAAGCTGCTCTAGAAAGCCTTAGGAGTATGTATGCCTTTATTAACAGTAGTTACTGAAGGGGGTTTATCACTTTCAGCATTATATCTCACCTGTTAGAAATGTAGAGCTGTCAGTTCTACCTTTATATTCCACTGGATGCTCCTGCCTCTACTTCTCAGGACCTAGTACTGGCTACATTCAGTGACTTGATCCCACTAAAAATCCCTTCCTGTGGTTTAGTTTGTACACTTTCAGCCCAGCCTGGTCTGAAAGATGATTCATACTGCAGTCTGATGGGGATATATTCTCAGGGAAGACAGACATTTTGGCAATATCAGGTAATCATACTAGAAGATTAAACAAAATTCAGGCCACATCATAAGACTTTAGAAAACCAAGTGCCTCTTATGATGTCAGACATTAGTAAGTCGTCTATCCATTGTTTTCAATGTACTTGGAGAAAAACAGGCGAAACCAGGTTACAACTACATTTGTAAGTAGTCTTGTCTTACAGAATTATAGAATCATAGAATAGCTAGAGTTGGAAAGGACCTGAAGATCATCTACTTCCAACCCACCTGCCATGGGTAGGGACACCTTACACTAAACCATGTCACCCAAAGCTCTGTCCAACCTGGCCTTGAGCACCGCCAGCGATGGAGCATTCACAACTTTCCTGGGCAGCTCATTCCAGTGCCTCACCACCCTTACAGTAAAGAATTTCTTACTCATATCCAATCTAAACTTGCCCTGTTTAAATTTGAACCCGTTACCCCTTGTCCTCTCACTACAGTCCCTAATGAAGAGTCCATCCCCAGCATCCCTATAGGTCCCCTTAGAGTGAAATGATTAGAGCTGAGGACACAAGGTCTGTGTCCTCAATGTATGTCCCTACACATCTCAGGGATTTTTTCTCTATTCTAGACTGGAGGATAGATGGGATGCCCAGTGTGTACACAAGGAATTTTAACTACGAGATGAATTTATTTTAGATTATTTTTCATCTCAAAAGGGATCCAGTTCTTGTGCTCTGAGACTGCTGTCACATGCAGCAAAGAACAGTAAGTAGAGATGATCAAAAGATTTTCTTTAAAAATGTAACCCTGATTCAAACTAAAACACTCGTCCAGATGCCCTACAGAAATAATGGTATGTTATTTAACACATCAGAATAAATGCAAGTGAGAATATCCAGCATATTCATATGCAAATGTGAAAGTACTGTGAGTTTTGCTTGAGATATTTTATGAATACAAAGGGAATATATTTGTAATGCAGACTGGTATATACTATCAGACTATTATCTCATTACATTGAGCTTCACTCCAAGCACTGTTTTCTTAAAGTTTGCACATACAAGTGATGAGTCTGATGCTATAACTTCCTTCTCTCTCTCAGCATACTGCTTACTTACAAATAAACCCACTGATCTCATAAGTGTAGACACATGAATAAATACTAATAATTTCAAAAGAGTGCTACACTACTGAATATGGTTTTGGATCTTCCCTTTAAAATGTTCTTCAACTTCTTCAGATTGTTCACTGGCTCTGCAATATAAAAAACAACACCTGATTACTAAATTATTTTAATTTTTAGAAAAATTGCTATGTGAACTGCCCAAGTTCCAAAGATTGAAGCCAGTCATGCAGTATACAACTTGTTTAATGAACAATGAAAATACTAGTATTCTGTATAGTAATATGGAACTGCAGAGCCATGTGACAGCATGGGTTCCTAAACTAAATACAATTTTTAATTCTGCATCCTTGACACACCTACACACGGTGTCGAGCACAGTTTTTATAGCAGCAGAACAATAAAAATTAAAAAAAAAATAAAATCTAAATTACAAAGCCCATCTTTTTTTTCTAACAGGTGCCTCCTACACAGATGGATCAGAATTTGCCACTGTGTGACAAATTCTAAATGATGTTTTGTCTCATTAAATAATGAGATTTCATATAAAGATTTCATTTATCTTTATTATCTTCCTCAGAGAAATGTTCTGGTGTATCTGCAGTGAATCTGTGAGTGCAACAAAGAATAAAGGCAATCATTTCTTTAAAACTGTGGTGTGGTTGTGCTGATCCTAAACCATCACAATGGCTGAAATTGTCTTTTAATTTGCTGTGCCTATCCAAATGAACATAAAAAGCAGGGAGAAGGAACAAAGAACAAATGCTTTGTTCAGCTCCAGATTTCCTGCATCCTTCCTCTAGCTGTCCATAATTCTACGGTGGTTCCTTGACTGTTCTCTTGTGGAAGATTGAGCATACCTTCAGCAAGTTTGCAGTTTCTTCTGGAGAAACTGGCTGCTCATGGCTCTTGCATGTTATACTGTTCGCTGTGTAAAAAGTTGGCTGGATGGCCAGGCCCAAAGAGTGGTGGGGAATGGAGCTAAACCCAGTTGGTGTCAGTACAGAAGTGGTTTCTCCAGGGCTCAGTATTAGGTCCAGTTTTGTTTAATATCTTTATTAATGATCTGGATGTGGAGATCGAGGGCACCTTCAGTTTTCAGATGAGACCAAATTAGCAGGAGTGCTAATCTGCTTGAGGGCAGAAAGGCTCTGCAGAGGGAGCAGGACAGGCTGAATGGATGGGCCGTGGCCAATGGTATGAGGTTCAACAAGGCAAAGCGCCAGGTCCTGCATTTGGGCCACAACAACCCCATGAAGCTAAATGATTTAGGACTCTATGAAGCCAAGCTGAGTGGTGTAGTTGACATGCTTGAGGGAAGAGATACCATCCAGAAGGACCCTGAAAAGCTGGAAGAGTGGGTCAATGTGAATCGCATGAAGTTCACCAGGGCCAAGGGCCAAGTAATGCACCTGGGTTTGGGCAATCCCCAATAACAGTACAGATTGGTGCATAAACGGATTGAGAAAAGCCCTGCAGAGAAGGACTGGGAATACTAGTGGATGAAAAATTGGACATGAGCCAGCAATGTGTGATGAGAGACCACAAGGCCAGCCATATCCTTGGCTACATAAAAAGAAACATAGCCAGCAGGTCAAGGAAGGAGATTCGCTCCCTCCACTCTTGTGAGACCTCACCTGGAGTACATGAACATGCTTGAGCGGATTCTCCTCCACAGTACAGCTATGAGAGCAGTCAGAGGGCTCGAATACTTCTCTCATGGAAAAAGCCTGAGTGACTGTTGTGGCTGTTCAGCCTGGAGAAGAGAAGGCTATCAAGGAGACCTTAGAGCAAGCAGCCTTTCAATATAAAAAAGGGGCTTGTAAGACCTATGGAGAAAGAGTTTTTACAAGGGCCCACAGTGACAGGACAAGGGGCAATGGTTTTAAATCGAAAAAGGGTAGATTTAGTTTAGATATTAATTAGAAATCTTTTACAGTGAAGATGGTGAGGTGCTGGCATAGGCTGCCCAGAGAAGCTGCGGCCACCCCATCCGTGGCAGTGCTCAAGGTCAGGTTGCACGGGGCTTGGAGCAACCTGGTCTAGTGGAAGGTGTCCCTGCCCATGTCAGGAGGGTTGGAACTGGATGAGCTTTAAGGTCCCTTCCAACACAAACCATTCTATAATTCTATGATTCTACAATCTACATCATCTACCAGGTCAGAGCTGCAAGTATCAACACATTCAAGAATAATAATTCCATACTGATGCAATAATCTAGTTACACACCTTCTTAAAGTGTTTCTGCTTGATGCATTTTCTTGAAGTTACATTGTGCAAGTGATAATTTGGAAACACCTCAATATTAAGCCACTTAGCATCACAAGACTATGTCAAAGAAACTTATGTTCAAAGCTTTAAGGAAAAGGCTTATAACTGTACATAAAGCTAAGGATATTGCTCTCAATAAAAAGCCTTCTTTGACAATTGGAAAAATGAAGTCATATAAAGAGACGGAAAGCAGGCTTATTCATAAAGTTCACTGCTTGTTCAACTGAGAAACGTGAAGGTAAAATTTTATGATAACAGGAAACAGTTAGGACCAGTAACACTATTTAAAAGACTACACTATCAAGCAAGGTGAGTTTAGTTTTTTCCATCACTGTTACTCAATTTAAAGTCTCTTTTCCCTTGTGGAGCCTTTTTGTGCTAAATCATTGCTACGATAGCACTGAGAGCATTCTCACAGAGTAGGCTAAGACTGAATAAAAAGAAAATGCACAGTCATCACACTTCTGGAAAGCTGCCAAAATGAGAATATTGAATTTGGGAAATGAAATACAGAACACAAAGCAGTAAGAAATGCTTATTTTCTCAACTCAAGTTCTGAAGCTTAAGGGAAGAATAGCACTTAATGTCACAAAATTTCCAGTGAATAATCCTGTACTGCTGCTTTTCAAAACAGAACTGAAATGAACACATACTTTCTGTAAGTATGAAAGGTAAGTATGAAACCTGAAGAAGGAGAAAACAAAAGAATAAAATTACACTGAGGTTCTAGATAACAGGTTTTGCTTGTTTGAATGCATAATCTTGAAGAAAATGAAAAATATTTATAGAGTAGGTTCTGCATGGAAAAATGCAGCATTAAGTGACAAAGAATGAGTGTAACAAATCAAGAGACACTTAATTCATTGCTTCTGTCCTTATCCAAGAAAACTTTCTACTGATGTAAAGCTTGACTGATTACTGTGATATCATGTATTTACTTGAAATATCCTGTTTATCTGTTTTATCTGTTAAGTATGAGATAGATGAATTGTAGTGTTCAGTTCCGTGTCTGTTACAGAAGAACCTCCTGTAAGTCCTGAATCTACTCATCGTTTTCTTACAATATTTTTCTGTTCCAAAATTACTTTAACAGTACAATCCATATATTCATCCACATTCTCCTTTCACAAAGCCATGTAAGACTATTTACACGTTGCTTTCAAAAAAGCAGTCTACTTGTTGAACCTCTGAAAGGCAGTATTTATGGGTATTTTTGGTAAAAGTATTTTCATTCGTAAATGTAACATTTGCAAGACTCTGCTAGTAGTTTTGTGTAATGTGTTCAGAAATATAAACAGTTATTTTCACTCTGAGGAAACCCACTGAAAAGGCACATTACAATATTTATGTTATAAAAGAGAGAATGTGTGACGTTGTCATTGCAATGGGATAAATATTATTGAAGTAAAACAGATAATTTTTCACTCAGTATTCATTACTTATTCAAATATAAAAAGGTACTTGTATGTTGAGCAACACATCTCCATATGTTATCTTTTCAATGCAGAACTTCAACAAATCTGATTTCTGTCACAATCAAACAGCAATCCATGCATTTTTGGAATAGTAATTTGTTCCCACAGTAAAATAACACTAATCTGTAAGAAAGACAGTAATTAGAGGAACAGAATTTACCCTCCCACCAAAGATGTTTATAATGTCTATTGACAACTTAAGTGACTTTGACACTATAGAAACACACGTCTTCCTAAAAGTACCATCTACTGTATAGTTCAGTCAGTGTACAGGTCACAAGAAATCCACTCCTCTGTTCAATATCCCCACAAAACCTAAAAGCAGTTGGAAAGATCTATTTCCTTCCACTATGACATCTTCTGGAAGAAAAGAAGACAGCTTAATAAGCCTCAGCTCAACATCCAGTTCTGGTTAAAACAGGAAAAATCAAAAAGAACCTTTCAACAAAATGCTGCATAAAGTATACAGAAAGCACTGGTAAGGATCTTCTATCAAAGAAATGGTACAGCTTTGTCTTCTGTATAGGTCACTGTCGCAGTAAGCTCTTATCACAGAACAACAAAGGTTTTGAGAAGGCCACTGAGAAACTGTCTACAGGTCCTGGAAAAACTTTCATGCGAAACTCTAAAGGAAACAATTTTAAAACTGTTTGTACAGGAAAAATAAGAGAGAGCATGACAAATGTATGCAAAATAGTAAGTGGCATACTGAAGGCACTCAAAAGCTGCTCTTCTTCTGGACATAAAATACACAAAGAATAAATATTTAAAGATGCTGGAAGACAGCAGATTTGAAATTGAAGAAGGATTTTTTTCAATATAAAGTATAATGTGACTATGAAACTTCATCAGGAAACTGTTGTGATCAGTAATTCAAGAAAAAAAGCTACTGGAAGTGTCTATGAAGGAAAAGAATAAACAGGACTGTATAAGCAAATGCTAACAAGAGTGAAACAAAATCAGAGAGGATATTATGCTTCCTACCTCGGATCCCAAGCCCATCTCTAGCTATTGCGAATGAAATAAAATCTTTAAGTGGGGGGCAAGTTATGCCTGGTATTTTCATGGCAAAGGTGACAAACCCTTCTGAGGAGTATCCAGTGTTGGCCTATTACTTGACATTTAATGTGCTTTCTCTCTGGGCTTCAGGTTGTCTTAGCTCAGTCACCTACTGCTTCAACTAAGATATTTGTTTGGATTTTAAGGAAAACAATCCCCTACTTCCAAGAGCCCCAAAATTGTTGTCACTATTCTTCAACTTCATTAGGACTTACTTGCACATGTAATTCACTACTGTACTATGTAGCTCATTACTACTTAATTACTACTACAGAACTTACTGCTAGTATAATTTGTTAAAACTATTAAATTAGACAGCTAATTTAAAGGAAAACTAACCCCCAACAGAATAAAAAGTAATAACCTGGGTTAGATTTAGAGCTCCTCAAATAGATATTGATCCCCTAAAGAGAAACTAAGGGAAGATTCTGACTGTTTAGCATCATGGGATTAACATTTGCTATGGTGCAACTGTACAGTACATTAAATTTGCCCACTTGGCTAGGGGGATTGCTGGCTTGGAACAAACTGCATCTGTGTGAGTTACAATTGGGTTTAGCCTCCAAAACAACACAGCTGCATGAGAACCACTTGTGGGGAATGGTTTCTGGAATGCTCTACCACCAAACTACAGCCAGGAATGGTTTTGCAAGAGCATTCACTCATTTCAACACACAAAATCCATGCCACAGGATGGTCTACACTTTGCTCACAAATACTTCTTCCCAGGAGCTAGAAAAGTCACTAGGATTTGAATTTGTTGGTAGAGCTGAAGCTTTGTGTCATGCATCGTGTCAACTGGACAGAAATGCATCGCCACTACACTTTCCAGTTGCAGATCCACAGTTAAAAGTCACTGCCCTACGGGCAGCCAAGATTATGCCTCAACACACTATCACAAAGTGAGCTGATGCTCTTCCACATGGCCCCCACAGCTTCCCAATACACTAATGAAGCAGATGTGAATACCACAGACCATCTATGACAAGGAGTTAGAAGGCAGTGAACTACAAACACTGGGAAGGCTTGCTCACATTATTAAAGGTGTTAGATTAATAATCTTTATTCTTCTTGGAGTGCCAGGTATTTAGTTGTAGCTGACAGAGTTAATGATCCTCAGAACACAAAACCACATATAAACAAAACCCTTAAATCTAAACTCTATTTTTCAAACTTGCTTTTTTTCTGGTTGGATCTCTGTGTCATTTCATTTGCATGGCAGTCAGTCACCCACACTTCGAATATGTTGTTGCTAATGCCTCAGTTTCTTATTTTTTCAGCAGATGGTCTCTATCTGACAATCCCAATAATGCATGTTCTCTGTATCTGCCAATGTAATGGGGTTGTTTTGTTTGGAGATTTTTCTGATGGAAAACCTGTCCATTTCTATTTTCTAGATATTCCTATGGGTCTTCCATTGTCCTGCAGAACAGTGTTTCTAGGCTGCTTTAATAAGTGACAATACAAGAAGGCTTTAGAAATCTGAAGAGCAACTATTTGTCCAGCATATTCATCTGTCATATGAGGAGTGACTAGTGAGGTTGATAATGATGTAACAACAGATATTATACGAGTAGCAGTGGACCTTTTTCAAAAAAAGCCAGAAAGATTTCAGAAGATTAAGTTTCTTGAAAACCACGTTTAAAGAAAAGGGAGTTAAAATGGAACCAATGATTACATCCTTCTTTCTGGGTGAATGACAAGGCCATATATTTACATAGCTTTCAGTCGAAGTGATCCTGAAGGAAGTAAGCAATTTCCTACTCTTACGAATTAGCATGACCACCACAGACTATGACCTAGTCCTTCTGGACATGAGTTACAAGCAACATTCAAGAATTTAAGTGCTCTATGTTACTCTCAGAAACAGCTGCTTTCTCAGTGCAGCAAGACCATATGGAGATCAGACTTCTCTCAAGGTAGTCCTTGCAAACCACTTCTCTCTCCTTGTCACTGGATGCTGTTACAGCACATTTGAGAGCCAGACCGCCATATATTAACAGCTTGAAAAACTGGAGCCTGGACAGGACTTGGGAAGAATATTCATATCAAGCAGATAAGTGAATGCCTTTTAGCAACAGAGGAGTATTTAAAGAACATACTGATTTTGGGTATTATCGGGTTTTAAGCCGAGCCGTAAATCAACCACACAGTTGGCTCGCTCACTCCCCCCCCCCCCCCCCCCCCCCCCCCCGCTGGAGGGAAAGGGAGGAGAATCAAAAGAATGTAACTCCCACGGGTTAAAATAAGAACAGTCCAGTAACTAAGGTATAACACAAAAAACTACTGCTACCACCAATAATAATAATGATAAGGGAAATAACAAGGGAAGAGAATTTAACCGCTTGCCATGGGTTCGGCTTTTCCCCGAATCTCATGTTATGCCAGGAAGGAGGGGAGAGCTGGGAGGAGGCAGAGACAGGGCGCCTGACCCCGGCTGACCAATGAGGTTATTCCATACCACAGCATGCCCAGGAGGCAGAAGACGGTGGGGAGGAACCGGGAAGTGGGGGGTTTTGGAGGGCTATCGCGGGCTCTTCTGGTGCGCGGTCTCTCGGCTCGGTAGGGCGGCAAAACGGTTGTATCCTCTTCCTTTGCATTTACTTTGTCATTATTATTGTTAATGGTGGTGGCAGTAGTGATTTGTATTGTATCTTAGTTACTGGACTGTTCTTATCTCAACCCGTGGGAGTTACATTTTCTTCGGTTCTTCTCTCCATTTTCCCCCCCATCGGAGTGGGGGGTGGGGGGTGGGGGGCGAAGGAGGGAGAAGGGAAATCTACGGCTTAAACCACGACAGTTTTGGCACCCAACGTGGGGCACTTAAGGGTTGAGATAAAGACAAAATAGCCACACGTCACAATGATGATTTACTGGCTCTCAAAGTTGTTGCTCTGGTTCTCACAGGTTCAGTGTATGATATTTTACTTACAGCTGGTATTTCTTATCTTAACGTTTTTCAGATCTGGTTTTTGGGTTAAGATTCTTGTTACATTATACTTTATTGCACGGATTTTTAATACAATAGACTCAGTGATTATGAAACTGACCCGGTTTGTGTTTCCAGTGTGGCCACCAACTCTATACTTTGAGAGGTATATAATGGAAGTTCTTAGCAATTACACGTCTCTTTTCACCTCCTCGGGTGGTCAGCCGGTGAAGGAGACATTCTTCTGTGCTCCCAGCACCCCCACCAGGCCGTTTACAACACTATTTGAGAATTCTGAAGGTTTTGAATGGCCTTTAGATACCCTTGAGATCTGCCTGCTGCTGGTGACGGGAATCATCATGTTGGCACACATACTGAGTATGTTGTACTCACAACTATTTAGTCTGGTCCAGAGAGTTAAGCAGAGTGGGGTGTGGGCCATGTCTGGGGTTAGACAACAATCCAGGATGGCCGAGAGATTTTCCCCAAGGCTGGACAGTCATGAGTGGCAGGGTGTGTGGGATAGTATGGGCAAGTATCTAGGCCAATGGGCCCCTCCAGTGCTTTGGAACTTCACCAATGAACAAATGCAAAACCCAGAAAAATTAGTAAAACACTTAAAGGAGGTGTGTGGTCACTCAGGTCACACCAGAGATGGACAAATCATGGCAACGTGCTGGGGCTTGGCTTATGCTTACAGAGCCTTGTTTTACACTGTCCAGCATCTTCAAAAGGAAAAAAACATCTCTGGATCTGGGGGTGGAGAAATGGACAGCGCAGTTAATCCAGCTCCAAGTACAGCAGCTACATCACCACCAGTGACAGGTACAGCCACGACTCAAACCCCAGTGACAAGTACAGCAGCTACCCAAACCACAGTAATAATCACCACAGCTAAACCAGAGGACCAACTCATACCAATATCGGTTGCCCCTGTGCGCAAGAGGAAAAACAAAGAAGAGGCAGGAAAGATGAAGGAAGACAAAGAAACATCACCACCTGGGACAGCATCTGACCAGGAGTCATTATCACATAATGAAGAAGAAGAAGAAAAAGAAGAGGTGATTTCTCGATCTCGGACCTCAACCGAGCTACGGAATATGCGAAAAGACTTTACCTGTCAGCCAGGGGAGCACATCATCACCTGGTTGCTCCGATGCTGGGACAATGGGGCCGACGGTCATGAACTAGAAGGTAGTAAAGCCAAACAGCTGGGATCACTTGACAGGGAAGGGGGAATTGACAAAGCAATTGCAAGAGAGAAAAAGTCCCTCGGCCTTCGGAAGCGGCTCTTGGCAGCTGTGAAAGATACGTTTCCATACAAGGATGATGTTATGAGTCGTTCGGCCAAGTGGACTACTCTAGAGAAAGGCATCCAGTCTCTGAGAGAATCAGCCATTGTAGAGATGATCTATATCACCAAGCCGAATGTTGGGGATATACCCATAGATCCAGATGAAGTCGAATGTACACGACCCATGTGGCAGAAATTTACACGAAGTGCACCCCAATCATATGTCCATTCATTGGCAACAATAACCTGAAGTGACATAAGACCACCAACAGTGGATGAAATGATTTATAAACTCCGAGAGTTTGAAGACAATCTCACCCCTTCCATCATCTCAGCTGTGGAAAAACTGTCCCAGAACCTCCAACAATTGAGAGATGATCTATCCAGCTCCTCACGTGTACCAACACATATCTCAGCTATTAACAGAAGGAGTCCCACTGTTCAAGAGAGAAGATATAGAAGTTATACACCACGGGACACCCTATGGTTTTACCTGCGGGATCATGGAGAAGATATAATGGAGTGGGATGGAAAGCCTACTTCAGTTTTGGAGGAGCGGGTGCGAGAACTGAAAAGGAGAGCAAAGGTCAAGTCTGATCACCCCATGAAGGCTGCGGTTTCAGGCTCTGGTGAGCAGGTTGTCAGACGGAGTGGAAGAGCTGATTTTACTTCAGCTCCTGTGATAAAGAAGAATAATCCATCCCTACAAGAGGTGAGTGACCAATGTGATGACTACTAGAGGGGCCCTGCCTCCAGCCAGGTGAAGGTAGAGGATAATCGGATTTATTGGACTGTATGGATCAGATGGCCTGGCACATCAGTCCCACAGAAGTATAAGGCTCTAGTAGATACCGGTGCACAGTGTACTCTGATGCCATCAAGCTGTCAAGGGCTGGAACCTATTTCTATTTCTGGAGTGACAGAAGGATCCCAAGAGTTGACTGTACTGGAGGCTGAAATCAGCCTGACTGGGAGGGAATGGCAAAAACACCCCATTGTGACTGGTCCAGAGGCTCCATGTATCCTTGGCATAGATTACCTCAGGAGAGGGTACTTCAAAGACCCAAAAGGGTACCGATGGGCTTTCGGTATTGCTGCTTTGGAGACAGAGGAAGTGGAGCAGCTGTCCACCTTGCCTGGTCTCTCAGATGATTCTTCTGCGGTGGGGTTGCTGAAGGCCGAAGAACAACAAGTGCCAATCATGACCGCAACAGTGCACTGGCGGCAATATCGCACCAACTGAGACTCCCTGATTCCCATCCATAAGCTGACCCGTAGATTAGAGAGTCAAGGAGTGATCAGTAGGACCCACTCACCCTTTAATAGCCCCATATGGCCAGTGCAAAAGTCTAATGGAGAGTGGAGACTAACAGTAGACTATCGTGGCCTGAACGAAGTTACCCCATCCTTGAGTGCTACCATACCGGACATGCTAGAGCTTCAGTACGAACTGGAGTCAAAGGCAGCCAAGTGGTATGCCACGACTGATATAGCCAATGCTTTTTTCTCAATTAATCTGGCAGCAGAGTGCAGGCCACAGTTTGCTTTTACTTGGAGGGGCGTCCAGTACACTTGGAACCGACTGCCCCAGGGGTGGAAACACAGCCCTACCATCTGCCATGGACTGATCCAGACTGCGCTGGAACAGGGGCAAGCTCCAGAACACCTGCAATACATTGATGACATCATTGTGTGTGGGGATACAGCAGAAGAAGTCTTTGAGAAAGGAAGGAAAATAATCCAAATCCTGCTGAAATCCGGTTTTGCCATAAAACGGAGTAAGGTCAAGGGACCTGCACAGGAGATTCAATTTTTGGGAATAAAATGGCAAGATGGATGTCGCCAGATCCCCACAGATGTGATCAACAAGATAACAGCAATGTTGCCACCAACTAATAAGAAAGAAACACAAGCTTTCTTGGGTGCTGTGGGGTTCTGGAGGATGCACATCCCGAATTACAGTTGGATTGTAAGCCCTCTCTATTATGTGACCCGGAAGAAAAATGATTTTAAATGGGGCCCTGAGCAACAACAAGCCTTTGAGCAAATTAAACGTGAGATAGTGCGTGCAGTAGCCCTCGGACCAGTCTGGACTGAGCCAGATGTGAAAAATGTACTGTACACCGCAGCTGGGGAGAATGGTCCTACCTGGAGCCTCTGGCAGAAAGCTCCAGGGGAAACTCGAGGTCGACCCCTCGGCTTTTGGAGTCGGGGATACAGAGGATCTGAGGCCAGCTATACGCCAACTGAAAAAGAGATATTGGCAGCCTATGAAGGGGTTCGAGCTGCTTCGGAAGTGATTGGCACTGAGCACAGCTCCTCCTGGCAGCCCGGTTGCCTGTGCTGGGCTGGATGTTCAAAGGCAGGGTCTCCTCTACACATCATGCAACTGATGCTACATGGAGTAAGTGGGCCACATTAATTACACAACGAGATCGAATAGGAAATCCCAGTCGCCCGGGAATTCTAGAAGTCATCATGGACTGGCCACAGGGCAAAGATTTTGGAAGGTCACCAGAGGAGGAAGGAGTGATGCGTGCTGAAGAGGACCCACCATATACTAAACTGTCAGAAAGTGAAAAGCAATATGCCTTATTTACTGATGGGTCTTGTCGCATTGTGGGAAAGCACCGTGGATGGAAGGCAGCAATATGGAGTCCTCAGCGACAAGTTGCAGAAACTGCTGAAGGGGAGGGTGAATCGAGTCAGTTTGCAGAAGTGAAAGCCATCCAGCTGGCCTTGGACACTGCTGAACGAGAAAAATGGCCAGTACTTTTTCTCTATACTGACTCATGGATGGTGGCGAATGCCCTGTGGGGGTGGTTGCAGCAATGGAAGCAGAATAACTGGCAACGCAGGGGGAAACCCATCTGGGCTGCTGCACTGTGGCAAGACATTGCTGCCCGAGTGCAAAACCTCGTGGTCAAGGTACGCCACGTAGATGCTTATGTACCCAAGAGTCAGGCTACTGAGGAACACCAGAACAACCAACAAGTGGATCAAGCTGCTAAAATTGAAGTGGCTCAGATGGACTTAGATTGGCAACTTGAGGGTGAATTATTTTTGGCCCAGTGGGCCCACGACACTTCAGGCCATCAGGGCAGAGATGCAACATACAGATGGGCTCATGATCGAGGGGTGGACTTAACAATGGATACTATTGCCCAGGTTATTCATGACTGTGAAATATGTGCTGCAATTAAGCAGGCTAAACGGTTAAAGCCTCTTTGGTATGGAGGACGATGGCTGAAGTACAAATATGGGGAGGCTTGGCAGATTGATTATGTTACACTCCCACCAACCTGCCAAGGCAAGCGTCATGTGCTTACCATGGTGGAAGCAACCACCGGATGGTTGGAAACATACGCTGTGCCCCACGCCACTGCCCAGAACACTATCCTGGGCCTTGAGAAACAGATTTTGTGGTGACACGGCACACCAGAGACAACTGAGTCAGACAATGGGACTCATTTCCGGAACAGCCTGATAGATACCTGGGTCAAAGAGCATGGCATTGAGTGGGTATGTCACATCCCCTACCATGCACCAGCCTCTGGGAAAATCGAACGGTACAATGGGCTATTAAAAACTACACTGAGTGCAATGGGTGGTGGGACTTTCAAACATTGGGATACACATTTACCAAAGGCCACCTGGCTGGTCAACACCAGAGGATCTGCCAACAGAGCTGGTCCAGCCCAGTCAGAACTTCTACATACTGTAGAGGGGGACAACGTTCCTGTGGTGCACATAAAGAATTTGCTGGGGAAGACAGTCTGGGTTATTCCTGCTTCAGGTAAAGGCAAACCCACTCGTGGGATTGCTTTTGCTCAGGGACCCGGATATACTTGGTGGGTAATGCAGGAAGATGGGGAAGTCCGATGTGTACCTCAAGGAGATTTGATTTTAGGGGAAAACAGCCAATGAACTCAACTGCATGCTGTTGCCTGCTATGTAATTTTTTTTTTTATATATAGCCCATCAACTAGATGTCTTCAAGTCACCCGCGACTGACCCTCAGACCATCATCCCAACAAAGAACGAACTTTGATGAAACCAGACGAGTTCTGCAGTAAAGGAGCAATCAGCATCAGCAGGCAACGATCCAACACTGCACACAGCCTCCCCTGCTCTGAAAGACTGTTACAAAAGGTGGAGCCTGACATCACGGAGTGGATGGACTCAGCAGCTTTATAGGGATTTGTCCAGGCACTAAGGGATTATATCTCTCTATCTGTGTGTTTGTGTGTGTGTGTGTGGATGTGTATATGTATATATGGGATGGTATATTGAAAATGTGGGATCTGAGCATGATGTGAATTGTATGGAATAAGGGGTGGATTGTCATGGGTTCGGCTTTTCCCTGAGTCTCATGTTAAGCCAAAAAGCAGGGGAGAGCTGGGAGGAGGCAGGGACAGGGCGCCTGACCCCAGCTGACCAATGAGGTTATTCCATACCACAGCACCTCATGCCCAGGAGGTAGAATACTGGGGGGAGGAACCGGGAAGTGGGGGGGTTTGGAGGGCTATCACGGGCTTTTCTGGTGTGCGGTGTCTCGGCTCGGTAGGGCGGCAAAACGTTTGTATCCTCTTCCTTTGTATTTACTTTGTCATTATTATTGTTGGTGGTGGTGGCAGTAGTGATTTGTATTGTATCTTAGTTACTGGACTGTTCTTATCTCAACCTGTGGGAGTTACATTTTCTTCGGTTCTTCTCCCCATTTCCCCCCCCATCGGGGGGGGGGGTGGGGGGAGGAGGGAGAAGTGACATTTACGGCTTAAACCACGACACTGCTCACCACGCACGGACCGATAGCCAGCCCGACCCAGCAGTGAACTAACCGTTCCGGGAAACTGCCCCCTGTTTTTATCGTGGGCATGATGTTCTGTTCCATGGAATACCTCTTTGGCTAGTCTGGGTCATCTCTCCTGGCTCTTCTTCCTCCCAACCTCCCGTCCTCTCTGGCAGAGCATGAGACTAAGAAAGTCCTTGGTCAGACTAAACATTACACAGCAGTAGCTAAAAATACTGGTGTTATCAACGCTGTTCCCAGGCTGAAAGTCAAAACCACAGCACTGCACCAGCTACTAAGAAGGAGAAAAATGACTGCTACTGCTGAACCCAGGACAGGCATCACCACAGACGTCTGCCCAGGCTTCTACATGTGGTGGACTTCCTTTTCCAGTCAACTGGTTGGATAACCCTGAAATGGGAAACTTCATTTCCTTTTTTTGCCACTGGGAAATCACAGTCTTTTTAGATTTGAAAATTAAGATCAGTTTTGCAATAAATACACAATCAGTGAAATCACTAATGATCTCACTTATTATTTTAGTGTTAATTACTTACATGGGTAAAAGGTAAAGGAATATTAGAAACAATGACAGGATGTTTGCTGATGCATATGACAGAATACCAGGTTTGGGAATGTACCCTGACTGCAAAATCAGCCACCTTGCTTAACTGATTCAGGAACAGAATATCAGTTATAAAAGAAACTCAAGATTAAAAATCCTGTACAGAAGAAGTATAATACGAATTTCTGCAATATAAGGTGTTTAGATAAAGATATGTGTCTTGCAATGAGGTAACTTTAATTTACCTTTTTATGAGGGAACTACTTTGACAAGACTTTTTACTCAGTTTATAGTGAGCTCAGAATTGAATTGATAAAGTTTATGTAACAGAGGAATTTGTATCAAAGGAACTTTGAGCAATCATGTAAAAGAGTTTTATTAAGTTCACCACTGGAAGTACCATATTCCTTCCTGAATGCAGAGACCTCACCTGCTGCTTCTGATAGCTGACATCCTTAGAGATCTTCTGAACATCCATATGTTGTATATGATTTATTATCACATCTTAAATCAGATTATCTGAAAAGGACACAATTTCATTCTCCCCCAAAAGAGTAATTGTTCACATAAATTTGTCTTTTCTTAAATCACTTTAGCTGTCTTCTTGGGTTCTAGTGTCCCCACAGTGAATCTGAATCACCCATGTGAAAGCTCTACTTTATCTTGAACTTGGTATAAATACACTGTGCTGATTAGCAGGATCATAATCTTGCCTGCTCTCCTGGGTCTTGAGACTCTTGAACTGCTTAAAGGCTGGCAACAACTACCCTCTGCCATCATGATTACACCATAGTCCCCTCTCTTGACTGAATGCTCTAATGGAACATGACCATTAAAACAAAAGAAAGTCAGTACGACTGCTGCTGGCAGTCAGCTCTACTGGATGGCCATCCCCAGAATCAGGGCTAGATGGAAGAGAAATCAAAAAGGAGTGGAAAATATGCAACTTTTCCATGTCCCTAGTGGAAGAGGTAGACATAATTTAACTAGAGTTAAGTTAGTGGGGCTGTCTATGTTATCTATGCAATTGAGAGAAAGAGTATGGTCACAGTTAATGAAACTGAACATCCATATTTTAAGGTGTTTGAAGACATTTTCCATTCTGTACATAAGGAACAAAATGAATGTAAGTAGTTATATGAACAGGACTGCATTGGTTCCTGACACTTCAAATTATAGACAAGTACCTAAACAGAGCACGTAATAAAGGCAGATTGGATTCAGGGCTTACCCACTCTGATTTGAATGAGTGGATTTACATTTTATGTGCAAATGGAACTGGGTCCCTGACTGAGTTTTTAACCATCTAACTGAGTAACAGTTGGCTTCCAAATGCAATAATAACATGACATTTTCAGAAACATACTGTGTGCTTTATTGCACAAAATAAAAAACAGATTTGGCACATAAGCTTCTCCTTAGTCAAGTACTTTCCCTAAATGAGTTTTACATGAAAAAAAACCAAACCAAAACAAACCAAAAAAACAAAAAACAGACCAGTTTCTATTTAAGTGCAAATAGATAATGCAGATCATCCTCGGGTCCCGAAGGAGCTGGCGAATGAAGTTGCTAAGCCACTGTCCATCATATTTGAAAAATCATGGCAGTCAGGTGAAGTTCCTGACGACTGGAAAAAGGGAAATAAGATCCCCATTTTCAAGAAGGGGGAAATGGATGAGCCAGGTAACTAGAGACCTGTCAGTCTCACGTCTGTGCCTGGTAAAATCTTGGAACAAATTCTCCTGAAAGCCATGCTGAGGCACATGAAAAACAACAAGGTGCTTGGTGACAGCCAGCAGGGCTTCACTAAGGGGAAATCCTGCCTGATCAATCTGGTGGCCTTCTATGATGGGGCTACGGAACTGATGGACAGGGGTAGAGCAGTGGATGTCAGCTACCTGGACCTGTGCAAAGCGTTCAACACTGTCCTGCAGGACATCCTTGTCTCTAAATTGGAGAGACATCAATTTGATAGGTGGACCAATCAGTGGGTAAAGAACTGGCTGGATGGCTGCACACAAAGAGTTGTGCTCAACAGCTCAGTGTCCAGCTGGAAACCAGTAATGAGTGTCCCTCAGGGATCAGTGTTGGGACCTGTCTTGCCCAATATCTTTGTTGGTGACATGGATAGTGGGATTGAGTGTGCCCTCAGCAAGTTTGCCGATGACACCGAGCTGTGTGGTTTGGTTGACACACTGGAGGGACCAGACACACTTGTGAGGTGGGCAGATACCAACCTGATGAAGTTCAACAATGGGAAGTGCAAGTCCTAGACCTGGGTCAGATCAATCCCAAGCACAGCTACAGGTTGGGCAGAGAAGAGAATCAGAGCAGCCCAGCGGAGAAGGACTTGGGGGTATTGGATGATGAAAAACTTAACATGAGCCGGCAGTGTGCGATCACAGCCCAGAAAGACAACCGTATCCTGGGCTGCATCAAAAGCAGCATGACCAGCAGGTCAAAGGAGGTGATCCTGTCCCTCTACTCTGCTCTCATGAGATCTCACTTGGGGTACTGTGCAGCTCTGGTGTCCTCAACATAAAAATGACATGGAACTGTTGGAACGAGTCCAGAGGAGACTCACGAGGACAATCAGAGGACTGGAGCACCTCCTGTATGAACACAGGCTGAGAAAGTTGGGGCTGTTGAGCATGGAGAAGAGAAAGCTGCGTGGAGACCTCCTAGCAGCCTTCCAGTATCTGAAGGGGGCCTATAGGGATGCTGGGGAGGGACTCTTCATTAGGGATTGTAGTGAGAGGACAAGGGGTAATGGGTTCAAACTTCAACAGGGGAAGTTTAGATTGGATATGAGGAAGAAGTTCTTTCCTGTAAGGGTGGTGAGGCACTGGAATGGGTTGCCCAGGGAAGTTGTGAATGCTCCATCGCTGGCGGTGTTCAAGGCCGAGCTGGACAGAGCCTTGGGTGGCATGGTTTAGTGTGAGGTGTCCCTGCCCATGGCAGGGGGGTTGGAACTAGATGATCTTAAGGTCCTTTCCAACTCTAATTATTCTATGATTCTATGACTCTATATTTAGAGGTTAGAACATGGTCTGATCAGTCACTCATACCAGAACAGGAATAGTTCTTACAAATTGCTTTTAATCACACTAAACTTCTGATGATGTTAATTGGAGAAACTTGGGCCTGTAATTTTCAGTATTGTCACAAATAATGCAACATCTATTTCCTTTTTAAAACTTTGGTTATTGACATGTAGATCTTACTATAAAATTCCCACATGAGACACTGAAATCTCAAGATTTTTTTTTCCATATGGCTACTTATCAGTGTTCTAACTACACACTCTATTACAAGGATACTGACCTTATATTCCCAGTCTGACCTGAAACCTGGAAAAAAACTCTTCAAATAAATGATAACTATTAGAAAGGGGCCCAGATACTGCATTTTAAACAGGATCAGATGTACATCCAATTTAAGTATGGAACTTCTACCGCTGAACGGGTATTGTGATTTAAAACATTTCTTTACGAATGCATAGGTAAAAAAAAATACATTTTTTCACAAATTTCTTTTTAATTACTCTTTCCACTTTTCTCTAGCAATTCTAAGAGAAGAAGAGATCTTTACTATTTCAAATATGTTTTTCCATTAAATCCATGCTAAATGTTACTTTTCCTTACCATGTTCTAGAACATGCGTAAGAAATTATGAACTATTGTGTCCAGGCCACTTTTCTGGAGGTAGTATTAGTAATACTCAATAGTATTAGCTCACTCGTAATATAAAACGCCAAACATAATACAAAGGCCTAAGAATGATATTCTTTAAAAAAAACAAATCCAATATTAATCTTCAATGCTGCAAGCAATAAAAAGGCTTCTGTTTATAAATACAATAAAAGTCACTGTGTGGAACTTACTGTGCTGGCAGTGAATCCCATTAAATCCCTGTGGACATTTACAGACATATCCTATGAATGTGTCACCTCGGTATGCTTCACTAATTTCACAGATCCCACCATTATGACATGGATTAGGAAGGCAGGGTCCTGAAAAACAGATAAGTATATATACGTATATAATAACAACCATAATAATTTCAGCCATTTACATGCTTTCATTAAAGAACTAAAATCCCTGATGCAGACCTCCATATTCCACTAACCTGCTAAAAAACACCATTCACTTAGTTCAGATAGCTTGCCAGCAAGGATTTTTATGAACAACAAAAAATATGAAGCATGTCACTACTCATTAACCATAACATTATTTTTTAATGTAAGAGAAGACAGGAGACAGAGAAGCTAAATCCTGCTCTCCTATTAAAGATAACAAGCATTCTAACTTCTTTACCACTGAGGAAATACGCATTAACAAAATGTGCCTATCATGTACAGTGTGACATCTAGAATATGCCTGAATAATCACTACATGTCAAGTTAGTAGTTTGAGGAAATCTTTGCTATGTCTTTGGGTGACTTTCTGAACAAAAGCATTTTTTACGTGGGCCAGCAGTTAGCAGCTCCTAAACCAACTATTCCATTTCCACTGAGCGCCTTTTTAGCATACCCAGTTCAAGCTGACTTAAAAAAGGTCTTACTATTTTTTTTTTTAAACTAATTATGTGCTAGGATACCTAAAACTTCAGCAGTCAGATCTAATTTGATAGATGGAAATGACCATACATACCTTTAAGTAATAGCATTTTTTGAACTGAGATCTAAAGTTTATTCATTTAGTGGCATATATATTAAAGCCTTTTACATCTTATTATCTTACTAATATTACCTTTAACATATCAGTATTTTTATAAACTTTCTTTTTCAATCTCACTTTAAATAACAGGTAATCATTGACTGGAAAGCCTCATGTGCAAATTTGTGTGTGAAAAGATTAATGAATTCAGTATAAACTATGTTATTTGCAACCTCTGCCACATACATAGAAAAGCATTCTTCTTCTGTTATTGAAATGTGATGTCTTAATTATTCACTCATTTAAAACTGAATTAAAAAAAAAACAACAACCAAAACCACACAAACAAACAAAAAAACCCATCAGAAAATAACTTCTTTCCAAAGCATAATTTATGGAAAATCAGCAATAGGAATTGTCATGGGTTCAGCAGCAGCAGTCATTTTTCTCCTTTTTAGTAGCTGGTGCAGCACTGTGTTTTTAACTTCGTGCCCGGGAGCAGCGCTGATAACACCAGTGTTTTCAGTTACTGCCTGACAATGTTTTGGTTTGATCAAGGACTTTCTGAGCCTCATGCTATGCCAGGGAGGAGGGAAGCCGGGAGGAAGCAGAGACAGGGCACCTGACACAAACTGACCAAAGAGGTTACTCCATACCACAGCACGTCATGCCCAGGATGTGAAATCGGAGGGGAGAGATCCGGAAGGGTGTGGGGGTGGACTGGGGGTGCACGGTATGGTCAGGTTTTTGGTATTGGGGGGTTCGCTGCTGGCGGGTGCACTGGCTGGGTCGGGCTTGGTGAGCAGTTGTATTCTCTTTCCTTGTATTTCTCTTGTATTATTATTGGTGGCAGCAGTAGTGATTTGTGTTATACCTCAGTTACTAAACTGTTCTTACCTCAACCTGTGCGAGTTGCTTTTTTTTTTTTTTTTTTTGATTCTCCTCCCCATCCCCCCGGGACTGGGGGTAAAAAAAGAGAGGAGTGAGTAAAACTGCGTGGGTGGGGGGCTTAAACCACGACAGGAATTTAATTATTTAAATTTACAATCGCTATAAGTTTAATATTTCTGAGGGTCTGCCTATTAGTTTGCTTTTAATTACAAACCCAAGGTTTGAGAGATGTTCAGAGCAACAGCATTCAGAACATCACATTAGTGAAAACTGCACTCTCTAAGAAAATATTAATTTGAGAAAGATAAAAATTAACAGAATGACAAGGATGTCAGAACACATTCCCTAGTTAAAACTGCCCGAGTGGTTACAGCAATTTGAGAAACTATCCATGCGCACATTTTTATTATAACTTATGTCATCAGTCTATTTCAGGACACAATCCTGCAGAAGTCATGCTTCTGTACGTCATTAAGCATAGGATATGTCTCAATGAATGCAATAAATAAAAGATGTGAATATACAGCAGCTTACTCTAAATGTGATTAATACTGAAAAATTAAAAAATCAGGAAGATGAAATGGAGGAGACTGGTTGCTGCTTTTTTGCCTTTCCCCATCCACATTCTGCATTACACTTTAAATGTAATGACACAGTACTTCCTTAATTCCAACAACATGTATCTCTCTTTTAACAGGTCTAGTAACACAACTGGCTTCCAAGTATCACAGCTGCTTTTTATGTTATTCCTTGTCTGCAATATTTTGGGAAGATATACGTTTAATAATTTGCACTTTTGGTCTCCCACTGAATATAAGCTGTATTTTTTTCCAAGTCTCTATTATAGTGCTGCAGTTTGAGAAGTACCTGCAGGTAGCCGTATATATTAATTATTTCTATGCAAGTGGACTTCTGATCTTCCAAGAACAATAAATCTTTAAATAATTAGCTTCTCATTTTGCTTGCTGCTTCCTCCTTATGGCTTGTTAAGCACATGTTTAGCATACTTTCACTGATTTTCTTTAGATTTTGTATTTTCTCAGACCAGTCTAAAGTACAAAGCCTTAAAAGGTCATCTGAGGTGCACAGTAATAAATATATCAGTGCATGCCAGTGTTTCTAATTAATCTTAGTCTTCTACAATGCCTTCCTACTGAAAAAACAAATCAACACACCAACAACAGGAACACCTTTTTTGACTGATTACAGTTGCTTTTTGGTGACATACAACAGCAGCATTTAACCTAAATGTTGAGTAATTCTACTTTTTTATTATTATTAATAGAAAATGGTAGTTGAAAAAATTATATTCAGAGCAATGAAACACCCTAAATAAATGCGCTCAAGCTACTAAACAACAATCATCTAATTTTCATTAGTTAACATTAATTTCCTAAAAAAGGACATCAGTTAGACAAATCTGCATTCTAAAAGAATGAATGATTGAAACTTTAAAAAGCACGTATTACCATGACTTGTTTCTCCTCGTTCTCCAGAAGACCATATTCTGAGTTCACACATTTTCAGGATATTTAAAACTGCATGAACCTTCAAGCATGTGATTCCTTTTTTTTCTTTTTCCTTTTTTACTGAGTCTACAGGATCCCTGATGCAAACTATGCACATCTGAGTGTCTTAAATGATTTTGGCCCTAACACTGATGTCATAACATTTAAGAATAAAAAATAGTATGTAAGATCTGGCACTCTTGCCAGATGATGAAAGGTCACAACTAACTTCCATAGGCATGTTTAAATAACATTGCATTGAATGCTGGATAATTAATTTCCTGACAATCTGATTAAAATTCTTGATTACTCAGATCTATAGCAGCAAGTTCAAAACCATCCTTCTTTACCAGAAAAATAAAAACCCAAACTTGTCACCAGTTCTCAAAAAACAATGGTTTTCAGGGATTTGTTTTTCTAAATCAATAGTACTCTAATATTTAGTAGGCAATCTTTAAATGGCTTCCAACACAAAGAGAACAGCAACATTTGATCAATATTAATGAGCAGTAGAATTCAATGGCATACTTTCCAGGCATTTTTATCTATGTTCATATAAAATAATGTCAACAAGATTAATTGTGCACTCAGAGTAATAGATCTATTCACTTTGCTGCTCTTTTGAGTCCTTCTTTGTGCAGTCACAGTTATATTAGCCAATATAATCAGTATAGTCCAAAACATCATTCTATTATTCAATTGTAATCCCATGCTGGTGTCATGGGTTCAGCAGTAGCAGTCATTTTTCTCCTTCTTGGTAGCTGGTGCAGCGCTGTGTTTTTGATTTTGGGCCTCGGAGCAGCGCTGATAACAGCAGTGTTTTCAGTTACTGCTTGGCAATGTTTTGGTTTGATCAAGGACTTTCTGAGCCTCATGCTATGCCAGGGAGGAGGGGAGCTGGGAGGAAACAGAGACAGGACACCTGACACAAACTGACCAAAGAGGTTACTCCATACCACAGCACGTCATGCCCAGGATGTGAAATCGGAGGGGAGAGATCCGGAAGGGTGTGGGGGTGGACTGGGGGTGCACGGCATGGTCAGGTTTTTGGTACTGGGGAGTTCACTGCTGGGGGGTGCACTGGCTGGGTCGGGCTTGGTGAGCAGTTGTATTCTCTTTCTTTGTATTTCTCTTATATTATTATTGGTGGTAGCAGTAGTGATTTGTGTTATACCTTAGTTACTAAACTGTTCTTACCTCAACCCGTGCGAGTTGAGTTCTTTTGATTCTCCTCCCCATCCCCCCAAGACTGGGGGAAGAAAGAGGGGAGTGAGTGAGTGAGTAAAACTGCATGCGTGGGGGGCTTAAACCACAACAGCTGGCTTTGAAAAAAATACTGAAGATTAACTTAAAGCATAACAGGTTTTAATTTTCTTAAATGCTTTCACTAAAGATCTTGGAGACTTCATAGATGGACGAACAAAAAAAATGCATCCTCAGTACAGTTGCGAAGGGGCTCAAAGCAGAACCATGTTATCTGTTTTCTTCTTTGATAAGTGCAGTCAAGTGAAACTTCATAAAAATAAAATCTTTTATAGTGAAATACTGAAGTTGTAATTAAATATTTGTGAGAAACATTAGTTTGCCTATAGCAAGAAAAGCCAGGAAAGCAAAGACAGCATAATTTCATCAATAAGAATGCAATTTTTAACAATGATAGTATATGCAAAGAGTGAATCAGTCTGTTTAGAAAAGCTGTTACTTCACTTTGTCTTGTAGGATATTCAGATCCTTTTGAAGTAATAGAAAGAAATGTCCAAATACCTTTCTACATGTTTCCCTTGACAGTCTAGAGGAAATGTGTATATATATATTTTTTAATACCTCGCCATATTTAGAGCTTCTTTCTTTTCACATGGTCTCCAATTTTTAAGAAAAAAAAACCCTCAACAAATAAAGAAACAAAAAAATCCTAGGAACACTGACACTTGCAGAACACATTTAAAGATGTACATGTGAAAGTCACTACCTGAAATTCTGATTGTCCTCATTTAATTTGTTTGAATTTACTGCAGACTGGCTGTATCTACATGAGTGAGCTACACAAGCAAGAGACCTGATGCCCATGCAGTGTCCTTCCTGAGAATGGTGATGGACAGTAACTCTGGTGGCAGTACTAATTCTAGTTTTCATCAAGGCTTTTCACCTACACATGTTTGTATTTGCACATGTGAGGTATGGCACTATTTACTGTCTCCTCTAAGTGTTCAGGATGCATTAAAATTTAAAAAACAAACAAAAAAAAAGAAAAAAAAAAAACCAACACTCAAAAAACCCCAACCTATTTCTTAAGCCTCCACCAAACAGCAAGTGTCTTTTTTTCCAAATATAAATCTGCAGCTGCTTTGGTGGGAAAGGCATTAAAAAATATCAGGTAATTAAAAGCGACGTAGTTAAACAAGAACTCTACATCAGTCATATCTTCCTCAAAGTCTGATTCTTCAAACTCAGAAGTATGCTTGGTTCTCTGCTGAAAGAAGATTATCAAAAATCAAAGCCCATAATTTCATAATAAGACAAGATTAAATGAGGAATATGAAAAATGTAAGAAGAGGAAAGAATAAAAAAGCACTCCACTGGAGTGACACACACCAAATAATCACATTTGTAAAACATTAAATCAAAGGCAGTGCAATATGAAAGTTAGCACTTTTGATGGTATCTATCTCTCTATCCATCTTCTCTTCATGTAGAAATAATGCAATTTTAATGAAAAATTCTAAATTAGATATTGCCCTTGAAATACATCAAGATGAAGATACTGTTAGTTACAAAGTTAATTGCTTCATTTATTTTGTGAGGTATCCCTGAAGTAGGACTAATAGATAATAATACTCTGATGACACAGTAAGCTCCAAATCCCATCAGGATAAAGACTGGAGTTAAGAGCAAACTAATAAAAAGTATAAAATTATTTTATATTTAATTGTGAAAGTAAAATAATCTCTAGATGCTTGCCTTCACATCACTAGCTTTTCTTAAGTACCTCCTGGCTCTACATGAATGTCAGTCGAATACGGCATTTTTCCTCTCTGGTATGTTGGAAACTTCATCAGAGATCCCTCACACAGTTTCAGCATCAGGAGTTTGAAGTCCTCCCTCCACCTATATTTTGATAATACATAACACTTTTGACACATCCTTTGTCAAAGCAGTCTTCAAAATAAGCTGTGACAGAGCTCATATAGCAAGAGCTTTTATATTTTGAAATGAATATGTGTAGGAGAAGACAGTGCCACATATGACTTCTTTCAACTTCACAGGAAGAGAAGAATTAATCTCCTTGCTGCTGGAGCTAGCAGAATGTACAAGCTTCCCACGACGAAGAAGGTAAGCTTATAGTTTTCAAAGTGTGATATACAAAAATCCAAAGTAAAATATAATTCTATTTGAAAGAGACTGTCTTGCATAGATACACACAAATGAGCATTCAAATCCAGCAGGAATGCCCCTACAGGTTATGACAGAAAGCTGGTTTATCGCACAAAAAGGGCAGGAATATAAAAAAAGCTTCTGAGGGCCTCTGATGTTCCTCACATTTACTACTTTGCCTGTTAATTTGATTGTGCAGGGCTCACCTGTCAGAGAGGCTGGTTTTGAATGGCCCAATCTGTGTGTCTGTGTGGGATACTTTAGAGAGCATTTTAACAACCTAACAGAAACGGTCCTGCATTTGCTGAGTTCTGGGGATCATTAAAACATACCAAAATGCATACTCATTATCATGGCGCAACTGTAGGTTCAAGCACACAAGTATGACATACCCATTCCAGCAATGCAGCGTAGGGAGTAAGGTCTCACTAGCACACCTACTTCGAGCTATGCACCACCTTTCTGGTTAAGGTTAAACTCAAGTATTCTGTAGATTTCACCTGCATTTAGAAGAAAACCACCATTTCCCAAGAACACTTTTGATGTAGTTGGATCCAAATGAAAATTGGACAAAGCATGTTTGTCCAATACTTGAAACTACAGCTACTTCTCAGCTGCCAGCTTTTCATTGCACTGTTTTGAGGACATCTGAAGATAGCTATTCCAGCAGATTTGCTATTGACCTTTCACCACAAGGGGCTGTAACAATGAAAATGGTGTCAGCTAGTCAATATATTCTTTCTGCACTTAAGTATGAAGCATCTTCAGTAAAGAATGAATGCAATGTAGTTCTGCATTTGCTCTTTCTTATTTATATTTCTTCCCCCCCTTAAAGGTATTCAAAATCTGCATCAAGGAATCATAAAATCCCAGGCTGGTATGGGTGGGAAGGGACCTTAAAGCGCATCCAGTTCCAACCCCTGCCATGGGCAGGGACACCTTTCAGTAGACCAGGTTGCTCCAAGCCCTGTCCAACCTGTCCTTGAGCACTGTCAACGATGGGGCAGCCACAGCTTCTCCGGGCAACCTGGGCCAGGGCCTCAACACCCTCACAGGAAATAACTTTTTCTAAACATTTTAGGGTCCAAACCCCATTATAATGGTGTATCATGATGAAGCTCAAAATAAATAAAGGAGTCACTTGGCTTAACTGATACCCACAGAAGTCAAACAATGTACTTTGGACTACCTCATCCTTCAAGTCTTCCAAAGTGTAAGAAGAAATTCTTACTTGCCCAGCATACTTGAACACTTGTAGAAGAAAGAGAAAAAAAAAACAACAAACAAACCCACAACTGCACCTACAGACCAATGAATTTCATACAAATTCCTTTTTTAATTTGCCATTGTTGATAACATTTTGCTGTTAGGATGCAAATGAATTTTGTAACAACAAATATTTATTATACCTCCATATTGGTATTTATTTGAATAGTTTAAGAATAGGCACTGAAGAACAGAATTCATAGTTTATGTGGAATATTGATAATAGTAACCAACTGTTATATATTATTTCAGTTAATGAGCAAAAGTAGTAAAAATAATTAGTAGTTACACACACCTTCTTCTCATTAACATTCTCAAAATATCAGCTTAAAAAAAAAAATCTGTTCAGCCTGGCTCATAAGTAAATTAGTACTGTATTAGGTTCCATCTAACTATATTTCATTATAAACCAATGGCACTGATCCAGACTTAATTGCACGGTGATTAAATATTTATCTTGTTTTTAATGCAGCAAATGGAGCGTGCTGATGATAATGATCAAGGTGTCTCTGGCTGGATGTGGCAAAAGATAAGATTCACCCCTTGACTGCAAAATGCTTAAGGTTATTTCTGTACATTTCCTTCTAATTCTATTCCATGAATTTCTTTTACAGAAAATAAATGTAAACTGTCTCTCCAGCCATCTCCCAATCTCTTTTTAACTAAAGAAGTAGAATATTTTCTGAGAAGGTGCCATTTAAACTCAATGACTATAGAGTGCCTTTCCTTAATAAACAGTCTTAAGCTTCCCCTTACCTCAACTGTGAATGACAGATTATACTCGAATTTGAGGCATGGCCAGTGTAATAGGCAATGCAGTGATGCCATACAGGGTGAGACCTCGAAATGCTCCAGAAGCTGGAGAAAGTGTTCAATGTACTATAGGACATTTCCCCCAAGTTCTCTCCCATTATTGCTCCTCATACTCCTCAGCTTCCAAGCTTGAGTATTTTCTTTCCCCATTTTTAATGCTGTTACTCAGCTTTTTATATCCTTTGTCACCTATACATATGATTCTGAATGAAGCCCACAGGATATATATGAATATAGCCCACCGGTTATCTCATAAACCTACCATATCAAATTAATGTGAGACCTGTTCTGCATCTCTGCATGACCTTTCACAGGAGAGTTTTATACTCTGAAGAACACCTGCTTTGTTTACAGAAAATCCAGGTTCAGGGCTCTTTCCTTCTCTTTCTCTAACTTTATCTCAGAGTGTACACTGGCATCATTATTTTTCTCCTATATGACAATGTTTCTGCTATTAACTTTCCCCATTCTTGCTGACCCAATTGTAGGGACTTGCTTGCTATACCCCTTTTTTTGTGAGCTACTCTGTATCATTATTAAATATAGGTTAATTTTCCAACTTATGTCAGAAATATTTTCCAAATCTTTTTTCAGTTGATTCCCGTTCACATCAAACAGAAAAAGATCTGTGAACACAGAGAATCTTGCATTTTGTAAAAATTTTGCTTAATAACTACAAAGACTTGGAGAATTTTGCTGTTAAAATATTCAGAAAATTATTATAGACTGGGATGTTCAAAAGATTCAGTTCAAAAGTGTAGTTCTGACAAAACTGATGTCTACAGAGTCTATATTAAAATAAACTCTCCAAATCCATTCTCTACAGAGCTGAAACAAATCCATCTGTTTTTACTGCACTGGTCTGTTGCTTAAGTAAAATATATCCAGCAATAAGGAAACTACATATAATTTGGTACTTAATGTCGAATATCACGGTCAACTGGTATTTCTGTGCAACAGTGTTATTTTTATCATTGCAGCTCCTGTCATCATATGTAAAGATGACAGTTTTCATTGCTTCACTGCACTTTAAACTGCCAGCAAGCAGAACCTCTCATCCTTTTTCACTGTGCTCACCTAATAACTTAAAAATGGAAAAAAAACCCAGAAAAGATTATGTGAACCTTAATTATAACAACAAATAAATTAAAGTCCAGTTAGTCCTCTTGCTGAGCATTCCAGTGGGAACTAAAAAATGCAACAGCCTAAATTGGTGCTACTCATATTTGTATGAGTCAGGTCCTAACTACTTAGTGTTGCATTTATGACGTGGAAACCACAGAAAAGAATCTCAGAGGGCGGGTATCCTTAGGACATGAAATATTATTAAAAAGTGATGAAAAAGAATTACTAAATGTGAAGTATATCTATAGACCAAAAAGGCATAAAGTCGTACAAAGAAGAAATGAAGGGAAATAACCAAGGCTTAACACTCCAGTCATTTATTTCCCTTGTGATGCAGAACAGAGGAAATATATCCTTTCCTCACTGTATTTTTCTAGTTGTCATCAAACTCTTCAGATTTCATGTACCCTATCCTAAATCCTTTTGAGTTCTACAGCCTGTCACTATTCTCCAACTCTTACTCCTTTCCTAGCTAGATCATCATTCTCTTTCTTCCTCATACGCAATTCCTGCTTCATACTGTTCTCTTGCCAACTCAGAAAACCACAAACTGCAAACCACCCAAATTCAAAATCACAACCTGGGATTGAAGTTATACGCCCTCAGTTTTTAAGATACACAGTAGTCACTGGATGTCTGCTGCCTTTGCACCAGCTACATCCACAGCACAAACACAAACTAATTGCCCTTGACTGATGTGATTAACATGGAGTTAGTTGTACATGGATGAAAATACTGACCTATTTTGGTGGGTAATGGTAATTAAGTAAGTCCCACACAGCAATACTGGAGATTAGCCTTTTCTGATAAATAATGCTTTAACTAAAATTCCTTTTTGCATTATTATATACAATTCAGGTATTAAGTACAGTTCTCTGCACAGGTAAATTCTGCCTTCAGCACAGCCTGAGGGGCTGGGGCATCAGATGCAATACTGCTGATGCCACAACTATATTCCTTTAGGGAATGTCTTAGCAGACTTACTCTGGAGCTACATACTTTTCTTCTATTGTCTACCCTAACACTGTGTCATGGGTAGGTCATCAGACACATCCAACTTTCCTCTGGTTTGCAAAGATCCACAGATCTGTGCACAGGCATTATGAGGGCCGTATTTACCAAAGCGACTTCAAAAGATGACGGTATGAATTAGACATAATTAACTTCCCTTCACATCAGGATAGACAACCTGAGTGCATGCCAATATTCTTTTTCCAATCTAGTCTAATCGGTACCTTGATATGATTCTTGAAAGGGAATCCATAATATTAGTAATCTGCTTACAGAATGGAGTCAGGCACAAAAAAGGTTGCCTGGTTGAAAAATGTGGGTGCTGCAGTTAGGTTCTAAATGACAGGGAGTAAGACCAATAGCATATGCTATGAAAACAAGCCCACTACATCACTAATGTAATGTGAACTTTCACTTAGTCTATTGCTTGCTACATGACTTATACACTTTGAAGAAAATTATTTGGATTTCTTACAAGATTATAACATACTGCTTGTACTTTGCTACCAAAAATTCAGACAGAAACAAGACTTAATGGCAAATATGCTACGATACCTTCTGTCCCTGTCTCTACTTAAGGGAGGCTAAAGCAGAACACAAAACTGACAGGATCACAGACTGCATTTTGTTTCAAAAAATGCCCAGTATTTCTGTTCTGCAGAGAAAATTAATAGAATGGTTTTCTTGTCTCGAGCACTGCATTAAAAAAATAAAATTGAGAAATTCCAGGTCACTATGGAAAGATTAAGAATCTGTTACTGAAATAGTGTCACTCTTTCCATTATTAATAAATACTGCTCTGCAGTTTTAACATGACAAAATACTATGGAAAGCTTGCAGCTAACGAAATTCATGACTAACTGTAACAAAGACTTGCAATATTGCTGCCAAGCATTAATTCATGCTTTGCAAGTAAATGTTCAAATATCGTACTGCCGAAAAATTGAATATAGAAATCCATATACAGACATCTCTTTTTCTTGGGTTATGGCTTCTTCATTGTAGCTAGCCATTTCAATAAAACTTCTTGAATTCCAACTATTTTCTCAGCTTATCTGATACAATTCAAATAACTTCTGAAGTATATATATAAAGGTACTTTTTTTTTTTTTTATACACAATTAGACATTCAATGGAACATGCTACTTTGAACAGAACAGTTGTCTTACAACCACAGCTCCCATGACAGCCAGTGGAAGTTGTGTCTTGAATAAGCAATAATTATGCACTTCTGGCCTGGACTGTGAAAGCTTCCACGATTTCACTAATTTCCAGCCACACTGATAGTTTTCATTTGGCAGTTTATTACTGTACAGTACTGTGGATTTTATGTAAATGTTTTTGCCACAATTTTGAAATCACATAATATTTACCCATAAGGAAGTCAACAGTTTAATATAATTGAAAAAAAAGAGAGAGAAAAAAAAAAAAAAGCTGTTTCCAGAAGAATATTTTGAAATATTACGATTGTATAATTAAGATTGCACAATACAGCAGAAAAGAGATATACGCTACATGTCCTTCTTTAAGCTTAATAGTTGATATACATACTCTGAGGTAAAATAATATTTAGCTAAAAGACTTACAGTGAGAAAAAATTAAAATGCATTTTAACTGATGGTTAAATCAGTGAAATTGATGTTAGGATTCAAAACAACATACAGTAGAAAAGAACCTACTAAATTTCTAAAACAAAAGAAAAAATGTAGGTCTTGGTTCTTGCAAATGGCCATCAGCTTATGGAAAGTCAATCTGTATCACAATCAACAATGAATTAGTTGATGTGAATTAAATGTTACTTCAAGAAACAGTCTTAGAAGTTGCTGCATACATGCAGAAATCCTCACATTGCTGAGTAAAATCAGTTAAGCCCTTTCTTGATATTTCTATGCCCCTAAAACAATTTATGTTCCCTTTATGATATGAACTACACTGGGATTTCATCATTAATGTTGCTTCAATGATAGATTTTAAGGAGGGGTGCTTAGTCTTGGTCAACGTTAATAGCAGGCAATCTGTGGCTGTTTATTGAAATACAAATGCCAAACCTTCCTTCAAAATTTTTTCCCTGTTCAAGCTAGGATAGACTTACAAGATCTTTTAAACACCTCAATGATACATCTACTCAGAAAGTCCAGCTAACTGACCTCTTACGGGCAAATAGTACTGACTGAAGCCAGGGACAAGAGTTTGGGATAGCAGGGCTTTTTTATTTGTTACTAGGAAGAATAATAGTAAACAGTGTGATGCAGTAAGAAACTCATCTGGATGGGAACTGGGCATCAGGTCAATAGCTGATGAGACAGATTCATAGCAGGAAAGACCAGATGGATGAAAACAACCCACCTCAGCTCTACTTTAAACCCTGCTCCTGGTCCTCCAGGGCACTTAATTCCATTAGCAGATAATTCCATTATATGTCAGTTTTAACACTTCCTGGGCTTTGATGCACTCAAATCCACTGCAATGTAAATGGTATTATGCACATCAATGATGCTGATGGATAAAATACTGCAGTTTCAGACATTAAGCACTCACTTGTCTGACTGCCTGTCCATTTCACTGATCAGCCAGTTCAATAAAATACGCTACCTGTATATACAAACCTTTCCTTGTTATAGTGTTCCTGCAACCTGTGAACCTATATCAGAAAACAATCCTTAGCATCACATCTTCCCCTGATTATAAAATGGGTCACACAGAAACATGAATTTAACAGAATTACCATATTGTCTCAGTTCAGTCATGCTCTATGTTGCTTCGCCATGTGCCCAGAGAGCTTTCCTTGGCAATTCCTCCTTACATGCTTTAGCAGCTATTCAACCTGCTTAAGATTAGGCACATCCATGCGTTCTTTAAATGGCTTCTCTGGTACCCTTCTCCCAACATGATACTGTAGCACTACAGTCGTATCAATGGGATAGGGTACCTTCAAGATTCACATTGCTTAATTTTGCTCAGAATCTACAAATGTTGTGTTGAGGTAGTCACCACCAAGAGTGTACAACTTCCACCTCAAAGATCATTAGAGATCAGGAAATCTTATTACAGCCACTCTCATTTATTTCATATAAATATAATTATATGCAGCCTAATCTTAGAAACTTGCATCAGTACAGTTATAAAAGGATACAGCTTTTTGTAGGCTCAAAATCTTTGAAGCCCAAAACATTTAATGTGCTAAATGTGTATCCTTAAAGGATGAGTATGAAGATTATAAACATATATAAACAAATTATAAACATAACAAATCATCAGCTTTATTAAAGGCGAGGTCCTAAAAACCTCAGGGAAAAAATCATAAACATATGCATACTCATCTGTGCATACACAGCATGATACTGGACTACAAAATTTCAAGATCCACTTGTGGGTCCTTCCTGTATAAATAGAAATAGCAATTTGCGTAAACTCACAGTTTCTTCCTAAATGACATTAATCAAGTGCACTGTTTCTGTATTAAGTAGAGAATAACTGCTGTCTTTGCTTTAAACTTCTAATTTTCTGGGATGACTTGTCTTCTACAGGTTTGTGTTTCTTTTCTTTGACTGCAAAGATAGGCCTAGATTGGACTCCTGATGCGGCAACCAGGATGAGATTCCATCTGCCCATACCGTCCAAAAAGACTGCTGTCCAAGAGGACTACTGTCCATACAGTTTTGTCATCAAAATGCAGTACCAAATGCACAACTGCACCAGTGAGGATTTCAAATTCATATCTACGTAAGAAATGGCATCATAATGTGCACCACTCCCCTAAAACTCTACCCTAATGAATATTATTTGGGTTAGAATGTCTATCAAGGAAGGGTCTGGCTCACTGTCTATGTAAATATACTTAGCATCTTTAAGAGCACACTTACTTTATAGTCCTTAACTTTGCTATCATGCACTAGCCACTCTGCAAATAGGTCATTATTCAATACTTTAGCATCCCAAATGAATGCGCAACTAAAACCCACTTAAATTTGCACTGAACAGAAAATGAGTAAAATTTCTTCCTCTGTACTTTCATGCTTTCACAGTCAATCCAATGCTTTAAAGATGGTTATAAGATAGTTTAAAAAAAAAAAATGAGAACAAAATAACCCTCTTTGTGATGCTATTTTTGAACAGAGTCCTTTTCTTCAGGATTGCTAAGCTACTTCCAAATCCTCAGCTAACCACAACACCTGCTTGTTTTGCTTTCAATTAATATTTGGGGGGGGGGGTCACCTCTTTCCACACATCTAATGCCTGTATGGGAATCTTTGACTGCTATAACCTAATTTAATTACAGTATCTCACCAAAGATGACTGTTTAGTTGGGTTTCTTTTTCATGCTCTTTCACTACCTGTTTCCACCAACTTCCCCTTCCCACTGGGAGAACACTTGCCACTCTGTGGCAAGTGAGATCATGAAGTTGAACCAAAGAACACAAACTCTATCAGGGAAATTGCATCAGGGAAGACACTACTTCCAGCTGCAACAGCCACCTGATGCAGACCAGCACATATCTGTACAGTTGCTAGCACAAGCATAAAGGAAAGCATGAGTAGGTTGGAAGTAGGAATCGGAAACAAATGGCCTGCCTGAAGGAAACAACTCTTCCAACAGCAGCCAACCCAATGCAGGTCATCCCCACTGCAGCCTTTCCCTCTGTATGCACATGTAGAAGACCCACCTATTCTGTGCCTATGTGCAATTCATTAATCTTATTTCTTTGCCTGTCAACCACCTTTCTCCTTCAGCAATTTTTCAGTTCCGTTTCATCACTTCTCAGATGAAGATCTGTCTGGTCTAATAGAAGAGAATTTTGTCATCTGTTCTCAAGCATGCTTATCCTTTTGCCACACTTTCTCCTATGCCTCAGCACTACCTCTTGGAAGTACAGAGATCTCAAACAGAAAGAGAGTTGACCAAGATCCTTCAAGCAACATGAACAAGCAGCTTGTTCTTCTTCATCTTGTTTGTTCTTGCTCCATTTTCAGATGATGAAGCAATCTAACTGGAAGAAAGGACACTGTGATGAGATCTTAAGTTCTTCCCTGTGAACCCTCACAGGGGTGAGGCTCTGGCACAGGTTTTCCCAATAATCTGTGGCTGCCTCAACCGCGGCAGTGTTCAAGACCAGGTTGGTTGGGGCTTGGAGCAACGTGGTCTCCTGGAAGGTGTCCCTGCTTGTGGAAGGGGATTGGAACTGGATGAGTTTTAAGTTTCTTTCCAATCCAAACCATTCTGTGATTCTGCAATAATAATAATCTTTGACTGTTTTACTCACGTGACCCTGTCTTAACTCCTAGTTCTCCTCTTTGCAGCTGTCCAAGAAAGGTCTAGCCACCTGCAAAGCCTTTTTGGGAATACTGCTTCTCAGACAGAAAAGTACTTAAGTAAAACTACCCTACAGATACAGACCTGGTACTAATACCGCGTTGATAATGCTGTAGCCTGGGTAAAGGCATGTTTCCTTTCCAGAGCAACATTTCCATCTGTTCTGCTCCCTGCTCTTCATGCTACAGAGACACACTGGTAGTTGCATTCGTAGTTGCTATGGTTGCTATTCAGCAGTATGCACTGCTGGTTTCCCTGCAGCAGACTTCTGAACTCTGTTAAGTTAGGAGCTGCCCCTGCTAATTGAGCGCGAGCTAAGCCTACTTTCTTGGCTGACTCTGTGGACTTTTCCATGGCAGTAATAAAAGCAACCTCTGACACCACACTGTGAAATTGCATGTCCCAGCTCCAAAGTACTGCAGCAGAAATGTTTCTCAGTAGCACAGCTTTCAGAATCAAAAGGGGCAGCAACACACCTTTTTTTCTTAACCTCTTTGTAAGAAAAAGTGAAACAGTTCAAGCTGAGTTCAGCCTGAGGCAGACGCCTGGGTGGAAAACTTCAGTCTCAAAGTTCAGGTGAGAAAGTGATAAGCAGCCACAAGAAAATGATTGTGACGTAAAGCAATAGCTGGTTTAGGGGGCAGTACAGGGTCAGAGAATGGTTTGGGTTGGAAAGGATCTCAAGATCATCTAGTTCCATGCCCCTGCCATGGGCAGGGACACCTTCCAGTAGACCAGGTTGCTTCAAGCCCCATTCAACCTGGCCTTGAACACCACCAGGGATGGAGCATTCACAACTTCCTGGGCAACCCATTCCAGCGCCTCACCACCCTCACACTAAAGAATTTCTTCCTTATATCTAACCTAAATCTCCCCTGTTTAAGTTTGAACCCATTGCCCCTTGTCTTATTGCTACAGTACCTGATGAAGAGTCCCTCTCTGGCATCACTGTAGGCCTTTGTATCTGTAGTTTGGGGTGAATTCTGCATACTGAGGGCAAAAATCACTCTCCACAACTATGCAGATTATGGAAAAAATCACATGTATGAGTTTCTCAGTTTCCAGCACTGCAGGCTGGTCTCAACCTCCTAGAACCTTTTTTGTCTAATCCTGAAAAGAAGTGAGTGATTTTTGACAAAATGAGTTATTTTTATGATATATGGACAAACATTCACTAAGGTATAGGCTGAAGATACTAATTAATTTTCATTTCCTTTTTGACCCAAGTAAGATTTCTGCTTTTAAATATGACAGCCTGCTGTGATAGCCTTCAGTGCCAAATAGCATATACATGTATTTTTATTGCATAAGCTTAATTTCCACCAGAATAGTTCAATATAGCCTTTATATAATGTTCTGATATGGTCGATACTTTGCTTGGAATATACGGGAAAGCAACTAACAAATTAGCTTCAGGAACTGAAAAACACAATATGCATTTCAAGATGAAAATGAAAAGGAATTATTACAGACACATAAACCAAGTTAAGCAAGAGACTCAATCCCTGTTATAAACCCTGGGGGAATAGCAAATCCTTTCCCTTAGAATAATATGGAAAGACACTTTTCCTCTTAGAAATATGTGAAACAGAATAGCTTTGTGTACCACAGCAAAATTATTGTGCCCCAAAAGACAGCTGAGAGCATCCTGTTACAAAACTACATCACTTTGGATGCTGCTGTACAGCAGGCAGTAAATTGAATACCTTGAGACTAGACCCAACGCAGCTTTCAGGTTCTGAGGTTGACAGAGTAAGCAGATTAAATATCTCATGAATGTTTCGGAAAGTTTCATTTCAATAAGCTAGGTACATTATTTTTTTTCCCCTTCTTTCTGATACTCATCAAAGCAGTTACAATTTCACTTTTTTCAAACTGTAGAAGGCCAATAGGGCATTATTTTCAGGAAGAGATACCCTTTGAGAAATTCGATTTCATATCTACAATCAGTTAAGTATTCTTAAGGCAAACATAACACAGCATATAAGGATAATTCCTACGTAAATATTAATCTCAGTAAGACAATTCAGCTGTTTGTACATGTACAGACTGTGCCACAAGGTTGTTGTAGGGATTACTTTTTATTAAGGTCCTCGAAGAAGAAATTCCTGTTGTGTATTGAGTCTCTTCAACAATTAAATTTCATTAAAACAATATCAAATTCGAACTGTAAAAGAGCTTTTATTTTCAAGAAAGTCTATATTTTATATAGATGAAATACAAAGACACAAATGCCAGTTACCTAAAATACTAGGCTTAAAAAAAAAAAAATCAGTGACAAAGGCAAGAAATGGCTTCAGTTAAGGATGATATCACAGGGATGTTATATCTTATATGATGTTATATCTTATAACACACGTATTTATTACTTCGAAGTCACAGTGTAAAGGCAAGTGAATAAAGTGACATGTTATGCTGTACTCTGTCCCATCATGTCTCAGAAGAATTATTCTTTGATATCTTTAGAAATGATTCCAGATTTCTTGAGGAAAGCAGATGGAGTACATAAAATCATGGGGAAACATTTCTGAAGATCCAAAGCTTCAAAAAGCAGGACATCCAACAGAAGTTGATAGATCAATCTTTAAACCAATTTGCAACAAAGCAACTTCCTCCTAGTTCAATAACCAGCTTCAGAAGACTCACTCCACATGTGCAGATGGGGTAAGAAACATGGACACAAGTCTTCAAGACAGTTGTCTAGAGATTTTCCTAGTTTGCTTTCACAGGCTGCTTGAGCTTCTGGTAAAATAACTTAACTGATCAGAAACTCAAAAAAAATGAACAGGCAGAAATGGCTCAAAAGTGAGCGTTTACATGCCTATGACAGCATAAAATCATCTGTATTTAACTGGAATGGAAAAAGAGATCTAGATCAATGCTTAACCAGAAGTAGGTTCCTTGTTGAAACTTTAAGGACCATTTGAAAAACTCCTTGGTTTAACTCCGGATAAAAAGCACGCAAAAAAAATAAGCATGCTTTGTCCTATATGAAATAGGCTTAATGAGTTATAATTACAATTCATTACACTAAAGCATTTCGAAAATGAATGAACCCCCATGAACTACCATATCTATAGAGAAATACTCACAGGGCATTTACTACTTCAGGATTATTCATCTTCAACCTAGTGGTTATAATGATAAGAGTAAAATTTTAGTAACTTCACTTCTGAGATTACTCACAGAAGGCATTGTTAGAGAAGCTGGACTCTATCTCAAAGAGCAGAGTATAGGAAATATTATTGTTTTATCAGTTGAACAGAAAAAGAAATTCTAGTTTTGATACTGATCGCAGGTCAATTTTAAGTTTATAATGTTCATAAAAATGTTCAAATTGTGTTTATGACCTTCATAAAATTAATGTATTAGCTGCAGTTTATTCCACCTCATATTCTTTAATACATATTGTTTGGAAAATTACTTCATCGTCCTCCAATTAATCTTATCATCTTTGCCACCCTGCAACTGTTACACTAAAGTCTCTTATCTCTGAGTGTTTAGACGACAATCATAAGGTACTTCTAATGATTTTGAATGCTAAGAGATGACTTTTGGGCCTTACAGCTGAAAGTGTGTGCATACCTCCTCCCCAACACTACCAGATAAGCACTAGAATAATGAGGTTATTTACACTCCACTAAGGTAAATGTCACAAACTGGAGGAAACCTGCTGCTTTTTTTGTAAAAGAGCAAAATCTGATTGCTGACAGAACTTGCTTTCTGCCTATGCAAGGCACATCCCACTGAAATTACTGTGAAAGGCTCTATTTAACTGCATGGGGCTTTGGATGCAGTTTCTATTTATTTCTCAGCAGCTCTGCATCTCTCAAACGGTATGACTGTCTTCCCACACTGAGGAAGAAGTATCTGTTTTAAGCAGAACTCACAGCTTTGTGAATATCAATGCAAGCTGAGAGAACAGTTGCATTGAAACAATCCCGTAAGAATGAACTAACCTGCTACTCTCAAAATATCTGGTCACATCTTAAGGCAAAATCAATAGGAAGTATAAATTATAAAGCATCTGAAAAGACAGTACCACTGTTAAATTTTAAAATATAATTTAATGTTAAGTAAAGAACAACTGCACTTTATTCAAAGATTTTCCTCTGGAAAGGCTAGAGCATTAGTATCTTTACAACAAAGGTTATAAAAATAACTTCATTTTTACATGCATGCCCTTCTTCACTAAATCCAAAACTTTTGTCTGTGCTCTTACTGCAACAGTCTGGTTTTGATTTCATCTCCCCCAGGAGCAAGGTAGGGCGCTTTATTGTTAAAATTTATATTGTGCTTCTGGGCTGCACTTTCACTGCACCTAATTTAAGCTCCAATCTAATAAACATGTGCTTAAACAAACACTCACAATGACAACAGATGTACTATGCTCAGACTATTCAAATACTAACTAGGTACTTCACTGCTTTGTTGAGGAAGATCCAAAATAAGCTATGTACACCTGTGCAGAAAATTACTGTTTCATGAAATTTCTAAGAAATGGTATCTGTACTTACATACAGATCATTTTGATCACAGTCACATTTCATGAAAATGTAGAGCTAGGTTATGCTCTATTAATACCCAGCAGAAGAAGATCCAGTTTGCTGCTTAAGGCAGAGACTAGAACTGTTTTCCCAAAGGTGGAAATTTTCATTTTAATTAAAAAAAAAAAAAAAAAAAAAAAAATTCTGTGCCTGAAGAAGTTTAGTCAAATTAACTCCTGCAAAAAGCTTCAGATTAATCAAAACGTTCCCAAGAAAATAATTTTTTCAAAAGTAATTCCCAAAGAATCTAATCATGTGAAGTATCAATGCCCCAGAACCAGATTAAATAACAGAAAGTACTACTGTTACATTAATTCACTTGCTTTTGTGGGTATTTAGTCATGTTTCCTTCTACCATAATTTCCAAACATTTGAGATTTATTTGCACAAACATTTACAAATACTTGTTTGGTCTCATATTCTAAATCCACTGTGTACCATTTATGCCAGAGGCATTTGTTCACCTGTACAAATCAAAGAACAAAAACATTCTGGTGCTGCATGTTTTTGTACTTCTAGCTGTTGCTTTGTCTGTGTGAGAATATCTATCTATCTGCATTGCTGTATCAGTTGAACTCCCAAATGTATATTCTTACTGCAAACAGCATTCTTTCATGGAATAACTGAGATGAAAAGGTCACTAGTTATTTCACTAAGAGTTTCCACACAGAAAGTTATGCTGGCATAGCTACTGCTGCATAAATAATTGTGGCACATTTTCAGATACTAACAAACCCTGAAACACTAAAATCCATGTCAGAAAAAGTAATAAAATGAGGTGCAGCTCATTCAACCACAAATAAGTATATGACTTGAGTTTGAAATGTATCTGTTCATGTATTGGGGAAAATATTTGAAAAAATACTGCTGCAAAATATGTTATTGATAATAGGTGAATTCAAGCAGAGGGCGAACATTTAGGAATATTCTGTGATGGAGCAATGCTCAAAAGACATTCATCATAAACTACTGGCTGAACTTCGTTGAATACAAGAATTATGCTGAGAAGTAAAGTAGTGACACTAGGGCAGAGTAAAACAAAGCAGTCAAAAGTGACTAAACCCAATATATTTAAATGAATATAAGAGCAAACAAACATCATCCGGCACTCAAAAAGGCAAGGGCTTCTGAGGAACTATATATAGAATCTGTAGGCTTTTGTAAAACTACCGAAATATCAGTCAGTAACAGAAGTCTGTAGGGGAGCCCATGTGGCTGGCTTAAAAATTCCACTTCCCTCCTTTTATGCATTTTCAGCTGATGTACCTGGTTAGCTTGGCCAGCTCATGGTTACAAGCTTTTACAAAAATGGCAATGATGTTCAAAATGCAAAGAGGAAGGCCACATCTTCATGAGATACTCCACTGTTTGTGATAGAAATGATGGTTTTACAACGCACAACCATAGCAAGATTGTCTTGAAACATTACTGCAACATATTCATATATGCCTCTAACCTCTACATAATTTGTATACTTAGACCAATTCCATCAAAGGAAAAAGGGGTGCTTTTTTACTTTCCTATGTAAAAAAAAATTTCCTTTTGCAACTGACATTTCTGTTGAACAGGTGCAATAGGCTTCTTTTAAGCTATTTTCCATGAGAATTTAAAGACTGACAGGTCTCTCAAGAAACGGATAGTTGAAGGCTAATGATTAATAATTATAATATATACTCCTCATAGGTGTGTTAGTATTCTACAGTTCTTTCCCAAACTCTTCCTTTCTCTGTTTCACAGTGTTTTTTCTCATCTCAGTCATGCTTTCTTCCTATTCTACTACTATCTTCATGTTAAAAGCTCCCTTTTGCTTCTTTATTCAGTGACAGTCTAAGCCATTTTCTCTCCCTTACATTCTACTTTTGGCTTCATTCTCCATCTTTTCATTTATTATGCTCCACTATATCCTAATAATTTATATTGCTCGCAAGCTGTAGGTTGGTGCTGTAAACTGTTCAATCCTTCCTTGCCATCTTCCTTTCTTCGTTGACTTTCCCTACCTTTTCTCCTCTCATCCTCTGGAGGCCTTTACGTCTTTTAACAAGTCACTATAAAGTGACTCCCTATTTATCTGCTGTTTTAGCTCACTGAGTTTATACAACTTAATGCCATTTCAAATATGTTAAGCCATTTAGTGCCATTCTTCTTTAGTACATTGTCATCTTTTTCTTAAATACTCCCAAGCTAATGGATTGCCAATTAATTAGAAATAGTTAAGCTTTGTAATAGAATAAACACTACAAGTTTGTGTCTCCTGGAAAGCTCCTGAACTAATTTTTATGACTGTGTTGCTAACCATTCTCACTACTCGGCAGTCTGTCAATGGAAATAAAAGTTCACTGAGCAGATATCCATGCCATAATTTGTAGAATGTTTTCTTTGAGGAGGATGCTTCTGCACCTGTTGCCCTTCTTTTCCTTCACTGCTGTTCTGAGGCTACAGAGTCTTTACGGACACTAGTTTGGTGGGTCATGCAGATGGTTGAGCTTCACCAGCATAAAGACACGTAAAGAATTAGCACGAACACATTTTTCTGAACTTCTGATTGGTTCTGTCCTAGCTTGTTGTGTGAACCCTGGTGTGCCAGCTTAATGAAGCAAGAAGCAAATAGGATGGAACATGTGGCAAAGAAGATTTTTTAACTACTAGTGGAATACTACTATATTTCCTACTGACTCCAAATTGAGGGAAGAAAAGAAAATAGGAAGAGAAGCAGACAGAAGAGAAAAGAACCCATCACTGATATGGCTATTTAGTGTGTGTTATACACAAAATAAACCTGGTTAAAAAGATCTTTAAAAAGGGTAGTTCTCAAGAAACAGTTACCATGATGCATATGTAATCATAAATTATTCATACCTGCTGAAGTTGGTTCCTCTTCAATGGAGGCTGTGAACAAGGTGGTGGGGATAAGGTGAAGGTGGGGATAGGAAAAGGGAAGGGAAGAGAAAGGAGAGAGAGAAAAATACAGATGAAGTAACCTATACAGTCAGTTATTTACATTCTCTTAATACACAATAAGACATCATGAAAAACTTCATATCATTTGATGAACTTGAGTAACAGATGCTTCACCTTAGTGGAAAACTAAGATAAAACTAGTTAGGATCTTCACTTGCGTTTGTAATATTACATTCTTAACCTTCCCCTCTAATTTAATTAGTAGGATAAGGCCAATACTAAAATAACAATGATCAGCAACGAAGTTTCAGACAACTTCCCTGCAGTCAAATTCACAGCCAGAACTATCTGTTGCAGTACTACACAGGAGCTGTTCTGAAGGTAAAGCCTTCTAAAAAATCGAACACGGGACCTAGTTATTTGGTAACTAATGAAGGCTGCTGCCTGATGACACAAATAAGCCAGCTGATGAGTAGCAATTAACAAGAGGCATGGTGCACACCTTCTTTTTTTTCCTTCTCTCCATCCTCTACCCCTTCTGTTCCCTTCACTTTCTTCACAACTTGGTGCTGGTAGTAATGAATGAATGATCCCAAAATTAAGTAGTAAAGGAGAAAATGCAGTCTTTGGGTTTGGTTTTGGGTAGGACTGGGGTGGGGGCACTTATCCACTGGACTTTTTATTCCAGATATTTATTATCTGAGGAAAGCAATAAAAAATCTTTATCTCTATAAAAACCTTTCTCTTTTGGTGATAGATAACCATTAAATCACCTTCAGTTAACATCAGAAAGCACCTCTCACTGTAGACTATTTATTACCTGTACATTCAAAAGAAAGAAACAGACGTACATATAGTAAAACTGTATTTTAAAGGTACATCAGTGATTTAGTTCTTTTTCTCCTTCCAGTCAGTATATTTTATATACACATGCATCATAAAAATGGTGTTCTCACAGTCTTGCAAAGTTTTCAATGACAGAACATGCAGCTGTGAAGTGTTTCTCACCTGGATACTGTGAAAGCACCTAGAAGTCTTAGAGGACTCTCCATAAATGTGATGTAGAGACCCTCTTAAGATATTAAACACAGGTATCCATACTTTTATTTTTTCTCTTTTCAGGAGTCTCTTCCACCAGCTAAAATTGAAGCTCCTGTTTGATTTCTTGCAGAATCAGTTCCATAGAAACAACAGGCCTAACAGCCACAGCAAACATGATGACTTCATGTTTGCCACGACTGTTAAGCAATTATGGGTTCAGAGCTTGCACTTGGCATAGATAAGGATTTTAAACATCTTCTCAAAGATCAGTGCTTGGTGAATTGACTTCTTCGCCTTAACTATCACTCCATGTATTATGCTGAGAGAAATTAGGGAAGCAAAAGGATGGTCCTTCCTCTTTTTGGTGAAAGTTTGTCAGACACCAACTGCATTTGAGACCATGTACAGACTCTGATTAACTCAGTAAAATACTCTATATGCACCTGTATGTTACAATTACACTGGACGCGTCAGTTACTCCTAACTGCAGAGTCCTATGGTGTCCTTTTGGGGGCTGTCAGATCCAATCAATAGAAAATAATGGATTACTGTATGAAGTATCAGCCAACCATCTTGTCTCTAACTAAAGTTTCCTGAGGCAAATAGATAATTTTTATTTATATAACTTCATGTTCAGATAAACAATTAAGAAGGCTACACTATGAAATGAATTATCTAAAATGGCCTAAACAAGGTATTTAACAGGCTAAACCTTCTCTTTTGTAACTCCTCATTTAGTGTCTAGATGTGTATTATGAACCTAGATTGATCAATTTTGAGGTGAATACACACAGAGATCACATCAAGCTTTTAGTTTACAATAGCATTTTCTTTTACTGTATAATTATCAGATCTAAGTAAAATATGTTTGAAACAGTAGAGAATTTTAAGGCAATGAAGGAAAGAAGGAAAAACACCATCCTATTGTTTTTAAATTTAACTAATCAGATCCATTGTTCAATAACATGACAGCTAATTCCACAAAAAAGAAACTGAGTATTTAAATTTTAAGAACAGTATCAGAAGTAAACAAATGAGAAACAATCAAGCATGCTGTCGTTTCTCAAAGTACCAGTAACAGAGAAAACTACATCAACAGAACAGGACAGTTAGTTAGAAGAGTCATCAAATTTTACAAATGCCCAAAATCTCTACTAACTGCCAAGCTCTAATGCTGCTTGCTGCTTGAGCAACAGATAATTAAAAGTACTACTGACTGTACATTGAAATTGGTTTATCAAAGTTGTCCAATAATACAAAGAATATTCATTCCAGACACAGGGTCCAATAATACAAAGAATATTCATTCCAGGAACAGGTTTGTTGTTTTTTTTTTTTTCTGACTGCAATTTGAATAAGTCTTAATTATTGGAGTGAATACCAGCATCAGCAATTTACAACTGGATCATGTCATCACTCTGATGTTGGTTGCTCCAGTGGGACCACTCTAAACTTAGGTACACATCTAAATAAAAAAAGATAGCTGAAGCTCCGCTGAAATAAATCATTCAAGTTGCAAGACAGCTATGTCAATAATGTTAGGCTTATGTTTATCTAACTAATTTTGACTATTCAGTTGCTGATTTAAGCTCTTTCAGGAATAGACTATGTTAATTTTTTGTCTGAGTTAGAGTTAGTGAGAACTGCTTTTGCAAAACACGAAAGACCTAGTTCTACTTGTCAATACTCTATTTCTTAACCTGGTCAGAAATTAAGGATTTGTATTAAAAATAAATATAAAAATGAAATTATAAATTTGTTTGAATTTTTTTTAAAAATCAAATGAATTTAATCTCTTGCTATATGCGCCCAGTCTTCTTTCACCCACCATAGCTTGATAAACCATGTTTAAAAATAAAGCCTTCCCTAAGCAACTGAATACACAAGGTATAAACTATTTTTGCTTTATCGTAGTGGCTCAAATGCAGTGTCAGCACTTTGCTTTCCACTTATTAAGCAAATGCACACCAAAAATTTCTTACACTTTTTTCCTCCATCAGCAGTGATTTAAAACTTGAAGTTATTTTAAAAAGCTGTTTATACAGTGACTCATCTTCATAGCAGTTATCTGTAATTCACCCTTTACTTATCTCGGAGGGGTCAAGAGGGTATAAACTGAAACTGCCTTTCTCAACTGAGCTAGCAAAAGCTGGTGAATCACTACACTGGGTGGTGGTTTACCATCAGCCCGACTTTCTCATTCTGATTCCAGAGTGGTGAGACTTGCACAGAGGAGCCAGGTACTTAACAAAAATGCCTCCCAAACAGTCACAAACATCCCCAAGTCACGATCTGATAACAGTACTACAGGACCTTAAACTGTAAACCACTCTGCAGCTTTAAAACATTTTCAGAACATTTTTCTACCCCTTTTAATGTATCATTGACAAAATATAAGAAGACATATGGCAGCACAAATGTTAGTTTTTATCATCTTAGAGAATATCTGATATTCATTTGAGAAAACCATGTTTTCCTTGGATGTGAATAATGCTGTGTGACATCAGTGGTGAATAAAACCCAAGACATGGGCAGTTTTGGAAATATATTCCAGGATACATATTGTCCAACATATATTAGCTTAGGAGAGAGAATGTAAGGCAATGCTTGGATAGCATATGAATACCTATGCCAGACCTCTGATAATTGCTGTTACAATGGTAGAAGCCTTAAAAGGTCTGGGGAAAATCTGACCTTTGAAGCATAGGTAACTTGAGGGAGGCAGATTCAATGGAACATCAGTTTTGTGTTTATATTAAGGCATGTGTTACTTTCATATTAATGTGAAAGACATTTTCCTTAACATTCAAATAAAATGTAAGACTCTTTTATAAGGAATTAACTTGAATATATGGCATTACCTCTAATGAAAAAGTTACCCAAGAGCTCTATAAAATCATCCAAATGAACCACTTGCAAACAGTAGGATCCAAGAGCAGATAACATTTTTCTGAATGTAAGGTCAAAAATGAATTATATTCTACTCAGCATCAAATCTCAGGATCTCTGAGGACCTGTGTGCTACAAAGACTGACTTCCCAAAAACTCAGCATCAGTCATTAAGAATGTGATTTTAATGCTAAAGAACTTTAATTGAAAAAAACGTGCTTAGAAAGTCTCTTTTCACCTGCTACCTATTCTATAGAATTCAGTTCATTTTTCAATAAACTCACTCAATCTTTGGTTCTCAGTATGGCCCTTTGTGTAGCATTGCCATGCCTGATGAGGCAATCCATCACCAAGTGGAGGGCTGAATCAAATCTTGTTTCCACGAAAGACCTCCCTGTATTCAACCTTGCCCTGTCCCATTCTGTCAGATTAAATGTGCTAAAGACACCTCCAAGCCACAGCTCAGCTGATTAACAACAGTGTGTCTCCAGCTCCTAACAACTAACTCAACCAACTCAACCAGCTGCAACAACTGGTATAAACTATTATTGTCCCTAGCTATAAAGAAGATGAACAAACTCTAAGAAAAACAGATATTTTTCTAGATGCATGAATCTGATGAATCTGGAAAATGCACTTTTTATGCCAGTTGGTCAAAGATACATCTATCAGGGTGAGTTAGAGATTTTTATCTTGCAATTCTACAGTTATGTCAGGTTGTTCAGTTAGTGTGTTCAATTTTAACTGTAGTATTGGGATACCAGCACATCCCTCACCATTTACAGGCCCCTGGGAATAGCAGTGCCGCCTCCTAGCCTCAGCTAGAGTTGTGTTTGCAGCCAGTACTGAAAAAATAAATAAAAAAAAAACATGAAAAACAAACAAAAAAAAAGACACCAGGCAACTCACTAGTGCATGTCAGAGATGACATCTCACTATGAACTGATAAAACTCTGCTTGGATGACAGATGTTAACTAGAAACCAAAGTCATTAATTAAGAAACCCTAGGAATAGCCTGTGCCACTCCTCATAGGTTTATATCCACTTAAAAACTTAAAGCCTATAAAAAACTTACTTTTTCTTCATTTCATAATTTTAAGGAAAAAAATGTATCCAAAAATATGTATCAGAGCAAGATTTCAGGTATAATCAAAGTCCAGAATGCTACTGTCTTAAAATGACTGCATTAGAAATGCCAGTAAGTGTGGCTAACTACTTTCATTCATTCTCACTAGTCTGTTGGTTTTTTTTTTCTCCCTAAATATCAGGACTGGTGCTGAATGACAACATGTTTAAAAATGAAATAAAAGATTTATTTAGGTAAAGTTACACGTTTTGCAAAAGACAAGATTAGATAATTACTTCTGTGGTTAGTGTCTTCACATTTACAACTCTCTAGAACAAGGCAGTCAGTGGAGTGCCCATCGAGCCTAGTATTTGGCAGGATGTTCTTCTTCAGAAAAACAGTGTAAAAAGATTTTGTTTTAAAACAATTATTCAGTTTTTAGTCTGCTGCTGTTCTTGCCAAGGTTTCAAGGGCCGCCAAAGGCACGGCAGTACTTTAAGCTGTAATTCTGAAACTAGGAGTAGTCTGTCATGACTTGAAATACCACACAGTTTTACTTGCACACGCACACATGCTGCCATATGCAGCTTTGAGAAGATCTGTATGTTCCAAAAGAGCAGAGAATGCAAGCAGAAAATATCCTAGTGCCTTTTTGTACCAAACCAAGTGCACTCAAACAGCTACGTGACTAAGACCGTAGTGCTGATTTTGAAGTTGGACAGGAGGCTGGGTTAGCCCTCCCACTGCAGATGTGTACCCAGTACTCGATCCAGGCCAAATCAAAGGTACCTGGGTGCCATGCCAGGTATATCATTCCTTTGTATTATGAGCTGAAAATGTGTTCCATCTCAACTCGCAGATGTTGGAGACAGACTGAGTGGGTAGTTTGACCTGCTTTTGAAGGACAGTTTGCTCAAAGCTGGGAAAATCCTGGCACTTGCTCTCTGTGCAAGGGTGGATCTCACAAGGCTTTCTCTAAGGTACAAAAATTCAGGTTGAAACGAAGTGGGACTGAGATAAGGCTGAACAGCGTCTGAACTTCACCAGCTTTTATGCCAGAAATAAGAAGCTAAAATTACTACCATACTTCTTAGCAATATCCAACATCCAACATCAAATAGAATGAGGGAAGATTCAAAAGACAACAAAAACTGCCCAAAACAGAACAGAAAACAGTAATTAAGACAAATAAACCCTAGCTCTAAATGGTCCAGTAACAGTAGATACCAAATTCATTTCGTTAATTTTCTGCAATGCCATTGCACATTTTCTTACCCCAGACTAACCTGTGGGGTTTCACCTAGTCTGCTGCCAGTAAATTACACCCAGATCGACCTGCTTGCCTTGCTGAAATACATAGTAGGAAGTTCAATGAACACACAGGAAAACCCAACAACTTTCAAACCCTAAAATTTCCAATATGAATATGTATCCTGCAGATTTCCCAAATATTTTGTGGATTTTGGCAAATATTCTAATATGCCAGTTGCAAAGATTGTTCTGCTAACCCTTCTGGGGAATGAAGCTGTATAAACCAACAAATGGGCAACAGTTTTATCATCAGATGAGAAGTCTTACGATTGCGCGAAGACAAAATGAAAAGTATTCAACAGTCACTGTTTCTTAGAAAATACTCCGCAACATTTTAAGTAAAAATGCATAGGACAAGGGGCATTCAATTCTCAGTTCAAACACCTTGCTTGGTCCCTGCAGAAGAATTTTTTTTCTTTTTTCCTTTTTTTTTTTTAATCCAAGCTTACAGTACTCTTTTTAGCATGACAGAGGGCTGGCACGTTGCTTTACTAAGAGAATTTTCTTGCAACACAATCTTCATCACAGAAAATTTGAGCTACAAATTGTATAATATGCCAAGAGGAGAATTCAAAGGAGCAGATGGAAGCTAAAGTGAAGGATGTGGCATTAAGAGGAGTTCCACACAGGGAGACACACTGCTTTAGTGTGGTATGCATTTTTAACAATTTTTTCAGTAACGTCAGAACAGGAAATACCCCACTATAAAGCTACACGGCATGAATACAAGTATAGAAAAAAGAAGACATGAGTCTTGGTGCAAGAAAGGCAAAGTATGCATTTCTAACTTCATAAAAAGGTATTTTCATTGTCCAGGTAAATTTTACAGACTGGAACACAGGCTTAAGGAATGGCTGACATACCAGTATTCACTTCTAACTTCCTTGACTAGGCAGAAATAAAAGAGGATCCTATTATCTTTGTAGCTAATATTGGCTTTATATTTAACTTCAGTATAAATGGAAAAATATCTAAATATAGATATCTAAATCCATTACTGTTTAATATTGAAAAGCATATGTTGAAAAATGTATGATATAAACTGTAGAAAAATGGTCAATAATCTCCAGCTTAAATAAAAAATTGCTCTAGAAAAACTAAATTTATCTAATGGCATCTGCAGGGGTCATATTGAACTTGGATCATTTCAAACTGAACACAGCTGCTCTGCCTTAAAATACTAGTGACAAGGAAGCTTTACTTTAAACCTGGCACAGTTTGAACAAATTACTGTGACCTGCACTGGTTTTACTGAGCACACGAAGTTCTCTGCTGACAACTGTATTCCCAAGAACAGAAATGCCAAAAGAGGAACATGCTTAAATATAAGTGTAAAACCAGATGATCTTTTGTCTCTCTGACTCTAACATGTTGCTTTGCTGCATGCAGCAAAACAAGGCACACAGAGAACTCTGTAATATGAGGTAAAACAATATACCTGGTGAGAAATTTCTTTATTCTCAGAAATTCTATCGTTTTCCCTTAATTTGTCATTAATACACTATTCGTAATTTTTCAAAAAATAATTAAAACGTGAGTAGTCAAGGCTTTTTCTCATGAGCAAGTGAAGATAATTTACATTGATTTTTTTTTTATCTTCATCAATAAAGCCACTAGAAATCATAAGTTCATCAGCCTCCTGAAATTCATCCCTGTAAGAAGCATCTTCACAGCAGCCATCGGTCAGCATTCTGGTGCTCCTCCACACCTCTCAGTTTTCATTAGTGTAGGAGTTAGGCCTATTGATTTTGAGCTGTTAGGGAATTTTTTAAATTTTTTTTACATCCCAAGTACATGGATTTTCTGAAACACACCTCAGCCCTACTTTCCCATATGCTCCTAAGGACAGATTTACTCATTTTCTGTGCACTCTCTGCCAGACACAGAGTTCTATGCCTTCTTACAGGGGATGCTTAGCACCCTCTCCACTGGCTGCATTTCAAAAGCAATCCCAACCAGCACCTCCTGCCCTGAGAAATAACAGCTGTCAGTTATTAAATAACAGAACAGTGTTGAGTATCTGTCCTTCATCCCTTTTGATATCCCCTCTTTTCTGCTGCAAACAGATGGTAAAACCTCTCCTTGCATTACCCCCCTCCACTTCATGTTTGATGGAGTCTAAAGCACTTTTACACACGCGCACCCTCATCGCACGCCACAGACCATCACAAGAATGAGGATTATTATACATATAATCTGTTCTCCCCGGCACTTGAGATGTTGCAAATGTTTTCTACTTCAGGTCAGAATAACGTAAGTCAATACTTTGATCCTCCCTTTTGGATTCAGTAATGCCCTGTGTTCTTCATAAAAAGGGGATACAAAAATGCAGAGTGCACAGACTGCTGTATGGTGCTCTGAACTAGTGAGTACAAGATCTGTAATCTTAACTGTTATCTGCTGATGTGGCACTTACATTTGCGCTGTCAAAGTGCTCACCATTCTGGATTACAGACACTGCACAACATGTAAGTTTTTTACATTTGTCTTACAGGAACAGAGACGTGGAGTCTCCTTCCTTGTAGCTACCCAAAAGCCATCTTGACATGGTCCTGGGCAACCAGGTCTAGGTGACCTTGCTTGACAAGGTGGGGCTGCAGCACAGGACTTCCAGAAGTCCCTTTACATCTCAACCCTGCTGTGATTCCCATGAATCACAATGCATTTAAAGAACAATTAACAGACGGGCTTTGAAATGGGAAACAAAATGTATTTCTACAGTTACTCAATTTTTATCTCTAAGTATCTTCCACCTTGCAATCTCTTTAAATAGTGATCCAACATGCATTTCATGACATGTTGACTGTCATACTACCATTATTAAAATACATTACATTTAAAGACTAAATACAGTGACAGTGATGGAAAAAATACCTACAGCTTCCACAGTCTTCATCTCGACTGTTCAGGGTAAATATTCAAATGCTCCAAGTGTATGCTTCTGGGGATCTAGGAAAATGAGTGGCAGATACATAAGTAACTCAGAGGAACTACTGAGAAAACCTTGAGTGGAATGTGATTGATTTTCATTACAGTTAAGTGCACAAAGGAAAAAGAAATTACTAGCTTGTCTTCTCCATTATTAGTTGCTTTCTTCAGGATAGACCTTGGAGAATAATCTTTTGTTGTTTGTTGGTTTTGTGGTTGTTTTTTTTTGATATTCCCACCTCATGAAAACCTGTTAGTATATATTAAGCAGAAGTGAATAACTTTATATTTGGGTCATCCTAAAACTTTCACACTTCTACTGCAATACCTCATCTTAATTTCAACCCTTTTAAAAGACAAAAATAAAAAACAATTCTAAAACATGCAGAATATTTTTTTAAATTTTCAAAACGAGATACAAATAAACACTGTTTCACAAAAAATTAATTAAATTCATTAACATATTTTCATTATTATTTTCCCAAGTATTTAGGTCAAAACTTTTGCCATTAGTTTTTAGGTCAAATATTTGGTGTTAGTTGGTGTTAGTTTTTAAAGTAAAATATTCCTCTGAATTTAACTCACATTCATGAATAATTTACATGGCCCTCATGGCATTTGCCAGTTAACATTCATACAAAAAAAAAAAGTTCACCTTTTAAAGACGGGCAATCTGAATGCCTATAAAACTAACAGATACAGCTTTGATGAACTGACAATTGCTCAACTTCATACAGCAGCATCAATGTCAACAAGAAACATTATCTAATACCAGTACCTAATTAACAAAGTAAACTTGAAATAACTTCACTGACCTAACAAAAAGACCAGAATTAATTCCACAATATTTTGTCAAACAAAACTCGTATTTTCCCCTCCAACTCCTTTTTTTCACTAGGCATTTTATGGCTTCACTGAGCAGAAAACAAACCTCTTGAGGAAATTTCTTAGTATAATTCGAAATTAAACCATGTATTTTAAAGTCTATGTTAATTACTATGTACTGCATTCTATGAGAAGTTTCTACATCAAAGATTATTATGACTAAATACAAAATACACTCAAGAAATAGATAAAAAAAATAGTGGTCATGAATTATTCATCTGGTCAGCAAATTCTTTAGCTTCATAAATATTCCATGTTTTAACCTACTGACTTTTAGCCATGACTCTGCATTAAAAGGGTAACACATTATATATGTAAAAAAAATATACACATATGTATATACATACATAAATGCCTTCCTAATGCAGGCTGATAGATCAAAACACCCAGTTGCTATCTCCAGTACAGTCAACATTTGGATTTCCTTCACTTATGTATCTTCTTATTGATTCTTCGCAACGCACAAAGGTCTTTACATGAGATCTATTTTATAAATGTGGAATAAATCAATCAAATACACATCTGTATTACCTTCCATGGCTGTGCCTCTATTACTGTACTATCTTGCATTCTGAGAATTTTTTTAATGGCTCCACACATCAATGAGGGACAATTCAGACCTGTACAATGCAGACAGAAATTTCACTGAAATCACTGGAGTTTAGTCTAGATAGAACAAAATCTAAGCTTACACCTTCAGGATAATTAATTCCTCTGTAATGAGGACAAGCTTTCCCAGCAGAAAGTGATCATGTAAATTTTGCCACCATTTTGCAATGACAAATGCACACTTCAATGAGCGAGGAGATTCATAAGGAATTGTTTTCCAAAACACATTATAGTGCAAAAATCTTCAGCCTTCACTCCATGTGGCCTCAGAAGCCCAGGGAAGGTCAGCAGCTGCACACATGTGTGATTGTGGTGGACCAAGGTGGTCAACGGGGTAACAGGAGAGGGACTATTTTTTTCTTTATTTTTCAAACTGGCAGAAGATTCTGTGCTCCTCAAGACAATTTAAGGAGCCTTCTTTTCCTTCAGGTAGTCTGATGCTTGATTTATCAGGCAACTTAAAAAGTGACAACCACTTTGGTGGACAGAGCAACTTGGTAAAAACTAAGGAATTGCAGACTTTGTTTGTTTCCTAATAAGATTAAAGAGGAAACATGCTAATGGTAAATCCATGTTATCTATAACAAATGAACAGCAAACTGAACACTGTTTTCCATACAGTTTCTTCTGCACTGCACAATAACAATAGGGATGTTGTTTTTTTTATTTTAAAGTCCAAAATGTTTTTCAAAAACACTGCTTACAGAAATCTTGCAGATTAGTGACTTTTTTTTTTTTTTTTTTACTTGATATAGACTTCCTTGATTCATTTTTTTCTATGTGTTGTGTACATCTTCAAACATGATAAACCATGAATATCCCAAACCATTTAGATTATCATTGTGGTTTGGGGTTTCGTTTCCAACCTATGGTACCAGTGGTACTAACTATTTAGTTTGTTCATAAACCAAGCTTCTCCCAGCTCTCCAAAACATGATGATGAGCAAGTTTGTCATAAGCCTTTCAAAAGAATATCCTATACATGTTCTGTGGTCTGCATCGTCTCTTTCAAGTATGAGACTGTTATCTACTGCTCTGCAGTAAAATTACCTTTATAGGTTGCCACCAACTCGTATCATTACCATAGGTTGCTTTTTCCATTATCTATTCAGTAAGAATGCTATTGCCATAATGCCAGCTGTACCTGGTGTTATGTTAACCAAGGACACATCTGGACTCACAGAGAGTCCATGTTCAGGGCACACTTCCCAAAAATGTGTTGAAGATGGCCAGAGCAGTCCACAAGAACTGCTTCTCATCCAGTTTCGTTCAAGGCACACTATGTTAGAGAACAGGCAGTACTAATATTTGTTTTTAAATAACTACTATAATTGTCCAGGAAAAAAAGCAGAATCCTCATCTTATCCCTGACAATAAAATGCTGATCAGTTCTGGTGTATTTCAAAACACTGTGGAGTTTCATACTTCTCATCCTTTCACTCATCGATATTATTACTGGAGTATTTCTAAAAAACACTATTTCTATATTCAGCTTCATTCTGTGTGCTCATCACACTGAACTACACAATCTTACACATTATTTAAATGTACACACCCTCACTCTCCTCCGCTTTCAAATCAGGACCACTGCTGATACTATGCCTTGTGCAGTTTGCTGTATTGCAATTGCATATATGACAATGATTCTGCTGCATGATTGCATGCCAGATTATTTCTTTCCTTGATCCATCCTTTCTCATCAGCAATCTGTATTTACCCACTGATCAATTATTTTGCTGTGTTCATACAGTCTATTTTCTATAATCTCACCCAATTATTTTTTAATATTAGAAGTAAATATTACAGTAAATGAGACTCATGGATATAAAGACATAAAAAAATCTTCAAAAAAACTTAGTTTAAGTTTTCTTATAACACTGCTTAAACAGATTAGGATTAAAGTACCCAGTTCTTGAGTCTGTATTTCAGCAAAGACTTAAAAATATCAAAGAAATGTTACCAGAACAAGAAACACTGGAAATAATCAGAAATAAGAGTTAGAAAGTTCAGTTACTTGGGTGATGGAAACACAGGGAAGCACCTGACTATTATTTACATATTGAGAATAAATCTGATGCTGAAGATTAACTATAAATTGTACCACAATGGCAGTCAAATAAATGGTCAAGAAAAAAAATTACTCTGAAATATGCATAATCAAAACAATGGCATTTTCCAGCTACTGCTAGCAAAGACACTACCAACTACATCAGCTGGGTTTCTGTCACCTCATCAAATTTCATAATCTAAACCCTACTCTTCTTTCTGTGTCTATCACATTTGAGAGCTTCCTGAAAAATGCAAAGCTTTAGTCTGACTCTTTGGACTTCATGCAGCAATATTTGGGTGTGACAACACACACAATACAGGAGGTCATACTGTATTTCTTAATGGTCTGTTCTGGTCCAAACATTGAAAAATCCTCAGAAACAAAACAAAAAAAAAAAAAACAAACTTAAAAGTACTGTGAATGCTCTTTAGTTCATTGGAAAATGCTCAAATCAGCTGCTAAGAGCACTCTTTTATAACTGCAGTTACACAACCCGTGTATCATGATCTTATCGTACAATCACATAAGCTGAGCGCATTTCCCTACATTCCCTGAAGCACAGCACCTGTATTCTCAGCTTCTCTGTCTCCATTCTGCCCTGACAAAGAGTCTGAGGACCCTTCTCCAAGTTCTCTGATACTGTCTGTACTGCCAAGTAGTGTAAATGTGTAGTCCTACAGATGACATAGTTCTAGCTATTTAGTAATCAGCAAAACTCAGTTTTCCTGAAGTCTCACTTGAACTGCGGAATCAGTTCTTTCCACTTCTCTTGTGCTACTACTCAGCTGCTTTGCTAGGCTGCTATGACTCCTTGATTTAATCAAGCTCCCTTCATCACTTTTTCCCACCAGGTAGGCTGTTGTCATTATGTGTTACTCTTGTTTTCTACTAGAAACACTTTCTTTGCTGCTCCAATTCTCACCAGACAGGCCACTTCGTTCAAGTTCCATATTCTGGGTTATGACATGAAAAAAAACGCTGTGCTTATAAAGCTAAATTGTCTCCTTCCTATGCAAATACAGTAGTGAAGACTATAAAATAAAGGTACAAACAAACTAAACTTTTTAAGTCATATCTTTAAGTCCTATCTCCTTCCACACTAAACCAGCAGATTCCAGGAGTACCTGTCCCACCAAGCTAAAGGATTTCAGCACAGAAAAGGTAGCTCATTCCTTAGGAGGGCCAAAGCCATTTGGTAAGGTCACATTTCACAGCACAACCAGCCCTATACAGCTGAAGTAGACAAGAAAACTTTGCAAAGGAAGGCAAATGGTAGGCAACAAATAGGGCTGTGATTTAGGTATGACAAGTCAAAGAACAGTGGAACTACAATGGACCATTTTTGAATGTACATGGCTCCTGAGAAACACGGATACAATAATGTTTGTTACAGAGTACGAAATCAGATTCAGTGGCAAAATGAATTATAAAAAAAAATTACCATCTAATTAAATTGTGATTAAGCAGATTACTGCGGTTTTAATACTTATTTTTGTAAACAAGGGTCAGATATTTCTCTAAAAGTTTTACTATCAGTTTGATTTCAGCAAAGCCAGACAAGAACTGCGTAATTTAAGTCTTTCTGTATTTAACTGTAAGATCCATGAAACAAATGCTTAACACATCCCAATTCTAAATGGTATCAAGATTCATAGCCTGCTAGCTTAATATTCACATTCCTTATTTAGGAAACTTTATTCCTGGTCTTTGGAAATCCATATATTCAGTTGCAATACTTGAAACATAATTAATCTATTTCATTTTGGATTGCTCAGGTTCCTTCTTCTACCCTGACAGAATAAGTGATGAACATACCAATATTTTGGAAGTATCCACAACTTGCATTCAGATTGATATATTTAATTGCTTTGTTTATTCTGCTTTGATCAGGGTCTCTTGGTTCAATATAACCAAGACTGATCCCAGTGACATCACTACTGAGGACAAAGTTAATCCACTGCTACTGTTGCTGACTTAGGCCAACGTATTGCTCAGCCGAGCTTATGACTTCTGCAGATGTTTCTTATTTCATGCCAGCAAAAGCAGAAGCTGAAATTAAATATTTTCTTTTTATGACCATTATAGTTCCCCTTCTAAATTATAGCCCATTCAGTAATATTTTTGAATAAATCAAATGACACTGACAATGCAGTTTTTCCTATCTGCAAAAATTAATCATAGAAGACTAAATTCCAGCCTCATTAGACTGTTCATAATGAATAATAAAACTCATGATTAAAAAGTTGACCTAAGAGACAGATGAAAGTAATAAGACTTTCTAACCAAGACATACCTCCCTCTCTCTCTCTATCTCAGCTAGAGTATACCTGTATTTAAATACGTTGGCATGTCTCTGTCCTCATATTATTTCAGAGCCTTACTGTCCTCCATCTCACGCATGGAGAAACACAGGGCTGCAACAACTTCTCATGACCTTTGCTCAGGCATATCTGAGTTAATAATCCCTACTAATGATGACAACTGTCTTTGCCACAGTAGGAATGTTACTAGTTCATACTATCACAACAGCAGAAAGTAGTAGAACGACTCATCTACCACGAAAACACAGGTTTTATGTTCAGAACTAACCACAAAAAGTGGTTTTCAATATCTGAAGGCGATGTGGTTTGGGGCTTATGATGCTTTTTAAATAACATTAATAATTAGACAAGTACATATTCCACTGATCCCCAAAATACTGATATTTGTACTCAATGCACAAATATCAGTATTTGTTCTCACCGAGAATCTGATTTTCACCTTAATTAAATGCAACTTGTTGGTTTGTGCATAAACACCTTGGAACTGAACATTTCACCCTTCCAAAACCTCTAAGTACTGCAACTAGTGAATAAAATAAGAAATAAGCACTTTTTAATTAATGCATATATTACTATAATGTTGGAGATGAAGTGAACATGGAAGATCTCAGTTCTCCTGTTCTCGTACATTTTTAATCACGTATTACCTTTTCCTTAGGTGCACCCCTTCTTGGCACTAACCCTTCATTGCATCTCACGGCACGCCATTTCTGGGATCAACATTTCTCTGTCTTCGTCCATCTGACATACTGTCAAAACCCAATACTTTCATCACATTTTGGGGGAAAAAACACGGTGACACTCACTAGCAAAACACTCAATGGAAAACACTTATTTGGATGTTGCAACTCAGTAACTCTGCAGATACTTTCTTTGGTCTCCCCAGTGCAATCACGAAGTGTCCCTCTTCTGCCATTATTCAAGAAATGGGACAATGTGTCAAGCTGCCACAGGCCACAAGACTAGTTCAGTAGCTAACACAGTCTAATTTTGCTTACAACTTTAATCCTTATGAGTTACAGCAAGAAATACAAGCATTTCACAGAATCACAGAATCTTAGAATAGTTAAGGCTGGAAGGGATCTTACAATCATCTAGTTCCAACCCCCCTGCCAACACCACAGCAGCAACACCTTTCACTAGAACATGTCACCCAAGGCTCCGTCACTCTGTCTAGCCTGGCCTTCAACACTGCCAGGGATGGACATTTACCACTTCTTTGGGCAACCTATCTCCAGTGCCTCACCATCCTCACAGTAAAGAACACCTTCCTTATATCCAATCTAAACTTCCCTGTTTAAGTTTAAACCAATTACCCCTCATCCTATGGCTACAGTCCCTGATGAAAAGTCCCTCCCCAGCATCCTTATAGCCCCCCCCTTCAAATACTGGAAGGTGGCTAGGAGGTCTTCACACAGCTTCTCTTCTCCAGACTCAACAGCCCCGACTTTCTCAGCCTGTCTTCATACGGGAGGTGCTCCAGTCCCCTGATCATCCTTGTGGCCTCCTTTGGACTTGTTCCAACAGCTCCATGTCCTTTTTATGTTGAGGACACCAGAATTGCACACAGTACTCCAAATGTGGTCTCACAAGAGCAAAGCAGAGGGGCTTGATCACCTCCTTCGACCTGCTGGTCACGCTTCTTTTGATGCATCCCAGGTTGCTGTTGCCTTTCTGGGCTGCAAGCATAGAAGCCAGCTCATGTTCAGTTTCCTATTGACCAACCATTGGCTGAAACAGTCCAATTTAACACATGCATGCCTCTTCTTCCTGGTGAAATCAAACTAGAAGAAATATCTGCATGTAGGATTCCTAATTTTAAGGCGCTACCACAGCAGCAGCTTTTCATTCCTCTCTAGTTTTTCCTACATCTGCAGCTACAAAGACTTGTTGAGAAAGCATAGTTAACAGAAGCCAAATAGTTATTGCTGTTCAGAAGTCATGAGGAACTACAAAACATATTGGCTGGAACTCAGGGAAAAGATTGGCATATGCAGATTATAGAATCATAGAATCACAGCCTGGTTTGGGTTGGAAGGGACATTAAAATTCATCCAGTTACAACCACCTGCCACAGACAGAGACACCTTCCGTTAGATCAGGTTGCTCCGAGCCCCATCCAACCTGGCCTTGAGCACTGCCAGGGATAGGGCAGCCACAGCTTCTCTGGGCAACCTGTGCCAGGGTCTCACCACCCTCACAGGGAAGAACTTCTGCCTAAGATCTAGTACCTTGGACTTTCCTTCTGGAACACACACATTGCTCGTAATACCATCCTCCTGAGTGAGGGATGTTTCACAGCATAACTAGCTGCAACCTGTACTTCTTTTTGGTGGGTAAAAAGAAACAAGAAATGCATTACCCAGATGACAGTTACACATCTCTCTGTTGTGTGTTATATGTTTTTCTGGATGTACTGATGGATCCACATCACGATGAGGGAAGGAAAGAGGTGTACATAAATTAAATGTTCAAGGACAGGTTGGATGCAGCTTGGAGCAACCTGATCTAGTGGAAAGTGTCCCAGCCCATGGCGGGGGGATTGGAATTAGATGAGCTTTAAGGCCCCTTTCACCGAACCAGTTAATGATATCTGAAGGGGGCTTATAGGGATGCTGGGGAGGGACTCTTCATGAGGGATTGTAGTGAGAGGACAAGGGGCAACAGGTTCAAACTTAAACAGGGGAAGTTTAGATTGGATCTGAGGCAGAAATTCTTTAAGGGTGGTGAGGCACTGGAATGGGTTGCCCAAGGAAGTTGTGAATGCTCCATTGCTGACGGTGTTCAAGGCCAGGTTGGACATAGTCTTGGATGGCATGGTCTAGTGTGAGGTGTCCCTGCCCATGGCAGGGGGGTTGGAACTAGATGATCTTAAGGTCCTTTCCAACTCTAACAATTCTATGATTTTATGATTCCATGAAATGCTGTATGTGAAGCATCCCCATACAGACTTGAAGTCGGAGCATTTGTGCCCCATTCTCTATGTAGAAAATGCTTCTATGGCAAAATTCCAGACTATTCTGACAACCCCATCAGTCTGTTAGGAAGAAAGAAGGGAGTTAAGCGTAGGATATCAGAGTTTTATACATATGTACAGATAAACAAAATTATATATGCATGTCTTGTACTCATGCAGTTGATAAAAACAATAAAAGCTTACATACATTCATGCATATCTGAATTAGATATGTGTGAAAAGTATAGAGCAGGAGAGTGCAACTATGCATATTTGCACCAATTATGCATGAAGAGATGTAGAAGCTGAAGAACACCATAAATACTTAGGAAGCTGAAGTGAGGCTTCTCCAAATCATGTAGCTTGAATTCTACTTTGCCATTTCTAGTTTCAGAGACAAAGTCAAGATCATGTCCAAGTAAACCCTTCGTGCATGCTTTTCTAGACTTCAGAACTGCCTGGTTTACAGTGGAATCAGTCCTGTGCATAATTTAAAATGAAGATTGTATAAATGACAGGAGATGTTTGTACCTCAAATTAGTATTCTAATATTATAGATATAACCAGAGAGGCCCAGCTGAAAATACTGATTTTAATATCCCCCTTTTTAACATAGGAAATAATAAATTGACTGTCCTAACTCATGGTACAATGGCAATTCTCAGGCAGGTGTTCAGCTCAAGCAATACATCTGAAATATTAATTCTGCAACCGTAATTTAGCAAGGAATCTCATGCCTTAATCATTTTGATCATTAATGCTGTATCATAAATAGGACTTAATTATTATTAATAATTTTATAGCATCACTAAATTGAGAAACCTGTATGCCTGTAACACAACATGAGAAACTCCCAGCTTCATATAGGCAGCATTTCACTTAAATTCTTATAATCCATTCTGGGACCAAATCGAAAAGAAAAATGATGACCAACTTGTCTTGCCATTAAATAGCTGAGGTGTGAAACCCCTCCTGAGTAACACCTAGTGCTACACGGGAATGGCTGTAATTCTCCCCATGTTGTGCCAAGATCCAACAGCTGTGGGTGCAGGTTAAGATAAGCAAATGGCACGTAGTGTCTTTTTACCCTCCAGAACAACGATGCCAGATAACTCACCAGATAAATGAAGGAAGGGGAGAGGAACCAGTAGGTGTCCTTCAGCCTAGTTATTAACAGCTGACCTGAGCTGGTTACAGCTCAGGCATGTCCAGCTAAATAGCAACAGATCCAAACAAAAAGCTGACCTTACCCTGACATAAGATAAGGATGGTGAGATACCCTTCAGATGGCTCTTCGCGAGCCATCTGGAGGTGGGATATAGCAGCAACATTTCAGTTCATTCATTACCCAGATTACCCCAATATCTCATTAACTTACGCCTAAGGGTTATCAAATGGAAGTGTTTCTCTGAGAAATGAAAGGACTTTTTTCTTTACCTTATCTTCACCGATAATTTTCATGGTAGTTCAATAATGAACTTCAGTACTTGAAATTCTGACTCCCATTTTATTGGATTATCCAGGATAATTCCCCTTTTTTCTTTACTCATTGCAATGAAACCTGTATTTATTTAGTGGCCTAATAGGAAAAACTTTCAACCATAAGCTTATTAGGAAGCGCCTGTGATTACATCTATATTGAAAAAAAGCACCAACAAATAAACAAGAAGAACCTAAACCAACAACAAATCAAAACAATTAAGAGCTAAAACATATAGTTATTCCCCTTACCCAGGTAAAATTATATTCTGTCAGTGCTGAGAAAAGTAACATTAACATCTCATGTGGTGTATACCAGTACATTTCTTCTGGATTAAGAGTTGTGCCCACTTCTACCAACAGTTCCCAGCCTCTAACATGGTTAAGAACAAAGTATATTTGCTTCAGACAACACTAGCTGTATATACTACAGTTTAAAATCTTAACAAGTTCATTTAGTGTTCTGGAACTGCACAGAGAAAATGGTAAGAGAGTGGAGCAGATACATTATTCCACACTGTTTTAAACACTTCACAGAATTTTGCATCTGGAATGGAGTGCTGAACAGCGAAAATCGGATCTTGCACTGTTAAGCAAATACTTTAACAGAGATTTTAAATAAAAAGGCAATAAACACACAACGCATCAGATCACAAAGAGTTACAGAATGAAAAAATTCCCAGATATGAATAGCAACTTTTCCCAGTTAGAAAGATTAAATTCACCCAGAAAAACATTTGGGCATCTTTCTGCTTTTGAGCATAAGTATATTTATTACTAAAAAAAAAGGGTTTCCGAACTGCAACTCTTTATAGTATCGAAAAAACCTGCCCAAATTAATTATTTTAAATACAAGCAAAAAATACAAGGAGAGAAAAACGTAATTCCAAATAATAATGAATTTTTCTCTGCTTAATGAGCCCTTTATATAAAGTTCTGAAAAAAACATCTGGAAAATAACTTAGACAGGAAAGAAACAACAGTAATGTCCATCTGTCTCTGGGTTTCAATATTCACCTTTTATTTTTTTCTTTCTTTTAGTCTGGAAAAGTAACTTTTACACTGCATTTAGAACTTGCATTAACCTGAACACCACCAGATTTTCCATCTGATTGTTTTTGCTTGAGATGTCCAAAGTCTTCTAATCTGAAATTTCCTAGGATGCCAGAATTATCATCTCATAAAAGACCAATTTGCCTTTTCAGCTAAAGAATCAGCTTCCTTCTGGCATTTTTATTTTAGTAAGCTGTTTCCATAGTGTTGAGTCACATCCTTCTGCATAAAAATCCAGGATTACACTATAGTCTATAAAATGGGAACACAAACAGAAGCATTACTTTAAGAGCATTTATTTCTTAAGTCTAAATTTTATGAGAAATTAGGTTGTTTGTTCTCTTCAAAAACTTCAAACTACTCAACATTAGCCAAGAAAATGAGGGAAAAAGAAAGCGAGTCTGTAAAGCTACCACCCCATTTTTTAGCAAAAGAGAAGAATTATTAACTAAATGAACCTTATTAATAATTCTTAATGATTGGTATATATTAAAAGTTTAACAAGTTCTGCAACTCCTCATTTCATAAGAATCAGAAAAGAACAAACAGAGCTTTGATTTTATATTTGGCAAAGATAATGGCATACATACAAAAATTATCCAATACAAGGAACTCTCCTCAGGGTACTAACAATCTACTGCAATTTTTAAAATAAAGTATGTACGGTTTACATGTTTTTTAAAACACAATTAAAAATAAAGGTTTTTAAAAAAAGAAAAAAGTGGTAACAGACCTATTTTTAACACTTAGCTCTTCAAGGACATAGAGAACCAAGGCGTCCAGGACAGGGACACTGAATAACAAAGCTAACGTAATGCAGAATTAAGTAATAATATAATATTAAATTATAATTGTAATTAATTGTATAACATTCATGCTAAACAACTTAGCAGCTATGTCAGCAAGTCTCACAGGCACTTGGACTACTTCAGATGTACTAATGAATGTGAAATGTGCATAAAGCTTATTCCATTTAAGGGCTGCATATAGATGTAGGATCATTCAGACCCATCAACCATGCATAAACATGGTAGGGAAAGGGATGGAAAACAGGATCTTGAGGCAGTGTCTTCCAGCTTCTTGGGTGGCTGTACCAAGGGAACAAGCAGTTTCTTGGGCAACTCAGATGTTGAGTAATAACCAGTTGCTGACATTTTACAGCCAGAAAACAATAACAGCACAAAGACAGTTCATGTCTGTCACGTTGTTGGGCATTCTGTCACTGAAAATACTTCAATTTGTCTGCAGAAAAGTTATCATCAGGGAAATAAAATTTAACCCAAACTCCCTTAAACTTGCATTGTGGAGACTTAGCATTCACTCCCAGAACAATGGCAGCATCATCTTCAGAAAAGAAAAATGGAAAACAAACAAACCTTAGCTTCCTGGACTAGTTCTGCTCACCTTATCTCATGACAAAGAAATATACTTAGCCCCCAGAACAGCGTTTTCAGGTTATGCCAGTGTAGCCTTTATTTATTTACCAAAAAGCAAAAAGCATGCAAATTTAGGCTGTGACAGTTTCAATGAGACATCTGCAGCAGCAAGGCCACTGGCATTGCCCCTCTGCCTGAGGTTGGTGTCCTGCAGTACAGCCAGCAGAAGCAAAATGTGTGAGCACTACTCAGCTGTCACAGACTGAAGGTTGTCAGCGTAACCCAGGCTGATGAATCACAGACATGGATGTACGATATGAAATACCTAGAGGGTCATAGGGCTTTCAAGTACTTTGGCTATCAGCAGAAGAAATGCAGGCACAGCCTTCACATAAGAGATACTGTCACAGAACCTCCAATTTTTGTGCATTTTCCTGATTGAACAGAATAAAAGACACTGGCATCTCTTCCGTAAGTCAGTGCTTTTCTGTATCTTTTACCTTCCTATTCTAACTCCCACAAATCCAAGGAAGAGATAGAAAATATACCTATTTCATCAGTAGTGTCTATCTATTGTTCTGCTCTACCATACATACTTTTATACCTTCTCTGGGATAATGTGAGAGCTTGGTCAACTTGCAGGTCTTCTGCTTCACTGAAAACAATGGGATGGCCTGTGACACAATGAACCCTCTATCAGCTTTTCCTTTGCACTTTACCCTTAAATTTTTTTAAAATGGCAGCTTGACCTGACCTGACCTTTTCAAACGACCACTCATATTTATGTTTACCCTGAGCTAAATGCACATTACAAAACTTCAGTACATTTGACTCTGTTATGGGTTCAGATTTTCCGAGTCTCATGCTATGCCGGGGAGGAGGGGGAACTGGGAGGAGGCGGAGACAGGGCGCCTGACCCAAGCTGACCAAAGAGCTATTCCATGCCACAGCATGTCATGCCCAGGATGTAAAATACTGGGGGCGGGAACCCAGAAGTGGGCTCGCTCTCGCACGCTCTCGCACTCTCTCGGCTCGGTCAGGCGGTGAGAGATTATATCCTTTTCCCAGCAGTTGTATCCTTTTCCTTTGTATTTGCCTTGTCATTACTATTATTATTGGTAGTAGCAGTAGTGATTTGTATTATATCTCAGTTACTGGACTAAGTTACTTATCTCAACCCGTGGGAGTTACATTCTCTCGGTTCTTCTCCCCATTTCCCCCCCAACGGGGGGGGGGGGGGGGGGGGAAGGGAGGGAGAGGCGAAATTTACGGCTTAAACCACAACAGACTCACACTATATGTACTCACATAATGAATAACTGCAACCTCCAGCTGGATATTTGTTTTTAAAATTCAAACAAATGACTACTACATATTATTCCGGTTTCTCCTATACTGTTTCTGTAATTTCACTTGTTTAAGTAATTACTCTTTAGTCTGGACCTCAGCATACAACTATGAGAAACCAAGGTTTAAATGGTCATTGATCAGCAGAAGGATATATACAAATATCCAATCACACTGATCTTTGAGAAATGTTGGTAATTTCAAGTTACAACTATGATCTTTTTTTTTTGTGAAGTACAGCACTGAACTTTTCTGCGTGACTATGTTCCGCAGATACACTTGTCAGGTACTGGGTTTAACTGCTAATTATGACACAGATATCTATGACGCAGAGATAAGGTTAAGAAACCAACAATGAACAATGCAATGACCACCGCACTACATGAAATGTTGTAGACACAGTCACTGGTTGGCCTGCCACAGATTATCAGGATACTCAGACAATTACTTCAGCATTTAAAGTTTGCACTTACCAACCTCCACAACGTTAGAGCAATTGGGGTCTGAGAAGCCTTCAGGACACTCGCATGAGTAGAAGTCATCATTCAGCCCTGACAGACAGATGCCACCATTTTTGCATGGGTTGGAGTCACACACATCCCCTGTGGAGTGAAAGAGAGAGATTCCTTTACAAAACTCTCAAAAAAGTTATGTACAAGCTACAAGTATGGCAAATGGCTGATAACCAAGAACAGAAAGGAATTACTTTTGGCTAATTCCATTTTGTATTTATTTAACAGCAAACCTCTGTGCAATCATCCTCCTGCAGCCTTTTACTTCATAAAATGTGAAACTCTCAGATGCACTGACACCTATTTACTCGAAAAGTAAAACCTAACAAAAATTATTTTTTCTTTTCTCTCATTTGAAATCATTCAGGATATACACTTGGAAAGGTATTTCCCCAGGATCTGATAAAACTGAATAGTGGTTTTAGTTCAGGCTATTGACTTATCACCTAGTTTGTAAGCAGAGAACTATGGCTGTGGTTACATCACCATGTGCTCCAGACTTAGACACTCTTAAATCACTCAGTGGCACAGACCTGATCCAGACCAGCCACTGGCAAGCAGCCATATTTCTGCTGAACATAGAGCATGGAATTCAGGCCAGCAGGGTGCTTCCGTGTTGGTTTTATGTCATTCACACAAATACCAATCATGTGTGACCCCAGGATGAAGTTTGACAGTACAAAGTGAAGCCATTAAAGTCTCTTGAACAATTTTATTTTAACCCAATCAATGATATTTATCTAGAACCCTTTAACTGGAGCTGCTGTATGATCACACAGTGCCTGACGGAAGCTTTCACTATGACTTGTGACCCACCAACTCCATGGCAGGGATGGAGACCGAAGGACTTTAGTAGGAACAGTCCCTCCGGTGCTCCTTGACAAGTCTCTTACATGTTCCAAGTAAGTATATAAAAGTCTCCCATAACTCATTTTGATTGCTGAATCAGAACAGATCAGTTAGAAACAGAGCAATGCTTCACTTCAAAACTATGCTATGAACTAGCTATGCTTCAAAACTCGCTGCTATACAGGGCAAGCACGGGCACAGTGCATAACATCAGCCTGCCTGAACAAGCAGATTTTGCTTATCTTTCAATTGCTCTTCGGTGATTTCACCCAATTCAGTTAGTTAGCATCGAGGTGATCAACAGCAGAAACAGGCAAGCTCTGAAAGACGTTCCACAGGGTTGTTTCATATGGTCAGAACTTAAACATGCCTCCAACATTACCAGTGTGTACAACACAGTATTGTGACTTCCTATCTAGTATTATTCAAAACAGCCTTCAGGAGGAGATACAAAGGAGAACAGAGTGTCTGTTCAATTCTTGCAATTCCTTAGTTTCAATGCTTTTAAAGAACCCCTTCTTATCACAGTTCTATAGATACAAAGAAATATAGGATTGTTTCGTGTCCCCAGCAGAAAAACTCGAAGCAATCCTAAAGAATACCCTAGACTTAGGTCAGCTTCAATTTAGTATTTTTCTCTCAGCTAATTAAATACATATTTCTATATTTTTATTTATCTCAAGCTTTACCTTATAAGATGAATCTGTACAGTACTGGTTAAAACACTAAAATTGGCTTGCACAGTACAATTTTGTTTTGCAAAATTGTTGCATCTGCAAAACATCTGCAGATAGGTAAATATAAAAAAATAAGTACCTTTTTGTGTGCCTGTGTGTCATTTTTAAATTGAAAAGTTGCTAGCCTTTTGCCACGTAGTTGTAAGGAGATACAGAAATCCACTTATATCATACATTATAATACGGTTTTGACTACAGTGTTGGTAATGGACCTCAAATTGTTTTAAATGCCTTTCTGGTGGATAGACTTCAGATTAGTGCCTGCTGTGATAATTCCAGTCTAACAATCACTTAAGAAATTTAACGGATAAAGGCACAAAACTGCCTTTATGAATTCCATGCATCAGTTGCAAAAAGCCCTATTTGTGGGCTAGTTTTCTGGGTTACTTGAAATTTTTATTTAATTTTACTTTCCAGATTTAAGCTGCTTTCATGACACGAAGAATTGTCACATATCTACATACTGGGTTTAAACAGTTTGGTCTTGAAGATTGTCCATCTGACAGAGAAGCTGAGCTATATTAAAAGAGTTAATGACACAAGGTACTATCTACGTAATAACTCGACATTACCTGTCTTCCTAACTGAATCTAAATAAGTAAAGACTTTTCATTTTCAGTGCTCGTTGCCTTTTTGGGGTAGCAAAGGATGCCTGTTTTTTTACTTCATAGGTATTAGGCATTTGGTTGTAAAAGAACAACTACTAGTAACAGAATGATCTGACAACCACATTCCCATACTTTACATTAATTTTATAAATTACGCAGCATCTGGAGTAGGAACACTTCTTGCGTAAATCCATATGGGTATTATTAAAATGAAAAGGGACATTTTTGTTACCTGTTTCCTGAGTCAGTGTTTTTCTGATTTCAATTGCACAACAGAAGAAAAAGAAAAAAGCAAAACAGACCTCATAGCAGCCTTCCAGTATCTGAAAGGGGGCCACAGAGACGCTGAGGAGGGACTCTCCATTAGGGACTGTAGTGAGAGGACAAGGGGTTAATGGGTTAAACCTTAAACAGGGCAAGTTTAAATTGGATATAAGGAAGAAGTTCTTTACTGTAAGGGTGGTGAGGCACTGGAATAAGGTTGCCCAGGGAAGGTGTGAATGCTCCATCCCTGGCAGTGCTCAAGGCCAAGCTGGACAGAGTCTTGGGTGACATGGTTCAGCGTGAGGTGTCCCTGCCCACGGCAGGGGGTTTGGAACTTGATAATCTTAAGGTCCTTTCCAACCCTAACTATTCTATGATTCTATAATTCTAAAATACTGATTTCATTTGCGAGTTTTGTATTGACTGACAAGCAGAACTATCCCCAGTTTTCCATTATGTTTCCAGAAACTGAGATCTCCTCACTACTAAAACTGTGTGATTTTCATTTGTCTGAAAAATCATGTTAGCTTTTTCAGTCTGAACTGAAGTGACCTGACCTACAGTTTGGGACTAATAAAGCAGATGCTGTCCTCTAGCAGTAATCATTTATTTCCATGTTCAGCAAATAGCTGCACTAAGTGCTCTCTTGACCCACCCCCTTGGTCCAAATCCTACTGCCAGGCACTGTTGTATACTTTTAATTGTCATTATATGGCATCAGAGGAACAAAATGATTACATCATACCTCTGAGGAAAATGGGACACAACAAAAAAACAAACAAACAAAACATGAACACAAAAACCAAAAACAAACCAAACAAAAAACAAAACAAAACAAAAACCACAAAAAGCTCTAACAAAAAAAAACAAAACAAAACAAAAAAAAACAACAAGCAAACAAACCCAAACAACAACAAAGAAAAAAAAATCAAAAAAAAACAGCCTAGCCTGTTTCATTCATGTAATGATAAAGAGTGTAAAAGGGAAAATCTATACTTTGAACTTGAACAATGGTTAAAATAATACTTTAGTATGATGGCAAGTATGATGCAGTCAGAGAAATAAGCAACTGCACAGACACAAGCGAGCAATAATTCTGCTCATGACTAGCTATCAGGCTGTGCAAATTTGCATACTTAAATAAGTAAAACTCACTTAAAATATTAGTACCCTTATTTATGGCTTAGTGTTTGTGAAACTGGGCACAACAAAAAAAAATCACCTTTGAATCAACTATATTTCTCTCAATTTATATTTTGTTCCTCTCAAGAAGCCACTCACATTGAAATATTGAAGTCTAATTTGTTACACATTCTAGTGAGCTTGATGAACAGAATTCTATTTTAAAGGCTCTGTTCCTAATAAGAAGAGCTTATATGTGTGCATTTTGTCTTAACACAACTGATTAAGGGATTTGTTATCATCAGAATACTGTGCTGCTTAAGACACAACTTTTAAACACAACAGTAGTTTTAGAATTTAACCTTAGAGTCATGGTGAATGTAACAGTAAAATAAACCCAAAGAAAGAACAGCAGCCTTTACAGTAACTCTTACAGAATGGTGCACTGCACTGCAGACTTTTAATAGGGGTAGTTTGTGATAGGCTGTGTTTCTGTAACAGACTGTGCAATTTGACAAATTTCTATATGTTAAACAAACACTCTAAGAGGAATTCCATTATTTAAAAAATACCACCAGAGGCCAATTAATGTTATAATTTTATTAAAATGTTCTGAAAGGGGTCCAGTAAGAATGAAAGTGTCAAAAACAGTAATTCATGGTCTTCCTCACTATGTCTGATTAACCCTGCACTTTTCATTGTGTGGCTACCCAAACATTAAACTATGCCTCAAGACTGTATATAAAATAGGTACTACAAATACTGCTGCCTTTACTTCATTCTCAGGAAAATCTTGGACAGCAAAATCTCATTGCATCAAGCTACTGAGGTTTGGTGCAAGGATCTGTGAAACAGAATCAGTGAAGGGTACGCTCACATGCTGCCCCCCACAACTGGCAGAACTCATGACCCCTTTGCATTTACCTCAGATTTTGATGTTTTTAATATATATATATATATAATTTTACATATATATATATAAAATATATATGTATATACACATACGTATTTCCTCCTTTTTCATTAAATCATACATGGAAGAGTTAAGGTAGAAATGTAATCCACATTATCTCAATCCATACTGTATTGAGGAGCAGACAAAAGACTTACATGATTAGAAAATACTACATTTGGGGGATTTTTTTATTTTTATTTTTCTTCACGTCATGATTTTCTTCAGAACGTTATTAAGTCAAGTAACCATTTGAGTGCATTGTTCATCACTGAAAACACTTGCATACTCAAAATTTAATTAAGAACCCCAAATACTTTTCCAAACTCAGAAAAAAATACATAGGAAAAATCAAATAAAACAGTGAGTCTAGTAATCAGTCTAGTAACAATCAGGCCTTTTTTTAAGACTATGGCAGCTTTTGTCCATAGTGAATAACTCAATCAGTGAACCTGGGTCTCTTTTAGTGAAAGTATTTAGAGATAAACTGTTCTGTATGCCCATCATGCTCCATGACATACCTTCACATAACCACTCCTATGCCACATTCCTTTTCAGCAAAGTACTGAATGTACAACTACCCTTTCTTTCCACAAGCAGGTAATGGTGGAAAGGAGGGCAAAAACTGTAAAACCACCCTTCATCAAACTTTATACTTCTATATAGCATACTTTTTGATCTTATAAAACCCCACAAAATGTTATGTGATTCTTGACTGAAGAGTGCAGTACTTGACAGCACTTCACTTGGCAGCAAAGGACAACCTGAAAAAACAAACTCAACTGCTGTATATAAATAATGCAGCATACCATGATGGTAACAGCTCATCAATCCTTGTCAAGAACAGAAATCCACAGTTTATGTAAGCAATTTTTGTGATATGATGGCTAAAGAAGACGCACTGTGCAACAGGAAAGTGCTACCCACAACCACGTGCACACACTAATACTACTACAACTACTCTTTGCTGTCAAATCACATACACCAGCCAGCAACCATTACAATATGTAAATCAATTTGCAGCTCACTAATTTTCATCAGTGGAAAAAAGAAAAAGAATTATTTACTCCAACATTTTTACTCTCTAACATTATAGCTCCTAGAACAGGAATACCTGCCAAAAGCCAAGGAATGGTACCCTGAATTAGGTGTGTGAGAAGTATTTCAGCTCCCACACACAAAATCATTAGCCTGACATGAACAAAATTTCCCTCAACTATGTTGTAACACCTAGAATGGTTAACACCTGTGATTTCTGGCAAAAGTTTCACTGTAAGAAAAATCTGTTGAGATAATGAAATGCTGACAAACACATCCCAAGATTTCAGAACTGGAAGGAAAGAAGTGGTACAAGACGATTCAGGTGTTTGGGCACATTTTCTTCTGCAATTTAAGAATAGAGCATACTCCATGAAACAGAAGGTGTGCACAGAAAAAGTCACCCCTCTTTATTATTTTACATAATACATGTTAAATATAAATATGAACGCATTTAGTATGCATTACATATTGATGCAGTTAAATTTACAGAAGCTGATACTGAGGTAAACATACTGATACTGCAGGAGTCCAAGGAGATGCTGAGAGCCACTGAAATAAAAGGCATGACAAAACCTGCAAGTAAACAGGTGCAAAAGTATGACTTCAGGGTGCTAGCCACACTCCATACTGGTATGCTATATAGTGAATGTTTTTAGCCCAAGCACTTGGTTTCACCATCAATGGGAAGTGGTAGACCATCATTCTTACCCAAAGAAGCAGCAATGTTTTTATTCAATTTCCTGTACTGCTACATATGGTTTATCTGAAGGGGGCCTATGGGGATGCTGGAGAGGGACTCTTCATTAGGCACTGTAGTGAGAGGACAAGGGGTAACGGGTTCAAACTTAAACAGGGAAAGTTTAGATATGAGGAAGAAATTCTCTACTGTAAGGGTGGTGAGGCACTGGAATGGGTTGCCCAGGGAAGTTGTGAATGCTCCATCGCTGGTGGTGCTCAAGGCTGGACTGGGCAGAGCCTTGTGTGGCATGGTTTAGTGGGAGGTGTCCCTGTCCGTGGCACGGGGTTGGAACTGAATGATCTTAAGGTCCTTTCCAACTCTAACTATTCTGTGATTTTAAAAGCTCTTTCTGAAGAAATAAAATTAATAGCTTTTCCTTTCATAAGAATAAAAATTGTTGCAAAGAAGAAACCCCCAACTGGTACCAAAGAATAAGCAGCCCTGAAAACAGCCTGTCAATAAAAATTTGGTATGGGGAGTAAGAATGAGCTTCAGTTCTGAAAGCCCAGAAGAGCAACTAAACTTCAGAGGAGGACTAAGAAAGTACTTGCTACCAGCAGCAGTTTCACGTTAAAATCAATTTTCAGAAAAAGAGCTTTAATAGTTTTCTGATTTACTGAATCATCTGTACAGTGTCAAAGTTCAAATCCATTTCTCCACAGCTGAACCACTACTGAGAAGCAGAACCATAAATCATATTGAAGACACACCTGTGCAGAGATGCAAAATGGGAATATGAGAACAAATGAGCTCTGCAGTTCTTCTAAGAAAACTATAAGCTGTTTTTCAGATTTAATGTTGAGGCAGCCAATTTGTTTTTCCTAAGGTAAAAAGACAGTTGAATAATTAACTTGTATCCCTTCTTATTTGAAAGGGAAACTTAAGTTTTTGGGCACCAATAACCCATCTACATCCTTCTGTTGTTTTCTAGCCTGATTTGCCTACTATGCAGGTAGAAGGTTCAGCTAACTTTTTAATCAGAACACTTATGGCAGGCTGCTTAAATGGTTTTAGAAAATGGATAAACTGATACCATCAACTCTAAATACCTGCATATGAATGGGATGGGAAAACTTACAGGAGAACATAAATCTCACAATAACAAACTCATGATTTATCAGAGATCTCATGAAAACAGAGGTAGCTGCTTCTTTGACTGAAAGCCTCTCAGATCAAGAGACTGCATGCTCTTAAACAAGCTGCGGCTTGCGCTTGTAGAGGACAACTGCAACATACTCATGTAAACTAGGTGTAAGCATTTCTTTAGATTGAACTTTTTCCAGTCTTGTAACCTGAGATGTAGCAGCTGATTTCTGAAGACCTGAGATGGTATTGCGAAAAGAAAATCAGATTATTCTAAGCAAAGAAATGATACCACTCTGGCACTGGAATAAACATTAATCCTGGGTGAAGATGAAGTAGCGACTTAAGCTTTGGATTTAGTCTAATAGCACAATACTGTAAAAGTGTGTCACTACTTTTAGGGTTAGAATAGAGCCCTAAAGTAATGTCTGCAGAGATTAATTGCTACCATAAATTGCTACCATAATAAATCCCCTTCTGCCTTAAAAAGATTATAATCTCTTCCCTTTTTAAAGGTCTACAATATGAGTTACTTTATTCATTTGAATGTGAAAGAGCAGTAGGTCACTGAATTTCAGTCTCCTGTGTTACAGGCTTTTTAAGCATCTGATGTTTGACAATATGAAATACAAGCAGGAACAAGAAACAGCTTAAAAAGTAAACTCTTCTCTCTTACACCAGTTGCAGATAGTTCATTTCTATGCCAACTGGCTCTGCAGGGGAAAAAGATTAACTATTCCTGTCATTTCAAATCTTTATTAGTAAAAAAAAATGGATCAAAAGTGATTAAAGGAGGAATATGGTTTATGTAATGCACTTCCGAATACTTTTACAACCCGTGGAAAACTCTTCATGCACACACTGCCGTGAGGATTTGGGGAAAGTCATCATCAGTTTAAGACACTATTTCATCAAAGGAAAAGCTGATGCGCTGTCCCAAATTCATCAGCTTAAAGTACAGGTGTACCATCCCTAGCATCCAACCTCAGCTAACAGCAGAGATGCTTCCTGCATCATTGAAAAGAAGATAGCTGATAGACGCCTTTAATGAAGATGCCTTAATCCGTACCAACACAACCTTCCACAGCATCTTTTCTCTCTGCATGCTCAACAAAGCTGACAAAAAACACCTAGGCATTCCTTGCACGTACTCATTTGACTGTAGCTTTCATTCACGTCAGCTGTATTTATACAATTATTTGCCACTTGCTAACACATGTGAATCACCTTCTATTTCTGCGCCTGTTGAGATCTACAGGGTGAAGGAGGTTTATGAAAAGGGAAATAATAAGAGCTTAAATTGAGCCTTCCTGTACAAGGCACTTAGGCTAAACTTGTCTCTCCATTAAGTTGTTTTGTTCAATTAAAACTGTCAGAGAGATATCAAATCATGACAGGAATACATCATCATTTCCAGTGACTTATCCTTTGCTTTCAAAGGTGATCAGGAGATTTTCAGTGGTATATCCACTTGAAATTTCTCAGTAAGTAAAATATTCACATTTCTTGCAAGAAATTACTGTTTTGCAGATCCCCTGACAAAACTTCACTGATTTCTCGCAAAAAGTCAGCTCGGCTCCTGCAGGCTTCTCCACTGACTGCTAGTAGTCTCCACTTATATATATCCCTGACCATCAGATTCTCAATACACAGATGTATATTTCTCATCTGACTCAAACTACATTGAGCTTTTGATAATTAGCTCTTCCTACATCTTTCTTCAAAATATTCATGGTTCCCAAGGCTCTGGAAATGCCTCACAGCCCTGATTTGGAAACAATTCAGACACACAGCAGCTGGTTCTTGCCAATCCCCTGCTCTCCACAGAGAGAAAATCCATGTACATAATCAGATCAGGAACAGAGTTCAAAGGGTAGCCTTTAAAATAAACAGTCAAGTAAGTCTTTTTGACCTTATCTAAACAGGTAACATCTTCCTTCTCCTCTCTATGGATGGAGAGCATTCAGGTACCTATAATCTTACTGGTCTTGACAGTTATCTTTCCAGTTTCTACTTTCACTTCACGGAAGTGCAGCAAGACGGTTAAAAAAATACGAAAAAAAAAAAATGGAATTATCACTATTAATTAAACATTCTTAATTTTCATCACCCTTTACATCTCAGTTTGACCTTCCCATTTCTCTTTTTTATGCTCCGCAGATTTTCAGGTTAGCAATTTGGAAGCACCAGAATATGTGTCCATGTGTACAGACAAACACACATATATACTTAGTTCTATACTTATATATTCATTCCTACTTTATAATTATGGAAATTAAAGAGTTTTGTTCTCCCTTTGTTTGCCCTGTATTGGATATATTCACTTGCTGGTTGCTAGGCAATTATTAAGCTCAGCATTGTTGAATCGATCTTTTCACATCCTAAGTAAATCCAAATTTGAAAGCTGAGCAATTAAAAAGGCATCATTAGTAGCTTTCAAAACTCTAATCACATTTCATGATCTCCTCCTATCTTTACCAAAATGAAGTACCTTAAAACAGTAGGAATTCTAAACATATTATACTTTCTTTTCTCATTACTTACACTGAAAAAGTATTCATCAATCACTAGTTACTTCTATTTTTGGATACCCACTTCTTGAATATTGGAAGCCAGGTTGGAGAGGGCTTTGAGCAACTTGGCCAAGTGGAAAGCATCCCTTCCAGTAGCAGAGAGTTGAAACTGGATAAGCTTTAACGTCCCTTCCAATCCAACCAGCCTATGTTTCTATGATTCTATGAAATACATTATTTGGTCACATTTTTTACAAGAGACATCAACACTAGTGAAGAAATGGGCAGCACTTAATGCCCCAAGATAGGTATCTAAAATAAGGAACATACAAAATTTATAGCTCACTTTTTAAAATTCTGAAAAATCATGTAAGTATCAAGAGCATTCCATAAAAACCCTTGACATATACACAAAAATACATACATTTATAAAAAAATGTATTCACCTCCATCATACTGAAAATGAAGGAATATTTTCTGCTTTCAAACAATATTCCAAAATGTAAAGCATATTTGAAATACCCTGTGTGAAGCAGCCAGTGCTGGCTATGTCCAAATTAGAAAATAGCCTGGCTCAACAGAGGAACAGATCAGGTATTTCAAAGCATGCAGCTCTCATGTCTCCACATGAACCCAGGACACAAGGTCTGTGGATTCTCTTTCAGTTCTGATCTCTTCCCGCTATGTGATGTGAAGGTGCCCAGATGATCAGTCACTGGTTCAGACCCTTAAGTAACCATTAGGGTCTCCAATACAATCTAGTCCAACAACCTTACGAATGAATCCAGCTCACACACATCAAAACCCCTCTGCTGGCAGAAGCAAAGTGAGTGTAGGCTGTGGTGGCAATCAAGAGATTCACTTCCAAAGCCCACTGGGACACTGGTGACCATTTTAAGCGACATGACGGCACAAAATACTCCTTCCTACATCAACATACTCTGCAATGAGCTCCTCTCCTGTATTATATCAAACCCTGCAGCTAAAGAGAATAAAGCAAAATATTCTGTAAGTTTCCACTGTTATGATTACCTCACCTTACTGCATTCATTTCACGCATTTTTTGGCCACACAAGTATGTAAATCTATCGTCACAAAAATTCCATCACCATCAAAAAAGAGACATCACCTGAGGAGATACACCAGCATTGCTGGTTTTCATCATTTCCTTTCTGACTTTACAAGAAGATGATGTTACTGATCACACTCAGAATAATAATTAGGTAATAAAAGTATGCATCCCTCCTGTGCAGGATATGAAATAATAAGGGCATTACAGCTATCAGCTACAATAAGGAAGTGACTGTTTATTTTGGATGATGCAGCTGGCAGTAACATGAAAGTTCTGTGGATGAATGATGCAAACTCTTGGTAATTTTTCCTAAGAGTCTCTGGAAAGGTGAAGAGATGCCATTTTTACCTTATTTCTTTAAACTTGTTCAGAAACAGATAAAATCTGAAATTTCTGCACATGTAAAGACTTCCATATAGACTGGATAGCACACTGTGAAAGAGGTTTCTTCTAGCTCTAGATTCTCTCCAAATACTATACAAAATTAGATAAAACAACATACCTACCAGGCACATTTTAACTAAAGGTATCAGGCAAGAACTGAGTGTGAACCTCTGAGAGCATTTGTTTCATGCAGCAGCTTGTAACACAAAGACATCTAAAACAAGGGCTTAGCCAAGATGGTAAACTAGATTACAATGAAATCGTTCAATGGCCCCAGTTGCTTCATGCACATGCACCCTCTACTCACTTATGCAGCGTAGCACTGACCTCAACCAACCACTTAGTCTCACTGCTCTGCAGCTTTCTGCAGCTTTTCTTTCACCGTGGTCATCCAAGCACTCAAAGTCATACTGCAAGGACTTTCAGTCTAAAAGACGCTTTATTATATGATGCTTTACAGGAACATTAAGTAAGAAAACAGGTTTTGTATGTCAAAACCTTGTCTCAGTATGCACTAACAAACTGTATTCCTGGCAGAGGTTTTTAATTTATTTTTATTTTCTAGTCTAATTTGTAAACCAAACATAAGCAAAGATGGGTAGCAGTTTGAATGTGCTTGTTGTTTACGGATTGGTATGGAGCATGACTGCAAAGTGAAGACCTAGGAATAGCAAGTGAAAAAGAGTAAGAAAAAAAAGTTTGGCAGAGAACAGTGTAAATGAATGTTACAAATGCAGTGGTTGAGAAATGCAATGCTTTTAGTACACCGTATTGTAAGAGGGAATTAAACTGTTATTTTAATGATGGTACATACAAACCTTGACTATTAAGCTAAATAACTGCTCTGTTTCAGCTCCAGAACATAGATAAATGTTCCTATAAAACCCAGTTTCTTGTGTGACATTGCAAGGCAAACAAAATACCTGATCCGGAGAGCTGAAGCGCACTATAATTGCTTCTCCTCTCAAGGCCAAACCATCGACCTTCCCTTCAACACCCCAGATATATCCCAGGTTCAACAGCATGACTTATGTGGGCCTAAAAATAAAGCTGGTCTCCCACTCTGGCTTAATTAGTAGGAAAAAACAAAAAGCAGGGCTTGCCTAACTGGCCTGCTATTATGTTGTTGTTGTTCATCTGCAGCTTTGCTTTATTAACTGCATCGATATAATGTTAACATGCTTAATTATGTATAGGATGTCCAAGATGTACTGTTTGAAATGCAACTGCTGTTCTTTGGCTCTTAACAGCATCCTGTGTCTGCATGTATAGCATATATTAGCAAAAACACAGGAGTAGGCACAGAGTAAATACAAAAGGAAGAAAAAAAGAACACTGAAAAGGAGCTGAAAGTACTGGATATTATGAATGTATTTATAATGAACCAAAAAAACCCCAAATGTATGTTTTTTTTTTCAGCAAGCGTAGAGGAACAAAGGGAGGAAAGTGACTACAGTTTAATAAGTACAATTAAAGTCATAAGTCGTTGTCACTGTATATCAATGGCTTCTGATCTGTTTCCACTTTCCACATGCCTACCATTCGTAAACATGGGATTCCATAAAAGACTATTTTTTTACAGTAAGAATGAGGTCTTTATATGGTTTTGTATGGTGCTAGCACTACACTAACACGTGTATTATGTATATAAACACATATATATATGCATAAAAAGTACATAAAAGTATGTAATATGTGAAGCATACAGCATAAAATTCTAGATCATTACCATCTACAGAAACGAATACAGAATGGAAACCACTCATGGATATGAATGTTTTCTTGCAAAGGATTTCGAGTACACTTTCTTATGGAAAAAAAAAGTCATGGAAAATTCACATGGCTCTGCAAAACCTCAGAGCCCTTCAAGTTGAAAAGATGAAAGAATGATAATTTTACCTCTCAATTAAGTCTGAGGTAAAAGTAGGTTAAATGTATTGCATTTAAAAACAAAGCATTAGGATACAACTGTGGAAAGCTGCTCAAGCGACTGGATTGTCATAGCACAGTTAACAGATACATTAAAAAAGAATAATTCAGACTGAAATAATTTGTTTAAATTCTAAGGGTATAGATGCTATTTCTGTTTTTTTTTTTTTTTTTTTTTTTTTAATAATCTCTGAAGGATTTTTAAACCTTCAGCATAAAGAAATAGCTTTATTTGAAAGAGCTTGAGGGGCTTTAACATTTTCAAATATACAATTCACAACTGTATTAGATTTTACTGTAGTAATTATTTATGGTAATTACTGCAGTTGGACATTGAAGTGGTTGATCTTACTGAATTTGTTTTTTTTTTAAAAAAGATCAATCTGAAAATTAGAATTATTAAAAAAAAAAATCAGCACACTTTGTGTGAAACACAGCTGAGTTTCTGAAACTGATAATAAAACACTTCCTAGTCAAAATTGAAGTATTACACACCTACAAAGCCTTCCAGTTTCAACAAATCAACAGTTGCTGACATATAAAATGTTTTGTGGAATACTTCTGAGAAGCTTGCCTTCTAATGACAGCAGCTGCTCTTTCTTACATGCTATCTCTATTAGATGGAATATACCTAAAAATACTCTCTTCTAATTCAACATAAATTCTTCTGCCAGGACACCTACAGAAAATCAGCAGATAAAGCTTTGCACAAGGCCGTAATTGGAGAAGTGTACACTTTGGGGGTCTGGATGCACTTTTGTACGCAGGTGTAGAACTCTAGGGCCTGAATGCAGCTTGTTTTGCTTTTTTTTTTTTTTCTGATTCACAGTGGCTGGCAAGATAAATACTGGTCCCCTACTTCTTTCTGTCCTTGCTTATTTTCAAAGTAATAGTCCAATGCAGACCATTTCCTGACTCCAGCCCCATGCTCTGATTTTTTTTTACTGTTTGCTGTTGATATCCAGTAATTTATGCCAACAAAAAAGAACAGTAGTTATAGCACAAGCACGTGATTAGAGAAGCCTCATTATTCACCAACTGGAGATATAAAAGAGTTATTGTGGGCAGACAAATAGATTGTTATTGCCCCATCTTGACAAACAAAGGGACTACTATAAAGAAGACCAATAAACAGAATACAGGAGTGGAGTCTGAGATCCAGGCATTTCATCTCAAGCAAAGCTATTAACTACAACCTGGAGGCTCATTAGGGAATTCCTTTCTTTTTCTCCTCTACTTGTGGGCCTCATTAAGGGAACCACCCATTATTTTGTGCTTGTAGTTGGGTGATAAAAAATTAATTCTTTTTTCTTTTAATTCCTTCCTTTTTTTTTTTTTTTTTTCAACCTAGAACAGGCTTAGATTTGGTTTGTTTGTTTTGGATTTTTTGGGGGCAGAGGGTTTCTTTTGTTTTGTTTTTTTAACAGCTCTTGATTCCTACTGATCCCAAGTGACAGTAAGTTGAGCCTGGGGAAGAATGTCAGTCACTAGCCCTGTGCATATCTCTGCATTACCTAGTGACTCATGCCACAGACCAGAATTGCAACACGTTAACTACTTCCATTTCCTTGTTTTGATCTTGACCACAAACTAACTTTCTGAAAATATAGGAATTTTATTAAGCTGACCCAGACCACCACCTGCCACAAGGCAGTTACATCCACAGGTAGCTAACATTATGGGGCTGGGACATTCTCTCTGCTTCAAATTAGGTTTTCTCCCCACCAGAGATGAAGGCAAAGCTGCTGCTTTGGCAGACACTTTGCAGTGAGGGCACAGGTAGCTCTCCTCCTGATTATACTGCTTGATCACAGGCAAGAAGGAGTACATCATACACAGCAGGGTTGAACAATCTAAATGATAAAAGCATTATTTGCATAACACTTGGCACTCCTGCAGTTTTAAGGCCTAATAAATCTCCCATGGAAGTTGAAAGCAGAATTCTTCCGAAAACCTGGTTCAGACCCCTGGTGATCAAGAACTCTATGTCAGAAGCAGTTATACAACAACTTCTAACAATATCAGCAGAATCGGTTTAAATCCAAATGCTGTTTGCATCACTCTTGTGCTAGTCCAAGGTAACTCCATTAATTTGATGGTATTATTCCCATTTGATATTGTCAACAGAAGCAACGTCTGAATAATTTTCTCCATTGCTTTATGATATTGTATCACCAAAATGATTTCTAAGACAATTTCTTAGGATTTTATTTCCACATAGTACTGCTTCTATCCTTTCCTCTAATCTCCTGTCTCATTTATTAATCCAGCAATGTTTAAACCACATCTTTATTCCTGTTAGGTTTCTGATTAGTTTTTCCTTTTTTAGCCCAATTTATTTTTATTTGAATTTCATTCACTTGGTAGTGTTTGCTTTTCAATTTATTTACGGTCTTTTACGATTTTCAACTTGTTATTTATCTCCTACAATTTTCTTGCTAAATAGTTTAAAACTGTTATTTTAAGATGTGTCTAGAAACTTCTGAGCCCTTTAGTGGCACATCAGTGCTGTCTCAGTAGTATTCCTGACTGTTAGGTTAATAAGCCAAAAATTGCTGCAAATGACTCCTGCTAGTCTTGCTTAAAATAAATATACAAGATATATGTAACACAATTTAGAGAAATAAAAAAAAATATTTACCCTCCATTTGCATTTCTGTTACACAAAAAAGCCTAAAAAGGGTCAGACATTTATTACTCTGAACAAAGGTATTTGCTGAAGTCTCTGGCTATGCTATTCAGACGTAAGGTGATTCAGGCTATGAAAGCTGCATTCAAAGTAACAAGATATTGCATACAGTTCAAGACAAGCCACTTTAAACAACAATTTCAGCATTGTGCAACGTGGTGCTTCTTTATACATCTACCCAGGTAGGCAACTGAAAGGAAGACAATGCCATATGAGTATTTTCCTTGCAGCAGCTACCGAGAAAGCCTAACAGCATTGTCCAGAATTGAAATCCAACGATTGAAATCTGTTTGGAAGGCATCACAATAGAAAGCATCTTGAATAATTGTAAATCAAACCCAGACACCTATTTTCTTGAAATGAACTGTAAACATATAAAAGTAAGAGTGAAGTAAACTTGGTAGGTTTCAGTATCAGAAGTGCAATGAAGACAACAGGTCTTTTCAGATAAAACATATTAGCATGCAAATTAGAGTAAAAACCATGATCACAAAGTAGCCAAAAGAAAATACAAACATAGAAAGCACAGCATTTATCAGTGCTCTGTGTTAATCTTCAAACCTCTGTGTTAATCTTCAAAATCACTGGTTAAAAATCATAGCCGTAAGCAATTGCTGAAAATGTTTATCTATAAAGTAGCATGAAATATAAATTGTATGAACTTTCACTTCCCAGGGTACCATATTGCTTCTATTTTTAATAAGAAAATGATCATTACAGCCATAACAGTATTTTCTCATAAAAACATCAGACAGCCAGTCCTAAAGAAATCAGGTATTTTCTAATAGATAAGGTACAAGTGTTATTGATTAGCTTTTTATAAGAAATCTTGCTCTTGCTGCAATACAAATTTGTCTAAACAGAACAAAACACAGATCACTACAAATGGTGTCTGTAACCAACAGACACATCTTTGCCCATGGCCAACTTAAAACAAAAAAAACAAAACAAAAACACAAAAAAATTACAAGGCTCATAAATCTCTCCCCATAGGTGACTCATCCAAGCTGTCTGATACCAGGTCTTTAAATCCCACCATCCTCCACACTGTACCAAGCATGGCCCTCAAAGCTACACCGAGAATCAAGAAATAAGGAGTAGAGGCTGCTTGGAATTGTTTTATTATGAGTGATGTAGATTTGGCAGATGTCAAAAATCCCCTTTCCTCTGATATCAGCATCTGAACAATCAGACTATTTCATCAGATGAACAGAGGAAACAGAGACCTTCTTGTAGGAGAAGGCTTGGCTCTTCTGCCCTCTACAGCTAAAGATGCAAACAGAGGTTATCAATAAGCCTAAAGGAAAGGTCTAGCTATAAGGAGTGGGATCCCACCTCTATGTCTCTATCTTATCGCTAAAGAAAGGGTTCTCTAAATGTCCATGCCAGCCCAAATTATTTGACAAGCCTGTGATTCTATCAATTCTTGCTACTATTGTGGCGAAGGAAGAAGTGATTGATTCTACACTCCTCTCCTAGCAGTGTGTAAAGCACTTTTCCCATGCTATCCCAGCTATATATAATGAAACATATAGGTTTTAAAGGGATTTACCTGTGATTTTTCCTCTCTAAACAAATGTGACAAGTGCCTGGATGTTTTCTACTAGCTTGCTTTTTGTTTTGTTTTGGGGTTTTTTTGCCTGCCCATCACTGTTATCACACAGGTCCAGTTTTCCGATAAATGCAATATAAAAAAAACCCTATCAAACGTTTACCTTTTAATGACAGACTATAGCAGAGAATCTGAGTAGACCATTTCTTGGGACAAAGCAAGACCAAAAGATTTCATTAGCCAGAAGGGAAAAAGGTCACAGGACACTGCAAGAACACCTTTTATGTGTGTCCTCATCTACTTCTGGAAAAAGTCTGAATCTTTTAAGTTAAGCTGACAGTGGTTGAACTTGATTACGGTTCTGCAGCAGTAACTAGCAAGCACAAATTTTTAATTTTGATGTTTTCCTAAGGGGAGTAAGGGGGAAATACAACGCCTGTTAGAATGAAGAGCTAAAAGCCAGTCTACCATGTTTGTCCTGAATGCCAATGCACTTTGATATTAAGGGCTATTGCCCTGTTACAATCCAAGTAGAAAAGAGAGATTTTATCAGCTGATAAGAATTTACAGCAAATAATTTAACAGGGGGAAAAAAAAAAAAAACAAAAACAAACAAACAAAAAAAACTACCCCTCCTCACCAAAAAAAACCCAACAAACCAAACAAGGACAAAACCCCAAACCAAACAACCACCAAACATGCATATTATTACAGATGGTTATTCAAAGTATGCTATTTCAGATCCTGCTCTAGGTAGACTTGGAGTTTATCCCGTGAGAAAGAACAATTCAATGGGTTTACATGCCTTAGCAGCTGGCCACAGAAAAGGAAAACCTTTTGGACTACCTGAAGACCAACTGACCACAATAGGCAAGCAACCGATGCTTTCCCTTGTGATAACCACAGATGCTACCAGTTCTACACAGACTGCAAATCATCCTAGGTCTGCATGGTACCTTCAGAAACTGGTTAGTTTGCCCCACAGAAGTGATTCTTAAATGTTAGCTTCCTTTTATAGAACTTCTGAATGGGAAAGATTACAATGATCTTATTAATTTCAGATTTACCTGACTTCAAGTGTAATCTGTTCCACGGACATCAGAAGGACTCTTCAAAGACACAGTAGCCTCCCTGTGCAGAGCACCTTGCAGGCTTTGTACTTTAGGTCTTGAACACCAAATTAAATGGAACATACGGCTTCCATTTAATGTACTTCCAGATTAAACCACTTTTCTCTACTAATTACTAATGACTTATATTAGTTTGGAAATTCATAATTCTTAAGAAACACAGTAGTTATCATTTTGGCATTCTGGCCATCAGTTAATGCCATTATCTTCCTCAATTGTTAGACATAGGAATGTGCACACATGTACCCAAGCACATACCATTTTTCATACTTCCCTGTTTCCAGTTTTATTTATTCCTTACTAAAAAAAAACAAACTGGATTGTATTCTGAACTCCAGTTTACAAAACCAAAAATAATACTGAGCTAACAAATTGGTATGCAGTATTAGAGATTAGTAATTTACAGTACCTCTAATTTTAGAGCATCTCACTCTGCTCCTGAACAAAGCTACTCAGAACATACATGCTTTCTCATCCTTCTCCCTGTCTCCTGTTCTCCTCATTTTCTCAACTCCCATGAGCCTGAATGGAAACCACATAGTACTCAGCCATTCTGTCAACAGTATGCTCCCTAAATATCAACAGCTCTTATACTCCACCTTCAATACCCCAAAGTGGATCTATAATGATATAGTTAAATATGAAGTTTAATCTTTTGCAAGATGTAGGCTTGAATCAAACAACTACAGACTTCGCCTTCTGGCCAAACTTTTTGCAACATTTGCATTTCCGAAAAAGAATTCATGTTTTGAATTTCTGGTATTTTCCCACAAAACACTTTTGTGAAAGAATTCCAGACCATCTTTAACTTTCAAAGCTCTAATGCCATGCAAAATGACCTATGTATTTCATATAAATAGGTTATATATTATGCACAAATTGTCCTGCAAAAAACGTCAGCAAAGCAGTCTGCATACAGTGACTATCTCTGTGGCTGCTTAGCCTTCAGCAGGGATGCAAAGGAGAAGGTCCAGTGCATGGGTCATGCTTAGCATGCTGCCAAGCCACCAGCAGCAAGACGAACATGTTATAGTGAAAGAGACACTGTCACTTCTCATTGTCAAGGCAGGAGGCAGTAGGCAGTAGGTGTGAAACAACATTTTCTACTTCAGGGCTTTCCTGGAATTTCATGATTAGCATATTAAAAAAACTCAGAGAAGTCATAATAATTTTAGTTTCTAAGTATGAAATGCACTAAGAAGCCAGTGCTTATGTTTTTATTATTAATTTGTGAGACTAAAATTCTGACTAAAGTTTGTGAGACTCTCTTGAAGCTTGTTTATTAATAATGACACTCTTGTGAGACTTTTAGTAGTGATAAATATCATGAGATGTGAAATGGCAAGAAAATATTACCATTACTACCATATCCAAGAAGTGCTGATTATTCATAGCAGACTTATGAACCCATTGTTACTTTCCAATTCACAGAAAATGGCATTAAAAAAAAAACTTTAAAAAAAAAAAAAAAGATTTGGGGAATACACCATTGACATGTTACTGATTCCTTAGTTGAGTACCTACAAGCCACAGCCTGATAGAAACGTAGCCTCTTCAGTAGATAGGCATTTTCTGATACTTAAAACATTACTCCAAAATCATCAAATTTCACATACAACGTGAAATAGCAGGACAGAGTAAAATTATCTCAGAATTTTGTTTAAACACAACTCTGTCCCAGTACTTATGAAAGTCAGCTATCTAAATTCTGCTACTCATATTTGTTAGGAAATAACATCTTGGTTTACTGCAGAGTTACTGCTCATCAAGCTGGTATTGAACAGAATGTAAACACGAGTTGGAAGTGTTCAAGGCCAGGCTGGAGGGGGCTTGGAGCAACCTGCTCTAGTGGAAGGTGTCCCTGCCTGTGGAAGGGGTTTGGACTAGACAAGCTTTAAGGGTCCTTTTGAAACCATTTTGTGCTTCTATGATTCTAAGTTATAAACAGGGTATTTATTCAATTGAGAATAAATTCAATGATAACTCCTTCTCCAACTATCTTAATCACGAAGTTCTCACTACTTTTTGGAAAGAGCCGTTCTGCAGGGCTAGTCCCTACCTCATTGACTATTCCTCCTTTTCCAGCTCAGTCATGCTGCCACCTCGCTTTACTTGCACTCAGCCATTCTTTTCACTGCCTCCAAGAATACTTGCCAGCTAGAATATTAAACTATGAAATATGTTATTTGGATAATCCCCATATATTTCTCATGTCATGAACCAATACTATAATTTTTACTAGTAACACATCTCTTTCATCCCCAGTCCTAGCTCAAATTTTAATTCCAGTGCATAGAAATTAATAAGGGGAACAAATTCAGAAGGCAGTGAAAGATAATATCAGATAAGCCAGACTGAGTGCCAGAAGATTTTCAGTCAGTTAATAGTTTTGCTCTTATTATCACCCTGTCCAGGGCAAAAATCAGAAAGGATTATCTGGCCTATAATTAGGGATAGATTCCAAAGTGTTTGCTTTTTGCAATCTGATCATGTTGTTTTCTCTGTTTCTTTAAAAGGCCAATGAGGATTACTAAAAAAAATAAAATAAAAAAGTCAAACTACAAGTTTATCACACAGAGGCTGGTAGGGAATGGCAGCTTGTTTTGAGATCTTGTATTGACATGGCTATGAATGACATTTAGTACATAACATAAAGCTAAATATAGCATTCATTCAGGTGACATGCTTTCTGTTTTTTTAATTCGGTATTTCTCGGTGTACCACCATGCAGAGTCCTACATGAAAATTACTTGGAAAACAGTATTCCTCCATTAAACTAGACATTAAATTGTCATTACTACATTTCAATTTGAGGGAAAACAAAAAAATCTCACTCTAAACTTCTGTTGATGTTACTAACTCAGAGTTATGATAACAAAAAAAGAAGATGGGAAGAAATTTTAGTTAAAGGATCACCTTGCTGAGAAATTAACTGAATAAACGCCACACTTGGTATGTAAAGGTACATATTGTTATAGCAATTAAAAACTGGGTTATTTTATAGTGTTACAAATATAAATAAATTGCTGGGCTAATTTTCACTGACACCCTTTGAATTACTAAAAACTCTGAATTTTATCAGAAACAGCATAACTGCAAAACATACATTAAGTACTTTAATAGTATCTAAATACTTATATGGCTTCTGAGAATGTAGAAGTGTTGGCCTTGTGTCTAAGCCATTCAGATACAGTCCTCAAGGATACAAACATCTGGCTTTGATTTAGGCTACAGGAACTTTCAAGTTTCCTCAAGACTTCAATGCTGCAAGGAGTAGCCAGTGTACAAACAAATCACTGTAATGGCTCTGAAATGTAATTTACCTTTAATACAGTAAGGGGTGACAAGTGACATTCTGTAAGTGATTTAATCTCCACTGAAGTCCAAAAAAACATGTAAACTACAGCTGAAATAATGAACAATCACAGTAATTTATGATGAAATACGATTAATATGATGGATCATAATAATTGATGAAATTAGTAACTCTCTAGGACTGCTGTGAAAGCCTGATGTGTGAGATTAAAGTACAGCTTTAACTACATTTTTAAGCTACACAAACTACTTCATATGAGCTGCTAGTCCTTGAAATTCTACATAACACACTCAACTGTGATTTATGGATACAGGAGTAGAATTTCTTATTTAATTTTGCTCACTAACTCCTATCTGGTTTAGGGTTTGGCTTTGGAGTTTTTTTTGTTCGCTTAGCTTGTTTTGGGGTTGGGTTTTTGTTGTTGTTTTGAGAGGATTTTTTTTGTTTTTTTTTTTTTTAAGAGATAAGCAAGGATGCATAAAGAAATAATTTAACATGTGTTACCCACTGCATGTGAATAGCAATTCATGATACCTGCAGTACAGGGGACTTTAATGCTAATTTGCCAGATCTTTTAATGTTAGCCAGTTACAGTTCTACCTCAAAGACGTTTTGGACGAGAAATATCATACTCTTTTCTTCACAGTCCCTTTTCCCAGTATATACCCAGTTCCTTTCCCAGTATATACTTCTAAGCAAGAATATCATCATACATTTGTATCGTCTTTTGTTATACATGATATTATCACGGAAATAATTTTCATGGTTAATATAAATCTAACACCCATTTTTTCATGAGCCTGTCTTAACCATCTCTTTAAGCCAAACATCCTAAGACAGTTCTTCTTTTACAGACCAACTGGAACAGGGTACTACTGAATGAAAAATATCATACTCAAGCTGCACCCTATGAAAATGCAATCATCAAAGAAAGAAACATGACAACTTCCAAACACCACTTTGACAAATCTGAAATACAGTATGATTCAATTCTCCACCACGCAAGACAATGCTGTGGCTATCAACTGCTCTCCCACGTGTCCCCCAAATTGTATAGATTTTATTGTTTTAATTACCTCAATACAAGCAAGAAATGAGGTGAGCCTCTCAAGTCTGCTTTATAAAATTAAGTTTATAGCTTCTATGTGATTTGGAGAACAAAAATGATCATAAATAGAATAAAGAAAGTAAAGAAAATTAAAGGTACATTGAAACATCTCCACTTTTCAAAATGAGAAGAGCACCTAATGCTTAAACTTGAATCATGATGTGAAAGAATTTATGATTTTTTAAAAAACTTTAAGGTGAAGAATACCATTCTATTATAATTTCTGTTTTTACCAAGAACACTGGTGACATACAATGGAGTATATATGGACTGTACTATTCTGGTACTAATTAAACATACAAAGAAGCAGCAGTACCACAGTAGTCAGGTGCAAAATGGGGGGGGGGGGAGGAGGGGGATCAACCCAAAAACTTAAAGGTATCTTTTTTTTTTTAATAGACAAAAAAAAAAAAAAAGGAAAATAGATTTACTTCTATTTGCTAAGGCCCAAGAAGTGAAGCAAACAATCAACTTCCCAAACAATATAATTTATCTAACTGCTCATCCATCCCTATTAAGTAACAGCTTCAGGGAATGGTATACAGAATAAGTCATAGTAACAAGCAAGCAGTAAACACTCACAACAGGGAGACTTTCCTGGGTTCCTGCTTCTTAATAATTACTCTGTAACAAGCCAGCAATTACTTTTTCTACATAAGAATTTTTAAAATTTAAGAGGGCACATGAAACATGCAGAGTGCAAGTATGTTACTGAAGCTACATTTAGGAGGAAAGAAGAAAGCAGTGTACATCTGCAGAAACCACTGTTTTCCCTCTTCAGCTCAAAATATCTAAATAATTAAAGTTACAATAAATGACCAGGAAAACCTGGGTTAGCAATTAAAAAAAAAAAAAAAAAAAAGACAAAAAAAAAATCAGGCACTACTGAACTAAAATCTAATAACTGACAGCAATCACCCTTCTTGTAATGCTTGCACTATTGGCTGTTCTTTCTAACATACAAGCTATAGCTTGCAGCCAGCAGCTTGGGCAAATCTCTCATTTCATCCAAGGGGCCACACTGATGAGTCACCCAGGTTAGCACTTCTCATTTTGAACCAGAGACTTTGGAAGTGGCCAAATGAAAACTCAACAGAAAAACTGGGAGAATTACTAAATTGATCACATGCTGATTTCTAAAGTGTTATTTTGATGGTCCTTAAAGAGCCCATATTTGCTTTCATGTTGAAGTTACAAGGGGCATCTTGGCACTGATTTTGGTTTTGCAAATTTTTTCTTTCTGGGTTAATGAATTATCCAGAAAATGCTGCCAGAGGCAATAATGTCAATTAAATTTTGTTCCTTGCATATATTTAGGAATATGCTGAATATAATTTGGAAATATGTTCTCTTCCTCCTCCCTTTCTCTTCATTTGCAGTGACCCCTTTTCATTTACTTTTCTTGGAAGACTATGGCTGACACAATGGCTTTCAAAGATGTCCAATATTAAAACACATCAGGCAAACTGACTTCCTGTAAGATAAAACTTCATCTTCTGCAAAAAAAAAAAACTAGAACCAACTTTACAGAAAATCAAAGCAGAACCCTTCATTCAATCACCATGCTTCACAAGTTACATTACACAATTAATGCACAGACTTCTACCCAATTATAAATGCTGATTCTTATTTGAAAACATACACCTAGCTTTTAACAAAACATACAAGCATGGTGCAGAGTAGTCCAGCTGACTAAGCCAACATTTAACAGCATGCCAAACATCAGGAGGAAAATCACTTCACATGACCTGTATTTTCAGAGGCAAAAAAAATAGCTTTTCCAAAGGAGAAAAAATGTATTTCTCAACATGCATGCTATTTACACAAACATAGACAATCAGTAGAGAAGGAGATAAAGGACACAAAGGCAGCACATAACACATTTGTGCCCGGCAGGATGGAAACCCCCCTGCCACACCACCACACATACACACAGAACACAGATAAAACCAACACTTCCATGAGCCCCAAGTAGTTAGTTTGATGCATTTTCACGGACAATCAGGTGCAAGCCAAAAAATTCTTCCAATGAAAACAAACCGTCTTCTTCACAAAATGAGAAGTCCTGTCTGCTTCACAAAATAACTGTCAGAACAGGTCATAGGAAGATTAATGTTATTAGTAAGTTGTCATACAACAATTCAGTATTAATTTGAGCCTCAACCCTACAATCTGTCTCCTCAAATGCATATTATAAATCTCGTTAAAATTAATGAGGTTTTGATGAGCCTTCAGACTTACAGGCTGGATTTTAGGATTATTCACTAGACAATTCAACTGGACTGTTTATTCTAATTTTTGCTAGCTTGCTTTGAGGTTTTGCATCCTCCCCTTCTTCACAAAACAATTTCCCTATAGTGAGTTTCAAGAACCAGTGTCTTTAATTCTGAAAGTAGCTTACTCACAAATACTGTGTATTTGGTGTTTTGGTGCAGCATTTATTTTGAAATCTTGGTTGTAAATACCGCTTCTTGGGTTATTTTTTTTTTAGAGTCTTCCACAGACTGTCTGGAATAAGCATGGAGCATGCAAATATCTTGGAGAAAATACCTTTTGAAAAAACTACTGTACTAATATACAATTAATCCACTTTTAAAGTGTCTTCTTTTAAAATAAACAAAAAATTAGCCAAACAGAAAAGAGACATATTGACATATCAATATGATATTAACATGGTATCTCAGCATACCACAATAGTGAGGCATGGCATAAACAAGCTCAGAGCCTTTCCTCAGAAGAAAATATTCTGATTACAAATGAACTGCAGAATCCACACAGCTACATCTATGTGACAGGGCTAATCCTTAAAGGAATGAAGAAATTTGCCCCAAGCCAGGACATCAGAACTTTGCACAAGATAAATGCAGGAGAATCCACAGATGTCACTTGTTAATTTTTGCTATTCTTGTATGAGTAGTCACCAGTTTAAAAAAAAAAAAAATCGTGAGAAGTAGGTTTTTTCATTAGAAGTGTCTCATTGTGGCTTTGATACTGTCATTAAAGCACAGATTTAAGCAGTTCAAAGAAACTTCAAAAATGATTGCTGAGAATCATTGTTCTCAAATTCAGTGGAGAAGGGAGAATCACATTTACTGATGTTAATCTGAAAACTTCCATGCTTCTTTTAAGATGACATTAAATGTATTTATACAAAATGAAGACCTAATCCGAAGTTCTATGTGTTATCACAACAGTTAAAGACATTTTTAAAAGATGGACAAATATACACCCAGAGGCTCAGGATTGTGACATTAATTTAAATTTAAATATGCTCCCAGTTCACAACACATGCAACATCCAAAGGCAGTCAAACAGCACATAGAGACCACAGACAGCGGACAGGAAAAAAGGAGCTAAACTATCATGAATGCGGGCATAGTTGCACAGGTAAGTAATTTTTAAAAGCAATGTCCTAAACCCAGTTTCTCTGACACTGTCATTTCTTCTGAATTACATTAATACCAGATTCACCCTTCCATCACCGATTTTCTCTTCATCATCTTGTTCTAGTACAGTTAAGGACATCTTTCAAAAACTACTTATGAAATGAAGGTAAGTCAATTTGATAGTATTTCTGTCTTCAGGAGAAAAAGCAGCCATCCAGGGAGCACTCCACATTCCCTTTGGGATAAAAGATTTTAGAATCATAGAATCATAGAATGGTTTGGACTGGAAGGGACCTGAAAACACCTCCAGCTCCAATTCCCTGCCATGGGCAAAGACACCTTCTAACCCAAAACATTCCAGTATTCTATGATTCTACAGTGATGGAAATCTGTACAGAATGGTATCAATGGTTAGCTCCAGTTTTTTTTAAGAAACTGTAGTCTGTTTAAAGCAAAAACTTGATTGTACACTTCACTAGATTTTATTTTTTCTACCTGTGCTGAATCCTGTCTTGTTCCAGATCTAGTTTACATTTTAAGAACTGTCTAGTTAAAAGTTTCAAAAGCATCACTATGTGCTAGCAGCAGGTCACATTAAAACAAGAGTTTTCCACTTGACGAAGGAAAGATGGAAAACAATATTAAATGATAACAAAATCCTATGTCTGCAGGACATAGATTCAGGACATATAAATTAGGAACACAGTCATAATTTATCAAGGCTTAGAGACTTCTGGGCTCAGCTGATCTCTGTGTTTTTTAACTGTTCCTGGTAACAAACATTTAATGTGGGTCATATGACCATGAATTAGATTTTCCTCACATTAACAACTGAAAGCAAGACAGTGTTGACGAAAATGAGAAGTTTCAAACCATAAAAAAGGTCTTATTATTTGTCACTTACCCTTGACTAAATAACTTCTGAATACTCAGCACACATTTTCAGCATATGCAGTAACCTGACTGCCTTCCAAAATAGTTCTTCCAAAACAGTTAAGCCTTGAAGATAACCACTTATAGAAACTTAGCATTTTGTCACGTGGTGATCAAATCAGCATGCTCACAACTGTAACTGCCCATGAAGAACTCCCTGCTTGTCATAAGCATTTTTCTTCTGAAGATCTTGCTGTGATAGCTTAATCACTGCTTGCTCTTCAAGAATAAAAACTTATTTTGAAACGCTTTTTAAATGTATTATCTGAATAACAACATTGTACAAAATCTCCGCATTAAAGCCATATTCTTAGTTCTGTGCCATGAAAAAATCATTAAGGGTAGATGAAAATAAAGTCCTAAGTAAAAATTTCTCTGAGAGCTTCTCAAATCAGTGGTTGTTGAACTTTGCAGTTGTTAACTCTGAAGACATGAAACAGAAACAGACTTCACTTCAAAGTCATCAGCTCCTTGCAGTGCCATCTTGTCCCACTTCCCTCCTCAGGTCCTCCTCCACCCACCACATGTCTATATCCTAATGAATTCTGAAACTTCTACACAGTTGTCCACACAGTGGATCTAACAGTGAACCACCCAAACCTGTTCTGGTGAGTAAGTCTGAGCTCTGCTCTGGCTGCCCCGGCAGTGGCCAGTGTAGGCACCCAGACAGAGCTGATGGGAAAGCAGGCTGCAGGGCAGAGCTCGGGGTGTAGAGAGTGCCTGCACTGGTCTCCTGAGGAGAAGGTGCACAATGGGCAGGGCTGCACTCTGTGCTCCCTGGTGGAGGTCCTCCTGCAGCAGGGGGCTGAGCTGCAGGACGCTGTTACTGGGCTGGAAGGTGCCAGGGAAGCTGAGAGGAAGCAGCACTGCTTGCTCCAGGACCAGACTGTGCGCGGGCCTCAAGTGTCCACTGTAGCTCATGCAGGAAAGGAGGACGCTAACCCAGGAAGCTGGGAAACAGTAACAGAAAAAGAAGAGGACAATGAAAAGCAAGAGGCTTCCTCCTAAATCTGTTGCCTCCACCCAGAACTGCTTTGCTGTCCTGCAGGGGGTTGATGAGGAACCACACTCGCACCAGGAACAAACGGCTGATGCACTTGTAAAGAAGATCACTACTGGTGCTGCCAGGAAGAAGCAGCAGGTCGTAGTAGTAGGGGACTCTACTCTGAAAGGAACAGAGGCACCCCTCTGTTAGGCTGACCCAGTCTCAAGGGAGGTGTGCTGCCTATCAGGTGCTCGGATCAGGGATGTTACAGAGAAGCTGCCTGCTCTAGTCAGTCCCACTGACTATTACCCACTTCTAGGGATCCATGTGGGTGCTGCTGATATAGATAGCAGAAGCCTGGAGAACATAAAGAAGAGCTCTCGGAGAGGTGGTTAGGGGCTCCGGAGCTCAGACTGTCTTCTCGCCAACTCTCCAGGACCCAGGGCAGGACCTTAAAAAGGCTAGGAAGATTGGCCAGGATAATAAATGGCTAGAAGGGTGGTGCTGTAGTCAGGGGTTTGAGTACCTTGAGCATGGGACTCAATTTAGTAGGCCAGGTCTACTGGGGGCTGGTGGAGCTGGTCTGACAAAGAAAGGGAAGAGTGGATTTGGGAGGAGGCTTGCCAGATTGGTGAAGGATGCTTGAAACTAGATGTGCTGGGGGAGGGGGGCATCATTCCATCCCAACACACCCAGTCACTGGCCAACACCTACAGTAAACGTTCAGAGCAATGCAGAGATATTCCAGCTGATCCAGCCAATGAGCCGGCTTCAACTGCAGTTCGGCTCAGATGCCTCTATACAAATGCCCGTAGCATAGGGAAAAACAAGAGGAATTAGAGATGAGTGCATGTCTACGGGGGTATGATATCATAGGCATCACAGAAACATGATGGGATGGCTCCTATGGCTGCTGTGTTGGAATGGAAGGCTACAGGCGTTTTAGGAAAGACAGGCGCGGTAGGCGGGGAGGGGGAGTTGCTATTTCTGTTAGGGATAGGCTGGAGAGCAGGGAACTGTGTCTACGGACAGCTGAGCAGTTGACAGAGAGTTTGTGGGTCAGGGATAAAGGGAGAACAGCGATGGGTGACATTATTGTGGGGATCTGTTACAGATCGCCTGACCAAGAGGACTCTCTGGATAAAGCCCTCTATAGACAGACAGGAATAACCTTGTGCTGGCAGGCCCTTGTTGTCATGGAGACTTCAACCAACCTGATATCAGTTGGAGGGCCGGTACATCCCAGCACAAACAATACAGGAAGTTCCTCAATTGTGTGGAAGACAACTTCTTTCTACAAGTAATAGAGGAGCCATGCTTGACCTCGTCCTCACCAACAGGGAAGGGCTGGTTGGAAATGTGACACTCCAGGGCAGCCTTGATTGCAGCAATCATGGGATGGTCAAATTCAAGATCCTCAGGACAGTGAGAAGAGCGTGAGGGAAGCACACTGCCCTGGAATGCAAGAGAGCAGACTTTGGCCTCTTCAGAAACCTGCTCAGTAAGACTCCATGGGATATAGCCCTAGAGGGTAGGGGGGCCCAAGACTGTTGGTTGATATTCAAGGATCACCTGCTGCAAGCTCAGGAGCGATACATCCCTACTAGAAGAAAGTGCTGCAGGAGGGCCAGGAGACCTCCTTGGATGGGTAAGTTCCTGCTGAGGAGAATTTGAAGGAAAGAAGAGGCTTAAAAACAGTGGAAACAAGGACAGGCGGCCTGGGAAGAACACAGGGATGTTGTCTGGGAAGCTAGGGACCAGGTTAGGAAAGCTAAGGCCCACTGAGAATTAAACTTGCCTAGGGATGTTAAGAATAACAGGAAGGGATTCTATAGGTACATTGCAAATAAAAGACAGACTAGGGACAACGTGGGCCCTCTCCAGCAGCTACTGGGAGAACTGGCTACCCTGCATTTGGAGAATGCTGAGGCTCTTAATGACTTCTTTGCCTCAGTCTTCACCAGTAAATGCTCTGACCACACTACCCAAGTCTTGGAAGGCAGACGCAGGGCCCACTGGAGGAGAGGATCTGGTTCGAGACCATCTTAGGAACCTGAATGTATACAAGTCCGTGGGACCTGATGAAATCCATCTGCGGGTCCTGAAGGAGCTGGCCAATGAAGTTGCTAAGCCACTGCCCATCATATTTGAAAAATCATGACAGGCAGGTGAAGTTCCTGACGACTGGAAAAACGGAAATATAATCCCCATTTTCAAGAAGGGAAAATGGATGACCTTGGGAACTACAGACCAGTCAGCCTTACCTCTATGCCTGGCAAAATCTTGGAGCGGATTCTCCTGCAAAGCATGCTAAGGCACATGAAAAGCAACAAGGTGCTTGGTGACAGCCAGCATGGCTTCACTAAGTGAAGTGCCTGACCAATCTGGTGGCCTTCTATGATGGGGCTATGGAACTGATGGGCAGGGGTAGAGCAGTTGATGTCATCTACCTGGACTTGTGTAAAGCGTTTGACACTGTCTCACATGACATCCTTGTCTCTAAGTTGGAGAGACATCAATTTGATAGGTGGACCAATCAGTGGATAAAGAACTGGCTGGATGGCCGCACACAAAGAGCTGTGCTCAATGGCTCAGTGTCCAGTTGGAGACCAGTAATGTGTGGTGTCCCTCAGGGATCAGTGTTGGGACCAGTATTGTTCAACATCTTTGTCGGTGACACGGACAGTGGGATTGAGTATACCCTCAGCAAGTTTGCCGATGACACCAAGCTGTGTGGTTTGGCTGATACGTTGGAGGGAAGGAATGCCATCCAGAGGGGCCTTGACATGCCTGAGAGGTGGCCAATGCCAACCTGATGAAGTTTAACCATGCCAAGTGCAAGATCCTACACCTGGGCTGGAGCAATCCCAGGCACAGCTACAGGTTGTGCAGAGAAGAGATTCTGAGCAGCCATGTGGAGGACTTGGGGGTGTTGGTCGATGAGAAAATGAACATGAGCCAGCTTCAGTGTGCGCTTGCAGCCCAGGAAGCCAACCGTATCCTGAGCTGCATCAAAAGAAGCATGACCGGTAGGTCAAAGGAGGCGATCCTGCCCCTCTACTCTGCTCTTGTGAGACCTCACTTGGAGTACTGTGTGCAGTTCTGGTGTCCTCAACATAAATAGGACATGGAACTGTTGGAACAAGTCCAAAGGAGGGCCACGAGGGTGATCAGGGGACTAAGAGCACCTCCCGTATGAAAATAGCAGGAGAAAGTTGGGGCTGTTGAGCCTGGAGAAGAGAAGGCTGCATGGAGACCTCATAGCAACCTTCCACTATCTGAAGGTAGCCTATAGGGATGCTGGGGAGGGACTCTTCATGAGGGACTGTAGTGAGAGGAAAAGGGTAATGGGTTCAAACTTCAACAGGGGAAATTTAGATTGGATATAAGGAAGAAATTCTTTATTGGGAGAGTGGTGAGGCACTGGAATGGGTTGCCCAGGGAAGTTGTGAATGCTCCATCTGTGGTGGTGTTCAAGGCCAGGTTGGACATAGTCTTGGATCGCATGGTCTAGTGTGAGGTGTCCCTGCCCATGGCAGGGGGATTGGAACTAGATGATCTTAAGGTCCTTTCCAACCCTAACTACTCTATGATTCTATGATTCCTGCTGCTATCCCCAGGAAGACTGCTTCCACCCTTCTTGCTATGCCTCCTCCTGGGGGAGGATGGGCAGAACCGCTGTTTACACAGAAAAAAAAAAAAAAGGCTCAGGAATTAAAAATAAAGTGTCAAATGGAGATGGTGTTTGCAAGGCAACCCCATTTTAAAAGAATTAATAACCATAGTCACTCATGGTGCTCATCAGATTCCTGCCTGGTCACATTCTGTCACCAGAGACAAAATGAGGAAGGAAAAACTGGCCTCAGCAGTGCAGAGTAAAAAAAAAGAATATTGAGTGCAGTGTAAGATCTCACCATCCCCCTGACTGAATCCTTAAACATCTAATTCGAGAGAAACAGACACTAGTAAAATCCTTGGAGTGAGAGAAAATGCTTTCATAGCTTTTTCCCCAGATTACTTGTTTTGCCCTTGCCTGCTGGGTTTGCAGAAAGTACATTTGTAAAGGAACACTTTTCCTTCACCTTAGAGGTTATCACAGAATCTGTATGGGAAACCTTGGCTCAAGTTTCAAGACATTTACTGGGTTTTCCTATTTCCTATCTCCACTAAGGAAGTGACATTTTCCCCCACATTTTGCACTTTTACTTTCACAAGGAAAATCTATGCTCAAGTTTTTTCTTGCAGAGACTGTAAAACCAATTTTTTGGGTCATGGTAGCAGTGGCAATTCAAGAAATACTTTCAATACTTTCAGGAGCAACCTTGTCTAGCGGACGGTGTCCCTGACCACAGCAGGGAGTTGGAACTGCATGAGCTTTAAGGTCCCTTCCAATCTAAACTAGTCTGTGATTCCATGATTCTAAGATAGGTGAAGTGTTAGGTAAGAGTTTGTATACTTCCAGCAATCATGCTATCTTTGGCTAGCTTAATCTCTCATCCACAACTGCAAAACCCCATTTTCTGCTGGACTCATGACTTCCAGCTTTTTTACTATAATGGTATAAAGGACGGAAAATACTTCAGTCATGTATGCAAATAAGACGAGTGCAAAATGTTTGTTTAGCCACAGTGAAGGCACACAGGCTGGACCTGGTTTGTGTTATAGCTGAGTAAGCTCAGTTATATTGTATTAGTAGATTATTTACTCATGAAAAAACAGTTTGAGCTGAACATTGTGAATTACAATTAAATTCCATGAATACCCTGGGCTTCCAAAAGACAAAACCGGAAAGTTTTCAAGGCACCAAAAGAATCTTCAATTTGTATCCTGAAACAAAATTTTGTTTTGAAATGTGATTGTTGTGGTTTCCTTATCAAAGCAAAAACCTCTCCAAAACCATATAGTGTATTATTTCAGCAAACAAGCACCAACATTTTTTTGTTTTGAAGGAAGAACTCTGTTCCCTGTTTCAATCAGCAAAAGTTATTCACAAAGGTCACACAGGGAATGTGCAGTGAAAGACACTGCAGATACCGCTGGTGTAGAATTTACTGGAAGTGCTACAAGGTACATAATTGTTGACTAGGTGATTACAGGAAAAGGAGAAATGGTCTCATGGTTACAACAGTGGAATGAAACCATAGCAGTACCTCCTGTTTCACCCAGGCTGCTCATAAATGGTTGCTACCTGTGCTGCTGCTCATTCTGTGAGCTCCAGATGTTGTAAGTAAAACTGATGAGAACTACAATAAATGCATGATCTGTGAGCTGCGTTTTTTTAAATTCTGAAACAGACACCATGACACTACGAGACAGCCGGAGTGTCCTTCTTCAGACTCCTACTTCTCCAAAGACAATGGTATTGTCTCATTTCAGAGAATTGTTATGGAAATGTTTTCAGGCACATTCAGGAAGCTTGAAAAGATACTACAAGGATGAACACTGATGAGCCAGCGAGGAAATCAGGAATTCACTTCAGGAACCAGTTTTGAACAGAATGCAATAAATAATGCTCAACCCTGCTGTGATTACAAGGCAAACAGACTTTGAACCACAACTCTTCTCAGAGATAAATAATGAGGGTGAGGGGGAAACCTAAACAACTTTCATACAGGTCTGGGCTCTGGACTTGTATCTTCGCAGTCTGGCAACCAGAGCTGCATAGCCAGTGGTCCAAAAGTCAGTCTGAGAACTGCTCCTTGATGGAGCATTACTCCTCTGGCAGCAGGAAACAAAGTATAATAACAGTCACACTGGGGCAAATCAAAATGCTCACCAGAATTAGCAGCAGTTCACAGAAGGGGTTTACAAAACCAGTGAACAGCAATCATGTACTGCTATACTCATAGAGTTAACAGTAATTTACAAGTAGAGACTTCTCAAGTGAGAGTAGGTGCCTTCACCCAGGAAGAAAATCCCTTGTGGGATTTTCTTCAATGAATCTATCCATATTGAGTTTGAAACAGAGCAAAATCTGTGCCAATGAAACATGCTGAAGTGCCACTGTTTACCAAAACACTGGACTAACAAGTACTTCCATTTATTTGATTTAAGTGAAGTTCACCTTATCCAAGATGATGAACAGAGGAACAAGACATGTGCCCACAACAGAAATGAACCCAATCCATTCTGATGTCTTTCCACATACCTCTATTTGCTGGCAAACCTTTAAGCCCTGCTTAATCTTTTGATCATCTTTCATCCAGGAAGAACTTTTAGTAAGTTTGATGTTTTCAACCCCTGAATTGATAAAAAAAAGGTTCCACTTTACCTGAATAGCAAGTACGTACGTTCACATAGTTGAAAGAGAATGAGGAAAAAATACCAGCTTATAACTGTAAGCTCTACACACAACTTATATTTTATATTCTGTGCATGGACATTGAGCTATGCCTGTCTCAGCTTCTCTGACAGGGTCCTTTTAGGCTTGAAGAAGAGACTTATTTAGGAAAGTAAGTAACAGGAAACACAAAGCTTTCTTCCAGAGACAGAACAAATTAAAAGTTCCCTCAGTTTCCAAACTTAGTAATTTCTGAAAGCCTTAAAATTAGACTAATATTTAGAAATATTTAAAATTCAGTATTATTGCATAGCTTACTGGGAATGAAGCACTCATCTGAGAACGCATTTCTTAAGGGAAGCAAATTGAAGTGGAGAGCAGGAACAGTCCACCGTTCAATGAATTTTAACATTCTTCAAGGTGGCATCATCTAACTAATTAAACTGATTACATTTGAGAACTTGAAAGGCCTAGAGGTAAATTCCTAGTCTTGAGTAGTCTTAAAATCCTCAATTATTAATCTGGTAATTGTATGAAGGCATTTGCTATTAACTTTAGCAGTTCAGAAAGAAAACAATCTTTGTCTATGGCTCAAAGCTGTTCTAAATAATAAAGTGAATTTCTAAACTCTGATTCCCACTGCAGCCACTGAATTAAAGTAATTGCATTCTCTATCAGAAGGAAAATTTAAAGTTAACAGAAGAATAGTTAAAATTATTCTCAAGACTTCCAAATAGCACTTTTGCTAGTTCCCATTCTGATGGGAAATATTACTTATCACAAGACCCAGGAAGGACTTTATCCCCAGTGTGGCCATGCTTTTCTTTACTACAGAAGAGAAAATTTGTACTGTTCTTAACTGTATTTACACCCAAGACAAAGAAACATTATTATCATGCTTTAAGTAAGCAGTATCACTTGAGTTATACAGAAGTGAGAAGAGGGAACAGGAGGAAGAAGGCAATCTTAAGGTCCTTTCCAACCCTAACTATTCTATGATTCTACGATAAGGGAGCAGCAGCTGGATGAGGTGATTGTTACAGATCCCTTCCAACTGAACCCTTATTCTATTTTATTCTGTTCTAGTCCAGTCTAGTCTAGTCTAGTCTGCTCTATCTTAAAGACAATCAATGGTTGGACTTGATGATCTTAAGGGTCTTTTAAAACCTATTTAATTCTATGTTTCTGTGATCCTGTTCTGTTCTATTCCATTCTATTTGCTTGAACCCAGGTCTCCTCGCTCCTGCTCTTTGAAATGGTTTTTCCTTATTGCAAAATTTGTCTCAGTTTCCAAGGTAGAACTGCTCCTAAGGAGGATCCTCTCGTTATTTTCTTGTGTCAAATACATGTGGGGGAAGACAGTTTTATTTTTTTTTCCCCCCAGAGTACACTATAGAAAGGTGTGCCCTTTATTCCTATATAGTTTAGCTCTTTATTCCACACCTTTTTTCCCCCAGGGCTAAACTGACAATAACCCTTGTAGCTATATATTCCTTCCAGGTATAGACCTTTTTCTGGAGTTATGAAAGAAAGAAAGAAGAAAGAAATCAGACCACTTTCATCACAATACAGGCTCAAGCTAACTCCTCCAGGAAAGGTCCTAAGTGAAAAGGAAAGGGGAAGGTGAACAGAATTGATTCCATGTCTTGCACAACTTCCCCTGCCTGTATAAATATCTAGACCTCAAACCCACAACTCCTCTTGGTTTTCTTCCTTCCAAGGAATAAATAACACCTCTTTTTTGGTATGATTGGCCAGACAGACCCACATCTCACTGATTTATAGGGATTGTTTTTTGTCTGCCCTCTGACCAAAACAAAAAGATGTATGCAATTTCATGCAAATAATATTCAACTGTGCACCAATTCACTGAACAGAATATTACACAACTCATAGATTATTATCTTTTCAGTTCTGTGAAAATAACTGGCTACAGATAATATATTTCATGTCCTGTCCCATCCCCATGCCGAAATATGCAGCCAAATTATCCATCAATCAGATATCAGCCAGCCCACCCTATAAATAAGCTAAATACCAGTAACAGTTTAAAATCCATTCTTACAGTCAAAAGACATCATTAGAAAAGTTTTCACTAAACGATTTAAACAACTATTTTAAGAACCCTTTCTGACACACCAGGTGTGAATTACAGTGGGGATACAGAAGAGTGTACGCTATGAGTTCTTGGTTAAAAACGTGGGGGAAGATAATTATTCATCTTTAATATTTACAAAATTACATTTGAAATTATATGTTTATTTAAATGGAAGGGGATATGTTGAAGCAAATGAACCCATGAAGTGCCAGTCAAGGGGTATACAGGAATTCTTAACAACCACTCTTCATTCTTATTACAATGACTAGAAGCAGATCTTCCAAGCCTGCCAGTCTTTTCAGAGCTGAATCAAAAAACTTCTGCTGACTTCAACCCTGGAACCGTCTCTGGAGGAGAACAATAGCAGCCACATGACTTAAATTTTAAAAATTAGTTACCTCATTAAGTACTAATTCATGTTCAGCAGGAAGACAATTCTACACAGTGAGAGAGATATGGGCTATACATGTAGCTGAACAGCTGGCAGATTAAGTGCATTAAATTTCGGCAGGTAAAATTCCCGAGCTAAATTTCTGAGTTAATTGTTGTTTTGCTCTTTAATCCCAGTTTTCACTGAGGCATTACTACATAATAGGCCAGGTGAGAGAATTAAGCAACATCACCATTTCTTAGCAGTTTAATCTGCAGGGCTACAGAAAGAAACAGCGGACCTTGCAAGTGCAAATAAAGGAAAATACATCTTCTACCACCTACCCTTTAGTTAACCAACATTAGTGCCTACAGATACAAGCTTATATGCCAATAAACCTTATATCAATCACTTTAGTACTTTGTGATGTGAGTGGGGTTTTGCATCACAGTTCATTATGAATAAAGCCCACACAAGAAAGCCAGAAAGCAAAGAAAGAGCTTGCTAGAAAAAAAGTGGGGAAAAAAAAGCATGCTCAAGCATACTCAAGCAAACTCAAGCAAATGCAAGTGTAGAAGACAGAGGTTCTGTATTCACCTACTTTTCCTGAACCTTTCCTGAAATGCATGCTGTAGCCAAACAGCTGGAGGAAAAAAAAAAAAAAACCAACTGAAAATTTACAGCACAGTGAAAGACCCACATCCACATACACTGCTGTTGTACCCCTTCTAAGATAAACAATTTCCTTCTGCTGTTTGTAAAGAGGCTGTAGAGAGCCTATAATTCCACAACAGAAAGCCTAGAATACTTTACCACGGTGTTTCGAAGGCCCTGGCACTGGAAATAACAAAATTCACACATAAACTGCATGCACATCAATAAAATTACCTATGGATGTATGTTCATAGGTTTTATAGGTATTATTAGACCACAGACGCCTTAGGTCCAAAATACTCTTTTTTTTCCTATGTCAACATAATGCATTAATAAAGGAAAATGTGATCTGCGTTATATCTTTATTTCAGTATCTGCTGTGGAACATTCTTTAATATATAAGTGCATAGTACATCTAATAAATGCCTGGTCAGTATATTCCCTACATCATGTATACAGTTTGAGTGTATTAAACCACACAGTATATTATTTTTTGCTTACACACATTTGTGCTCCAAGCTGCCAAAACCTTTCCTTTGCAATTCAGAAAGTCCTGCAAACGCATCTGTGTGGCACTCTTGAGCTCCCAAGGGCCTAGTAGCTCAAGCACCACAAACAACAGACTTCTTTTCCGGTAAATGATGTGTGCCTCACTTCAGGATAGGCAGGTGAATAAATGCAGTGGACTCTTCCATATATAAACACAACAGCTGTACAGAGTATTCTTTGAATTAGTAGAAACACTTTTTAACAGAGAGGATGTGACAGGACAAGTTGTCTTTCCAATGGGATGAGTAAGGTGAAGTGCAGGAATGCCACACCAATGCTAATGCGAATCAGAGATTTTAAAATAGAACCTGGCATACTTGTCATTTTATGGGCTTTTTCCTGTTTTTTCTTAATCCTCCCTTAGCTGACAAGGAATTTTTTAATTTAAAGTTCTTTGAGGTAGATACTAGACCAAATACTATTCCCACATATGATATGAAACACTATCACTACAATCAATTTAGTCTGAACTTTTAGGACCTATGAAGCAATAAACCAGATTATTTCTTTAACAGGTTATGGTAAGAAACTGAAAGCTGTAAATGTTCCCTGACATTTGAAGCTCTTCCTAACATGTCAGTGAAAACAGCAAGATCATTTACAGTGTACGTATCCTACAGATTAGGTTTAAAGTGAGAAGTCATTCTCTGAAGTTTTTAAACAGACCTGTATTGACAGCCACATTGCACAGGTACTTGAATTGTTTAAAGTTTGTTTGCTGTCAAAATGATCAACAGAATTAGGAGGATGAGGAAAAGAAGAAATGCTATCAAAAAGAGAAAAAAAACCTTACATGAAATTTGACAATATATTGCAAATATGTCTGGTGGAGATATAAGGAACAGGCATGGAATAAGTAGAAGATGAAATAAATAAGACAAACATTCCTAATGACTGATGGAGAATGCTACACAGAAGCCAGTCTAGATAACACCGCTGCTAAAGAAGTGTCTTTTAAAAGACGAAGCTGTTGATAAAACACAATTGAACTTATCACTGCCCAAGCAGAAGGCTCAAAACGATCTAAAGAAGAACCAGCGAGCATCTGGCACATCCCCTAAGTAATTTTTCAAACCACTGTCTTTTATTGTGCTCACACCCACCTCCTACATGAATTCCTTTATTCTTTCACTTGGAAAAGAACTGCAATTGTTCTCTTCCCTCCTCCCCAACATGACTTTTCTTCTCCAAACAACAAACCAACAGATACAGCTAAAAATAAAAGCAAGCTGAAGATTAGATATTCTATTGTATCCCTGTCTTGAACATGCCTTCAATTCTGAAATATCTTTTATTATGCTAATACATCTTGTATTGATAGCATTCCCTACTGAAATGTAGATCACAGTGGCATTTATGAGCATGTTTGATCCGCTCTTTTTCGTTTAATCCTACCAATTCTGAAACTTACCCCATAATTGCATAGGACACCTAGAGGCACAGCCATATGTTATGGATGTTGTCTCTTCCACAGTGATCAGCATCCCTCAGGTTTGCCTTACACACTCCACCTATCACAGGTATGCTGACATCCATGACAACAGACATCCTCCCCATATCACCCAGCCTAATTAGAAGTGTCATTTTTCTGGACTCAAGACACTATGCAGTGAAACTGCAATGAATCTAAAATGGATGTGCAAGCCATCACCTTTACAACAGACCCAGAAATACATCATTATCATAACAGGCCAACTATATCTTTGTTCTCCATATGATTTAATTGCAACTGCTATTCTTTATGCAGTGTGCTGGAGGAGTTCTGTTCACCAACTCAGTGTTAGCAGGGCCTCCTGTCAGCATCATTAGCAGAGGAAATGCAAGGTGAATATGTACTTCATGTGGATAATGAGCATGCTGAAAAAAGTAACTCCAGCAAAGAGCGGCACTGCTTCTGAAACATGTCATTGATTAGGTCGCTTAGTATTTACACTAGCAATCATGCTGGTGATACAAAGCTGCGGAATGTCACCAACACTGAGGGAGATTGGTATAGCAAAGGAATAACTGGACGAACTCAAGGAAAAGCAATAATACAGATGGGATAGCATTTACTAGAACAGCATGCCAGGGTTTTTCACACATGCATAAGTCAGATTAACTGTTTTGATAAACCAATGGTGAGAGCATAACACATTCCTATTAATTTCAATCACTGTTCTTTCCTGATGTTCCAACACAAGCACTCACATATGTAAATTATTCGTGCATAGAAATCTGAAAATTGTAAAGAACGTCTGCGTATTACTTCAATGATTACTAATAGCAGACTTGGGAAAAGCTGGATTACTGGCCAGTACATATTTTGACGACATCAAGTGAAAGCAGGACTGTGTTTCTCTTATGTCAGAAAGAGCAAATGATATATAATTTATGCCAAATATGCACCTACAAGACAAGCAGGTTATGTATCAAAGCATCATTTTGCTTCACAGCTGGGAAGTTCTGATCTGGAACCAAAACTTATATTTACTGTGGATTCGAAATTATGGTCCAGTGTTTTAGAGAACAAATCCTTATGCTTGGAGCTGTATGAGCAAAAGCCCTCAAAACCTCTACTCCCAGTTTTACTGATGCTAATGTTACAAAGAAATTACTTAATCAGGCAACTGGTAGCAATGTAATGAGAAATACATCCAATGCAGGTACAGAGAACATGAGATACTCTACTCAAGGTATCTACAACTCTATGGCATATTCAATCTGCACCTCCAGTGAACAACTTAATGAAATACATATACCTTTTTTACCTTCCTAATCTTCTCTAAGCCAACTGACTTTGATAAAGGGCACACATTTACATTTTTTGGCACATAAACCATCAGTCTTGGTATGGACAGCAGATCTAACCATTTGCTCTCCGGCTGCACAGGAGGAGAGATACAGACATGTGTGCTACTTAAACCTGACAAGCAAGGATTCCATAAACCTTTCAGTTTATGGACAAAGCAACTCAAACCAAGGCATATTTTACTCTTCCCAAAATTCTGGCTCTCAGAATAATTTCATTCTTTTCAAACAAAATGGCATTAACACCCTCAGCACAGAAAGGACTTTTAAAAGAGCTTTTCCAAAGCTTGACGCAAGGCTACCATTAAACACACTGGTCAAAATACACAGTCGTTTCCATAACCTCCCTCCATATGCATACCAAACCTCCTAATATAGATACAACTGCCCTACCAAATCAATTATTACTACCTGGACTCCTATACATAACCTATACAATTACACTTAGAAAGTTATCACTTCCAAAAATGACATCTTTAACTTCCACATCAGTTACCTTAGCATTTCTAAAAAAATACTTCTGCTTCAGTAATGATTAGCAGGAGTACCTAAAATTTACCTAGTGATTTCCATCCTAAAGAACCAGAAATCCCACATGTTTAGAAGTGGAGAATTTTACCACTTACTTTATTCACTTCATATACTCCACAAGTGACTAGAGAACTGTGTGAGAAGCATACTCAAGACTATTAAATTGCTCTCAGTTTTTGACATCTCAACCCTCAGGTGACCAAGACTATCAATTTACTGAAAGCACAAGAAAAAGGCAATGAGTCTCACATATTCACAAAGACACAAATAGTCGTTCCACTATGAAACTAAATAATAAAAAAATGCATTTATCAGATTAAAGGCGAGGTGTTCTGAATTAAGAAACTTATTTTTAATAGCAGTTAAGATTACTTTTTTAGTAATTATAAACATGGCTTTGACCAGGAAAAAATGACTGGTTACTCACTGGACAATTCAAACAAACAAGAAAAAGGCAATACCACATAGATATGGATGCTGCCATTTAGATTGTTTTATATGCTGGTAAGGCTTCTAAGTACAGAATGCCTAGCAAAACAGCGTAAGAATTAACAAAAGACATCTCTATGTTCAACACGACAAGAATCTCAGATTTTACAAATGATTTTACTGGTGATTTGTTTGTGACAGTCCCTCCTTCCTGCTGATTCATGGCTTATAAGTACTTGGCAAAGGGTAGCTTTAAAATCTCCTCCCAGGATGCTATTCAGGCTTCTTCTGTCCCAGTAAATACCCTTCACATTTCATTACTACTCCAAGGATATGGAGTGCATTTATATGATGGAAAAGGAAAGGAAAAGGGACTAGGGAAAAAGGAAGAGACAAGCAAGCAGAAAATACGGAACACAAAATCCTGGCACTGCTCTGTGCCTTCTGGCACAGCCACGAGCTAGGAGTAACTGTGAGATGCATTTTGCAGATAACACGATCCTGTGTAAGACTGTTTCCTCCACACTGCCCCACTGATCCGGGGATATGCAATTTGCCTTTGGCTCAAGCAGGGCTGAGCACCACTGCTCCAACAGCACCACAGAGGGGTAAAACTGGTCCAGCCTCTTCACTCTGGACTCACAGCATATACTGGGCTCTGACAAAATCAATTTTCCTACTGAACTCCTGCAATGCATTATCCTATCCACTCTAGTGTACACACATGCACATGCACACCCTGATTTAAAAAGAAGGATTACAACAAAATGAAAAAAACTAACTCTAAAGCTTCCCTGTGTGTGCCACAACACTTCACCTCTGTAAGTGATGGCATGCTCCACACAGACTATTTGCAGATGTGACTGATCCTACAGCAGTACTGCAATATTCCACAACATTGGCTAATTAACAAGCAAACTGCACACATGTCAAAGAGCATGATAAGTATAGTCAAGCGTTTGGTCAGGTATTATTGGATAATGCTATCTACACGTAGTTGAGAGACAGCAAAACATCATAGAATGGTTTGAGTTCGAAGGGACCTTAAAGCTCATCCAGTTCCAACTCCTGACACAGGCAGGGACACCTCCCACCAGACAAAGTTGCTACAAGCCCTGGCCAACCTCGCCTTGAACACTGTTAAGGATGAGGCAGCAACAGCTTCTCTGGGCAACCTAGGCCAGGGCCTCACCACCCTCACAGGGAACAACTCCTGCCTGAGATATTACCTCAATCTCCCCTCTATCAGGTTAAAGCCATTCCCCCTGTCCCGTCCCTACAGGCCCTTGTCAAAAGCCCTTGCCCAGGTTTCTTCTTGCCCCTTTAGGCACTGGCAGCTGCTCTAAGGTCTCCTCTTAAGGAGCCTTCTTTTCTCCAGGCTGAACAAGCCCATCTCTCTCAGCCTGTCTCCAGAGCAGAGCTGCTCCAGCCCTTGCAGCATTTCCATGGCCTCCTCTGGACTCCCTCCAATAGCTCTACATCCCCCATGTTGTTGCCCCAGAGCTGGATGTAGGACTGCAAGGGAGAGTCTCCCCAGAGCACAGAAGAGGGGGAGAATCCCATTCCTCAACCTGCTTTCTATAAATGTTTTATAAATGCTCTTTATACTTCCCAATCTATTTTCCTGGTTTTGTTGGGCATTTTTTTTAAGCATATAAAAAATGCTGTGCATGCAACAGGCACAAAAAACTATTCACAGCAGGTTTGTGCTGCCCAGAGTTGTGCAGACAGATCTGAAGGCAAAAGAATCCACACTAGCTCTGAAAGCAGCAAGGACCCAGCACTGTACATTGCGTTGGTATGATGCTACTATTTGACTCCACAGCATTATGCTACATCACATGCACATGCAAGCCGATGTGTTGCAGCCACCAACCAGCTGCAACTGAACACTCCTACCATGTGTAGGTCAATCTCTTCTGTGTAGACTTTTGACAAACTCTTCCAGGAAAAAGGTTTTAACTTCAGTTTATTCCCCTAGCATTTCCACATCTACCTGCATAGCTTCAGTCATTCTAGTTCAAAGCCACTTAATTCTTCTCCACTGTCTGCACAAGAAGCTGGTGATGGCACAATGCATCAGACTTAGCAAAAGCAAGGGATGCAACAAGTGTAGTAGACCAGGGAGTTCACAGTCTTTAAAGTTAGACCCGAAGTCACCTGTATGCGACAACGACCTGCTAAGTACATGCACCTATAGTCCCTAAGTAGACCATGCAGAGCCACATGATGGTTTCTACAAATCTGTTACTTTGGGTAATGAACTGTCTAAATGGTTTACTTGTCATGAAATAGGTCTTCATCATGCCAAATGCTTTATGAGCACAAAACAAAAAGCATCCACAGATGCAAAGATCCCAGATACTGTCTCATCCAGTGAAAGGTATTTTCATCAATTACCCTGTTCAGAATACTTAAATTCAGATGTGGAATGTCCCAAAAATGCAATGAGTATTTCATTAGAGTTGACTTCTATTCAGTTAAGAGTCCATTTTTATAAGCAGTCACACTGGACAACAGAAAAGTCCTCAGTCTTCCTGAGATGTATAAAAGCTACATAACCTTGAGGCCCATCTGCTGCTGCCTATTAACAAACATAGAGAAAGTATCCTTTGCGTTACAGCAGAGTACTACAGAAGGACTTTTGTACAAACCAAATAAATTTATTTATAAAGTCATTTGGTGGTGTCGGGCTTTTTTCTTAACAGATTGTTTCATCCTCAAATATGTCTGTAACACTCAGCTGCAATTGTTTCAGGATAAAGCCAAAAAAAACCCAGCATGCATATTTTAAGGACTGTATTTGCTCATAAAGCATGTGACTGACTCTTTCAATGAGTAAGATGGTATTATTATTGCCTGTAAGTTCTCTTTTCCCTTTGACTTCTCTATCCTAGTCTATCATTTTGATGATTCTGCGGTCCTCAGGCTGTTCTGCTGCAATAGTCCTGACTGAAATGGCGATCGATGATATAAATCCTCTTGTGGCAACACCAGTGAAAGAAAACACATTGTTCCCATTTCAGATAGCCACACCTCTACTAAACATAGAAGACTGTCAGTTAAATTAGTAGCTGCTGAAGTGCGTCCAAAAATCCATCTTACATCTGAAAAACAGCAAAGGGAATACATTGAAATGCCTGGGTGTTCGTTCACAAATCTGAGAAGGAATGTATACATTTACATTTAAGATTAAATTCACTCGTATTTTACTCATTTTCTTTAGGTTTGTATTACTCCATGAAATATTTGAAATACCTTGATAAACATGGAGACCCTAGTGAGAGACAGTAATATTTCTGATACTAGCCACTGTATTCAGAAAATATCCAGTTTTTATGGCACATCTAATATAAGTCCTCATCTTTTTTTTTGCTCTGCCTTTTTTGAAAAGCAATGGTTTCACCTTTTTTTACAAGAAAATACATATTATATATATTCATTTTCTTCTGAAGAGAGCTACTGAATTTTGTAAATCATTTGCTTCAAGAATTTCTTCTGTTGTTACTTGCAGATTTTAAGCTGACTCACTATATACATCTCATTTTAGAATGAAAAATGCATGCAATTCTAGTGCAGAAAATTACTATTTCTGCTTAATGGAAGCCTATAATCAGTCTGATGTACTTTCTTGCTCCTAAAAACTTGAGTAGCTATGAAGTTAATGAAAGAAATGGGAAATGGATTAAAAATAACTGTAACATAGCTGAAATCAATGGAGTATATTTTAAAACTCTCACTTTGAAGATCAGACACTTGAAATCTGTTAGTCTTGGTGCTCAAGAAACGATCCCTTCAGGTATTAATCTTGAGACCATCCTAAGTCTACCAATTCGATGGTTTTACTTGGATTCACTAGTGAGTGGTCAGGAAGAGAGGAACCACCACCAGAAATTCAAAAAGAAACAGGAGAAAGTTCCTTTCTTGTGGATTCTGCAAAGGTTACATTTCTCTCTTTTTCATTGAAATAATTTCAATAATAAATTCAATAATTTCAGTTAAATTCTGATGAGCATAATCCTGATTCTTCTCCAACTAAACCCACCATAACACAGCATTGTTTCCAAAGGTGGGAGAACAAGCAACAACAAAAAATAGATGAAACAAAACTAAAGCTCTACAGAGAAGTGGAAAAAGGGACTTTCAGTTTGGCTTTAGAAGGATCTTGCTTTTACACACATTCTCATAACCTCTACAGGTGCCTCCACTATAGCACTTCATTATTTCATCTCAAAGGCCTTTCCAGGGGTAAGATAAGCAGATTCTCTCTTTCACAGTTTTCCATTATTCTTAAGCATTTACACATGCAGTTTTGTTAATACTATTTATGCATAAACCACCTAAAATATTTTGAAAGAGCTAAACAAAAGAGGATAGATACTCATCTTCCTTTAATAACATACAAGATACTTGCAAACAGAGCATGAGTGGAAGTCAGTGTCCCATATCACATTAACTCACAGGCCTGGATTCCCTCTTGACAATTCTGACTCTGCACTTACAAAACTGATAGAGACCTGTTTTTCAAAAATGCTTCTATATGGCCTCAGCTGCCAGAATGTACTTTGCTTCTTTCATGTTCTGAAGTAGCTGTGCAGATGTTTGGATTTTTTTTCCCCCCAAGGATGGAAAAAGAAGTTTTTCAAGTGTAACTTGTTAGATAAGAAGCAAACAAGTTTTATTCACGGGGACCAATGACCTCCATTTGGCCTAAGTTAGCAGACCACTGCCTCAAACTACCAAGACTTGCTGCTCGTCACAACTTATGCCAGAGATGTGCTGCCTCTCCTGCAGGATAAATTGGACCTAACTAATGTTACCTAACATAAAATCACATTCCTTTCTTTCTCTTGTGAACATGCTTTAGTGTTCTCCGAGTTCACCGAGTCATGGTCATCTAAAACATTCAGATACTGCCAAAGATACATAATCTTCTATGTCAGTTCAATTAAATAATCCACCAGACTGCCTTCTGAAGGCTGATGACACTGGTGTGATTTGCATGCAATAATTACCCAGCCTTTCTAATCTGCATAATGCATTATTTGAATTGATGGTGTTAAAAAAAAACCTTTTCACCTCTTTTTTCCAGATTACTTACACTTGACCTTCATGAACTAAATCTGAAATGATCTCTTAGTTGACTACATGACTTGTCCCAAGACTGTAGTCCCCTAATTATCCACATTAGGTTGGAGTAATCATGGAGCATTCCAGATCCAGGCATCTGCATTTCCTGTCCTTGGAAACCTGTGCAAAGAAACAAGCCATGGTAGCATGGAGGGTAAAGGGCTTTCAGACCTCAGACCAGCACAGCATAATGTTTGTACAAGCACTTAAGCCTCGGAGTGTGGACATTCCCCCCATTTTAGAGAAGACAGTCTCTCCTGCATACCTTTTCCTTTTGAAGAAAAACATGAACTAGATCTTTAGACTGGAATAAAACTGGGGCTTTTTCTCTCCAAGATCTTTATAACAGATTCATCACTTCTTGCTCAAACTTCCATTTCACTCTGTCAGCTCAAGCAGAGTGGTTACAACACAGGTATGTTCTTCCAAACACAGACAACTAGAATTAGCTGGATACGTTCAATTAGTTGGTTTAGAAATTTTGTAAGGGAAAAGTTTACCTTTCTTACCACTTCATGTATCTGCACCCCATAGGCAGACAGAACTCTTCCTGATGCACACTTAAATTTCTGGAGAGAGATATCTGAATAAAGGAGAACAAAGATTTGAGCCTTAATCTTCAATTTCTCTGGGAAGCACACTAACAACTACTCTCTCCAGCTCTTCAGCGACCTTGATTTCCTGTTGGCATGTTAAGGTATCCTGAAATACAACAGCTTATATGGACAAAAATAGTATTGCAATCCTGACCACTATTACTTTGCTTGCCACTTGATTCTAAAAGTGGTGAGAGTAAGGAGCCATGCTGGCTGACGTTCTGCCTATTTTTTCCTTAATTATACCCCTAATACAGCCTTTCTTATCCAGCAGCACAGCTAATCATCCCAAATTTTCATCTGCTTAAGTCTGCATTAATTTGTGATCTTTCACTCATGTTTTCAGAAATGGAACAGTGACTTTTCAAATGCTATTGCGGAGATTACACATGCCTTTTGCTTTAACTAGATCATTACTGTCCTCTCAATAGCTCTGTTTCCTTTCCCCTTCCTAGCATGTCCCACGCATGTCACTGTTCTGTGTTTTCAGAGCTCTTTGAAAACATGTGTCTTCACAATTCCATTACTCAGTAGCAAGAAGCCCAGCTGAATCTTCCATGCCTCTGAAAATTCATCACCAAAGCACCCTGTGTTTCATTCTCTCCCACATCACCCCTTATCTTTGGAAAGATATTTTTCAGAAGTGTAACAAAAGCTGCCTTTCGTCTTCTCTAAACCCACCCTTAAAACACTCCTTGTCACATTGTATCTCTGACCTTTAGTTACACCAGAGGATCACAAGCACTAGAGCCACTTTTACCATCACAGTGTCACAAGTCAATGGACTCCATCTGTTTCCTCTTATCCTGAGTCTTTGAGGTTTGGGGATTCTTTTATGGTTTTGTATGGTTGGCTACATACAATGCCACGTTTTCAACTGATACATCCCTACCCACTGTAAGAACAGAATTATGCAGATTTACTTAACCATGGTCTTCAACAACTTCCCATGAAACCTTTCGCCATGCCACTGGTTCTACGGCTGTTCAATACACTTTTTTACAAAAATGATGTACTATTCACTCCAGCTATCATCCTTAATATTTGTGATTTCATGCTGTAGCTCAGAAATTATAGGAGCAGCAATACAGTATTTGCACAACTGGATATCAAGCTCAAAAATAAAACACAGTCACCCTACTCGTGCAGCCAACTAAGTAACAGAAATCAGCAACTGTCCTGATGCATCTAAGCACCCCGCACACATTACGCCGCCAATGCCATATTAGCATCACTATTCCTAGGTCAGTATCCTAAGGAAAGACTTAAAACTAGAATGCATGCCCTTAATTTATGGTCTCGCACTGCGGTATATTTGGCTGCGAGAGAACACTTGTGCAAGCATTAGAGGAAAATACAGGAACCTGAACATTAACACTGCACATAATCCTCAGCTGATGACTTTTGTGACAGTTAATGCTTACACCTCACCATATATTTTCCAGACTCCACAGCACTGCGAGATTGTGCCTTTTTTACCCTCAATACTATTGAGTACTCTCAATCTGTAATGAAGGCAATCAAAGGCAATGAAAACTGCTCAGCTTATTCAACCGACATGTCTTCATTTTTCAAGTAAAAGAAACATTTCATACCGAACTAGGAGAAGTATAGCTCATGATCAATGGTCAGTAATCAAGATTGTTTAATTAACACATAAATTTCTCCTCTCATGTGGATTGCCATATACTTATCAGCTATGTTTACACACCAGTTTTACTAACCAACTAGTGCAGCGTACATTCATTTTACTGGCTAATTTGCTTGAAAATAATTTCTCAAGGCAGAGCCCAATGAACAGAAGAGCCTATAGTGTTTGTGAAAAATATAACAGCACTTCCCACTAGTTTAAAAGAACAGCTGCTCTATTATAAAAAACACCCAATTTCTTACATCAGCCAAGAAACATGGAGGTTTTAAAATAGATAATTATTAGAAAATGCCTGTTCTTCCCCCAGAGAGTAACCAGAATGAATCACCAATTCTGTTAATTTTAATTTCTTCCCTTAACACGCACATCAGCAGAGTTGTTAAACCCTTTGCAGGATCACCGAATTTTAAATCTGTAAATCTCATCATCTCAGCAGGAGGTTTTCATCTGAGATCTCGTGCCAAATCCAGATTGCATTTTAAAATGCAGACTTCTAACTTCATTCCAATACACTTGAAAGCTGTGTTTTTCTGTCACAATCTGGAAATTGGACATTTGTATCACTACCATCTCAAGGAGGAAAATGTTCAGGAAGAATCTCTACATATTGTTACCCATTGTTTCCATTTGCATTTCATAAACAAACATAAAAGGAAGTTAATAAAGGAAGTAAATCTTTGGGGCTGGGTTCTTACTGCCAGCCCACAGAACTGCAAGACTGTAACACGAAAACTGCAAAAATAAAACAAAAAACCTTAACACTGAAAATCTCAGCTTGTTTAATGTTGCTTAGCTTATTAATGACAAGCAACAATTACAAAGTAAACAAGCAAAGAAAATAAACAAACAAAAAGACCAGATGCACTTTGCAGAACTGAATATTTCATTTTTGCTAGCATCTAGATAACTGAATATATATTCCTTTCAATACATTTCAGGAGGTTGAAACTGGATGAGCTTTAAGGCTCCTTCCAGCCCAAACCAATCTGTGATTCTATGATCTTTGCAGGGAGCAAACAAGGCTGACCCAGCAGCAGTTTTCCTTTCAATCAGCTTTTATGTCTTTATGGAAGACGGGCATAACATTTTCCTTTCTTTGACCAGGGGGACTTCCCATATCTCCATGACCTCCCAGAGGTTACAGATGTCTCGCCCTTTAAGGACACTAGCCAACTCACAACACTCTGAGGTGCAGTCCACCTTGCCCCATTGTCCATGGGCTGTCTCCAGTCACCCCAGCTTGATTCTAACCTAATGCTGGTTTATTTCTCCCCTTGACCTGTATCTCCCAGTGCAGAGGGCTGGCAGGACTGGCTGGGGAGAACTGCGACAACGTCAGTGTTTAGCTCCTCTGCCTCCTGTGCTGCTGTCACACCAAATCACCCACCCCACTCAACAATGGCCATACATTTTCTTTGCAAAGTCACCCTGGCAATATCACTGTCCAAAGTCCCTCTGCAACTTCCCAAACCTAAGCAACCAAGACAAAATGTCAGGTCAGCAGTCAGATGCCTCTTTCCCCTGCAAGGGAGTCTCCATTAACTCTGACCCCTGTTTTTCATTGTTCAGTCACTTGATCAGTACTGAAAACTGAGACATGGGCAAGAAGAATGAGTTGTGACATTAGAAGTGATGAGTTTCCAGCTTTCCCCATCATGGAAGTTTCTGTTCACAGCAAATTTGGAGGTGGTCCTCTAGATTCCCCTCCGCCCCTGCAGAACTTCAGCTGTTGGCTTTGCAAGACCCTGTCAATCTCCTGTTCTTCCTCCCTGATGGCATGCAGCACACCCTGGCAAGCAAGGCTATCACCATCCCCACTATGAGCATCTCTGCAGCCTGAGGCTGGCGCAGCAGCATGGGCCCTCAAGGTCTCTGAAGTACCAGGATGGTCCAGCCCACGCTAGAGGCAGTCGCATTTGGCACATAGACAAACCTCATGCTCCCAAGAGTAAACATCCACCTACAACACCTATATTTGAAAGACAGAAGCACTGATTTCAGGGCCACACAGTGTTACTCAACTGGCTTATAACAAAATGATGATTTCACCATTTAATATTAATAAAGCTGATGGGCGTTTTATATAATTGCTAGCAAGCAACACAGATTAAGGGCCCCAGATAAGATCATAAAAGAGACTTGCACTGAGGAAGGCACAAACACACCTAACACAGTGCTCGTTTTGCCTGAGAAACAGAAGCCCAAATCTGAAAATGTAACATAAGCAAAAATTTCAGAGAGCTTTTAGCCCATTCTCTACTGATCTGCAATGCAGTTCTTTCCCAAAGGTTCCCTGAAACCATAAAATCCTAAGCCATGTTTATAATAATGCACATCTGATTTGAAGATCTAATTATTCAGTTTGCACATGAAGTGACAGCTTGCAATATATACCCAATAGCTCTGGCAAAGTTGCAGATACTAATCTAGGGGAAGCTTTGGTGTAAACTTATTCTCTTGTATTCACAAGAGGCGTCTTTGTGTTATTAAAATCAAAAGAAGCCACAAAAGCTATACCTGTGAAAGAGTTAAATCTGAAGAGTAAAATTAAACTTCAACATTAAATTTCGATTAAGATCTAACAGGGCCACTGGATTTTGAACCATCAACTGAAAAATCAGAAATCCAGAAGCTAAAGTCAGTTCAACATTACAAATAAAAACAAACAAACAAAAAAAACTGATAAAATAATAGTCTATAAAAAAGAAGCAGTGGGATAAGGTAGACTATAAATCCTAAACCTAAAAAATACTTTCAAGTAACAATGTGTCTGAGACAGTGAAGCTTTTTGTCTGCTCTTTCTGCCCTGAGTGTAGAACAGCTGCAGCTGACTCTAGTTCGTGGCCATTACAGCCTGTAACACTGCTAATTTTCAGAACTCTTATAAAGTTCTCAATTATCAGGAGAGTTCCCAGAAAAGAGAAAAACTCCAGGTAAAACCTTTGTGCAAAGGAAGAAAGTAGAACCCCATAAAAAAAAAAAAAAAACAAAAAAAACAAACAAAAAAACCACAACCTGTAAGCCTGAAGAAACAAAAAGTCCAGCTAAGCAGAAAAGAATTACACCTCTTCCCACAAAATACATTAATAAACAAATAAATGAACCTCTTTTTTCCTCTTGCAGACAACAGTACATGTAGCCTAAAAAGTCAAGATAGCTGATGATAAACTATATCACTACACAGATACAAAGGATAAATACAGTCAGATATAAAGCTGGGAAAAGCTCCCAGAAAATTTTCTGAAAGCTTGAGATAGCAGTACTGAATGCAGAAGCCTGTTTTATCTACAGATGTTGCCAACACTCTTCAGTTTTTGGTGAATACTGCAGACCATGAATACTACATAAAGGTCTGTTAGTACTTATAGATACGTTAGAAAAAGTCAAAAGTCACCAAAAATATTTCATGGTAGTACAGCAATAACCCATCCTCCCCAGCTAATATGTCCCCCTTACAGTTTATGGCACTGCCATTTTTAAGCAGACTACCCAAGAGCTTTGACAGAATCACATGGTGACCTGTGTCTCTCCAAGAACAACACCGTCAGCGTATCACAGACTCCATACAGACACAATTTCATCCAAGTCCTCATTCACACCAGGAAAATATGGGATCTATTATGCCTTAAAGATGGTCAAGACTACATACTGTTCCTTTCCACCCAGACAGCAACAGGTAAAACACAGCATAGGACTGATGCTACTCCTTCACCAGTCACTGGGGGAGTGATGTCCACTAGTGAGTGATGCCCACTAGCGGCCTTGAAGTTGCTTCCCAAAGCCCAGACTCCACGCAAAGCCTATGTGGCTGAAAAGCAGAGATGATACAGAGGTATGCCACTGCTTGGGGAGAGTATGATCCAAAAGAAGATAGCATGTTATGCTTAAACTACATCAGCTTAGAAGAAGGACCTTTCATAAAGCCAATTTCAGCAGATACTACAACTTGTAATCTACTAAAACAGTAATTTTATGTCTTTTATGCTGTTCCCTTTCAAAGAACAGACATAGTATGTCTAAAATCTTCAGTAATTTTTCTGCCGTATCTCAACAGGAAAATGGGGCAGAACAAAACTACATCCTTTCTGAAGCTGCTTCTTCCGCAGAAAATCTGTTCTCAGATTCTATATTAAAGGCTTTTGAAAATTATTCCAAATGTTGCCAAACACATGTACTATGCTGTAAACAGACTGGGCATCTGCAATTTGAATTTTAAAAGCTTCTAACACCCTATTTTGAAACTGAAAAAGAAATTAAATCTCTTGCATATGTGGTAATGAAGTGAGAACACTGAATAACATTAACTGAGAGCTCTCCTGAAACAGCAATTCCAGATGATTACCTGTTTCTGAGATCCCTCCAACAATTACCAGTATACTAAACCTTCACACACACAATGAAATTTATATGCACACAGCTGCAATGCTAGCAGTGCATAAGCTTGCACTATAGGAGACCTAATCTCATGGCTTTTAGCCCACAAAAGCCATCAAATCTCATTATTTCTCTTAAAGGAAGGTGCCTTTCTATGAGATGTACTGACCTTTGTTTCAGACTTAACAGATACTCTTTGTACCATCTGGAAGGTACACACACTTCCAGAAGAAAGGAGGGAGAAGAAACACAAAAGAAGCTTGATGGGACACAAGAGACAAAAGATTGCTATAAAAGATGCTAGCACAAGACTTTATGATTATCTGCCAGACTAGAACTCTTACAAGGTAAAAGAGTAGCTTCCTGAATCTTCCAAAATGTAAAAGAAAGAAAACTTCTTGTACTTCCTGCTACAATTCTTCGGCTCTGAAAACTGTGCTGCTCTAGAGGAAAGGAGGAAAGGGCCAGTTTAGAAAAATTATTATAACCAGAACTGACTGATCTTTATTGTAGTGAAGCTGAGGTACAGTTTGGGGATATTCCTTCTTCTCTCATCTTCCTTGAAGGGAAATTTTTTTTGTTGGGATATAAAATTCTGTTATTTCTACAAGTATAATGCCATAACCACGATTCATTACTGGAAAAGAAGCCAACGTAACCAGAGTACCTATTTTTAAGTATTTATTGCTTTCTATGGGAAATTAAAGAAAAAAAATCAAAACTTGTCTATCAAATAAAACAATCAAGCAGCAGGCTAATTGGTCACAATTAGTCAATCGCTGGTCTCAGACCCTAGGAAAAGACAGAGCCCCCACAGGGCTGGTGTGTCAAGCTGAGCTAAAGGGACGCTGACACTTGGGAAGGTCACACGGCTTCTTGATCAGGTTGTTGACCTGCTGAAAGGTGAAACTTTGTTCAACTCAACCCAGCTGCCAGATTCAACACGCACAACAGACATGTGAAGTCCCTGAGAAACCTAACTGAAAAACCTTGTATTAGCATCTTGGACAGTTTTCTATTTTCCCTCCTTAAGTAACTGAAGCATGTAGTGGTTTTACTCATTCATGTTTGCTTTGTCCTTCTTCCTGCTCAGCCTTCAGTTGGTCTGGAGGAGCCAGAACCACATCTACTGAACAGCAGCTTTAAAGCAGTTTACTTGCTTAGAACTAAGCCAGGGCAGAATTTCTAACGCACGCAGTTCTCCCCCCAGCTCTATTGAGAGCACACAGGAAACTGCTGAGCCTCACCTGCTTTGCATGGCCAAAGAGAGATCTTTTTTATCCATAAGAAAAATATTTGGCACAAAATAACTAAGCAAGAAAAACACTGTAATCTGTCCTCATCAAAAAAAAACCTAACAGGACAGTTTAGTTAATAAACACTCAATTGGCACCAGGATGGTGAAGCAGCATGCAGATATTCAGGGGTGGGAACTGGCAGGAGAATTGCAGAATTTGCTCCTCTGCTTACAGCCAGGCCACAGCAATGCAAACAGGAATGCAAGGCATACTCTCAAGTCTAATTTGTGCACATGATTTCCACAGTGGGTGATGTATAGCTATACACAACGCAGAGAAAAATGTGGCATTCTGTGCCTTAGGGCAGGTTGGGGGAATGAGTGAGCTTGTTCTCCTGCTCAAAATAGTTTAAATTCACGTGTTTAGCACTCTGAGATTACATACGTTGAGAGACAGCAAGCGCCTGAAGGGGTAGGTCCAGAAACATATCTCTTGGAAAAAAACAGCAAACGCTGTCATCAAGAAGACTATCCATAACTTCCCCTTGAAGGAATCAGGTGAGGACATATCTGGTGTCCAACAGCCCCATGTACCTTGCTCCCCCCTCCCTTTTCCCATCACTCTTCCTCGCTGGGGCTTGTCTGATCCTGCCTTAAGTCAACCCAACAACCTGAACTACAAGGAAACTAGCACAGCGTAGAAACAAAGGGTTTGATGCTCATCACCAGTCCTGAAATTAGGGAAGAGTCAGTGACAAAGAGCCACTGGGTGGGCTTGACTGTACCATCAAATTTCACATGGCAGAGTTGCTTGTTAGCAAAAACAAGCGATGGAGACTTAGAAAGTGTCCTACAGACCCTTTCAATGGCCAAGGTACTCTGACCCACAGGCCAACACTACACCTCTTACTACTGTACTTCTACTCATGCTCAGCATTTTATGTGTCTATTAGCATGCAGTTATTCAACTCCACTGAAAGAGACTGAGGCATACTAGAGTAGGAAGTGTGCTTGCTATGTGAAGCAATACAGATGTAGTCTTAATACTAAGCCAGTTTATATAGTCGACCACGTTTTACTGTGACTCTTACTCAGAATGTTGCTTTGATTTTTCTCCCCAACAGATTTCACAGAAGAAGAGAGACATCTCTGAGACTACATTCCCAAATATATTCCCAAACAAATGATGTTGTTTCAGTTACCTTTTTCTGTTGATCCCAGGTTGTCCACTACGACATTAGTCATAGGCAGAACCACCAGACCCACCTCTGGAGAAAGGTTTGTCATTAAGTGAAACCACCATAGGAAGGAACCAGAGTGCACAAGAATGCAACAGTACAAAGATGCAGCATTTCTCCAGAAAGTTTCTAGAGGAAAACACGCTTCTGAACAAGGACACCAGGTTAAAGAGGAGCCTGGTGAACAAAGAGGTTACGAATAGGATGGGCTTGAACACACTCAGGAAAACGAAAGCCACTATTGAAGAGGTTGATCTTTATCTTGAAGGACAACATATAGATGATGTATCATTCTGGACGAGGTCAGAAGGTAAGCCGCAAAAAAAAAAAAAAAAAAACAACAGAGAAATAAGACAGAAGCATCATTAAAGTAATTTATACAGGACGTACCATAGAATAGAACTGCTGTATCATTTTAGCTACTTCCCATGACAACAGAACATAATTTCCCTACCAACACTGTATACTATTCACAGTATTAATCTAATCTTCCCTTAAAATTGTTCAAATAAATGGATGTTCTGTGGTTTTAAAATAGTTCTGGAATAGTATCTGAAAGCAATCAGCTACTAGGTCTTCATTGTTAACATAGAAAAGCCCTTGCAAGGCAGTCCTGTGCAATTCCTCACATAAGTAAGGAATCTGACAAGTTACATACCAAACAGTATTTTCACCATCTCTGTTTCAAAAGCCTAAGCTGCAAAGTGTGTGCGTTAAAAATCAGTCCCAGAGCCCAGACCACTGTCTGCAAATGTAATATTCAACTAGAAAAACAAAAAATACTGGCAAACAGATTAAAGCAGTATGGTCTATGGGACTGTAACTCAGAATAATCAGAAGGGAAGCCTGGATTAAAGGGGTTGGTTGCGTGCAGTGATATCTAGCAGTGATAGAGACTGTTAAACAGGGAGAGACAGACTGAGAGATCGGAATATTCCAAATAAATCAAATAACTCCTTTTTTTCTATTTTTCACACTCACACATGGTGCATGTGTTATCTGAAAGTATTTCTTAAATTGTCTGTTGTAGCTTCACTGTTGTAAAAACCTAAGACATGAGTGATCAGATGGCAGAAATTAGTGTTATTTATGCACTACTGTCACAGCTCTCCATAATTATACAGGTTGACACAGCATCTTGACAATGACAGGAGAAAAAGCAGTTTCTACTGATATTTTATCAGCCTCCCTACACAGAAGCATGGCAAATAAAATTACTGCAACTAAAAATTGGCAAAGCAATCAACTCTTTCAGGGCTTTTTGTCTCTGTCAGAAAGTTACTACTGTGAAAATACTCAAAGACAAAAAAAGTCCTCAGCCTATGCAGCTTTACCTTGCAGTATAGGGCCACAGTCTGGCTACACACAAATGCCTTCTATTGTTGAAAACACTTGAAAAAATTCAGGGAAAAAATTCATTGCAAGGGTAGCAGGATGGGAAGAAGGAAAGGCGATTACACGCAAAACACTGAAAAAGTCCTGCTCTGTATTGAAATAAAAAAATCGAAATTCTCGAGATTCAAACCCACAGTCTGAAACACTCAACAGTCCGCTTGAATCCTGGAAGTGTTTAAAGCGAGACTCGACTGGGATTTAACCAACTTGGTCTAGCGGAAGGTGTTCCTGCCCGCGGCAGGGGGTTGGAACTAGACAATCTTTACGGTCCCTTCCAACCCAAACCAGTCTGTGACTACGATTTTATGCTGCCCACATCCCAGCTACACAAGATAACCACCAGACGAGGACACAAAAGACTTATTACTGGTTGAACTTTTGTATGTACAGAATTGCAATGTTCTGGTAAAGAATTTTTGGTTGGCAAATTTCTCCAGAGCTTTAATCGAGAGTCACAACCCGATGCAGACACTACACACTGGATGGGTTATACCTCTGCATCTGGTCCTGTGCAAGACATGAGGCAACAGTGTGCACCCAGTTCGAACTTACAAGGCCCTGGCTCCCCTCCCTCTTCCCTGTGGCCTCCAAGGTCACATATGACCCATAAAACTGAAGCAGTCACAGATCTTTCGCTTACACCTCTCGTTACCTGCTGGGATGTGCAGACCTCCTGCTCAGGCCCTGCATAATAAAAGCAGATCCTCCTGTGCCTGCTAATCCACCTGCTGCTCCTCCCTGTTGTCATCTGCAGATTTGACTTTACTGCTTCAAGTACTGTGGTTAAAATCCTAACTCCTAAAACTGAAAATTTTGATGTTCTGCTGCTATGAGTGGTATAGCCAAGATATTCCAGGATTCCCCATTTGAATGGCAGAGACAAATGAGTACTTCCTTCTCCATTTTCAAACCACTGCACCGAACTCCGTACACAAATGCAGTCACAAAATGGCTCCTTATTAAAAAGTTTTGGAGAGGAAGGGAAGTGAGAAATGCTATCGCTGGTCTCAAGATACAGTTTCAGACATTCATTGCTTTTGTTTAATATAGTGAAATTTGACTTGAAATACAGACCTCTTATCTAACACTACCCAAATGTTTAAGAAGTATGAGACTAGATGTGTGGTGCGTAAGTGAATGCAATTCCTCTGTATGCAATCTGAAGTGTGGATATACCCACAATATCTGTGCATATAGGCACTATATAGTACGTATAATTGTTTTCATGTGTGTTTCATATGATAATGCATTCACTCACACACCACATACTGTAATTATTAGCTAGATTAGCTAGAGACTTTATTAGATAATCACTGTCTGTTTCATTTCTCAGCTTTCAAAACTTGAAATAGAAGAGCACCCCCACCGTGATGAAAGGTAACACAGCTTGCTGATTAAAGAGAAAAAAACCCCCACACAAATGAACAGAAAAAAACCCACAAGTATATTCCCACAACACCAAAACTGAGATTTAATAAAATACCAAACCATGAGAAGATAAGCACAAATTTTGCACCTTCACATTTCTAGGGCAGCAGCTGTTAGCTCAGTCCCTGCTTTCAGTAACATCCAGCACCCAGGTCTACAACTGCAGCTACTGCTCTCGAACAGGCTTCCATGCTCTAGACCTGCAATACGAATGGCACAGAAGCTGCTTTACCCCCTACACCCCATATCATTACAAAATTAACGATACCTTACTGTCACTACCCACAGTGACCAGCCCCTCCTCTAACAAAAGATCTAAGTTTCCTATAAAGAAGGAAACCCAGAGCCATTATCACTTATTCCTCGGGCTGATATCATACACTGAATTCAGGCTGATGCGGCATTCCCCCTACATTCTTCCTTCACTCCCGTTAAATTGAAAATGCATGTAGGTCCTCCAACATAAGACAACATTTTTCAAAGTTTTTAAGTTTGCAAATGTTAAGGTTCTCATAACTTGTGTTCAGGTTTGATTTTTTACTGTTTAAATTATCATTTAGCCAAGAAAAAATAAACTCGTATTTTCACTGTGGATCTGTTCTGAAAGTTGAAATGAATTAATATTGTTTTGCTGTTCAACCTGTATGCTTTCAAACTCAAGGCAGCCAAGCTTTAAGTATGCTGCAAAGAAGCCCAGTGACACCTTAAATACAACACGGACCACCCTTTAAGATTTCAGATACATTCCTGGGTATGTGCCTTATGTAATTTTTAAATGTGTAAAAACCTAAAAAACTGAAAAACGCATGGTAACTCCTGTATGACTCATAACAGATTTGAGAATAACATAGATTTATTTCTGACACTTCCAATTTCTTAAACACTACTTCTCCAAATATCTTTACTTACGCTAAAGGGATACCAGGCTGTGAGTCTGTCACCGCTGCTGTATGGACATGAACTGTATAAACAGCCAATTCAAGGCATAAGAATCAACCTCTTCATAAAAAGCGACTGTCTTTTGAAATAACTTCCAAAGTGGATCTTTTCCTCGATTTTCAACCGGATGGTAATTGGGAAAATGTGGAGAAGGGAAAATAAGACAGTGGCCCTTTTCACTATGCTACAATTGATACCCAACCTTGTATAAAGTATATCCTTTGAAAAAAGATATAAAGGACAAAGGACAAAATCACGATGATCACAGAAAGAGGAAGACGGACACTTAAAAGAATTCAACTAATACCACCAGGACTATTAATTCCAGTCATAATAATGCATGGCTTGACATAAAATTCTGCCCTAGGCTGAGCAGACACGTACAGGATGCAATAGTATATCTGCTATATGCTTTCTGGAGGCTATATAAGCAGTCACGGAAAATCAATTTGAATACAAATGTAGTTTGTTAAAAGAACAGTAAAAAATCATTATGCAGGGTCACACTGTCAGTAATTTGTACAGAAGCAGATACCGTCCAAAGATGCAAGGGCATTCAGTAAAACAGAAGAATCTTGGTCTTTCAAAGTCTCTGTGATCTTTTCAGCCTTTCGGTATAGTTACACAAGAACAAAGCTACAGTTTACCTCTCTTGTTTCTCAGCACTTTTACTCCTTGCAGCTCATTCCAGCTGCAGAAAGAGGCTTTATAGAAACTTCTAAGCCTCAGAGAGAGTGAAGGTTCCCACTGTAATGGAGAAAAAAGCAACATCTTTGAAACAGTTCCTGGAAAGTTTTTATCTTGGGCTGACAGGATACAGTCATAAAATAACGAACTAGATTTGCCTGGTTTTGGCAAAGTTAAAATCATGTTGAGGGAAACCATACATGAAAATTCAGCAATGACCTAAGTGAAAAAGCATGTTACAGTTTAAGGATCTGCTTCACGCGAAAGGCAACTCAGATGCCTTTATGTATCAGGATTCAGAAGATCCTGTTGCAAAGACATTTAACACATGCACATGGAATATAACAATTTGCTATGCACTTACAGCACTAGTACCGCGGCTGATCAGTTTACCCATTCCATGAGGTAAATCTAGGGACTAGAACAGCTACTCATTTTAAATTCTGTCTTCAGCTGATGCCAATCTCCACTGACTGTTCTTGTTTGTTCCCAAAACCAATGCACAGTGAGACTCAGAAACCTGCATTACTACAGGTGAGATGCACCGTATTTCCTTCATCTGAAATAACCTCTTGCAGTGTCTGTAGTCACCCTTGCAGGCACTGTCTGTTCAGAACACCAGATTGGCTCACACTCAAATTTGACCAAGGAGCAACAACAGCAGCAAATGTGAAACCCTTGCTAACTGTTTTGTGGTACATATAAAAGGACGTTCCTTATGAAAAATGCACATGCATCTTTCTCATAAACTAAGGGGTAGCAGTCACTGCACCTTGGAATCCCAGTTTCATCATATATATGCATATAAACACATCTCTGAATATCAGTCTCCTGTTACAGTGCATGAGGCTGCAAATTTATCAGATCAGCTACAAGGAAGAAAATTCCGGTCTTTCCCTGGGATGACTTTTTCATCATCATCTCTCTCTCTCAGTCTTTCTCCCCCTGCTTCTCTTTCCCTCTTAAAAAAAAAAAAAAACGAGAACAAAAAAAATAAACCAAACTTGCTAATATACTGTGTATGTGCTTCAAATGCAGAAAGCAAAAGAGTTTTAAGATATCATGAATAAACTGGATTTTGACTTCCATCATTACTGTGCAGAGCTCCAATAAAAAAGCAGTTGGCATTTTTCCTTAACTGCAGACTTGAAAAACAGGTCAGTAACGAACAATATGACTTAACTTTCATCTGAAGCTGGAATTTTCCCCAAAAGACAGCGAAGAACTGGCCACTGCATGCATGAAGCTACCATAGGTTTTCATTATACACCATTATAGAAATGGACTCATCAAGTAATATTCAAACATAATGTTCAATGCACAAAAAGTTCTGTGCTATTCAAAACCTGCTCTCTAAAGAGTTTGATACTTATGGTGCTTAGTGTTATCATAACTCGGAGAGGATCTATTAAAAATGAACATTACAACAGTGAGCAAAATTAACCCAGTATATCAGACCTGTCAAGCAACGTTTTACTTGGTTTCAGGATAAAAAACAATTTAAAAGAAAAAAAAAAAAAAAAAAGGCTCTCTCATTTTCTCCTGTTTCATTTTGAAAGTCAAGGACAAACCTTTAACTGAACAGTTGCAGCTTAAGCAACCATGGAGCAAATGGGTGTCTTCCTATTTCACTGCTACTGGAAAATCTTAAGTTCTGTGTGACAAAGTTAACTAAAAACATGGCAAGACTGAACTTAGATGGAAAATCGCCTCAAATGTGTACTGCAGCAAGTCCTACAGAAGCCCAATGCAAAGTACTCATGACAAGACCAGACTCTGTGGCAGATACAGCACTTTTGCTTAGAAGACTTCAGGTTTAAACTGCAAGTACAAGGACATATTGCATAAGCTATCACATGCTGGTTGCAACTGGATGAACGTTACTGGGTTCTGAGAAGCCACCGCACTAAATAATTTAAGACATGATGAAAAATTCAACTTTTACTGACACACTGGTTTTATTTTAAAGGAAGAAGCGTGAATAATGACGGGAACTGATCTAAAAAAGCCAAAAGAAATATGCCGCTACTCATTATGATCCCAGTTGTTCACTAAGCTTTGGGAAGACAAAGCCAGAACCACAGAAACGGATTCCCCCAACCCTGGTACCGCACAGAAGAGATGAGCATCCCCGGGGCAATGGGTAGGGAAAGGGGGCCATGGGACACGGGGGAGCCCCCACAGGGGATTAGCACTCTGAAGCAAGGCAGCAGCGTGGAGAAGACTCCGGTAGGTTCCTGTGCCTGGGGCTGGGCCCCCTTCCCCAGAAGGGAGCGGACGGGAAGGGCGGCGGGGGACCCCCACGGCTCCCGGCACCTTCCCCCTATATATACCCCAGTCATCATCACCGTCACCAGCTCACCGCGCTCGGCTGCGTGCAAGGTGAGCTCCGACAACTTTTTTAATGAGAGGAGAGAAAAACCCAGCACTAAATAAATCACTCTACATCATAATAAAAGGAACTACTAAGAGCTCTAAAGTTATTTTCCTGGGGTAGGGTTGGTTTTGAATCTTTCTGTTTTTCTTCTGTTAGATTGTTTTGTGTTGTTTTGAAGGCCTGCGCTATTGGGGGGGGGGGGGGGGGGGAGGAAGAGACATAGAGAAGGAGCCGCTAGGGTTTTGGATGGAGGTGCCCTAGTTTGAGAGAGGCAGGAAAAGCGTCGCCTGACAAGGACTGTCGCTGCTTCCGAGATGCTAAAGCCGTGCTTGCAAACTATTTACGCAGTTTGCTGGATCTCCGCTAGCTCAGCGCTAACAGCCTTCAGATTAAAATGAAGACCGGTGATTGGGGGTGGAGGGGTGACAAGAAGAGAAAAGAGATGTGGACAGCTCTGCGGATATTATTAAATCTTCCCAGCCGCTCATCTGGATTACATTTGAGCTCTCACAGCATTTCTTTCCCCTCTAATTAAGCGGAGTTTCAAAACAGAACATGTCTGAGGGCGGATCTTTCTTCGGCTTCTATTTGAAAGAGATAAGGGGGAGGAGGATGTTAATTAAACTAAAGAAGAAAAGGCAAGCCCAGGCGGAGGCACCCGCCCGACAGCAGCCCCCGCGATCCCCCCGCGCACTTCAGCTCCGACTTTGCGAGAGCTCCGGCGCTGCATCGACCCTCTCTTACCCCCGCTGCCCGTCCGCTCACCTCGGGCGAGGTGCGGCGCCGCCAGGCTCCCGCAGAGCACCAGCCAGACCAGCACCGCGCCGCTCATGCTCCTCTGCTCCGCAGACGCGCCGCTTCTGCCGAAGGAAGGAAGGAAAGGAGGGCTAGATGGATGGGTGGATGGAGATAGCGGAGCCCCGGCGTGGTCGGGTACGGTCGAGTCGGTCCCCACCCTACGAGAGGCTCTAAGGCTGCCCTGCCACCCTCCGACGCTACGTTCCCGCCAGGTGCCGCCGCGCCTCCAGCACGGTCCGCCCCGCCGTCTCCTTCTCCTCCTCTCCCTCCTCCTTCAACGCCTCCTGCGCGCCCGCGCCCGCTCCGCCTGCTCCGCGCGCACCTCGCTCCGCCCCTCCCCCCCCCCCCCCGCCTCTCCTCCGCTGCTGCGGGGGGGAGATACAGAGGGACGGTGGCTGGGAAGGGAGGGAAGGGGGTGAAGCAGGCGGCTCCCCCCCTCCCCTCCGCTGACGGCTCTGCGCCCCTCTGCCGCCTCAGGACTGCACCGCCCGAGCTCCTCTTCCGCAGCAAATCATGCTGCGGTTGTGTCTGTAGTACCCGTGGGTAACAGACCTCATCTGTCGGGGAGCGGACGGGGGCCGGCGGCGTTCGCAGAGGTAATTGTGCTCGCCACAAACTTTTGTCTTGCGGATGTCGCCTGAGCCCTGCACTTTGCCGTGTGCAGTTTCAAACCATAGCATCACAGAGTGGTTTGGGTTGGAAGGCACCTTAAAGCTCATCCAGATCCACCCCCCTGCCGCAAACAGGGGCACCTTCCACCAGACCAGGTTGCTCCAAGCCCCATCCACCCTGGCCTAGAGTACTGCCAGGGATGGGGCAGTCACAGCTTCGCTGGGCAACCTGTGCCAGGGCCTCGCCACCCTCACAGGCGCAGAACTTCTTCCTAAATTCTCATCTCAATCTCCCCTCTGTCAAATTAAAGACATTCCCCCTTGTCCTGTCCCTACAGGCCCTTGTCAAAAGCCGCTGTACACGTTTCTTTTAAGTCCCTTTTTGGTATCGAAAGGCTGATTTACAATTAAACTAGCCCCCTCTGAACACCCAATAGGGAACTTTGGTGAAAAGTAAAGGCATGATATTCCGCCTCCTTCCACAGGCAGGATGTCATCCTGGCCCTTGCTGAAAGGATCCAGGATGGATGAAGCCAGACCACTACTCATGGTATTCTCCGTCCTGCCCCTTCCCTCCCCCCATTTTTTTCCATCTGCCCCCCTCTCCCATATATATATCTACTAGAGTGAAATAAAAGTGCTAATTGCCCAGTGGGAGTCAAAAGGCTCTTCAGGTACTTTAAATCTATAATTTGCATCCCCTCTACATGCCCTTATAGTAAAAGAGCCCATATTAATGTTATATTAATGTTATATTAAATGGTAATGCAATTGCTGAGTGAGAAGAATGCACTTAAACAGCATTATGCTGTTGAGAAGCATTTCTGTACATACAAACAGAATGTCCCGGCTAGTTGTATGACAACAAGGAGAGATATGAAATTAAGACTGCAAAACGACCCATTTAAGTCGTCTAACCTGTTGTCTCCTTTGGCTAGCCTCTCAAAGTAGTTTCCTTTGGACAAGCCCTGTGTCTGCCATTAAATGCCTGTAAATGGCAGGGTGACAGCCCTTCCCTACAGCTCTGGTTTTGCATCTGTGCTTTCACTTGATCACATTTATCCCGGACATTGGAAGTATTTGAGTTTCAATACATTGCATTGTCAGGGAAGAATTAAAAAGATCAAGATTTTTTTTTCATTGTTTAAGCTATGAAATTAGCAGAAATAACCATACCTCCATAAATAGAATTTTACACCCAGGATCCCAGAGCATTTTCTGCTTGCATACAGAGCACAGACATGCACTGCACTAATCACGGAGGTTCAAGCCTCCCTGGCGGTTCTCAGTCAGCAGCAATGGGGCACTGCAAGATTATCCAGCAGGCTGGGACAGATAAAAGAAAAAAACAAAAACAAAACAAACAAGCAAAAAAAAAAAAATGCCACAAAAATCCCTGTCACCACTGACAAAGCACACACTAGCAGAGAAGGTATGTTAAAGCACAGGCTTTAGTCCAGCATATCTTCCTGCACATGCACTAGCTGGTAGCATTCACCACAACTTTTTCTGTCTTCACTACTCCATGCCCCAGCATAATTCACCCAGCAGCTCCAGCATGGGCTGCAGTCATGCCTTCGTTCTGCTGCACAGACATACTATGTGATCGCATCTTCTACAGCAGCTTGGGTTCTACATGTCAGTCTCCATGCCAGAGATAACCCCGAAGAACTACTGTCTGGAAAGAAAATAGTTCTGTTCCTCCTTGAGGGTTTGCTTTACTGTCAATACAGAGATAGTGGAAATTTAGGCAGCCTTAACAAAGCTTCTGATATTAATGTATCATTTCTCCACAACGGTGCTAATTTTGCTGCTTATCTGTTTTACAACCAAGAACCCAGCTGTCATAATTACAAGGCAAGCTGTACTGTGGCAGCCCAGCATGCCTGCACCCCCAAGTGGCAGGTTTGCCTTTCTTTTTAATTCTTCTTGATGAATAATCCTGTAATGCAGCCTCTTTATTTTCCCAATTAGGATAAATCTGAAGGACCTAACTATATCTGGTACTGGGATGCCTTTTTTCACTGACAACCTGTGACTAGCAGCTGATTAAAATGACACAGATATAGCTTCTTCAAAGCCAGGCATTGTTTATTCAGCCAAAAGGGATGAAACAGCAAAAGGCTTTTATGTTCAGTTCTTACCTAAAATGAAATGCCTTTTTTTTTTTCGGATTTTGGGTAAGTTTTTATTCAACAAAATCTGTCTCCCCACCTCAGAGTAATTACACTGTTCCTGCAGCTTTCTTGCTGCCCTCTGTGCTGGGTTCCTCTTCCTGTGCTGCTTTTCCCCTGTGTTTCAGGAAGGACCATGCAGGAACTCTCCCTTGCCTCATGCCTTTCTTCTAGCCCAGTTGTTTAGCACAGAGCAATTGCAATGCCCTGCTCTAGCTGGCTGCTGTGAGAATGGTCCTAAGCTACAGACTGTCCCTCCAAAATCAAATGTAGGTTTTCTTAATATGGGTCTTCTGATATGTATAAGCCGAACCTATTTACTGTGCTAGCCTGAGTTTTGCCTAGAACTCCCTGTGCTATTGTGCTATGGGCCAGCAGTTCTTCAGTGCTGCATCATTAGTGTCGTTATTAGGGTTGTTGAGATTGCAACACGTCAAAGCATTCTCTGCCTCCAGTGCTGGATTCCTGACCTAACCTTCTCAGTGAAGAGGCTAAGCTGGTGTCCTTCACTGTCCTCCGAAGGTCAGGAATGGTGGATTTTTGCCATTTGTCATATCCACCTATTTTGAAGCCACTTGCCTCACTTGGCAGCAGGGAAAAACTCATGACTCTGCTACCATTTATAAGTACTATAGATATGTAAACGTCATTTTCACATGGTAAACCCCAAGACCCAAGGCATCTTGAAGGTTCTCTTTCCCTTATTTGCTTACATATATGCTAATTCTTAATGACTTCCCAATGGTGAAGGTACTCAGCTGAAATGCAAGTTAGATGGGATGGGGATGGCACAAGCTATTGAAGCTCAAGCTGACATTCTCACCTTTTATATAAATTTGAATATCTATACACAAAATATAAATACTACCTTTTTTATATCTGTATTTTTACATTTATCTGTAATGCAAATTCTTCTCTCTGTCATGTGAATTCATGGTATGCTTCATGTTCTGGAATTTAGTAGCCCTAAATGGGATTAAGAACTGCCAGGTATTAATCCTTACTCATCATGTCTTCTTCCTTTTTCTGTCATCTGTTGCATGAACATAGGACACAAAGATTGCTTTTCAATTTCCAAATTGTTTCCACGCTTCAGGATAATTACTGCTGAATGTATTTATCTGCAATTAAATATCCAAATATTTATTTTGTTTACTAATAATTCAGGGTCATGAACTTTTTTTGCATCCAATTTGTTCAAATTCTTCCATCTAATTGATCAGCATAATTTACCACGGATTTCTGCCTAACAGGATTATCAGATAGGGATCCTGGAAATAGGCTAAGGATCCCTCTTGAATTTCTGGAACGGAAAGAGTAGAACTGAGAGATCAACATCTGCCTTTCAAAGGGAAGATGCAACCTTGTCAGCTGGGCAAGAGCAGTTCTGCAGCTGTCATGTCCAATTTTTGTCCTTAGTCTTCCTTCCATTAGTACTTTATTTTTCCTCCTCTTTTGTATGCATTATTTCCTGTCCTACCTCAAATGCTCAAATTAACCCTTTAAAGTCCTGCAATACATTAAACAGAAAAAACCCATACAGCCATTAGACATAAGCAGCCACGTCATTTGCCACACTGCTCTTAGATAAAAAGCCATCAGTAGAGGATCAACAACAATGAAATTTAATGCACAAAATTAGCACATTTTTAGCATAAGAAACAGAATAATCCTTAATGGTAAGTAGTGGTGACATAAGTCTAACAATTGTTACACAAAAGGTGAACGAGTAACTCTCATCAATGCTGCAGTAGTAAAAGAATAAAGAGCTATCCTTACTTTTGCCAATGTTTTGCCAATTTTAGAAGTCACCTAATAAACACAAATTTAAACTGTCAATTACCCAATAACACCTTTAGGGTATCTTGGATACTGGCTTTGCTTGGGAGATTAGTTTTGTCACTGGCTCCAGTCAAAGCACTGGCCAGATTTCAGTCTTCTTAAAGTGAGAGATCAGGACAAGCTCAGAGCTCAGGGTATACAGGCAGAGATTATATTGCCGCCTCAATTATAATTAGGGCTTTAAAAAGCCACTCACTGCTGCACACAAGCAGTGGAACTTTCCATAATATTTTGTAATAATATGTGCTTTGTTCACTGGGGATTTGTCATGCACCATTTGCCATCACTGGCTACTCTGATTCTGCAAGTCATCAGTGTCTATTTTCCGTGAAGAAAAAAATAGATACTACAACTGTCTGTCACCACCACTGCAACACTGCCAGCATTATTCTTTTGGTTGACACTGCCTCTGAAGAAGGGAACAATTCTTTTTTATCTCTTCCAGAACAGAGCCCAATCCCCCACATCTTGAACATGCAAGGTTTCCAGTTAAGCCAACACAGGGTTTTGTTGCATAAAGCATAGAAGATCCTGCTTCCCTCAAATCTTTCTGGTTCAAAAGAAGTGTCATGTAATGCTGCATCCCAGGAAAGGGAGAGAAGTGGCTGCAACACAGGGAAACGTGCAAACTCCATTTACAAAAAAAAAAAATACCTTTTCTTTCAGTCTTCCACACAATGTGTTTTTTGTTGTTTATAGAAAGGAAGCATCGAAATCATTGCCATGATTGGTTTTGATTCTTTTTCTTTTATCTTGGAGGTAAGCTGTTACTGTCTGCAGAAGACAGATATTTAAGAATCCCATGCATTGTCTTTATGAGTATGCTTTAAAAATGAATCCTGTGCCACCCATAATATGAATGTGTAATGCACTTGAGAACATAAAAGAGGAGAAGGGTGCACAGGCTAAGGTGTGACAGCGAACCCTGGAATGTGGTATTCCTACATTTTGTTCTTCATATCCTTCTATACACCTCTGAAGTTGCGGAGCTAGATGCTAATTAATTTAAGCTGAAATTATTCCCTGCTAACTTGTGAAAGGAAGTTAGCAATTTGGATTTATGGAAGTGGTGAATGGTGGTTCTTTTGAGGAGTAGTAAGATGTGTAGAAGGTGAGCGCTAACAAATGTGTCTGTTCACTGCCTCCATAGGCAGTTCTTCACAAACACCATGTTGTTCCTCTACTTCTGTATAAGGAGGTCTGAGTTAAAAATTAATGTCACTCTTCTGAGTTGCTTACATTCATAAAATCATACATGACAGAATGTTTTGGGTTGGACAGGACCTTAAAGCTCATCCAGTTCCAACCCCCTGCCATGAGCAGGGACACCTTCCACTAGACCAGGTTGCTCCAAGCTCCATCCAACCTGGCCTTGAGCACTGTCAAGCATGGCGCAGCCACAACTTCTCTGGGAAACCTGTGGCAGGACCTCATCACTGTCACGGGGAAGAACTTCCTAAGATCTCATCTCAATCTCTTCTTTGTCAGGTTAAAGCCACTCCCCCTTGTTCTGTTCCTACAGGCCCTTGTCCAAAGCACCTGTCCAGATTTCTTGTAGCCCCTTTAGGCACTGGCAGCTGCTCTAAGGTCTCCCCTTAAGGAGCCTTCTCTTCTCCAGGCTGAAAAAGTGCAGCTCTCTCAGCCTGTCTCCAGAGCAGAGCTGCTCCAGCCCTCACAGCATCTCCATGGCCTCCTCTGGACTTGCTCCAACAGCTCCACATCTCTCTTGTGTTCTTGCCCCAGAGCTGGATGCAGGACTGTCGGGGGGTCTCCCCAGAGCGCAGCAGAGGGGCAGGATAACGTTGCTTGACTTGCTGGTTACCCTTATTTCGATGCAGACTAAGACACAGATGGTTTTGGGGCTCAAGTGCACAGGGACGGGTCATGGGAAGCTTCTTGTCAACACAATATTGATCAAAAATCTTAAGGTACTAAGCAAAAGATGCAGCCTGATAAAGTGTCACTTGTGGCAATCTGCATATAGTGGGTGTTCTGACATGTGCACTAATTGGTTTCTGCTCCAGATTAGCAGTGATGCTGTGATATTGCTCAGATGAGTGCAAGTCACTTGGCTGGAGAACTATGGGGTGCTGCAGCTTTGTGTGGATGCTCAGCTGAGCATCCTCAGTGTGTGTGACACTATTTAACCCCGTGTTTTTTCACCTACATCAGTTTACAAAATACTTTTGCACTTGATAACAAGGAGAAGTCTGACTGGCATCTTGGATATTATGTTTCTGTGCCCTCAATGGCCTTATCCTGCTTCCAACTCCAAACGTGTACTCAAAGGAAATCAGACAGGAGAAGAGAGGCTATATGTTTGAATAAACCTCAGTTCCTTGTCAAACAAATTTTGCACACACCTTTTTTCTCTTCTTCTTTTTCCTTTTCTTTTTTCTTTTTTTTTTTTTTCTCCCGTCTCTTGGTTTTTTTTTTCTCTTTTTGGTCTACTGTGAGGGTGGTGAAGCTCTGGCACCAGTTGCCCAGAGAAGCTGTGGCTACCCCATCCCTGGCAGTGTTCAGTCCTGTTCAAGGACAGGACTTGGAGCAGCCTGGTCTAGTGGAAGGTGTCCCTGACTGTGGTAGGGTGTTGGATCTGGATATCTGGATGAGCTTTCAGGTCCCTTCCAAACCAAACCATTAGATGATTCTATTAATAACAGGGCAAGGAGTAATGGTTAGATATAAGGAAGAAATTTTTTTCAAGTTTGTCTCCACTGGTGCATGATTCTCATTTTCTCCACTTGTATTCTGGCTTCCTTGTACTATTAAAGATTGTTCTACCCTGCTTGTTTGTACTCTCTTTTCTGGCAAAGCTAAGTCATGATTGTTAATGGGAGTGTTCAATCACAATCAAACATGCATACCATTCTAAACAGCTCTCTAGAGAAAAGTGTGCAACGTTTTTTTGAAATCTCTCCAAAGTTCACCTTGCCTCTCATCCCTTAATATTAGGACCTTTTGCCACCCTCAGTCATTGCATGAACATTTGTGAAGTACAGCCCAGTGAGTCACGCTTGCAGAAGCTGGAAGGATTAATTCTCATGCAGTATATGTTGCAGTGTCTGAAATCTGTGTTCCCTGGTGTTACCACAGCCTGATTAAATGAGGCTGAAGCTGAATTCCTACAAACTACACAAGAGCTGTGGTAGAAGAAAGCTGATAGCATTTTTACTGCAGCTTTTTAGAAGCAAATCTGAAGTAATTATTACCCCTAATATTTTAGGATTGTTTTTTGGCTGTTTGTTTTGTGTGTTTGCTTGTTTGTTTCTAGTGGTACACAAATGCTGAAGCAGCAATTTTGCAAAGTTAAGTGTGTTCCACCAAGGTCTGCATCCTACTGTTATTTATATTAGAATTCCAAGGATAACACCTTGAATGAACTTGGTAAACAACTTTATTTCAGTTACCCGGAGACGGTATTTTCATCTTAGAAAGAATATGCTTTAACCATTCAAACTGTAAGCAGTTCTTAAAGCATGTGAGCCTGCTTTTTCTTGAACATTCTGTTGCAGATCATTCCAGTAAATAAGAAGAGTAGGAATTTATTTCTTTTTCTCTTGCCTTTTTTTTTTTTTAATCCCCCTTGGGTATTTTTTTTTTTTTTTGAGACAGAAAAAAAGAGATTTGGAACATAATTTTAAAAATTATTTTGTCTTTCTTTCAGTAATTATATTGCACAGTTAGTTTTAACAGCTCATTCACACTGAATTTCAGAGCCCATGGGAGGAACCATCAATCACAATAAAGTATTTAATGGAGTTGAGCCATCTGCATTTCAGAGACTTATCTGCAAACTGAGACAAAGATCTTGTGATTTCAAAATAAGAGAATATTATTGGAGTCAGGAGACTTCTGACACCTGGTCTCTCATGGTGGAATGCATTTCAAATCATCGTTACATACACCTAGTATTTCAATTACTGGTTTTGTGTGAAACAAGAAGACAGCTAACCAAATTTTTTCTTTCATCTTTACAAAATCAGGAGATTTTGTAAACCATTCAGATTGGAATCTGGCAATGTGAGAGATTTTATGGATACTTCTATGCAACTGCAGTGAACTGACAGGAATCATCATGTCTCAATGTATGACTTTTCCTTGTCATCTAAATTTATTTTTAAGTGATCTTGGTTTTATTTTTTTAATTTCCTTTTTTTCAATAGTTTTTTTCTGTTTGTTTGTTTCTTGATGTAAGGCCTAGAGATGTGTATTAGAAATTGATATTCAGCACAACTACTGCAAAAACAAAACCACCAATGTTCAGGAAAGGAGATGTGCTAGTAATTTCTGAAAGTTAATATTTTTAATGACTGGTAAAACATTTTTGTGCAAGATGAAAAAGGGCATACTCATCTAAAGAAGACAAAAGATCCTCTTTTCTTTTCAGATTTTTATTGGTACAACAGAAAATTTGCCTGGCACAAGATGCTGATTTTCTTACCCATACTGTGAATCACGCAACACAGCTGCTGCATCTGGCTTTCTGGTATATCAGTTAAAGGCTATTTCCTTCTCCTCAGGGACTCCAGTTTTCCAAAGAATAGTGTGGTTCTCAAAATGGTAAGTCTTCATTTTGTCCCATTTGGTAGTATCTCTATTGGCAGTCAAAACTTATTTTCCAGGCAGCTGTTGTAGAGGCTGAGGTATGAGGCTGCACCGTGTCAGAGGCCCTGGCAAGGTGCAGCAGCAGCAGCCCCTTCCCTGGAGGATTCCCAGTTTGAGATTACCGCCCAAACCACAAAGCACTGGTGAAGATCAAAGGGAATGGGCCTAAGAATAAGTAAACAAATGCAATGTTTTATGACAAAATGAGAACTATCCATGCAATTGTTTCTTTCTATGTTTGTGGTATTAATTGTATCAGATATGGGTTTTAGAAAAGAAATAATTAAAAGATGACAGGGATTGTCTGAGTTAAAAGCTCTTTCAGCCCTCAGACTGAAATCCTCCCAGGATCTCTGGGATCATCTGTATCAGATGATATCTGATAATCCTGGGATCATCTGTATCCTCCCAGGAGCCTCTTAAGTATCATGGAGGTCCCAGACCACCAGTAGCAACATCTCTTTTCAGTTCAAAATCACAACATCTCTCCCTGAAACAGGAGGTTGTTGCAGTACTACTTTACCTCAGTAGTAGTCAATTCTAATAACAGTAATAGTTGCATTAGCAGTAGTAGAAATAATAATAATACTATTGATTATTTTTTATTCCTTTAATGGAAATGACGAGAGACTCAAAACACAAAAATATCTTTAAGTACAGGCAAGTAAACCAAGAAACAAACAACATTAATGTCGTCACTGGATGGGCACAATGGTCACATTATTCAACAGAATTTATAATGCATTATGACTATATGCTTCTACTATGAATGTATATGTAGTATGACTACTGCTACATGTTAATACTATAATTCTTAATAACATAAAAATATATAAATCACAAAAATGTTTTATTTCTTCCAAGTTTTTTTATGTATGTCTCTCTGCTTACTCCTTTTAGATAACCTGGAGCCCTACCTGAGTGGTGGTTTTGATATAACACAAACTTTATATAATGTTTATATTTGGGAATTTTGTCTCTTCAGCGAGAAGGCTTTTAAAGGGCGATTTTTATCCTCCATTTTTCTCAACCTGGAAAATCTTCCTGTTTAAGAGATTTCCGGACACAACAACATGAAAGCAAGAGTATAATAAGAGATGTTTCTGTATGCATTTATTTCTAAACATAGTGCTAAAGAATTAGAATTTTCAGAAAGGCAGTTTTCTTTAAAGTCTTTTTGTTCCAGATGGCTAAATAGGAAAGATTAATTACTGCTATAAGATTCAATTATAAAATATGGATGGATATAATATAGAAGCATATTATTTGTCAAGTTATTTTTCTATATAAGCAGTCAGATATTTTAGTATCTTGCAGATAGGGGTGGCTTTTAAAAATCTGGTATACTCATTGACCATTAAGTGTAATCGTATCTAACATCTATTCAACAGCTAGGTTTTGTAGCTTATCATTTATTTGTAGGTAACCAAATTGCCATGTATTTGTAGGTAATCAAATAGCCATATTGGAGCACTGCAGTCACAGAGAACAAGACTATTAAATCTCAACCCCCCTCTTTTCATGATGGGGGAAGAAGATGAAAAAAATAAAATAGAAGAAGCTGAGAAGGGTAACCAAAGATACACTTTATAAAAACATTTTGATTATAGAATCAAAATGGTTTGGGTTGGAAGAGGCCTTAAAGCTCATCCAGTTCCACCCCCCTTCTATAAGCAGGGACACCTTCCGCTAGACCAGGTTGCTCCGAGCCCCGTCCAACCTGTCCTTGAACATTGCCAGGGATGGGGCAGGCACATCTCTTTGGCTTCCTCTGAGGTACTCTTAACATTTTCTTCCTCATATTCCTACTTTCTTACTCTGGCTTTTCTTCTCCTTTCACACACAAAAATGAACGTGTGCAATGATTCAAACTTCCAACCTCAATATTCACTTTTGCTTTATTCTCATTAACCTTTGACAAGTTGATTAAAATCCAGCTTTCCAGACATATATGCATGTAAGTAAAAATGATCCACTAACACTCAGATCTTTTTCTGTTCCAAAACAGCTTCTTCAGCCTAGCCAAGGCTTAAATTTACTTTTACAGTCCTCAGATTAATACAATAATATTGTATCTGAAATGCAAAAAAATTATGACCTTCAAGCCTGAAGAAAAGTCACATTCTATTAGATGGACAGGGAATAGTTGTGCTTCAGTGCCAAATGTTATTTGTTGATTCACATATCATTCGTGCTTCTGGCAACTAAAGTCCCTAGAGATTAAAGAAGTGGCCCAACCTACCAATCCTTTAGAGATGTAGGGTTTTTTTCTTCCTGTTAATTTGGTTTTTTTATCCTGTTCTGCAGATGCTGTTTTGTTACAAGGCTGCAAAATACACCCTTTACACTGATGTGCAATTAACCAAGATTAATCAGAGATAAAAAATTACCTATCAGAGGTAATAGATATTACACCTGTACTTAATCTACTATAGCCTCCAGAGCTGAACTGACACACTGTGAACTCCACAAGAAAAAATAGCAGCATCTACCTAGTTCACATTATTTAGAATCAATGATGATCTGAACATGAAATTTCTTTCAATTCTTAAAAAAAAAAAAATGCTGATGATTTAGTATGTTCAGGATTTCAAGCACAGAATGTATTTGTTAAGGTTTTAGAAAATCTGGCAAGATCACATGTTTGATATGTTTGGCATGTCCCCAAACACAGGGAAGGTGAGTTGCAAAATGAAAGCACTTTTGTCTTTCCATGGGCAGAAAGACACACACATAATTTAGACAGCAGCTGCTCACACTGATGAGAAGATGCAGAATAATCAGCCTACAAAGGTGAGGAGGTCTTTGGTCATTAAAAAAAAAAAAAAAAAAGAAAAATGAAGAGATCCTAGAATGGGAAGCAGAAGAAGGATCAGAGATTCCTTTTCATTGGAGGGCCACAGAAAATAACAAGAAATATCATCAAAGACTGAGAAAATGAAAGGCAGGAGATAAACTAATTTAAAAGAGACTGACATATGTGATGTGGGGGAGAATTATTAATATTCTATTAGGGTGTAATAGGATGGTACTGCAGTGTGGCTTCATATTGGAGGACAGAGGTTATGTCATGTTTTGAGTGTCATACGTATACTGTAGTAGATTTTGACAAAGAAAACAAATAAATGAGCCCACATATGTAGAAAACAAGGCTTAGTTAGGTCTGTTGCTTACAAAGAAATTCTTTTTTTTAATTGCTTTTTAATACAGATGCTTTGGAAATTTAATACATTTTGTAAATTTATTGATTAGTTATAGAAAGGGCAAATTAATCTTTTCTCTCTGCTTTTATCTATAGTAACAAAAGGCGTGCATACATGATCAAATGCTAACATTAATACTTCGATCACTTGCAAGAAACACACATTTAGCCAGCTATTCTAAAGACAAAAACTATTGTACATACAGTTGGTGATATCATCTCTAATAAAAATAATAGATACTCTTGTAACAATAGAGATGACTAGCATTTACTAGAGTCCATAGTTAGTATTCTGTCTGATCTTTAATGCCTTTTGTATTCAGTTTGCAGCTTGGTTTTTTGTTTTATCACATCTCATTTCCATTCACTTAGAAAGTTTCCCATTGAGCTCATCATTTTAAGACAGTGTATCTCTTTGTATGTTTCCGTTTGATTCAGGGTTGCCTTTATAAAAGGCAAAAGGGGAAGCTGGAGCGCAACTGCATCCTTATGAACCAAGGAACAGTTCCAATAACTTGTGTTCACTGTAGTAGTAAGATTAATTTGCAAAATCTGAAACTTCGTAAATAAGAACACAAGGACTTCATTCCTTAGGAATTTCACTTACATCGATCCTTATTACACCAAAAATATCACTACAAAGAGCAGTGCAATTTACTATGCGTTTGTAATGCTCTGTGCTATTTAATGGCTGCAGTCCAAGTAAACAACTCAAGACAAGAATTTACTTACCACTGTTTAGTGACTTGGAGTCATGTGGATATTCATGACTAAGATTTTGAAGAAAAATCTTTGAAAGCATACAGTATCACACAGAGTAGCAGTTATTCTGGTTTGGGTTGTTTGGGGTTTTTTTTTCTGCCTGAAGAGTTTTATACCATTTGATATCTTTGATATATTTTTCAGTCTCTTCAGTATACACTGATTAGAAAATTAGCGCTGTGTTTCTTTCTTTTTTTTTCTGAAATATTTACAGTATCTTTAATATTTTTTCCCAGTATTGAAAATTTAAAATACCTTTACAGTTGATTGCAAGAAAAATCTATGTCTTTATTACAAATAATTAAGGAAACAAAACCTCAAAAAGAGAGATGAATATTTGAGTAACAAAATGTTGAAATTCCTTCTTGGAATTTAAACACAGGCTGTTATTTTTCATTAAAAAGAATTCATGGAAATTATCTAGAATAATGAAGAACAAAAGCCTGATTTTACTAAGTAAAATACGCTAATTTAGTAACTCAGGAGATCGGTTTTTCCTACAGTCCTGCACTAAGATGAAAAATACCCTGATTAGAAAGTGTTTATTTACTAACACCTGTGATTTGCCACCCTTTTATATCTGCTGTTCTTTGAAAGATAGTTTGATTGACTGGTTGAATGATCTATAGTTCATTGACAGCCTCACTTAACATGCTTGTATGTTGTCATCTCTTAATGCTCACACAAATGATCATAACACTTGGTGTTAAAATATGTGCGCAGAGCACTCAATCAAATTAAAACCAAATGCAAACAAACTTAATGTAGGAAACCATAGTTCATTTCTGCTAGGCAATGTTGAGGATGCTTATGACATATATGCGATATATTAATAAAAGACGTTCTTCAACATCTGCTATGAAACCACATAACATTGTGAAATCTTACGTCTTACTTGTTTTAAAACCTTATTGGCACTTGCAAAACAATACCCATAGGTTCACATTTATTCTCCTTTATTTAGTTTGGTCAATATCTTCCCTTTTTCCATGCAACTGTCAAAGACAGGAACTAAGTTTACAAAAAAAACTAGATTGAGAAAAATTGCTCAATAAAACCTGAATTATTCAGAAGAGGGAGGGGCACTGAGTGGTAACATTGATCAACTTATAAAGCTTCCAACGACAGCTGTGTTTCTACAACTCTCAGTTGTGCTGCATCCCAAAATGTGATCAACTCCCAATGTTTACATTTTACAAAATGTAAATTTACAATTTACATTTTACAAAAATTATCTGTCCTTTTGAACACTTGGTTTGTCTTCAGCAATTATTAGAAAATAAAGATACCTCCACAATAGGTACTAAAATCCAGCAGTGCTTCATCAGGAACACTTCTGTGTCAATTAAACCTAATCAATAATGCAAGAATTTTTATGGTCCACCTCAATGATACTTCTTGCAGATGAAGCAGCTATGGCTGCAAGTTTCTCATAGTGTAACAAACAAAAAAAAAAAAAAAAGAAAAAAAGAGAGAAAAGGCACAACTAACATAACAGCAATTTTCTCCTCATGTACTTACAATTTGTGATTTTTTATTTTATTTCTTATAAGTGCAACATCCATTCTTAAAGTACCTTCTAACGTTTATTTAAAATTACTTAACTGTAATTTTTTCCACTTCTAAATCTTTTTTCCTTTTTTTTTAATTTTATGTACATAGAGTTGATTACCTATGGACAACCTATGTTATTATCTTTAGATTTTCTAAAGGTTTTCACAGAAATAGAGAATTCACAATGGCACCTTCCGAAGGGAATTATGACCTGATTGTTCCTCATTTGTGGAACTGTGTCTATTCTACTCAGCAGTGAAGACATAAGTGAGAAACACACATCATTCCTCCCAGAAGCATGAAACATCACAAATGTTTTTTGTGTTGTAGGGGTCCCATAAAAGCTACTAAAAGGATGTAATTGTTTAAAAAATATCCTTTAGCTCTTAAATGTGTGGAAAGCCATCCTGAATAGGAGGAAAATAAGTGACTGTGAAGTGCGTGGAAATTATTTGAGAACTCCATCTACCTTGTAATACCTTTCCCCTGTATCTAATATGTTGTAAATTGTTATACTGATATTTAACTGACTCCCATAATACCTGAAATACCTGAAATGCTGAGACATATAAGTTCCTGTGTTGGAAGCTGTTGCAGAAGCAAGAATAAAGGTATTTCAGACTTCAGGATCCTTTTGCATTCCCTTGCAGGTGCTCAAATATAGCTACAAAATTAAAACCAAGATGAAAGAAAATTTTAGATAGCTTTTCTTGCAGTTCTGTCACTTAATAAAAATGTCTCTTAAATGGAAATAATTTAAATAGTGCTAATAATCATAGAATCACAGCATGGTTTTTATTGGAAGGGTCATTAAAGCTCATCCAATTCCAACCCCCTGCTACAGGCAGGGACACCTTCCACTAGATCAGGTTGCTCCAAGCCCCATCCAACCTGGCCTTGAACACTGCCTGGGATGGAGCAGCCACAGCTTCTCTGGGCAAACTGAGCCAGGGCCTCACCACCCTCACAGGGAAGAACTTCTGCCTAAGAGCTCATCTCAGTCTCCCCTCTGTCAGGTTAAAGCCATTCCCCCTTGTTCTGTCCCTACAGGCCCTTGTTCAAAGCCCCTCTCCAGTTTCCTGTAGCCCCTTTAGGCACTGGCAGCTGCTCTAAGGTCTCCCCTTAAGAAGCCTCTTCTCCAGGCTGAAAAAGCGCAGCTCTCTCAGCCTGTCTCCAGAGCAGAGCTGCTCCAGCCCTCGCAGCGTCTCCATGGCCTCCTCTGGACTTGCTCCAACAGCTCCACATCCCTCTTGTCTCCTTGCCCCAGAGCTGGAGCAGGACTATGGGGGGGTGGGGGGGGTTGTCTCCACAGAGTGCAGCAGAGGGGGAGAATCTCCTCCCTCTATCTGCTGCTCACGCTCTGTGGATGCAGCCCAGCACACGGGGTGGTTCTGGGCTCAAGCACACACTGAAGCGGGGTCATGGGAGCTTCTCACCACCCAGCACCCCCAAGTCCTCCTCAGGGTTGCTCCATACAGGCTGCCCCAGCCTGTGTTTGTGCTGGGGATTACCCTGACCCAGGGGCAGGACCTCGCACTTTCTTAATAATAAACTGGCGTGATGTTTTGTTAAATTACAAGATTGTTTGTTGAGTGCTTTGTGGGGGTTGGATTTTTGTTTTGTTTTGTTTTTTGTTTGTTTGTTTGGTTGGTTTTTTTTAAGGCAGATTCCCTCTTTGTAGACATTTTACAGAAGGAAAGCTGTTAGCTTCTGGGCTTAGTCTTTCCCTATTATGTTTCCAGGATAGCATCATATAATTTCTTCCACTCCTAACTTGGTTACAAATCTGCTTTTAAGGACCATAGTGCGCTTCCAGATAAAAACAAAATTGACCATCTTCAAATGCACATTTTTTTTAACTTTTTATGTTACAAAATGTAAAAAACCCAGGTCAATATTGTGTCTTAAAAAAAAAAAAAAGTAAAGTTTTCTTCCAGTTTTATCTTTTTTTTCAGTATTGAAATATACTGTCATAGCTTTCTAGAGCGAATGCATACCTGATTCACTTGTTTTGCTTTTATCAGGCCCCTGAAGTGGGAGTGTAAGCTGTGTCGAAACGCTGTCCATGCCTAATTCTTCTGCCTCTTCCTTCTGCCTACCCAACACCCTGGCAATTTCTTCCATGACGCAAATTAAGAGGCTGCTCCTTCCTCGTATTGGCAGACTGTCATAGCTGGATATATTGGAGAAAGTATGCTAATGCTGCATTTCTTCCCTAACTATACATGCATCATCCTCTGATCCCTCAAGAGGTCCCAAAATGCTACATTTAGAAGTAGTCTGTATATAGTTTTTCTGTCTAGCTGCTTATCATAAGAATCTATCTCTAACACAGGTGGCTTACGAGAAAGCAACCACAGTTCCAGAAGATGAGTTGGCTGAGCGTTGAGGAAACAAGCCTGGGGCTAATGTTACAAGTGCTGAGTTTCTATGTGATGTTTCATGGCCCGTTTGGCACATAATGGAATGGTCAGCACTATTGGATGTGTGCTAAGGTGCAGTCATGAACCACCTGTGCTAAACTATGAGTTAACAAAGCAGTCAGGCTCCAAGCCATGCTGCTCCTGGGCACAGAGGCAAAGATGTGCCATCCTGATATGCAGACAGTGCAGGCAGATAAGACATATTTTATGTCTTACGTATCTCAGAGGGCTTTCTAGAAGCGTCACTTAGCCACATGGGGTGGGCAAGGTGGTTACCTCCACATGCTGCTTCTCATACTGCAGCCCGTAGAGGTTGTTCTGGTGAAAATGTCCACATTACAGTGAAGTAAAGAAGTACCAATAAAGGTCAATAAAAACCACTATGCTGTAGCATGTTCTCAAATCACCCTGCTTTGGACAAAATAAATGTATCCTCTGTGTGTCTATTCTTTTCTATAAATGGAGATAATATTGATCCCTGGCTAGGCAAAGATCTTTGTGGTGTAATGGATACATGGGAGACTCTCAGAAGCTACATTAAATGAAATGCAGAAATACCTCCTCATAGGTATTTGTTGCAAAAATATTAGGAGGTGTGGGGTGACGCAGAAAGAGGAAAAACCTTATCAATATTGTCAAATGCTGAACTGGAAGTGTAATTTAGCAAATCACATTAAAAGCATGTATATTTCTATTTGATGAGAAAATAAATAACATTAATCCTCAGTTAGTGGCTTCTTCGAAATACACTTCACATGTTAGGTTGAATTTAGGATGAAACTCATGAATCCCTTGCTACTGCTAGCACATATATGCTACTAGCCAGGACCACACTTTGAAATACGAGGGAAGCTTATTGCTAAAATGTTGGCTGTGCTCCTTGGGAAACTTTTTTTTTGCAGTAGAAAATGTTGACAGATTCATGCACTAATATCAATATCTTTCTCTCTGTCCACCTGTTTTCTCTGTATGATTAATGTGTTTTCAGTTAATTTCTGAGATTCTTTGTCATGTCTTGTCAAGCAGTAGGCAGACAGCATGCTAAACACAGCTTCAGAAATGTATAAACAAATAATTAAGGATCTTGAATGTTATTGTTTGAAAATTAGACAATTCTTCATTAAATACTGTTGATAATATGGTGTAAAGTATGACATCAACAAATTTTAATATTAGTTTAAAAATAGGTATTACCAATAGGAAATTATTAAATGGCTTGCATAGAAAAGTGGCTTAAAATTTGGGTTTCTTTGTCCTTTGTTGTTGTTGTTGTTGGATAGCTCTTTTCCAAAACTGGAGAATAATAAAGATCAAAAATTTCATACTGAACCACAAAACAGATGCCACTGCTGGCACTAAAATTGTTTTTGTGTCAGTTCTGGATGGTTTGAGAATAGGACTCTGAGGCTTTTGCTTAGATCCTTGTAGTCATTATGAAAGGGAGCAAAGCACTGCTGGTAAATATCTTTGATACTTCCAGGTTGATATTGTCTACACTAGATTTGGGCTGATAGTTCTTCATTAGGGTTACTCATTCTGGAAAGTTTTGTTGCATCTGGGAAAAATGCATGAAAGTAGACAAGCAAAAGGTAAAATATTACACTCTGCTTTAAATTGGCAGACTACCCTGGGCTGTGGTTATTAAACTTTGTCATGAGTCGTGAGGTCAAATAACATAGAAACACCTTATTAGTGTGGATGAAATAAGTTACTACATTTTTCTTTCAGGCATTCATTAATTATTTTGTAATCTTCTATAAAAGCACAAACTATGGATTCTCCTAGTTATCTTTGCATTGAACCTCCAGCCTCCCTTTTGTGTTTTTCATGTTAAACTTTTTTTTTTCCCCTCTTAAAAAAAAAAACAACAAACAAACCAAAATTATTTCACAGAAAAAGGACTTTTTCTGTGGGCTGAATCATAGCTACTTGGACCTCTGTTGGTGCATTAAAAATGGCAAATTGAAGTGCAGGTATTTGAAGACAGTTTGGATATATGTGTAGTTAAGGGTACTGAAGGAGCCATCAAAATTTATCCCTTCATCTTTAGACACACACTTTTGCAAAGATTCACCATGTTCGAGTATAAAAATAACAGGACACTTCAATCTCTTTGTTTTTTTATTTGGACTTGCCCTTTCCCTTTCTTCTTCTCATTTCCTTTCCTGTTCCTCTTCTTCTACTCCTTACCTTTTCTCCTTTCCCTTCCCCTCCCCCTTCCCCCTTCAGTTGCGCCTTCTAACTTCACATGCTCCCATGGACCACATAAACCACTGAAATGTAAAGCTATGAAGACCTTTAGTACAGAATTCTGTTTCATTCCATTTCTTTTCATTAGTTTCATGATGATATTTTGTCCCATTTTTCAGGTTTCCTCTTAATGACAGGGAAATATATTCCTTTAAGGAAAATTAAAGCTTTTAACTTGTTGTTTTGTTTTTTTTTTTCTTACGTGGGACCTATGTTCACCATTAAAGCAAAGAAAGAAAACCAATCATTACTTTTTTACAAGGATTCTGCTTAAAAAAGTGAATATATGTAAAATATTAGACTATTCACACCATATGACAGATTGAGCCTAAGTAACCCCATATTCCCCCCCCAAAAGTCTCAAAAAAACACACAAAAACTTTTTCCCACTACCCAAACTGAGTAAAAAGTCTAAGTTTTTTCAATAAAACAAGAAATAGTGGTGTTGCAGAAGGCATTTAAAGATTATGGAAGCTCTTAATAACAATTAATTAATGCAACCTGGAAGCCATAGATAAGGAAGAAAAAAAAGTTAACTTTTCTCAAACTTATCTGTAAAAAAATGTATCTGCTCTTTCCTATCATTGAATAATTAATTGAGAATCACACATATTTTCTAAAGCCTACAGTTGAATCACTCAGGTTAGAAAAAAATTCCTATGCCTCTAAAAATTCAGTGTGCTTAGATAAGGAAATAACTTGTCTTCACTTACATTGGAGTCTAATGAGGCATTATTTTTGCTGTATAAGAAAATATAGCTAGCAGCCAGTATTTATACGTGCAGGAAAAAAGCCTTTTTTTTTTATTTAAAAATTTTAAATTTATTTTTAATTTTTTATTTTAAAATTAAAATTAAAAATTTAAAACTAAATTATAAAAAATAAATTTAAAAAATTAAAATTAAAAAAATATTTTTTTAATTTATTTTTGTATTTAAAAATATATATAAAAATCCTAGGAATATTGCTCAGCTATCGTTAAAGGGTTTTACTCTTTTGAGTTAAACTTTGAGGATCAGGCTTATTGAAGGATGTACTCTGTATGTGAAGGGCTTGTTATTAATGAATTTCATTTTAGTCTAGCTTAGCACTGTGAAATCACATATCAAATATGTTAAAAACTACTCTTATTCAAGCACATGAAAGAATTGATCATTAATTTGAGAGATCAAAATGCAATTTGGAGTTGTTCCTAATGTTTTGGGAAAATGTGCATTAATATTTCTAGTGCTAACAGAGTATTTTCTCCTGTTACTCTGTGGAGGAGGACTTTGGAACAACAGGCTCTTGGAGGCTGGAGTAGTCTCTACGGAGCAATTTTATATGTATTTACTGTTTAGGATGTTTTTTCTCTTCTATGAGCTTTAGGATGCTTAGCTGAGTGACTTGGACAGGTATTAAAAAAGATGTATGTTTGTATTTTCAGTGGTTCAGGATACAATATAAAACAAATTTATTAACAAACACTATTATTACTCACTTTAGATGTTTTAGGGAGGTATCATAAGTCGGTTTTCTATTTCTTATCAAACAGAGAGAAGATATGGCAGTCTCTTCCAGCTTTAATTTGCCATTTGTTTCTATTTTGAACATAACATATTGATAATTAGAAGTAAATTATTTGAGTAGGTTCTTTTTAGTAATACTAAAAAAAACTCTACTTTATTTTTCCCTCTCAAATCATCATTAGAAAATAGCCATGTGCTATCCTAGAGTCCTAGGCTTTTTTATATACACATCTTATATACATATATCATATTCAGTGTTCAAGGCCAGTCTGGACAGAGCCTTGGGTGGCATGATCTAGTGGAAGGTGTCCCCACCCATGGCAGGAAAGCTGGAACTAGTTGATACTAAGGTCCTTTCCAACCCAAACCATTCCGTGATTCTATGATTCTATGATCATAAATATCCATTCAATTATATATCATATAGCTTCTGCCACAGATGTTTCCCAACATCTTGACACCTCAGGTCTTGTAGAAAGTTCAAATGTAAGGATGCTTTTCTCTAGATACATCTGTCTTGGCTTAGAGTAAGTATTTTGAAAGCACAGTAGTATTTGTTTTTTAAAGCAGTACATCCCACATACATATCCAAGCCAGAAGGAAATAGCTCTAGCTCCCAAACTGAAAGCAGTACAGCAGCACAGACCACACTGCCTTTGTATGGACTGTACCTTGCAGTGTTAAAGCTAATAAAATAACTACCATTAATTTGAGATAATGAACACTTCAGAAGAATGCATTTGTTCAAACACAATGGCACACTGATGTCTTCATACTGATCTTGGGATCAAATGGTTTCTTCATAGTAAGGTATAGAATTAAATAGTAAAAGCTATAATGTGAATTTTTTTGAAGCAGAAAATCTGGTCTGGGTCAGATATTTTCTTACCATCATTATTACTGCAGAAATTGAAAACCCTCCATTATCTAGTGAATGGCTTTGGAGCATGACGAGTATATTGTTTTAGGATTTATCTTCTTTTCCATTCCCCCCCTTGTATGCATGCAGAAATAGAAGGTAACAAATAGACCTTAATTACTTTCCAAGGGAAATGTGAATTAGCCAACTGAATACATTCATAGCATACTAGCGTACTGTAAAAAGAGTAATAGCTGTATTCAAAGCAGAATTTTAACAAAATGCTCTCTCCTGTGACAGTCAGAACCAGATCCAAAATCTCTAGCTCATAATGATGGATAAAAACAAAGAAAAAAATAATCTTGAATATCTAAGTTACAGAGTTCATGCTAGATACATGACATGATTATGTCTAAACATCTGAAATACCATAGGTCACTTTGCTTCACAAGCCAAGAAGATGTAGTCTTTCCAATGTGTGTTTGGCAGCTAAATCCCATGCAGCTGCTCACTTGCTCTCCCTGATTTATGAAAGGCAGGAGGAGTTGAGTACTTAATGGTCATTTAAGTTCTTCAGAATCTTCTTTGGACAGAGAAAAACAGCAACTTCATGTTTTGTTATTTTTATTATGTCACTATGAAATAGGTACTTGACAATTTTTTATTAAATGAATGAGCCAGATCTTCCCCTTGCTGGCCATTTGAACCAAATTGGAATATTTCCTTTGTGTCTATTAGCGGTTTAAGTGTGTTTCCTCCTATGCTGCATATTTCAAATTGAAATATAAACTGTTATTGAACTTATGATAAGACAATTGTGGACAATATATGCCCACAGAAATTGTACAAAGATCCACAAAGAGTGTTTGTTAACTTTTGCCTATGGTGCAAGCTGCCAGACAGTTTTAAACAAGTTGATCAAGCCTTTGCTAGAGATGCATCATTTTGGTATTTACAACCTCAACCACTGTTTTTTCTTAAACATAGCTTCCAAGGAAGTTATGTAGAAACTGGATTTGGAACTAATTTAGCTACTGCTGTAATGAATAGTCTGACATGTGTTTCTCAGTTAAATTTCAGTCTTGGACGTGAAAGATAGAATGCATTGATATTTCTGCAAAGATAGGTATCAGTTGTAGAGGTGTATTTAAAGTAAATCCTTTAATTTGTTGAGAAAAATGGGTACTACTTGAAGAACGAAGTTTGAACAAATGTTGAGTGAACCTGATTTTGAGAGATCCATTCCCCTCTCTCAGTGATGTCCTGAAAAGTCTACAAGTCAGCATCACTTCTGGAAATCTTAAGCACAAGGGAACACTTAGAGATGGATATGGTTTAAACTCTAAGTCATCCTAAACATGCACTCTTCTGTTAATTTTAATTCAATAATCTGAAAACAGCTGAGTTTTCAATAATTGCAGATAAACTCAAATTCACTTCTGAAACATAATATCATATTTTTTGAAGGTAGCCTGAAATGAACTTATGCCGTCAGGAATTTCCCACTTCAGATTATTTTGCCTTTGCAGTATGCAGTGGAAAATAAATGTTATTTCAGCAACCTAAAAAAACAAGAACATACTATTAGGGCCTACTTGTTAGGTTTTATACTTGGAGGAGTTTCATTTTATGGCATTATATTACTAGAAAAAAAAAGTATTTTTTTACTTTTTATTACTCTTCCTTTATGAAGTTCTTGTTTGCTTGAAGCACAATCCACATTAACCCCCACTGCCCTCATCAATACTGGAAATAAAAGTCCCTTTTTGCTGCTAAATGAAGTTCTATCAAATGTAATTTCAGTATGATCTACCTTGTCTTGGAAAGACCCCTTCTCAAGATGAAACCTCTGATTGTATAATGGCAGGACACTGATGTGATTTCAAAAATCATAGCAGACTGTGATATGGATTTAAAAAGTGGAATTAAAAACATTTTGTGAAAGGTAATTTTTGGTTAGCATTAAATTTGAATGAAAGGCTTTGATAAGAGATTTTCAAATGCATTATAGCCCCTGTTCAGTATCCTTTCAACATTTTTGAAAAGAAATTATTTCTGAGGATGTCCTGAGGTTAAGGAAGACAAAAAAAAAAAGAATTGTCTTCCTTTACAACAGCTCTGACATTAAGCATATTGGGAAAACCATGAAATAAATGCCAAGACAGTGTGCTAGCTAAAAGTTACTTTTAAGAGCAAACAATAAAATGGAGGGTTTGTTTCTTGATAAATGAAAAAATATTTAGTCAGTTAATGTAGCTGTATATATATACGTTGATATGACTTTAAATAAAAATGTACTTAATTCAATACAGCTTATGATCTAGAAATTGTAATCCAATATCTCAATTCAGCTTTCAGTGATGAAAGCTGAAGGTTTTGTGAAGATGAAGCCTTTGGGACTTGTTATAGGGACTATATTTTGCTACCCTGAGGGGTCAACTGCCTTTCCTTGTTTGATAAATGAAAAACTCTGGGAGGAAGTACTTATGCCAGTTAAAAATGTCACTAGAATATCAAACCCTAATTAAGATTATAACTTTTTTCTTTTGGTGTGTCTTCAGTATATGCTGAAGTTGTAGGCACAGAGTACTCAATGCCAAATGAGTCAAATTAAGTAACACCAGTAGTTCTGCTATAATAATGCAGTTTTGCCTACAGTGTGCATGGTAAACGCATCCTCATTTATACTCAGTCAGGAATCTTTATGACGGAAAATCTTTCATGCTTGTTTATTTACTGTTCTGTCTACGTTTTCCCTCTTAACATTATTTTGACTTAATGATTGAAAACGCTTTATGTATGATATAATTCATAATGAGTCTGTTAGCAGGATCAAATATCTTGTTCCCTATTAAATTAGCCTTACATAAGTAAATGACTTTTTTTCTTTTTTTTTCTCTTCTCCCCCCCAGTTAGTTGCATTATTTAATTATTGCAAATCAATATTTCCAACACTTTTTTCTTCTAGATCATTTATAGGACCCTTAAAATTCTTTCTTGCTCTTTCTCACTATTCCCCTCTCTGTCTTCTTTGAGATAAATTTGATCAATACTGTTTGAACTCAGTGGGCTTTGGTTTAGGATTGTAAAAGCTGTTTGGCTGATAAATTTTGAATTATTCCAAACATTGGTCCTTTTAATTTTATTGGTTGGCTCAGAAAAGTCAATATGTTTCATTCTACCTGTGGGAAAACCTTATAATGGTCTACAAAATATATAGGGTTTGGAACAGAACTCAAACATCGAACACTGTCTGCTTGTCTTTTAGGATGCAGGAATGTGTCACAGCGGAGCTAGAGTTTGCATAATCTGTCAGTTAGAAGCAGTTACCCCATAAAGGTTGGCATTAAAAAAAGCAGTGATTTTATATTCTTACTGCAGAACCAGATCTTGGAGGTGATGTCAAACACAATAGAGGAGATTCAAGAGAAAAGTACGCCTAACAGGGACAGGCAGGCCTTGAAACTTCCCATGCTGAGAAAAAAAAGTCTCTCCTGACCACTACAACTCTTCACGTGAACTTGGACTTTGAGTTAGGAAGGCAGGAAGCTATGGTGATTTTATCCTAACTGGCGTAATTGTTCTTGTGTGTAATTATTTAACATTCTTAATTGAGATATAACAAGTGAAAGGTAGTGAATTTATTAATAAATGTTAGAGGACATTCTTGTCCTCAAGGATGTGATCCCCTACAGAATTTTCTTCAGGGAAGAAAATAAGCCTAAAATAATCCTGACGAAAATCTACGCTACTTGTTCAGAAAAGATAATAAATAATTAGAAACTTGCTATGTTGAGACCACTAAATTGGAATGATTTTTATCTAAGAGGAAACATTCTGCTTCTATTCTCAGAAAAAAAAAAAGAAAAATAAAGTTAGGTAGAATTTTTAGTTTAATACAGAATCATAAAATCATAGAATAGTTAGGGTTGGAAAGGACCTTAAGATCATCTAGTTCCAACCCCCCTGCAGGACACCTCACACTAAACCATGCCACACAAGGCTCTGTCCAACCTGGCCTTGAACACCATCAGCAATGGAGCATTCACAACTTCCCTGAGCAACCTATTCCAGTGCCTCACCACCCTCACAGTAAAGAACTTCTTCCTTGTATCCAATCTAAACTTCCCCTGTTGAAGTTTGAACCCATTACTCCTTGTCCTCTCACTACAGTCCCTCATGAAGAGTTTCTCCCCAGCATCCCTATAGCCCCCCTGCAGATACTGGAAGGCTGCAATGAGGTCTCCATGCAGCCTTCTCTTCTCCAGGCTGAACAGGTTTTCGGTAATAATTTTTATGTAGTGTTGTGTGTGTGTGTATGTGTGCATGCACTCACATACATGTGTACGTGTGTCTGTGTGTGAGCACATATATGGGAATACCTGCTTAGCAAACCAGGAATGCAAAATTAAATGAAAAAAATGCACGGTTACTGACAAAAAAGGCAATAGGTCACATTATCCTTGTCAGTTTAGCTATGTTTTTACAAGTAAAATGATTTAGAAAAGACAGATCATTCCTCCACACTTCACTGTCCCCAGCACATCCATAACTTAGTAAGCCTGCAGCATTGGACATCCCCCTTTTTTGCTAAAGGAGAGAAATAGTCACTTGCAGAACACAGTCATCTAAATAATCCAGTTTACTTTAGGTTATCTGAGCTTTCAGATTAAGGACAAAATGAGTCATTCCCTTTTTTTTTACCATCTACCCTAGAGGAAATCTTCATGGCCAGCTCATCAGCTGAATTCCAGCTGGTCATGAGATAGTGCTGATCTGTCAAGTGTTTCCTGATTATTAGCTGCTAGACATGTGATGAGAGCTGAATTAAATATCTGTGTATATAGACAAAGCATAGGAAGGTTTTAAAGCTCCTGTATCCTAAGCTAAAGCTCTTATTTTTAGCAGGTTTGACTGATAGGAAATGTCATTTTACACACAAGACACAAAATAAGTTTATCAACGTATCTGTCAGTTCTAGTGCATGGAATTTTAAGTTAAAGCAGCACCCTTTTTTTTTTTACTTTTGAATGCATCATTCTTTAAAGTGGAACAGGCCAAGAAAACCCTAGGATGAAGTAGAGGAACAGAGGTTTCTGCCCTACACCTACAATCAGACCAAACATGAACAGATACATGGCAGAAGAGTTCATTAAAGCAATTTAAAACAAAGATGTAATATTGTCTCTGGCGCAGAAAAACTTTGTCTCCTAAAAGCTGGGCAAGCCTTTTGTGTGCCTGACCTGATTTTGTTTTCTTCTTAAGCAACACAGTCTATTAGCAACAGGATACTTGTTTAGATGTGATGAGCTATTTTTATAGTTCATCCTTGGCTTTATTCTTTGTATTGGATGTGATACAGTAAGCCTATTTTTATGTTCTTGTGTATCGTTTTTTCATTTCTTATGGATAAGTCAAAGTAGATCTTTGCTAATTTCCATTAACCCATTTGCAGGGCACTTGTATCTATGTAACAGAGAGGTTTCTCCTCATTGCCAAAGTCCCTAAATATTCTCTGCTACAATATTAATCTCAGTAATGCATGCCAAAGGCAGTTTTTAAAGGAAATTATTCACTTCTGTGTTTGTTTGTTTGTTTTAGGTTTTTTAGGATCTGCTTTAGCAATCATACGCAAAAAAGACAATTCAAAGCCCATTATTGGCAGGGAGATTTTGTTATTTCAGTTTATGGGGCTTTGATGGGATCATGCCGTGTGCAGTAATCTGAGACAAACCATGGTCCAACTCTACAGTCACTGAGAATCAAGGGAATTTATGAGTTCCCCAGAGATGTTCAGTATCTCAAAAAAAAAAAAAAAAATCAAAACCAAAATGTTCTCCCTTACTGTAACTTCAGGATTTACTCTCTGAATTATCAACCATTTTGGACTGAGAGGACACAAAAGATGTTAGATACATCTTCCTTTGAAATCATTGGAAAGAATCCCTAAACAAAACCCTCACCCCTATAACTTTATATAGCAAAACAAAGGCAAAAGCAATGAAAAAAAAAATGAAACAAGCAGACAAAAAAGGCACCACAAAACCAACTGTTCTAGAGCAGGAAAGGAAACCTGAATGTTGAAAGATTTTAAAATAGGCCAATATGTCATTACTAAATTCTTATTGATTTTCTAATTAGACAATTAAAACCTTGAAGAAAAAAAATTAGGAAATCCTTCTTAAATTCCTTTTCTGCTAGTCTGAGATTCTTTTCCTTGTTTCTAAGATGGAATTAATAACTCCAGGATATTTCATATTTTAGGTTTGGTTGATTGTTTTAGAATATCAAACCTGAGCTTTGGAGATATTCTACTTATTGTCAGAACAATATTTGCTAAACTTAAAATCTATCACATTTAGTTGAAACTCTTCTACACCGATATTGCTTTCTCTTGATGTCTTTGCTGAATTAAAACCGTTTGGCTTTAGGACTTTTTCCGATGTTTTATTTTTTCTTTTGCAGCATCGTCTTTCCACGAGAAATAGCTTATTTTAAATGAATGAATGATGACTTGGAATGAAATTACAAATTTTCTTAATGTGCTTCAGGCATGATTATCCCACCCTCAGAAATCCTCCTTCTGTTCTCCACTCACTTATATAAATATCAGAATGATGACTTTTCCTCCACGAATTTAAAAAGAGAAAGATTTTACAAGTAGGGTATACACTGATGAGTTTCAGTCAGCAAAAAATTGGTCTTGTACATCTCATTTTACCTGTAATTCTAGGGGAATCTTGTCCAGTCAAGCCCAGTCTGTTCTGCCTCATCTCTTGTTTCATGTCCCCTGCCCCTGTTTCCCTTCGGCATATCTACTTCCCACCTCTTTGCTCAGCTATCCTCAAGTCTTCCCCTGAGGTGATTTCTACTGGTAACTAGCCATTAGCCTCACTTCAGTAACTGCCTTTCTTCTAAACTGTTCTTCCACACTCACATATTTTGCAGTTTCAGGATCTTTATTTTGCTCCCCTTGCCCCTGTTTGCCTTCCTCTGTCTCACGCTGGTTGGATTTAGCAGAGTATTGAAAACAAGAAAGGCCAGGCTCACATCTCTGGTTTCTGCTGTGAGTGGCAGCTGCTGAGAGGGTCCTGCTGTTATCCCGCTATCCTGGGTTCAGCAGTAGCAGTCATTTTTCTCCTTCTTAGTAGCTGGTGCAGTGCTGTGGTTTTGACTTTTGGCCTGGGAATAGCACTGATAACACCAATGTTTTCAGTTGCTGCTCAGTAATGTTTAGTCTGACCAAGGACTTTCTGAGCCTCATTCTCTGCCAGGGAGGAGGGGAAGTCAGGAGGAAGCAGAGACAGGACACCTGATCCAAACTTACGAAAGAGGTATTCCATACCACAGCGTGTCATGCCCACTATATAAACTGGGGGCAGTTACCCGGAAGGGTTGGATCACTGCTAGGTCAGGCTGGGTGTTGGTTGGTGGGTGAGAGTGGTTGTATTCTCTTCCCTTGTTATTTCCTTTATCAATATTATTACTGGTGGTAGCAGCAGTGGTTTGTATTATACCTTAGTTACTGGATTGTTCTTATCTCAACCCATGGCAGTTACATTCTTTTGATTCTCCTTCCCATCCCTCTGGGAGTGGGGTGAGGGGGAAGGAAGGGGAGGGAGTGAGTGAGCGAGCAACATGGCTGGCTGGACTTAAGCCACGACACCCACCCAGACCTTGACACAGGCACAGTACCGCCACTAAATTTATTTCTGCTGTGCAAGCCTGGTGTACAGATAATGGAAGAAGGGTGGACTCATTGTCTGCTCCAAATTAAGCATCAGTTCCTGATGCTAATTCTGTACCCATAGACTGGACACAGGGATTCAGCTCTTTTCCACTGCTTATTAAATAAGAACACACACGTTATGTGTGACAGCTACAACATTTCAGAATGGTCAGACGTAAAAGTCTTTTCACACATAGATATATATCCCTGTTGCCCAGAACAACTATCTTACTATATTTCTATATTTGAACCCAAATAATGGGGTTTCTTGTGTTCTGATGTGTTGAAGAATTCCTACAAGTGGGCAAAGCCTTATTTTCTCCTTTTTTTTTTTTTTTTTTTTTTTTTTTTGAAATCATGGTTACATTTGGATAAAATCTTGAAGTAAAAACAAAAAAACACTTAGCTTGAGATCACAGAATCACAGATTGGTTTGGGTTGGAAGGGACATTAAAGCTCATTAAGTTCCAACCCCCTGCCATGAGCAGGAACACATTCCATTAGATAGGTTGCTCCAAGCCCCATCCAACCTGGCCTTGAGCACTGCCAGGGATGAGGCAGCCGCAGCTTCTCTGAGCACCCTGAGCCAGGGCCTCACCACCCTCACAGGGAAGAACTTCTGCCTAAGAGCTCGTCTCAGTCTCCCCTCTGTCAAGTTAAAGCCATTCCCCCTTGTCCTGTCCCTACAGGCCCTTGTTCAAAGCCCCTCTCCAGATTTCTTGTAGCCCCTTTAGGCACTGGCAGCTGCTCTAAGGTCTCCCCTTAAGGAGCCTTCTCTTCTTGAGGCTGAAAAAGCGCAGCTCTCTCAGCCTGTCTCCAGAGCAGAGCTGCTCCAGCCCTTGCAGCATCTCCGTGGCCTTCTCTGGACTCTCTCCAACAGCTCCACATCCCTCTTGTGTTGTTGCTCCAGAGTGGGATGCAGGACTGCAGGAGAGGTCTCGCCAGAGCACAGCAGAGGGGGAAAATCCCCTCTCTCCACCTGCTGCTCATGCTCTGTGGATGCAGTCCACCACATGGCAGGGTTCTAGGTTGACAACCCCAGATATTCCGACATGGATAATCTCTAAGCGATTGCAGTTACATGGACTGTTCATACTGTGCATTAAGCAATGCATAATAGTATTTGTTAGTGGAAATTGTACTAATTTGACCATAGGTTCATCTGTTGCCACATGCCTTGATTTCCATTGTGCGCTAGACTTCTGGTAATATGCTACTGAATAATATATATTCAGATGAAATTCTGAGTTCTGTATTTTAATGGTTTAAAAATCCAGTATATGCATTCTTTTCTATGTCTGGTATAAAACTTTTAAAGCTAGGCTTCAAATTCTTCTGCAGGATAATTAAATTCTGGAAAGTAAATTATAAAACAACCAGTTTCAGATGCGCTGTTATGCGAAGAATGCAAGAGAAAATATTTTAAGTTTTTAACCATAACAAATATATGTAACTTTGCACATGAAGCTTTACATATAAACCTATTTATATCTCTCTCTATATACAGGTTTATTTATAATATATAGATATATATATATGTGTGTGTAACCCCTGGTTTTAAACGAAGAGAGCGGAGATTCAGGCTGGACATGATGCATAACTTTTTTTACCATGAGGGTGGTAAAACACTGGCACAGGTTGCCCAGAGAGCTGGTGAATGCTTCATCCCTGCAGACATTCAAGGCCAGGCTGGATGTGGTTCTGGACAACCTGATCTAGTTGAAGATGTCCCTGCTCATTGCAGAGGGGTTGGGCTAGATGAGTTTTGAAGGTCTCTTCCAACCCAAACTATTAAATGATTCTATCATATCTATTTTTAAGAATTACCCCCCCCCCAAAAAAAAAATCTTAAAAAAAATTTTTAAATCTTGTTAATCTTAGCGAATATAAAGATGTTTGTGTTATTTGACTTGTAACTGGTTTTTGCTTTAGCACAAGAAGACATACAGTGAAAATTTATCTTAATTCTTTAAAAGCAAGAATTACATACTTTGAATGAATCTTGTACCAGATTTTACAGGTAAACTGGCTTTTGCTAGAATTAAAAGTAAATAATATGAAATATCTTTGATTTTTCTCTTGTACTGCTTCTGTTAAAATGTGATTTGGAAAGCACCCTGCCTATATGCAGAAGGGTACAGGAAAGCAACAAGGCTCAAAGTGTGAGTTTGTAGTTAGAGTTCAGTACTTACATAATTATGTCTTTCTTTGTTAAATACTTCAAACTCTGCAAATAAGATTGTAGACTAGATGATGATGTTGTTTTGATTTTTTCTTTTGTTATTAGTGTTAAAAGCACAGAATATTCCTCTGCTACAGGCAATTTAAGTTTATTTCCCTCTTGCCATTCCAAAAAGCACTACTGAAATGTTTTTTTCTTTTTTGTTTCTGTTTTTTTTTATCCTGCAAATATAAAAATATCTTTATCATATTCTTAGTGGCAGTATTTATTTCCATCATAGTTTTGCCAAGAGAAACACCTGAGGGATCCAAGCGTCTCACAAAGCACAATATGAAAGATGTGGGAAGAAATTCAAGCTGAGGATGAGAAGCAAATTTAAAAAAAGCAACCAGACCTCAGTTAAAAATCTTAGACCTTTCTGTTGTTGTTTGATGCAACTTTTGTAAACAAACTTTATAGGGTCACTTTTCTTTTTTCCATTTTCTTTTCCCAACTCATGTAGCAAGATGAAGACACTTGCTGTATCCTTGAAAGCATAAAGCTAAGCCTTATTCACAATAATCGCTTCAGAAACGTTCTCTATCAAAAAGCTAATATTCATAAAAAACTTGGTAGAGGATCAGGCCCTGTTTGTGTAGTCTGTAGAACACTTTTTCTAAACTAACTGTCTAGGAAAGAGAGGACAGACGTTAATCTTCTTGCAAATATGAGGTGTCCTTCCAGCCAGGTAGGTGATTTGTTTTGCTGGAGTCAGAACCTCCTGAAACCAGTCCTTTAATGAAGGTGCACCATTCAGCAAGAAGCCAGAGAATCCTGTGGCCAAGTAGTCAAATGTGCCTTGCCCTCTATTTCTCACAAGATTATTGAAAAACTGTATTTCTTATGTGTGCTAAAGGAGTCTGTGGCTTAGGGACACACCATCTTCATTCAGATGAACTTAGTTGTGATAAGGCATGCATGATTTTTCTGGAGTCCATTTTGAGTATTTTACCCTGTTAAAACTCAAACTTAGGTCAAGTTGAGGAGATATAGAAAAACACTGCTTCTAGAAAACTGTAGAATACACTCCAATGTACTGTCTTTTTCCCTTTCTGAGAACAAAATCTGCGCTTGCCAGGTTATCTAGAAATCATTTAAACAGTGAGGAAATAATGTTTTGTAATAGAATTATAGTTCAGTATTACAGATAATACAGATAATACTGAAGTATTATCTGTAAGCGCATTACTTCAAATATATATATATTCATATATATATTCAAATATATATATCTGTAAGCACATTACTTCAAATATATGTAACTAATGCTTAAATTTATTAAAGTAAAATGCTTAAATTTATTAAAGTATACAAACTAAGAAAAATATCACAGGTAAGTAAAGGTAACTAAATGTTTGATTTCATTATTTTTTTTAAATTATGTAGCTGTATTTCTTTGAAAGCCTTTCTTTTCTCCTGATAACGTTTCAAAATGTATTACTTTATTGAGTACCAAATGGGAATTGAAGCTCTTGTGTGAAACATTTTTAACTTCAAAACCTGGGTGGAGTCGCCTTGAAGAATTTCCCAGTGACCTAGGAAATTATGACAATGTTATCATAAAGCATGGTGAAATATTCCCCCCAAATTAGATTTGTTGTACCACTACAGCTCAGGAATGTATCCTCTGTGTAGCAAGGTCCTTATATATGCAGGACTGTCAGAGATGCTCTCATATGTCATTTCCATCCATATTAATTATAAAGGCTGTGCACAAGAGAAACATGAAAGGTGATTCCTTTCTGCCCCAGCAATTCTTAACTTTACAGTAAATCCGTGTGACCCTTAGTAAGTAATTCGAGATAAAGTGTGGGAATGTATCTAAATGAACGTGGATACGTGAGCAATCCAGACAGCTACTTGACAATTGTAAAGTAGTAAACCAAAGGCTTTGAGGCCTTGCCTGAAGGTTACTAAAGGACACGTACCTGCAGGAGCTCAAGAAAGCTGGGGTGGAAAGTTGCTGAGCAGGACATGCAACAAAGAACTACTGACTATGAACTTGAAACATCTGTTGCCAAGGTGAACCAATCACTAAGCTGTTACTAACACTGGGCTGAGAGACATTAACCAATCATATATGGTTGAATGTACAAATATCTTGAAACTCTCTATAAAAGGTGTTGCTTGTGCTACAATAAATTGTCAACACTTTGTTTACATTAATCAGTGCGTGTTGTCTAAATCTCTTGCCGCAGAGAAGTGTGATGAGAACAGACCGGCTTCAATGTTTTGGGGTAGCATCCTTATCCTATGTTGATAGCCCAGGAGGTGTCACAGATGCATTTCATCTTTTCATAGGACTATTTTTCCACCTCCTTTTTTAAAAGTTGCACTTGAGTCCCTCACCTTACATCTCATTAAGAAATCCAAATCTATTCAGAGAGATCATATTACTGTCAGAACATTTTAGGCTTGGTAGATTAGTTCTGTGATTTGTACTACAAAGCCAGTAGCTAATCAAATTGAGCGGCTTTCTCCCAGCACTCACACAGGGCTGCATCTAGCTGTGTAATTAGCACAAGCACGAAGCACCTCTGGGGAGCAGGTCAGAGCTGTGTGATGTGCCTGGGGGAAGGCAGCGGGATGTGCTGTCAGCATTTATGTGTAGCTGCTTGCTGAAAAATGCAGGATTCTGCTTGTCTGGACAGGGCTGAGTCAACCCAATGCTGTTGTGCTCTCTTGGAGGTTAGCATATCATGTGCAGTCTTTATCTTTAATATAAATCATGTACAGTTGCAAACTGAGTCCTTTTGGTGCTATGCTACTGCTTTAGACAATTTTGGAAAAACAGATGGATGTTAATTTGACAGCCCATCTATCTCTGTCCTCATTAGAGATTTCAAAATGCTCTTTGTCAGATGTCTGATTAAATAGTAGCACTGTGAATGTGCTACAGAGCTAAGGAAAAAGTGATTGCCCTGACTCAAACATTCGCTTCTTCATTTAGGTCAAGTCATTGATAAAAAAATTGCCGTATTTTTATTATTTTTTTCTCTTTAGTTTTTATTTTTGTAAATCTCTTTACTCTAAGATTCTCTGTAGATCCTCAGGCAGATATGTTAGTCACTTAAAAACCCCTCAACCTTATACTACATCTAATCTGAAATAAAAACCAAAGTATATTTGGGTGCATACTAGCACTGTAAGCCACCTCATGTTTGATACTAAATGGGCTGCTGTGCCCAATTTTGAACTTCCTGTGGTTCTGCAGCAAAATTCTTGTTTGTCTTTGATGGGAGGATACTGGAACAGTGAATTTAAGGACATACTCTAGACAGGCTCAGAGTTTCTCATTTAAACTTGTTCAGCTGACCACCTTGTTACCAACGTTCTAGGAAGTTTCTTTAATTTACTATGTGGCAGTTTAATCTTGCTCACGATATCTGGCCAAGTTATTTTTTGCAGCTCCTTCTGATATCAGCAGGATTGCACACCTTTCTTTGAGGGTGGTTTTGGCCCTTTGGAAGTCATATGTCTCTTCTGTTGTGGAAATTGAAAGCATTTTAACCGATACTAAAATGTAAGTAATGTAATAAGCAAACCAATTAAAAGAACTGTTAACAGGAAGTTCACTAATGGGCAAAGAAAATGCCTGACAAATTTTATCAAAACATTTATTTTAATAGTAAAGCAATTATTTTTTGCTGGTTTTTTTTTTTTTTTTCCTTTTTGTTTTGGTTGGGTTTTTTGGGGGGTTGTTTTTTTTTTTGTTTGTTTTATTTTTTTTGTTTTTCTTTCTTTTTGTTTGTTTTTTTTTTTTTCCCAGAAACATTTCCAGTAAATAGCTTGACAAATTTTAACAGCAATGTCACAATTTTACAATAAAATTTAAGAAATATTTACTGATTTTGCAGGCTAACATAAAGCACTGGATTAAAAATTATTAAGATTTCCACTGAATTAATGTATTTTTAATCTACCTTAAGTTTTGTGAATGTAAGAGCTGCCTTTTCCCATAAAATAATTAAAATGTACTCAGAAAATCAGTAAATAAGACATTCTGGAGGTCTGTTTAGTTATTTCCCTCAATTATTTTTGAAAGTGACAGTAATGTAAATGGATGGCAGTAATAAAATGGGAATTCTTCCCTTAGAAAGCTTTTATTTTGTGGGAAGCAGTTCAGAGAAAAATAACCTCAGAAACAAGGTTCTGTAACCATTCACCTGTATGTGAACATAGAAGCTAAGTACCAGGCACAATATTGGAAGAAAACACGTTGCTTATATATGGCAACAGAAGACCCAGCCACGTTGGGATGAGTAGCTATCTGCAGTGTCATCTGTTACAGCAGGTGCTTAGGAATGATTTTGAGGTTGAAAAGGAAAAGAAGCTGTGGAATTCAGTTAGAAGGCTGCTGGTCTTCACAACCCATTTAAAGCAAAGCTTGTGCCTAGCTTGGTATCTTGGTGGTTGACTCTTGGGTAAGGTGAGTTTGGGAGCTTCTGTCAGCAGGTTAAGCCCTTCGTTTGATGGTAACACATTTTCATTTTCTCCTGCTGTGTCTGTTACGTGATAGTTATTATTAAGCCTCACAATTAAAGGCATTTAAAGTCATGCCAGCTCACAAATACATGGTATCCAGTGCATGGTATCCAAAAAGTACTTCCAGCTTGCTGTATTATGGCATGCTATTTACTTCATTCACAAGAATAAATTGATTTGTGCACCTAATGAGTGAAATGGGGAAGAACTGCTTAGGGAAAAATGGTTTTTGGTCTCTTGTAGTACAGGATTATCTGATCAACGTCAAAGCATTAAGTCTGCCTGAAAGAGCTGTGGGCCCTGGGAGTGTAGGAGTCTAAGCTTTTGTAGACCAACATCTGCTTTGTACTGGGTAAGACCCTAAGCTTCTTATTTTGGCTGATGTTTTAGTGTTTAATCTATTTTGCTAAGGAGCTCTAATATAAATTTAATATTTTATACAGATGATACTATGATTCTTATTGGAAATAGCTGGAAAGCCCAGGACCATGTCTGAAATGAAATTCCTGGAATTTTCTGAACAGGACAGAAGGCCACCTTGGAAGGTATTTTCTGACAATATGAATTTTCCCATGCACAAGTCTATTTATTTGTAATGGATTAACATATAGGTCTTTTACATCAGAATTATTTGAGGTTTTATAATCAATGTTAATGAGCATCTGCAATGACTGCAATGAACCTGATACTTTTCCAGTGCAGAATGATGCAAAGAAAAACATGAGTAATTTTAACCAATTTAAAAATGCTAATTTCTGTGTTCTTGGATTCCTGGCATGGGAATACCAATGGATGCTTTTACTTTAAGCACTGCATTGGGTTTGAAGGAGAAAGGAAGACTCATTTTGAAAAATTTATTTATTTTTTTATTATTAACTTTGATGAAATATACAAGTTCTCATAGTCAGATTATTGGAATCGCAGTCAGTGACTGATTTAGTGGAAATGTACAAGTCATACTCACTTTTGGAGTAAAAAGACAAAGTGCGCATGTTACTTCTAGTGAAGATATTAAAATTTACTGGGAAATATGGACAAGGGAAAAAGAAATTGGTTTCAGAATAAGAAGAAAGTTTTAAGATAATCAGAAACTGTTTCTGTATTACATATGAAGTAAAAGCTGATGGGTCTGAGAACTGGTTTGATTAAAGTTCTTTTTTTTTTTTTTTTTTTTTTAATCTAAATACAATCCTTTGCAAAGCAATGGCATGTAAGATCAGTTGTATTGAAAAGCTGGAATGAAGGGAAGGCATGATTTTTTGCATTAGAAGTGATGATCTTTAAATATCCAGTTTTGTAAAGGAAGACAGAACTGGTGTGGGTCACTGGGGTGAAAAGACTTTTTCACATACTTGGAGAATAGAATAACACTATTGATGTTGTACCAGTCCCACTCAGAAGAGGTTTTGAGTGTGGGTTGTATCAGCATGGTATGTTGAGAGTCTATTGCTTTTTCAGATTAAATTTTGTGTTGTGCCGTTTAACAACATTGCAGTAGGTACAACAGATTTTTAGTGACCCTTCTTCTGAGGTTTATGCTTTATTCTTTACTGATGTGAAAGAAGAATATTGAAAACAAATAAAAAAAAATTCATTAAGTGAATGACAGTCTTTCGAATTGATTTCACTGTGGATTACAGCTCTGAAGTATTACATTCTGATTGTCTGCTCTTGCACATGTATAAAACCAGTGTTAGAATGTGGAACTGGACCTCCCTGGATATGACAGTGTCCAGGCAATGTGCAGTGCCTGCAGGTGTAAAGATCTGGACACAAGGAATGTACTATCATAAACCATTTCAATATTGAGAAACGTTGTGGATTAAGCCGTAAATCACGCAGTTTGCTCACTCACTCCCCTCTCTTCCCCTGCACTCCGAGGGGGAGGGAATGGGGAGAAGAATTGAAAGAATGCAACTCCCACAGGTTGAGATAAGAGCAGTCCAGTAATTAAGGTATGACAAAAATCACTACTGCTACCACCAATAATAATAATGACCAGGGAAATACAAGGGAAGAGGATACAACTGCTCACAACCCAAGGACCAAGCCGTGAACTGCCCTCTTCTGGGTTCCTGCCCCCAGTTTTTGCATCATGGGCATGACATACTGTGGTATGGAATACCTCGTTGGCTAGTTTGGGTCAGGTGTCCTGTTTCTGCATCCTCCCAGCTTCCCCTCCTCCCTGGAAGAGCATGAGATTCAGAAAGTACTTGGTCAAACCAAGCATTCTAGGCCATAACTATAAACATCAGTGTTACCAGCGCTGTTCCCAGGCCAAAAGTCGAAAACGCAGTGCTGCACCAGCTACTAAGAAGGAGAAAATGACTGCTACTGCTGAATGAATGACAAGAAGCAATGAGAAGAACTTGGGTAGCACTACTTTAATTTCTAAGACCTTCTGGGTTTTTTCCTTTTTTTTTTTTTTTTTTTTGAGTGCAGATAGCTTTAAAGTTTTGATTGAAAATAAATCATCCTGGGAAAGAATTTGACACTTTCATGATGAAATGCACACTGTTTTTCAAATAACCAAACTATCTTATTGAACACCAGAAATGTTTTCTAGCCAGAGATTTCCATTTGGCTAATGACTCTTTCAGCATAGAGTACGACTAAAGCTGTCACTGCAGTGACTATAGTAATACATCAATAAAGAATGTTTCCCTGGTTTTGCTAGCTCTACCAAGAGAAATGAAAAGATAAGTAGACTAATCAAGCTGCTATTTGTGGAATGAAAATTCACAAAATACTGCTGGAAAAAATGAGAACATCTTTTAAGGACACCTGGTTTCTTGTACTTCATGAAAGAAGAGCTCAATCCTAACAAATACATTTATGCAAAGTTTGTGACTCTCAAGGACCAAAAAGATGTTGTTTTTTATTGAACATAATACGATTTTCATATGTGATCACACAAATAATATTTTAAGTATTGATCTGTAGAAGGCAACATATTAATCTCTCTGATCCTTACAAATATTTCATCACAAACTGGGCAGTGCAGAGCTGTAACTGTATCAGCTGAGATCTTGTACAGCTTTATCCTTCAGCTCTAGAAACTAATAAAACATTAAAATTAAGCCTTTTTGAGTACATCTCCAAGGACATTTTCACTGAAGGCTCAAAACTGAACCATGTGATATACATACAACAATTTTCTCTAAATTACATCTGTCGTGGTTTAAGTCCAGTCAACCATGAAGTTTTTCTCACTCACTCCTCTCTCTTTCTTCCCCCAGTCCCGAGGGGATGGGGAGGAGAATAGAAAAAAATGCAGCTCCCACAGGTTGAGATAAGAACAGTTTAGTAACTAAGATATAACACAAATCACTACTGCTACCACCAATAATAATTATGACAGGAGAAGTACAAGGAAAGGGAATACAACTGCTCACCAAGCCCGACTCAGCCAGTGCACCCCCTAGTAGTGCACCCCCCAGTAGCGAACCCCCTAGTGCACCACCACACCCTTCCAGGTCTCTGCTCTCCGGTTTCACATCCTGGACATGATGTGCTGTGGTATGGAATAATCTCTTTGATCAGTTTGGGTCAGGTGTCCTGTCTCTGCTTCCTCCCGGCTTCCCCTCCTCCCTGACAGAGCACGAAACTCAGGAAGTCCTTGGTCAGACCAAAACATTACCAAGCAGTAACTGAAAACACTGGTGTTATCAGCGCAGTTCCCAGGCCCCAAATCAAAAACACAGTGCTGCACCAGCTACTAAGAAGGAGAAAAATGACTGCTGCTGCTGAACCCATGACAACATCCAACTCAGGCTGACATGAATGAATTGTTAATCAAATAAGTGAAAGGTTTTGAATGTTCTAACACATGGATATGTGGATTATTTAGCAGCGATTACAGCCTCAATTGACAAGTTCAATTACCAGTAGATGAAGTGCTCATCTCTTAGTTTTATTTGACCATTTTAAAATATTTAATTAATTTTGGTTTCTGTAATATTTTAAGTTGCATTTTTCAAAACTGTGGCTTATGAATACAAAACAAAATTAAAAGATGTATTTTAATGAGCATAATTTATGAAGGTGTGTTCTGCATAGCAGATTGATATAGAATCATATATCATAGAATAGTTAGGGCTGGAAAGGACCTTAAGATCATCTAGTTCCAACCCCCCCACCATGGGCAGGGACACCTCCCCATAAACCATGTTACCCAAGGCTCTGTCCAACCTGGTCTTGAACACCTCCAGGGATGAAGCATTCACAACTTCCCTAGGCAATCCATTCCAGTCAACTGAACCACAGAGCTTCGTTTGATCCGCAAACTTGCTGAGGGCGCACTCAATCCCACTGTTCATGTCACCAACAGAGACGTTGATCAAGACCTCTCCAAACTCCAGTCCCTGAGGGACACCAATCATTACTGGTCTCTAGCTGGACACTGAACCACTGATCACTACTCTTAGCGTGCAGCCATCCGTCCAGTTCTTTATCCACTGAGTGGTCCACCTATCAAATTGATGCCTCTCCAACTTAGAGACAAGGATGTCATGTGAGACAGTGTCAAACTCTTTGCACAAGTCCAGGTAGATAACATCTACTGCTTTACCCCTGTTCATCAGTTCCATAGCCCCATCACAGAAGGCCACCAGATTGGTCAGGCACGATTTCCCCTTAGTGAAGCCATGCTGGCTGTCACCAAGCACCTTGTTGTTTTTCATGTGCCTCAGCATGGTTTCCAGGAGAATCTGCTCCAAGATTTTGCAGGCACAGAGGTGAGGCTGACTGGTCTGTAGTTCCATGGCTCATCCATTTTCGCCTTCTTGAAAATGAGGGTTATATTCCCATTTTCCAGTCATCGGGAACCTCACCTGACTGCCATGATTTTTCAAATATGATGGACAGCGACTTAGCAACTTCATTTGCCAGCTCCTCTGGAACCCGCGGATGGATTTCCTCAGGTCTCATGGATTTGTGTACGTTCAGGATCTTAAGATGGTCTCGAACCAGATCCTTTCCTACAGTGGTTCCCTGGTCTTCATTCTCACTGTCCCTGCGTCTGCCTTCCAAGACTTGGGTGCTGTGGTCAGAGCATTTTCCAGTGAAGACTGAGGCAAAGAAGTCATTAAGAACCTCAGCATTCTCTGAATCCAGGGTATCCAGTTCTCCCGATAGCTTCTGGAGATGACCCACATTGTCCCTAACCTGCCTTTTGTTTTCAATGTACCTATAAAATCCCTTCCTGTTATCTTTCTCATCCCTATCCAAGTCTGACTCTAACTATAATAATCAAAACTAATCTAATCTAATCTTATTTTATCTAATCTAATCTAATCTAATCTATAATCTATAATCTATAATGTAATATAATTCCATTAAAATGTACAAATGCAGCCGTAACCGTACAAGCTCCAAAATCTCTTGAATTTATAAGCACACAGTCTTTTTTTCACTCTCCAAATGTAAGACCTTACAATTTCAAAAACTTTCATAAATACACACACTTGTTTTGTCATATCCTGGTCCTTACTGTCATCAGGGATGTTCTTTCCAGTTAAGTCCTTTTTAATTTATTTCAGTTACTGGCTCAGGGACTCACTCCGTATCATTGGCCTATGTTGCGTGTTCCCAGGAGTCCATTCACAAGCTGTTAAAAAGGGATGGTGTTGGATTTAGGAGTCTGAATAAACTAGGGCAGAGATTTCTGCTATGTAGGTAGAACAGCTGGAAACATGAGAAAAAAAAAAATAAATAAAGGATTTACCTGATTTTACAAGCATAAGCTGCATGCAGCTGAAAAATAGGCGAAGAATACTAGTGATGGACTACCTTATATGTTAATGAAAGATGACAAATTTGAAGGTGAAATATTGACTTTTTTTTTTTTTCCAAAGAAATAAAAGAAATTAATGAAAGACTTTCTCATATTAGGAAGCAAAGAAACAGAGTCAAGCCAACAGAGTGCTTCTCCAACAACTTCTTCACTTCCCGTACACTTCTTTTCTGTCTCATTCTCCTTTTCTGTCTTTTCTGGAAGGATGAGCACCATAATAATTTTGTTGTGGTTTTGCAGACATGCACAGCTCTAACCAAAAAACTTTAGAGAACTGGGATGTATTACTGGCGTCTCTGTCTCCATGGTAAGCAATATGTTGGTTGTTATGTCTGAGGAGATACAGAAATAAAATACGCTTCAGTTTGTAGAGGGATCATGGTTCCCTTAATTAAGAGAAGTTAGAGCACAGCTTCTGAGTTTCACCAGGCTCAATTGGTGAAAAATAAACTAAACTGCAGAAGTCTGTCCCTGTGCACAAGCATACACGCTTGGGGTTTTGATTTGTTTTCTAAACAGTAAATACATTGTTTAAAATTAATTTATTGAATGTTTAATGAGATAATATTATGATAAAAAGTGTCCTTTGATGCAGTGTTTTCACCAGTAAAAAATGCTCACGGAATAGTAAGGGAAAACAGCTCACGACTATTGGATGTGGGATCTTCAGAAGTTAACGTGGTGTCGTGGTTTAAGTCCAGCCGGGAGCTCAGAACCACACAGCCGCTTGCTCACTCCTCTGCTTTTTCCTCCCTCTAATCCTGGAGGGATGTGGAGGAGAATCGAAAGAATGTAACTCCCATGGCTTGAGATAAAGAACAGTCCAGTAACTAAGGTATAACACAAACCACTGCTGCTACCACCAATAATAATAATGATAAGGGAAACAAAAAGGGAAGAGAATGCAACCACTCACTACTTGCCAACCGATACAGAGCTCCACCCCAGCAGTGATCTGGGCCTTCTGGTATAGCTACCCCAGTTTATATAGTGGGCATGACATGCTGTGGTATGGAATACCCCTTTGGCTAGTTTGGGTCAGGTGTCCTGTCTCCGCTTCCTCCTAGCTTCCCCTCCTCCTTGTCAGAGCATGAGACTCAGAAAGTCCTTGGTCAGACTAAACATTACTGAGCAACAACTGAAAACTGTGTTATCAGGGTTGTTCCCAGGCTGAAAGTCAAAACCACAGCACTGTACCAGCTACTAAGAAGGAGAAAAATGACTGGTACTGCTGAACTCAGGACACGTGGTCCAATGGAATACTTGAGTACTCTCATCTCCTGCATTGATCAGGTTTTGTATGACTGTAAGCCTAATTTATTTGCAATTCAATTTCTTCATTTTGTTGCACAGAGAATGCTTGCCTGCAGCTGAAAGTTCAGATCATGAATAAGAAACATAACACTCATTGCACATTTTATTATACTTGCAAAGCTCATCAGTGTTCTTAACAAGGTTATCTATCTCACTTTTTTTTTGAAAAAAATATTTTCTAAAAGGTTTCAATAACTCAGCAGTTTAATTGGGATAATACATTGTGCTTTTTTAGCATACTTCTTTTAACAATGTCTTCTAAAAGTTTTTGTACATATGTGTTTTATGATAATGATGTTATTTCATGTCTAGGTACTTGTTGACCCTTCTCCTGTTAGGGGAATAATCCATCTTTCACAGCTATTTGTCATACAAATATGTCAGCTCTTTACTTGATTGCACATTTTGAACAAACACATAGGAGCTCATTTTTAGTGACTAAGAAAATTGTATACACTGCTTATTCTTATTTGTGATTTGACAGATTATTGCCCCCCTGTTTGCATCTTGCCTACTAGCAACATGGTGGTGATTTGTCACAACTACATTTAATGTACAATTAGTAGTCATTTCTGGGCTGTTGCATAAAAGTTTATGGTTTTGAAGAATATTAATGAATAATATTTTTTATATTTTTGTATTCAACTTCAGTTCTTTTCAGAGTTGATTGATACTGGGATAAAAGTAAGTTTACTCAGTTAAACAATGGTTCCAGTGTTTCATTTTAAAATGACATCGGTTTGATATTAAGATTTTCCATTCAAACACGTAATTTACCTTCCCTTTCAATCTTCTTTAAAAAAGATCCAGCTACTATTATGTTCTAAAAATAAATATACAATACCCTAGCACTGTTTCATATCCATTGGCTATGGTTTTTGAAATGAATTATTTTAGAAGCATATTTTAAGAACCACATCTGATGACACTTGCTCTCACTAGCACCTTATTGAATGTTCCTTATTATTACAGGCGAGTTAAACTGCCTCTTGCCATGAATAAGCATGGCAAAATCTGACCCTTCATTTCTGGTACAAATAAAACCACACTTCATCTTATCAGTTCTCCCTGATTTTAATTTGAGGTTTAGACGATAAGAAGGAGGGGAGAGAAAAAAAAAAAAGGAAAAAGGGCTGGGATGAAGACAGCAAATTTCCTTCAGACTTTCTCTCTGCATGGGAGATTTGATAGCAAATACTATAATTTAAAAGTCTGAGTAAATGCAAATGAAAGAGAAACTGGGACATCTGGGTATAAAAGTATATTATGTAGTTCCACGAGGTCCAGTGGTACCTGTGTTGTGTTTAATCAAGTAGAACAGTAGATATTAGACCCTGGTAGACTATTTTGCTTAGCATTCTACAAGTTGTATTTAAATCTCAGTGGTCTGAATGCTAATTAATAGAACAAATTAATCTTTTTGACCCAAAGGAAATTTGCAAGCATGTTATATACAAGGGTATTTATGTAGGCTTTCAGTAGCTCCATTGCAAAGACTGAATAAGAGACATTTGTCAGGCCCATATAAAAAATACGAGGAACCAGGTTTTAATCAGTGAGGCTATTTAGATTGTTAGAGGAAGGCTACCAATCAACCCAGTGTCAAAACAGCCCGACATCTCAGAGGAGATTATTTTCTCAGAAGAAAAAATAATTATCGTCATTGAAGCTTGTAAATTTATGCAGTTCTCTACAAGTTTTCCTAATTTTTCCAGAGATTTTCCTAATGTGTTTTGTTAAAAGAAGACAAGGAAAATAAGTTTATAGTGGATGCCAAATGAAAAGGAGATGTGAATGTGAAGGAAAGGAAAATACATTCTGTTTTTTGAGAAACAAACTCAAAAAGTGAGGGGCTTGTGGGAGAGAATGAGAGTTATTGGGAAATATTCCAAAATAAGTTTTTTTAGTTGATATGCATTGGGTTGGTGGGGCTCATGGAGCCACATCGTGGAGCTCTGTAGAGCAGAAAGGAAACGTATTTTCAGAGACATAGGGCTTTGAAAAATATTTTATCATAGAAAAAATTTTGGAACACTCTGTTTGAATTAAATTTCCTAGAGAATAAGAAAAAAATTCCCAAATAAATGTCCACCTCATAAATACACTAAGTTTGGATTTGAAGCCCTGCTCTCCAAAGACACAGCCTTGCCTGTTTTGCTCGTGTAAAGTTTCACGTGGTAATAAAAAATGTTGGTTTTACCTTCAATTATATTCCTTGCTTTTCACAAATGCATGACTTTCATGACTACTCATTGGTTCTCAGGAAGAGCTGGTCAGATTATTTATTGTTTATCTGATCATTTCAGAAATAAGAACAGAAGTCCTGAGACTTCTGCCACCAAGCAAAAATTCTGGTGTGAGTGGGTACTTCGCTCAGACATGGACCAGCAAGAGATGTGGCATAGCAAACACAAGGCAGAAAATACAGTATAAAGCGATCTTTGTATTCAGATCTACTGTTGTACTTTAACATTTTGTTGCCTTTACTGCTGTCAGCTTTTCTAAGTGCAGTTGCAAAGTTTATTCAAGTATTGTCCTGCCTCAGCATTAGAGCTGTGCAATTGGCCAGTTGTAAGATCACTTTGACAGATCTTTTTTCCTTTCCTGAGGATCTTTGAGCATGAAAGCTGTGTTAGACTTACTGGCTGCAAACCATGGTAATAACAAAGGCAGATCCATGCAGTGGTGAATATCTTTTCTCTACCATCTGTGCTCTGATCCAAGTTGACTGGTTTTGTCATCCCCTAAATATGTGGGATTCTCATCTCTGACTGGTTATAACATGATAGCTACAAGTTTTAACTTCCTTCCTGCCATTGTTACTTCAGTGCAATACAGAACAGATATATCTTAGCACCGTTTGGCACTCTGCCCTCGATCTTGCATGCAGGCATGTTGCCTAGCTTTCCTTTTTTACTTTGTTTTCAGGATCAGCAAGGAAAAAAGTTTTGCCCTTCAGGTTGGATGTCAAGAGAGACTGTGGAAATTCTCACATACATGATTAAGACATTCTTTTAAATAAAAAATTCTACGTTTCTCACTGGAAAAGAAAGAGGTTAAGTAAGGACACTTTACTATAAACACTGAATCTCTGCAACCCAAAGCATGATAGTGTCTATCCAGCTAGCCAATGTTTACAGCTGACCAGGTTTTTAAAAAATCTTGCAGTCTTTTTGACCTGAATAGATGTGTACTGGTGATTGTGAGCATCCATAATTGGCACATGAGGACACTGCCCGCCCTGAGAAGAGATGTAACATAGAAACAGCCTGCCTGAAGAGTCTTCAATTCCCTCTCTGACCTTATGAGTGTCTGTCTAAAAATGTCAGGGGTTGTGATTTACATCAGTAAAAATGCAATCAGGAACGCAGCTCAATGTAACATCTACAGTATGACCAGTAAGAAAAAGGGTAAGAACCAATAATCAGCTAATTTTAAGTTTTTCCTACTGAACTACACTCATATGTAATTTATTGCTAACTGTTGAGAACTATTCTCTTTCTGATGCTTACAGGCAAAAGAAAAATGCAAGTGCTTTTTTATTTTCTAAGATTGGCAGGGAAACCAATTGGTCTGGATTCTCACCCTCCTGAGAAAACCATATCCAAAGATGAATAACAGTTTATATCATGGGGGGTGAGAGGGTGGAAGGGGAGGAAATCACAGATGGCATTTACATTGGTCATATCTTTCTTACAACCATGCTAGCTGAATCCTACTTTAAGCTGTATACCCACGTATACAAGTATAGTCTCTTCTTTTCCTCCAAAAATGTGATCCTTCTGAGTGGTGCAAAATGCTAACTGTATCCCCCAAAACTTTAAATGAAGTGCTGCGTCGTTAAAACACCACCACTTTCTTCCATTTTGTTTGAGAGACTGCAACATGCAAAATAACGATTTTTTTTTTTTTAATTTTGCTTCTTTTGACTGCCTCAATCAAGTAAGATTAATCTTACTTAATTATATACCACACTATTATTTAACTCCCTAGTTTCCCATGACAGATAGGTGTCTGGCTGCAGCTCTAGCAACAGAGTCTGCTCGGGTAACAAAAAAAAATACACCACTCAGCAGTGGTGGCACAAAAGCAGTCATTCATGGTATGGAGCTCATCAGTCAAGCAAGCATTTTTGCAAGGCATTTTCATCATTATTACTACCTGAAGACTCTGCCATAACAGAATGCAGCAAAATAATTAAACTGAGCAGACTTTTAAAGTACATGATAATTAACTTTAACTTCCTTCAGTATTAGCCTATAAGAGGGACATAATTTGAAATAATTGGGCATTGGAGACCTCTAGAAGTTCATCAACTCATCCATTTCCTACTGCTTTGCCCTCACTGAACACTTATAACCCTCAGAGACCTGCCTGAACTCTGCTACTGATACTAGCCTTTCACAAGCATGTGTTCTGGTGCTGCATTTCTACAAAAAGCAGGAACATCACATTAGAGTCAAGTAATTTACACAGACGAAAACAAAGGACATTGAGGTTTACAGGGCACCATCAGGATGAAAATCTCATGTAAAGCAACTGAACAGGCAGGATTCGTTCAATCCGGGAAAATAATCTGCACTTGCGCATAGAAAGAATGAAAAAAAATGGATGTTCATTTAAAAAGAAGCATGGCAAGTAACTCTTCACACATTGAGCAGTACACTTTTTTAAAATGCTTCTAACTCCTCCACACCTTGTTCTCTAGTCCTACAGACACCAAAGATAATTTTGTTAATAAAGTTTATGATTTTATAAAATTTATAGCTTTCAATCTTTGCTGCAAGAATACTGTGTTTTAAAACAGATGCACTATACTGTGGTCATTACTCTCCCCAGGAAGAGTAGTAACCTTTTTATCCTTCCTATTCCTGGGAAAGTTATTTTCCTTTTAAAAGTCCTTGGATAGCACTTTTGAACCTCTTGAAAAGGAGGTAAAAAACACTAACAACCACCAGTGCAGACAGACCAGTTTGAGGAAACCAGATATGCCTTGAATATGCAGGCAAAAAAAAACCCAAACCAGAAAGCATTAGCCTGTCTGTTGACACTAACTATTTCAGCATCTCTCACATTAGGTTCCAGTGTAATTATTCTTTTTTAAACTGAAAGAGGGGAGATTTATGTTAGATACTAGGAAAAGCTTCTTCACTCTGAGGGTGGTGAGGCCCTGTCCCAGGTTGCCGAGAGAAGTGGTGGCTGCCCCATCCCTGGCAGTGTTCAAGGCCAGATTGGATGGGGCTTGGAGCAACCTGGTCTAGTGGAAAGTGTCCCTGCCCCTGGCAGGGAGTTGGATCTGGATGAGCTTTAAGGTCCCTTCCAACCCAAACCAGTCTGTGATTCTACAATGCCATGATTCTTTTCAAGCAACCACAATTTACTCATTAATTCGTGCATGTGTTGCCTCAAAAAGCTTAGTGGTATCCTGCTTGTTATGCATGCAGCGTAACTCTTTCCTGTACCCAAATCACTAATTCAATGGATTACTAGCTTCCCAAATCACTCATGTATCTTCTAACATTTGTACAGCCACCTACTCCAAATCAACACTCTGAGCCCAGAAGAAATGCGATACATGGCCCCTCAGCTCTGAAGATGGGGAATGACATACTGGTTTACTGCGTTGTTGTTAAATTTTGACAAAGACAGGCTTCTGGATATATTTGTCATGAAGTGTGAAAAGAACAACTGAAAAGAAAAAAGTTCCCAAGTTTGGAAATGCAATTAGTGCAATTTTTTAAGCAATTCATGTGTATGGCCACAACCTGAAGCAGTCTTCACACCCATTCTGAATTAATTCCTCTTAGGATGAACTGGCTTCAAAGCAGGACATTGCACAAAGGAAGCATTGATGTTCTACAGAGCTGACCATAGAGATGTGGCTTTAATTTATGCAGCATCTGCATCTCTTATAGTTGTTGCACAACACCTGGTCTCCTTATTGTTTGCCTTGTTTTCCCCTTCCCTACCAAGTACATACCATTCCCAAAGATGACTTCATTCCTGTGTGCTTCTTTCCCTGATTTCACTTACATACCTAACTTAGCTTCTGTAAGAAGCTGCTTAAAGTGTCTCCTATGTCCACCAGAGCCAATGCAGCCGGCTCCAAGACGGACTCACTGCTGGCCAAGGAGGAGCCCATCACTGATGGTGGCAGCCCCCCTGGGAGAACACAATTGAGGGGTGTGGGGTGGGAAACTGCATTATGGCAACTGTAGCCTGAGAGTGAAGTGAAAATATGTGGGAGAAACAGCTCTGCAGACCCCAAGGTCAGTGCAGAAAGAAGGGAAGATTCACTTCAGGCACTGGAACAGAGATTTTCCTCTAGCCCATAACGCAGACCATGGTGGAGCAGATATCCCCCTGCAGCCCATGAAGGATCCCAAGCTGGAGCAGGGACATCCCCGAAGGAAGCTGTGACCTTGTGTGTAGTCTTTGCTGGAGCAGGCTTCTGGCAAGACCTGTGGTCCTGTGGAGAGAGGAGCCAATGCTGGAGCAGCAGAGGAGTATGAGGAGTCCTCCCTGGGAAGGAAGGAGCAGCAGAGACAACGTGTGATGAACTGATCACAACCTCTATTCCTATCCCCCTGCACTGCTGGAGGGAAGGATGTGGAGAATTCAGGAGTGATGCTGAGCTCAGAAAGAAGGGAGGGGTGGGGGAAAGTGCTTTTAAAATTTGGCTGAATTTCTCTTTATCCTACTCTGACTTCATTCATAATAAATTAAACTAACTTCCCCAAGTTGCAACTGTTTAATTAATTATTGTTGAATGATCTCCCACTTTCCTTGTCTTGACCCATGAGCCTTTTGTATTATTTTCTCTCCCCTTTCTAGTTGATGAGAGGAGCGATAGAGCAGCTTCGGTGCCTCCAGCCAGGGCCAGCCTGCCACAGCCCTACAGGTAAATATAACCAGAGTTAAAAATGAAGATGTTAAAAAGTAACAAACACTACTTATTTTGTTTGTTTGTTTGGTGGGTTGGTTTTTGTGTTTAGGCAAGGAATGAGAGTGTGAAGAAGGTTTTTTCAGTTTACAGATGTTCTTACACATTAAGAAATCTTACACCATTCATAATCTAAGGATAACATTACTGTGTTCTTGAAGGTGACATGGTCTAGGGTGAGGCCACCCTGCCCATGATGGAGGGATTGGAACTACATGATCCTTTCCAACCCTAGCCATTCTATGATTCTATTATTCTACAAGGTCATGAAAAGACAGTTAAGTCAGTGTTGTGGTTTAAGTCGCTAACTCACGAATGTCGCTCACTCACTCACTCCCCTCTTTCTTACCCCAGTCCAGAGGGGATGGGGAGGAGAATCAAAAGAATGCAACTCACACAGGTTGAGATAAGAACAGTTTAGTAACTAAGGTATAACACAAATCACTACTGCTACCACCAATAATAATACAAGAGAAATACAAGGAAAGAGAATACAATGGTTCACCAAGCCCGACCCAGCCAGTGCACCCCCAGCAGTGAACCCCCCCAGTACCAAAAACCTGACCATGCCGTGCACCCCCAGTCCACCATCACCACACCTTTCCGGGGCTCTGCTCTCCGTCTTCACATCCTGGACATGACGTGCTGTGGTATGGAATAACCTCTTTGGTCAGTTTGTGTCAGGCTCCCTGTCTCTGTTTCCTCCCAGCTTCCCTCCTCCCTGGCATAGCATGAGGCTCAGAAAGTCCTTGGCCAGACCAAAACATTGTCAATCAGTAACTGAAAACACTGCTGTTATCAGCATTGCTCCTGCAGCACACAGTGCTGCACCAGCTACCAAGAAGGAGAAAAATGACTGCTGCTGCTGAACCCATGACAGTCAGTACTTCTGAGCCAAGAAAATCTCTAGAGTCTGAAGCAGACTCTGAAGCAGACCAAGGGTTTGCTAGGACTAGTAGAAAGCCAGGCCCTGAGGCTTTCTGTCAATTTCAAAATCCCATCTCATGCAGATTTCCTATTTCAACCCAACTGCACCAAACAGGGAATGTGCACTTGGACTTCCATACAGAACCTCAGAGTCCTCTACAGCATGACCTCATCTCTCAGTCTCATGCTTTGGAAAATACTTCTCACAGTTCCCCAATGCCTCACTCACCAGTACCTCTGGAGAGGAGATGTCTGCAGCTGAGTCCCATAAAGACACTAACTGTACCACCAGCAACAGCCTTTAACTGGGATTTAGGAAATGAGTCTGGGATAAATATTTCTTCTTCTTCTCATTCTGTACTTTGTATTGAGATATCTGCCTTTCTTTTAGAAGTGAAATGAAGCCTTTTTAGTCTCATTTGAGCATCATGTTCACTTACCTTCTGGATACCTTTTTTTTTTCCATTAATGTTGCTTGCAAGATTTGCCTATTTTACAGACTTGAATTTTTATAGTTGGTTGATGTTGGACACCGTGGGTGAGTCCTCTGTAAGCTGTTGTGCAGTGCATAAGGAAGCTGATTTTCTGCCTGGTAATATAGAGCAGTAGCTTAATTTGGGTGTTTTGAATTCCCCTCTTCAGGAATTTATCTCCCTACCTGTGTAAGGTACTGGGGCACTGCCACTGCCCAGCGCCTCCAGGGCCTCTCCATATCCTGCTGATGGCACAGAACCCTGTTTCATCCCAGCCTAGGGCAATCAGTCCCTGATCCAGAGACACCATGAGTATACTAATTCTCCTTCTTCCTCCTTACTACTGCAGTTCTCAGATCATTGCAGTGTAACTTCTCATCTCTGAAAGAAAGTTAATCTGTTTATGACTATAGCCCATTGGGAAAAAAACACCTTAAATTGTGTAATTGAGTGAAGCATTGGGCCAAGAGGAAAAATGCTTTTTTGAATAAAAAATAATATTCAACTAATTGGTAAGTTCTAAGTCTGGATTTATGGGAAAGAAGTCTGTTCAGTCCACTCCATGAGGCTTTTTCCATCAGGACCGGGATAAATCATAATATTAGCAATCAGTTCTGAATCCTGCAATCTATTGAGATTTGGCCTCTGCAGCTGTTGTCTGACTCTGTGTTGATGAGCAAGTGCTAATTTCATCACTTTCACAAGTCTTCAGAATGACTTCAGTGAACTAAATCAGGAATTTTATTATGCATCGAAACTGTAGCACATTTATAAAGAGCTATGCTGCAGAAATGAATGTCAGCTTTGAAATGTGTAGTGCCATGTTTTGTAACGTGTATGGAAAGCCTTTCCAGTAGTTGTATTACTTAATCCTGTGTATTTTACATGTCCAGTACAAAACACATTCTTGCCTATTCATTCAGCTTGTTCAGCAGCATATGTTAAATTAATTTTTCTTGTCCTTTATTCACAAAATGGATCACTCTTTTTCTCTGCTGAAGTTATTGATTTATCTTTTTCCTCTCCCAACTATCATTTTCATGAATTATGTGGTGCATTCTCTCAGACGTATCTGCAAACAAGTTCCTGCATTTTAGAATGTGTACTCATCAGCTAATGATGCAAAAATTGGGTGCTTATGCATGTACACCTATCTCACAGATCATAAAATCACAGAATGGTTAGGTCTGGGCAGGACCTTAACATCATCCAGTTTCAACATCCCTGCCATGGTCAAGGGCACCTTCCACTAGGCCAGGCTGCTCCAAGCCTTGTCCAACCTGGGCTTGAGCACTGCCAGGCATGGGGCAGCCACAGCTTCTCTGGGCAACCTGTTCCATGGCCTCACCACCATCACAGGGAAGAACTTCTGCTTAGGAGCTCATCTAAACTTCACCTGTTTAAGTTTAAACCCATTACCCCTTGCCCTATCACTACAGTCCCTCATGAAGAGTCCCTCCCCAACATCCCCATAGCCCTGCTTCAGATACTGGAAGGCTGCTAGGAGGTCTCCACGCAGCCTTATCTTCTCCACGCTGAACAGCCACAACTTTCTCAGCCTATCTTCATGAGGGAGGTGCTCCAGCCCACTGATCAGTCTTGTCGCCTTCTCTGGACTTGTTCCAACAGTTCTATGTCCTTTTTATGTTGAGGACACCAGAACTGCACACAACACTCCAAGTGAGGTCTCATGAGAGCAGAGTAGGGGCACAGGATCATCTCCTTCAACCTGCTGGTTATGGTCTTTTTGATGCAGCCCAGGATACAGCTGGCTTTCTGGGCTGTGAGTGCACACTGAAGCCAGCTCATGTCCATCATCTCACCACACAACACTCCCACATCCTTCTTTGCAGGGCTGCTCTGAATCTCTCCACCCAACCTGTAGATATGCCTGAGATTGCCCCAACCCAGGTGTGGGACCCTGCCCTTCACTTTGTTAAACTCTATAGAGTTGGCATTGGCCCATCTCTCCAGCTGGTCCAGGTTCCTCTGGATCCCATCCCTTCCTTCCAGTGTATCAACTGAACCACACAGCTTGCTGTCATTTGCAGACTTGTGGATGGTTCATCAATCAAAGATGTAGAATAGGGTCAGTCCTGACACCAGCCCCTGAGGGACACCACTCATTACCTGTCTCCAGTCAGACGTTGAGCTGTTGACTGCAACTCTTTGCATGAAGCCATCCAGCCAATTCTTTATCCACTGGGTGGTCCATCCATCAAATTGGTGTCTCCCCAGTTCAGAGACAAGGATGTCATGCAAGACAGTGTCCAACACATTGCCCAAGTCCAGGTTGACCATGTCAACTGCTCTGCCTATGTCTATCCTATGTCTATCGGTTCCATAGCCCCATCGTAGAAGGCCACCAAATTGGTCAGGCAGGATTTTCCCTTAGTGAAGCCATGTTGGCTGTCATGAACCACCTCATTGTTTTTCATATGCCTTTACATGCTTTACAGGAGAATGCGCTCCAAGATTTTACCAGGCACAGAGGTGAGACTTACTGGCTTGTAGTTTCCTGGGTCTTCCATTTTCCCTTTCTTGAAAATGGGGGTTATAGTTCCCTTTATCCAGTTTTTGGGGACTTCACCTGACTGCCATGATTTTCCAATTATGATGGACAGTGCCTTAAAAACATCATTTGCCAGCTCCTTCAGAACACACAGATGGATTTCATCAGGTCCCATGGACTTGTGTACATTCAGGTTCCAAGAATGATTGCGAACATAACCTTTCCTACAGTGGGCCTAAGGTCTTCATTTTCAGTCCTTGCATATGTCTTTCATGACTTGAGTGGTGTGGCCAGAGCACTTGCCAGTGAAGATTAAGGCAAAGAAGTCATTAAGAACCTCAGCCTTTTCTAAAGCCAGGGTAGCTAGTTCTCCCATTTCCTTCTAAAGAGCGCCGACATTATCCTTAGTCTGTCTTTTGTTTGCTACGTACCTATAGAAGCCCTTCCTGTTATCCTTGACGTCCCTGGCCAGGCTCAGTTCTAACCGGGCTTTTTTTGGATGGCCGCACGCAAAGAGTTGTGGTCAATGGCTCAGTATCCAGCTGGAGACCAGCAACAAGTGGTGTCCCTCAGGGATCTGTGTTGGGACTGGTCTTGTTCAACATCTTTGTCGGTGACATGGACAGTGGGATTGAGTGCTCCTTCAGCAAGTTTGCCGATGACACCAAGCTGTGTGGTTCGGTTGATACTTTGGAGGGAAGGAATGCCATCGAGAGGGACTTTGACACACTTGTGAGGTGGGCTGATGCCAATCTGATGAAGTTTAACAATGTGAAGTGCAGGGTTCTACACCTGGGTCGTGGCAATCCCAGACACAGCTACAGGTTGGGCAGAGAAGAGATTCAGAGCAGGCCTTGCTGAGAAGGACTTGGGGGTGCTGGTTGATGAGAAACTTAACATGAGCTGGCAGTGTGCACTTGCAGCCCAGAAAGCCAACCGTGTCCTGGGCTGCATCAAAAGGAGTATGACCAGCAGGTCAAGGGAGGTGATCCTGCCCCTCTACTCTGCTTCCCTGAGACCTCACTTGGAGTACTGTGTGCAGTTCTGGTGTCCTCAACATAAAAAGGACATGGAAGTGTTGGAACAAGTCCTGAGGAAGGCCATGAGGATGATGAGGGGACTGGAGCACCTCCCATATGAAGACAGGCTGAGAAAGTTGGGGCTGCTCAGCGTGGAGAAGAGAAGGCTGTGTGGAGACCTCCTAGCAGCCTTCCAGTACCTGAAGGGAGCCTATAGGGGTGCTGGGGAGGGACTCTTCATGAGGGCCTGTAGTGATAGGAGAAAAGGGGTAACAGGTTCAAACTTCAACAGGGGAAGTTTAGACTGGATACAAGGAAGAAATTTTTTAGTGTAAGGGTGGTGAGGCACTGGAATGGGTTGCCCAGGGAAGCTGTGAATGCCCCATCGCTGGCGGTGTTGAAGGCCAGTTTGGAGAGAGCCCTGTGTGGCATAGTTTAGTGTGAGGTGTCCCTGCCCCTGGGAAGGAGGTTGGAGCTAGATGATCTTAAGGTCCTCTGCAACCATAACTATTCTATGGTTCTATGATTTTATGATTCTATGATTCTTTTTCCTCACCAGCTTCTTGTCCATCCATGGAGGTCTCCTTGCATTTTTGCCCCCAAAATGTCTTGAATTTTCTTACTTTATTTTAAGAAATCTTGGTTTGTTATCAAAAGATATATTCTTAAAAAATTATACTTAGATCTTGTACCATGATTTCTTTTTTTCTACCATTCCTAAAATAAAGAAGTGCTTATAATACTGTCAATACTTAATTTATTGGTTTTTGTATAATAGATTTTCAAAATAATTTAATTTTCAATAATGTAGCATTGTAAAATTCTAATTTATTTCTAGTTAAAATGCAGGCCTGGAAAGAAACTTACAGATAAACTTAACAAATATACAGTTGAACCATCAATAACTTTGCATATAAAGCTATTTAAGAGCTAAGAGTATGAAACAATTCCATATTGGTGGAAAATTAAAACGCTGTATTACTGGATCTCAGTTCCCTTGGTATTCTCCACACTGCAATAGGCTATGCAAAGTTAAATTTACTGAAACGTATTAAAAAAAGATCAACAGGAGGCAGTTTCAGAAAAGAAATCTTATTTTTTAGTCAGCCATATGGAAAAATGAAACTATGACTTATTTCATAGCATATAAAAAAATTAGAATTTTTGGAATCAATTACTGTTTCTCTTCGGTCCATCTCACTCATTACAGCTATGGTGGGCTATGACAGGGAAATATGGAGAAACAGTCATGGTGAGAATGAAGATGCAATAATTTAAGCTGGTGTTGCTGCTTGCTCTTTTGATGTGAAAATGTAACTTATACTTCACAGAATCACAGAATCACAGAATGGTTTGGGTTGGAAGGGGCCTTAAAGCTCATCTGGTTCCAAACCCCTGTCGTGTTCTTCTAGACCAGGTTGATTCAAGCCCCGTCTAACCTGGCCTTGAGCACTTGAACACTGCCAGAGATTGGGCAGCCACAAGTCCTTGGTTTTTCCCAGGTATGCTAATACTTTCCCATATTACTACTTTCTTACTTTTGGTTTCTTCCCCTTTCATGAACAAAAGTGAACAAGTGTAATAATTCAAAATTTCAATTTCAATATAAACTTCCATATTTCATGCAATTTAATTTCTGATCTGCACTGTTTTACAGTTCTTTGGACAATTTTGGCAAAGATAAAAAGAAGTAGTTGGCAAAAAAAAAAAAAAAGGTAAGAGCTGTTTATTTTTTTTTAATTGACCTATTCCATTTGGCTATAACTGTAATGGCATATTATAAGAACACAGTAGCAGCTCTGCAGGCCAAAAGACCTGTTTTTGAAGGCAAATACTTTTTATATCATAACAATACTTAAGCATTTCAGTGGATTATAGTCTATTATAGCTGAAGTGGTAAAGGATAATTATAGTTTTGAAATTAAAAATAGACTCTCATAGACTTCAGCTGAGTTCAACTATATCCTTTGTGAAACTTACATTTTGGCAGCTTTTAGATTTTGCTGGAATCTTTTTTGCCTTATCAAACTAGTTAGGTATTAAACCTATGTCAACAAAACATTGTTCTTTGAACTATTCCTTTCCAATTAAGAGAGTCTCTCATCCTTAACAAATAATTTCTTATCTATCTGTATTTCTTTCATGTTATCACAACTAAGTGCCAAAGCAGGACAATAATATTTGCTGAGAAGTCATGTGAGACTCAGAGAAAAAAAAAAAAAAAAAGGAAAATGCAGCAAGTAGAGCAAGTTTTTCAGCTGTTGAGTACATAAGTGTAGCTCTTCTGTGGCTGTATTGAGATGAAGTTTTTCTGAGCTGAAATATCATAACAAGAATTTATGTCAGTAGATAGAACAACTTCCTTTGGCATTTTGTGGTCTTTCATTTTCATTACAAAAAGCTTTTCTGATTCATTCTGGATTTTTAAAAATGTTGTCTATGGAATTATAGCTTTTCATTTCTTAAAAAAGAAAAAAAAAAGAAAAAAAAAAAGCCCTGCCTTGAATTGCTGTCTAAACTACTATTCTAATGGTTGATTAACGTTTTTACAGTAATTTGAAGAAACAGAGCTTTATAAGCACCATTAATAAAGACTGTTTGGTTGATACAGCTTTCTAGAGGTTAAAACTGAGTGCTGATCAATACAAAGTGTTCTTTAAATTTACCTTATTTCTGTATAGTAATAGAACCTGGAAAATAAATTCCTCAGTTTATAATGAACTTTAAAAGAAAATTCAAGATGTACCACTGGAAAAAGTGAGCTAACATTCACAAAAACTTTGTGTAACAGCTGTGTTTGGAAAAGAAATTTAAAATATTACTCAGTTGTTTGGATGCAAGTTTATAGTCTATGTGCATCTCCATTATAAAGTAAATACAAATTTTTATTAATGATTGTGTTTTGCTTTAGGAACCTAAAGTCTGGAAAAGCCATAACTTCCTCCATTTTACTGATATATTTCTTACCATTTCGGGAACTAAAGTATTTCAGGGAACATGACAGAGTGGAAATGAGATAAGAGTGCACATTTCATTTGACTCCGAGAATTCGAAATCTAATGGAGGTTAGAACACCAGCTAGCATTGTGGTTCCAAAACTAACCACTGCACAAGTTTGGTAGCCTAATTTTGGAAAAATTAGGAGATGAGTAACTCAATTATCCTCTTAGCTAACACAAGGTGCATATATCATGCTACAAAACCATGGAGAAGCTGCTATCCATTGATTCACTAGAATGCAATATATTTTCTTGCGGAACATTTTGACATATAAGGCTGCATTCTCCATGTGTGCGCATATTCTGTGTGTGCATAGGTAAAGGTTGTTGTTTATGTCTTTCATGGCACAATTGATGGGATTGGATCACCTACCACGTAGAATTTATTGAAAGTTGGGAGCATTTCCTTCTCTTTTCATGAAACCTAGAATGATAGCAGGATGCCATTGAAAGTCATGGTAGTAATAGTTAACATACTTTAATATCTCTTGATAAAAGTTATGATATCAGGTACTTAGAAGTTAAAGTTGCACACATGTAGGTTGGGAATAAAGTATGGTTTTTATTAACAAGAGCAAGATTAACTAAATAAGAACTTTCCAAGGTTGAGGTGAGATCTTGTAAGTATTTAAAACAAGATTAGATATCTTTGCAACTGAAAAAAAACCTCACAACTCATTTGTAGAGTCAAAGGATTATTCTTAGAATTGTTAATTGTTGAAGTTGGAAGGGATATGTGTGGATGTTTAGATCATCTTTCCTACTGAAACAGTCAGCTAGAGCATGTTTTTCACAACTATTCCAGTCAGGGTTTTCATATCGCCAAGAATGGAGTCTCCGCAAGCTCTACAAGCAATTATTTCAAAAATCTTTACAAGAAAAATTAGTTTCTTATGTTAAGGTAGAATTTCTTACATTTAAATTTGTGCCCATTGTCTTTCATCCTGGATACAATTAACTCTGTCTTCTTTTCACTCACCCACAGCATTAGGCATTTAATACATTGACAGATTTGGTTATGAGATAAATCAAGTTACCAAAAACCTCCACTTCAGGCTGCTAAAAATTTAAGTCACTGTTTCTTGGGAATTTTGAAAATAATTCAATTCCAAGTCAAATGGACTGAAATCAAGCAGGAAAGTAACAAAATTCTCTTGCAAATGGAATTCTAGATTTTTAGCAATGAGTACTCTGTTAAAAAATGCAGTAACTGTAATTTGGGAAATACAAATCTGTGTGTGGGGAACAGCTAGAATTTAGGCAAAGATGATTTACAGCTATGACTTGCTTTTTTGTCTAAGCATTGCTTGATCTTCTGTACATAGTAAGTAGCTCAATAATACATAGATATAGATCAATATAGAGATAAAAAAAAAAAAAAAGACATTCTGTCCTACTGGATTTCAATTACACTATACAGAAAGGGTTGATTTATTTTCTTCCCACTGAAAATAAATATAAGCTCCTCTGTGGATTAGAAGAAAAATAGGTTCAAAGCCACAGTAACCTGAAACAAGTTCTACAACCTCTGCAATTTTGTGATACACCAAGAGAATTTGGTTTCTTTCATGTGCTGTCTTGATTTTGCAATCCTAGAAGGTCAGTAAAAATAGATTAAAGTCCAACTCCTTTATGTTGCAAAGTTTCCTATGGTAACACACAGTATTTAGAAAGTCTATCAAGTAAACTTGCATCTGTGATACTCCTGTCAATAGGTATATCTTTTTCAATTTTTTCCAATACAAATTGTTTCTTAGATGCAGCATAATTTAGATATACACAGTATAGACTGTTATCAAATATTCTGAAAACCGACAGTAAGCACCTGAAGAAACACAGGATGAGACCATTTAAATTTACACATTTTATAATCAGCTAAATACATTTGAAGCTACAGAAGTTAAGAGCTGTTTATTCTTTTAAGGCTGCCATTCTAAGATGCCTGAGAACTTCTAGAGGTAAACATTTATTTTAATTTTCCTTGAAGTATCTGTTCATTTTCAAGAATTTGGTTCAATAACTGTATCTAAATTGACATGCCAGGAAACATGACAGAATCAATTTTCACTAGCTTTATTTAAAGTTATTTAGAAGCCCAAAAGAAATCAGTTGCGTATATACACTTTAAATGTCAGTAAATGTAAAATGAAAGTAAATGAATTTTTGATGACATCAGAAAAGTCATCATTTATACATTAGTTATATTAGAAAATCACCCAGTAAGTCCCACTCTATGTTATAGCCTGTAAGCGTTCCTATTAGAAACAGTGATATTTCACGTCTCAAAAGGTCTCTCTGGTTCATGGAATTTTTTTTCTTAGACAAATTTTGAAAAGTATTCTCCATTTGCAGGGATAAAGAAACATAAATGCATGGTGTTTTTTTTCCATATACCTCTAGCTAATGCTGAGTTATTTTATTTTCTGCAATGAGCACTTGTTGGCATCTAGCCTATGCACAATGTAATAATATTCATAATTAAATAATTAGTGAAATGGGATATTCTGAGTAAAAATATGGAATGATGGATAGGTAATGCATGTAGATATTACTTAGAGAGAACCTTCACTGAGGTTTATTATGATTTTTAAATACAATCAAAATAGAATGAAATATCATTTCTCACTATTATGCATACATTTGTTTCTGTTTCTGTGGCTTCCTATATGAAGCTTATTAAAGCAGAGATCTTGCTCCATTTCCTGTCTGTTTTATATGCTACTGGACCTACAAGTAGTTTGTCCCAAAGGAATAAAAAAGTGACATGTATTTTTTAAAGTGCTTTTATACATGTAAGTCCCCCTTAACACTCCTTCATAAAGGAGCTTCTTTGAACACTGGGAAGAATAACAGGTATTTTATGGTTTTTTTTTTTGAGCACAAATCCTAGAACATACACATCTATAATGATGTTTTTAACAAACCTTAAAATTTATATTTTGGACTAATGAAGAATGTCAATGGATTATCATGGACTCGTAATTCAATGTCCCTTCCTCTGGTGAAGCTTTAAGGTCCACTCCGGACAGGTATCATATACCCAAACCCAGAAAAAAAAAAGCCTTCAAATGAAAATATGAAGTAATATGAAGTTTCTGTAATCAACTATTACCTCTGTGCTAAAATTCCTGTCTTAGAAGAGTTGCAAAGGTGAAAATACTATAGGCCAATTAGGAAAGTAGGTGAAAATGTTGAACTGTTTTTGGCAGGACAGTTTGACAGAACAGCTGCAGTAGCTTCAGCAATATTTGTGATGTGTTCTCCGCCCAATTTTTCCTTTTTTAAAAAAAAAAATCCTGCACACCAGAATATAGAAAGTACCCACTCTCAGTTTTCCAATAAGTAAAATTACTTCTCTGTTAGTATCTACTAATTTCTTGTGATATCAATGTTTATTAGCACAAAAATGGAAGAACATTTTCATATTGCTTGCATGACCTGAATCCTTTAAAGGGCCTGATTTCTATTATATTCTTTCTCTTTATATGAGTGTAGGCACATTCCTTTTACCTACATGTGTATCCTTGCATTTAACTAATTTTGTTTGAGTCATACACAGAATCTAAAGTAATAATCTGGACTACCTTTCTCTATTGATTTTGCTTTGATTTATCTAGATAGCAATATTAGCTTTCTGTTGAGATACAGGGCTGTGGTGCACAAGGTATTTTGGAAAAGGGCACTGGCTTCCAAACTTATAAGTACTATATGAATGAAAATACTACCTTGCTATTAGGACAAAGGCTGAAGCAAAGCTGCCCTTCTGCACATAGTAATTAAGGGAAATTAGGCCTGGATATATGGGAGATCTGTGGATTATAATCAAAATGTATATTGAAGCCTGCTTTAATAATCATAGTGTGTCATGATATGTGGCTTTCTATCTTATTGTATTATGGTAAAACATAATCTTTTTGCTGTACAATTCTGAAAGATTAAATGGTTAGTTTCTTTTCCTCTGTGAGGGAAAAAGTCACCTAAAGAAAGAATGAGATTATGCAGTACAACCTAGCAGTGGAAGGTTAGGCTACTTCCTCCTTAACTGGACTGAACAAAATTTGTGTGTCAGGTGATGGCAGAGATGAAGCCATATGCATGAGATATATCCATAAGACATGAGATTTAGATATTTGCCTGTATGCAAAGGCTCAGGTTATCACCTCACTTCTGTACACTTAAGAGAGATGCAGAGAGATGGAAGAATGTTCCAACTGAATGATGGATCATGCCAACTTTGCAGAGCTACTGCTTTGGCAGGGAAAGCATGAGGCAGGCTGATGAATCTTCTCCTTTGCTTGTGCTCCACTGTGTAACTCATTCCTAATATAAGAAGAAAAACCTGAAGCAAGACCATTCGCAATGATACTTCTAGGTATATACCATGAGACGTATCTTACTGGTTTCGTTCCTCTACTGATGCTCTCTACCATATTGAAGTCAAGGGAGAATCACTGATATTTCTGCATGTGCATGTCATTTCATGTTCCATGTTATTTTTCTTTACTGTGTTTGTGGCTGGGGTGAAGTAAAGTTTTGCTGCATACAAGCCAGGTAAAAGAAAATGTGTTCAGGAACTAGCACAGGGTTTTGAAGTCCTACCTTAGCTTCCCGCTCCTATCACAATTCATGATATTGAGCAAACTGAATAATAATCAGGTCGTTGGTGGAATTTCAGGGCAAAGGTTCAGAAGTACTGCTTCCACAGTATAGAGGGGAGTTTCAAAGCAGATATAATAAAAGAAACTAGACTGCAAAATAGAGCTTCCCTATGCATTCTGCAAAAGAATGCTGAAGAGAGGGATTATATAACCTCAAATCCTGTTTGTCTCCAAAGTTTGAAGTATTTTTTTGGTTTGAGATGGGCAAGCTTGTAACTTTCCTAATTTTTTTTTTTTTTATTTATTTTAGAACTGAGAAGAAGGCTCTACCCTTTTCCCAGGGCTACCAGAAACATCAGCATCTTTCTACACAGGAGATGAAAGGTTAGAGCAATCCACCATCACCTGGGTTAGGTAAGTCCTGTTTAATTTTTTCTGCAAAAGTTTCAAACCCCACAACTCTTGCTAGACATTATCCAAAATATCAGATGCTGCTCCGCGTGAGAGTAATGTGAAATACCAAACATAAAGGATGTGATTGTGTCCCACTGTAGTACACATCACTATGGGAAGCCTGAAGAGCCTCTTCTTGGCTGCATAGCACTGAATGTGTCAGAGCTGTTGAAAAGTAATGATCAGGGAGTGTGACAAGAAAATAAGAGAAGCCTATGTGAAAGTGACTGCTTTCTGAACTCAAATATCTGAAGAATTGCCAATAATGCATCCTCTCTGAATTACTTATTACCAAATTTCCTTTTTAATGAATAGAATACTTTCAGGAAGATAATTTTTTCCACTTCATAATTCCTAATAACTGAAATTCATTTGAAGAGTTTGTGATCCCTTCCTGTAATTTAGAAGCTTTCTGAGGAAAGGGGAAATTCTGCAACTTACTTGATAACTTGAGATGAACAACCTCAAGTAAGGATTGTAGAGCTCTGTTAATCCCAAACTAAAAATCCTAATGGAATACAGGTGTTGAAGGGAAACGTCCTGTGGTCCCTCGTATCCTGTCTTATTCTGCCAAAGCAGTATCTAAGATTTTAGGTAAGTTCATCTGTACAGGTTCTTGAGGAATACAGGGTCTGCAGCCTTTCTCCCATCTGATCTTAATCAGGTATCAAACAAAAGGTAATATTACTCAGGCAAGAACACCTGGCTACTAATGTATAACACTTTTTCAATCTTAAGGAATTGTTTTTGGTGGCACACAGCTATCAAAGTCACATCCTTTTCAGTCCCATTAAAAGCATGTAAAATATTTACACTTATTTTGCTTTAAATTGATAATAGTTGCATAACTTAAAAAAAAAGGAAAATTTATATTTGAAAAAGAAAAGGAACAAAACAAATACTCTATTTACTTACCACTTATTCTGAAAATAACTCAATTTTCAAATTTATAGCAAAACAGGGAAGATATGAGTAGGAAAAGTTTGGTTTTGTTTGTATATTTTAGAAATCTCTATGAGGAGACCAGCTGTAATTACAAACATTTATAAAAAATATAAGCTTCTGTTAGTATCTGAATATGGTGACCATTTAGGACTATCTCTGATGCTAATAAGGATTTCACTGGCTTCACTGAACACCGTATCATCTTTTTTTCGTATCTCATTGTATAGTGGAATGTCTGCCTAAATCAAAGCTCTTCAGTGCTTCCATTGGAGCCTACGAATAACCTCACACAAAACTTAAAATGGGAATATATTTTTGTTTCTTTTTGAATCAGCGTGGAAAAAACCCACCTTTCAGTCAGGAAATTCCCTCATAATGATGCACTTCAAGCCCAGAGGTGACACAACCTGTCTTTGCTTCATGAACTAAGAGATTAGTGAAAGACGCTGAACAGTCAATAAGCAACATAGAGCTGCTTAGAAAATTATCATAGACAGAATCTTGCAGGGCAAACAAGAGTAGCTTGTAAATTGATTTTTATTTTAATTAATGATTACAAAGATCTGTCTGGCTTTATAGGCCTGATAGGATTAGCTACCCATGGTAAAACCTTCTGCGGATTTTCCCCAAACCCACAAAACTAGGAGAACAATAAATAAGAAATCTTGCTGCTGAAGATGCTGGCTGTTTTAATATCTTACTCTGCCAGGGGGGCAAATATGCCATAATCACAGAACAGGCTGAGTTTTAGCCTGTTCAAAACAACATTGACTAGACTCATATATCTCCAAAACTGGAGCACTTACAACATAGCTTAGTAAAATCACGAGTAACCTCTCATGTTAAATTCCAGTGGGTGATACATTTAATGTAGTAGTGCAAATAGATTCAGGCACCTTTCTCACTACAAAAAGGTTTTGTTATATTAGCATTTTTAGTAAGTAATACTACAGAGAAAATAATGGAGGCATCTTTCTTTAAAGCACTCATTACAATGGTACAAATTTACTCTGATATGTTTCTTTGCTCCTTAATTGAAAAAAAAAAAAAATCTTCCCTATGTCATTTTAGAGAGAGTCAAAATATTTAATTTACAAAAAGAATATTCACCTCAATATAAGTGTTATGTTCAAATCATGCCTCTAAAGGTTTGTATTTATTTTTTATTCCTCACATTTTATTCCAGCTTCTTGACTTTTTTGGGGTAATAACACTATTCTGAAAATGTATGATTAGGAAGCAGTCACCCTTTGATAATTTTAAAGTGCAAGGGCCTTTGAAGATACTTGAAACCATTCTTCTCTATCAGAAATATGCATATAAGCGTATACATTGCAGCCAAACACATAATGATGCACAGCCATGACCACAAAACCTGAATTTTTCTGTGTAGATTATTATCCCAAACATGTTGTTGATCTATTTAGTTCTGATAAAGTAGAAAAGGCGTGTTGTATGTCTTCATAATTTTTCACTAGTAACTAACAAAACTGATTTTAAAGCAAAACAATGAATTAAAATAACAAGATTTCAAAATGCTTGGAAATAACTATTACCTTTTTTTCTAGTTTTTATTTTAATCTACTGAAAATCAGAAATTAACTGCTGCTTTATTACATCATATTAATTTATTAGATCCTGACATGTACCATATATAATTAGAATTTGTGTGCAATAATTGTCATTCACTTTCTTAGAGACAGTTAAAAATATAAATATGTTTTTATTTGACTAACGACAATGAGTTGTTGAAAATCATTATGACACACATTGATATTGGATCATATAGCTTGTAGAATTTATATTAATTTAATAGAACTTCATTTGGCTGATGTCATAGGGCCATGGTGATCCTTTTTTACATATAATATGGTGTAGAGTTTTAGCACTGTCACTTTAGGTGTTAGCCTAGAGGAGAAACTGCTTTTCTGTTTTCATTTTGTTGTTGTTTTTATTATCCATATACTTCTTTATTTGTTGAAGTCCCATTCTCAGTTGTCAGCTAGAATTAGCCACAAGTTCTTTTTTTTTTTTTATATTTAAAGTAATTTCCTTGTATTTATTCTTAATTTTTACCTCTCCATTTCATACTGTTTTTCTGTTTCCACTGAATGACCTAGACATATTTCATAATTGAACCACTGTGAGATATTACTGTGTTTTCTTTTTTAAGCTTCATTTATACTGGAGTTTATCGATACACATCAGTAATTCATATTAGCCCTTGCAGGACTTGACTTATTTTCATGCAACTGCTGACAAAAAATTCTCCAGTTAGGCTATCCAATGCTGTATTGGCGTATATAGGTCTCTTGCTTATAACCCCCCACTCAATACTAAACTAAAAAACTTCTGGAATTCATTGTTCCTATTTCTCTTTTTTAGGTGCTGTGGCACCCATTTTAGCATAAATTTAAAGACATATAAATTAATATCATTAGCAATGTGAGCATAAGAGTGAAAAATTTGATGTATTATGTCTCCCCTGGATTTTAGCAAGGGTTTGTTACTATCCTTAAAAAGTAAACAGGGAATGCAGATGTAGCCAGTTGCTAAGTCCATCTCCTGCAGAAAATCTTTCTATTTATTTTTGCTCTTCCCCATATAACACTGCTCTCTGCTGACCTGTAGCTTAAATGAAGAAAGTTACAGCAGTTAGGTGTTCATTGTTTGCACAGAAAGGGACTTGCTAGAGATTCTTAAAAAATGAGCCCATCTAGTTTCCATTATGTAACTTTAGAACATTGAGTCATAAAACGAAATTCCTTTACATATTAAATACAGTGAGGAAAAAATGCATGTTAATATATGTTAGCTAGTGCCTCAGGGTGGTGTCTTTTTTTTTGTTGTTTGTTTGTTTTTTTTTGGCGTTTGTTTTTGTTTTTGTTTGGTTGTTTTTGTTTGGGGTTTTTTGTTTGGTTTTTTTTGATGGGTGGGAAATAACTTGGTGAAAGTGCTACTAAAATGTGGCATATTAGAAATTTTTGAGCTGCTTCACAGAATTCTGGAGAAACTCATGCCTCATAAATTCTAGGGAAATATTCCATGGAGCTTGTCCTTAATTATAAGGGCATAAGTAACTAAGATAAGATGGTTTACTTTCGTATATAGATCTAGAGAATCTATAAATGAAAATAATTGCAGTAAAGTCATAAAAACAGCCATGCAAAAAAATGCTGATTTGCCTTATCATAGAATCATAGAATAGTTAGGATTGGAAAGGACCTTAGTTCATCTAGTTCCAACCCCCCTGCCATGGGCAGGGACACCTCACACTAAACCACGCCACACAAGGCTCTGTCCAACCCGGCCTTGAACACTGCCAGCAATGGAGCATTCACAGCTTCCCTGGGCAACCCATTCTAGGGCCTCACCAACCTTACAGCAAAGAATTTCTTCCTCATATCCAATCTAAACTTCCCCTGTTGAAGTTTGAACCCGTTACCCCTTTTCTCCTATCAGTACAGTTCCCTAATAAAGAGTCCCTCCCCAGCATCCCTATAGGCCCCCTTCAGATGCTGGAAGGCTGCTAGGAGGTCTCCACACAGCCTTCTCTTCTCCAGGCTGAACAGCCCCAACTTTCTCCTGCTATTTTCATACGGGAGGTGCTCCAGTCCCCTGATCATCCTTGTGGACCTCCTCTGCACTTGTTGCAACAGTTCCATGTCCTTTTTATGTTGAGGACACCCAGAAAAAATATCGCCAACCCAAAAAGAAATATTTGTTTCATTTTCAAGACTTCAAGAACTTCTAAAATCATTCAGAAATAAAATGTATGCCTATAGTTTCATTCAAATTTTAAAAATAATCAAAATTATTGACTTGGAAAACTCATTTGTATTTGTATGGACTGGAAATCTTTCTGTCATCTCATCCTGTCTGCAACATTGGACTTCTGCAAACATATTACGGAGAAGAGATTGGAGATAGTATTTTTCTGGACAACTTCCAGTAGACCAGGTTGCTCCAAGCCCTGTCCAACCTGGCCTTGAATACCTGTGCCAGTAGTGCCTCACCACACTCCCAGAAAAGAAATTCTTCTTAAGATCTCATCTCAATCTCCCCTCTGTCAGGTTAAAGCCATTCCCCCTTGTCCTATCCCTACAGGCCCTTGTCAAAAGCTCATCTCCAGTTTTCCTGGAGCCCTTTTAGGCACTGGCAGCTGCTCTAAGTTCTCCCAGAGCCTTCTCTTCTCCAGGCTGAACAAACCTATCTCTCTCAGCCTGTCTTCAGAGCAGAGCTGCTCCAACCCTCACAGCATCTCCGTAGCCTCCTCTTGACCCTATCCAAGAGCTCCATGTCCCTCTTGTGTTGCTGCTCCAGAGCTGGATGCAGGACTGCAGGGGGGATTCTCCCCAGAGTGCAGTAGATGGGCAGAATCCCCTCTCTCGACCTGCTGCTCACGCTCCGGGGAGGTAGCCCAATACATAGTGGGGCCTGGGTTCAAGAGCAAATGGCTGGGTCATGAGGGGCTTTTTGTTCACCAACATCCCCAAGCCCTTCTCAGGACATTAAATACCATTGCAATGAAGAAAATAAATTATACTGAGAATAATCTAAGGCAGAAACAGCCCCTCTGTTTCAAGGAGAAGACCACCTGGCCTCTCAGCGTTAAACAGGTCAGTGTGAGATGCACCCCAACTCCCTTGCTGAGACATGAGGAGGACACAGACCTGAAGACAGAGCTGGATTGATGCTGCAATGCTGCCCTGGGAGCTGTCAGGTCCGCCACGACAAGACAGCAAGAGATGTATACTGCAAGGTGATGGCTCTCAATAATCCTCTTTCGCTAATCATCCCTTGACCCTTGGGAAGAGCCAATAAAGAGAAACATGACGTTGATGAGAGCAGGGGGTGGGGAATTAAGTAAGAGACTTAGGGGCCTAATCAGCCTAATGGAGTGTGTGAAACCAGAGAAACAAGTGGGATATTTGTGTGAGGCTGGAAAACTATATTAAAACATTTTTGCTGCTGGTAGAAGGTATGAGAAAAGATAATAGCAGAGTATTAAATTATCAATTAGGTTTGAAATATGAGTAAAAGTTTAGATGATGATATGCAATATACATTACTAAGTTAAATAAATGTAATAGAAACATTAACATTTTGGTTCAAAACTCTTTGAGGGAGAAATGTGAGAGAGTTTCTACTGGGGATGTATGAGTCTGCTTCTAATTCCCAACTTCTGATCAAATTATTTCGATAATATCAGGCAATAAATATTGAAGGGAATTATGCCATTATGAGAAATTGAAATTTCCAAGATATTTATAAACCACTTGGGTGAAATACTTGTTGAAATAGAGATGAGTAAAAGAACTTTTAGTACAAGAATTGCGAATTAGGGAAGAAAATAAGGTAGGGTTGGTAACTGAGTATACTGAAAAGAGAGCATGTTTGAAGGACACCATAATAAATTTCACATGGATTCTAACTACTAGATATCATTTACCTTTTCTGTTTAGACTTTGGCTGGAGTTTTTATAGCAAAACTGTGTAGTGGCATGAAATTGAGAAGAGCTGTTCGTGCAGGAAGAATTACAAAATTATACAGGGAAGAAATGAATTCTTTTGGCAAGACAGAAATAAAATGGGGTGACATCTAGTAAAAGAAAGTAAAATGCCTATATAGTGCTTGTACTTAGAGGCTAACGAGGCTTTTTTTTTTTCCTATGGAATGAAGGATTATTAGGAACAACATAAAACCTCTGAACTCTATCTGACCCCAATGTGCAAAACTCTCAAATGTGATCCTACATTTCAGGATCCCTCATATAGACAAAAGAGGTTAAAAACCCTATCTAGCTTTAAGTTGCATCTTGATAAATCAAGAAATAATATATTTGAGCTGGTTAGCTGCTGCTCGGTGATCCAGCCAGGTGTTATGGAACAACAGCTCATTCTTCTAGTACTTTTTTTCCCCAAACCTCCTTTGAAATCTCTGTGCCAAGTCATTGCAGTGGGCAATGCTGGCTTCAGGTGTATTTTGTTCAATGACAGTGACCATCATTGTCTGGTGACACTGCTTGGAAGAAACTTGAAACTTTAACCATATTACTAAGTTGTTAATGATCACAATTGCCAAATTATTTACTTCGGAGAACTTAGTTATATGAAATATGCTGTCTTTAATTTATGGCTACTGTCAATATTTTGCTGCATTCTGAGTATATTTTTCAGAGAATATAATGTATGTGAAGCATCTTCTTTTAAATGACACACAGTAGGATGTCTGTGAAAAGACTACGTTAGAGCTGAAGAACAGTTTTGCTGCACAAAGTATGTAGAAGCGCAAATAATCATCTCAAGGGATCTCAGAAAGAAAAAATTATCAAACCTCCAGATTTTTTTCAGGAGACAAATACTGCTTATTCAGGAGCAGGCTTTCTGCTCTAAATGTGTTGTTTCTACTATTATGTTAGCTAGAGATATGGATTTCCGGTTCACCCACAAAGAATGTAATATATTGAAGCATTTTCAACTGCAAATGAGTCAGCAACTGAAAAAGAAATAAGAAAATATAGGAAATATATTTTTATGCTGTCAAAGGATGTATTCTCTGGAAACTTCTCCAACATGAGTCCTTCCCACAGGCTGCAGTTCTTCATGACTTGCTCCGATGTGGGCCTCTTCCATCGGGTGCAGTCCTTCAGGAACAGACAGTGCGGGTCTCCTGCCAGGTCATATGTCCAGCAGCAAACCTACTCCAGTGTGAATTCCTCTCTCCATGCAGCCGCAGGTCCTGCCAGCAGCCTGCTCCACACTGGGCTTTCCACAGGGTCACAGATATCCCCATTCTCTTAGCATGGGGTCCTCCCCGGGCTGTAGGTGTATCTCTACTCCACTGTGGACCATCATGGACTGCAGAGGCACAACCTGCCTCAGCACATCCTGTCTGCACCATGGGCTGCAGGGAAACCTCTGCTCTGGCACTTGGGATGCCTAGTCCCTCCTGCGCTGCTCTAGGAGTCTACAGGGCTGTTTCTTACATATCCTCACTTCTCTCTCCTGCGATTGCTCTTGTGCAGGTTTTTTAACTCTCCTGACATATGCTGTCTCAGAGGTGCTGCCACCGCCATTGACTGGCTCGGCCTTATCTAACAGCAGGTCTATCTTACAGCTGGCTGCATTGGCTCTGTCAGACATAGGGAAAGCTTCTAGAAGCTTCTCAAGAAGTCACCCCTTCAGTATCCCCCTACCAAAACTTTTCCATGCAAACCCAATAGAATTTCATATACACTGCCATGAAAATCTTTATCTAGGAAGTACACAGATCATCTCTGCAGCTCTCCCAGTAGCTTCTTTGCTCTTTGTTCTTTCATAAAGGCCACTGCAAAACTTCAAGAGGTGCAGAATCTCACTAGGTTTAATGTGTCAACTGACTCACTTCTTGCTTGGGTGGGAATCTAGATTAGACTCTGCATCCTCGGGTGAGTCACAAAAACCAATGCGGTTCATCTGGCCCCTTGAATTATTAATAAATAGACTACTTCTCATGATAATACAGTTTTTAGTTTTAAAATCTCATATTCAAAGTTTTCATTGCATTTAACAGCAAAGGCACCAACTCAATTTATGCATAATATGTTTAAAGCAAGTTGCTAGATAAACTGCTCTCATTTTATAACTATATAGTTAAAAAAATAATTGGAAAAGATAGCCTTACCTTTCAAAGCATTTCTGAGCGCACTACTTTTAGGTGATTGAAATCAAATGGTACATTTCTAGTGTGTAATTAAAATATTCTTGGCAACGTTATCATACAGACTGTTCTTTTTAACCATTATCATAAATTGTAGTACTATAAAACACGGATTAAAATGTGCACTGCAGCATTGCAATTATTCTCTATTAAGGTTATAAAGTGTCAAAATTCTAAATTTACTTATATAATAAATTGCATGGAGAAAACACAGGTGAGGTGTGTGGGTATAGCTACAAAGAATAAGTTTGTTTTAGTTAACTAAGTTGTAATTAAGTCTCCTTAAGATCTGTTTCTGCAGGGAAAACCACAGACCTATGCCAGATATTAGTAGATGTCTGCAAAAATGTTTTTTATGTCTGTCTGTCTGAGGAATTACAGATCTGAAACCATGGTGAGCTAAAAATATCTGTTGCACAAACCCAACAGGACCTAAATGTCCATAGGTGCTTCCCTCCTCAACTTGCTCAAAATATTGGTAGTTCAGGGCTAGAAATCAGTATTTAGGTAAGCCTCAAACGTCCACGTGATGAGAAGTTGACACTGGTCTGAATTCCAAGGTCTTCTGGCTTGAACGGTAAGTCGTGTTGGCTTAGGGCAGATGTGGCAACCAACCTCAGGCATCTGAACTTCAGGCAGGTACACACCTTGGTGGACACAGGCATACACATCAGTTCAAACATCCCCTGGATGCCCACAGTATCCTGGACCATACCTGGAAGTCTAAATAGTAGGAAGTCACATACAGTAAATAAATAAAGTTAAAAAAATCTAAGGAATTTTACTGTCAAAAACATATTCAGGTTTATGAAAGAGTAACTATAAATTCAAGTGTTTGACATTGTGTGCTTACTGTGAATGTCTGATGACTTCTGTATTTGTATATGCTTAGGAAAACAAGATCCAAACTCATCTGAGACATATAAGCTATATAAAAATTTCTGGGCTTGGGAAACCCTAATTCTTGGTTTAGTAAGCAGTTCAGTACTTTCCATACTGAAACAAACCCCAGACATGCACTAGCACCTCATACTTTTGTGAATATGGGAAAAAAAAACAAATACCATGGTAAGCTGATGGGCAGGCTGGAGAAGAACTATGCTAAGCTCCGGCCCTGGTGCCAGTGGGAATGTCTCAGGAACCAAGAGTATGAGCCATACTACAGAGTGCTCCCACATTTCTGCACAGACTTAGCCTTCAGCAATGCAGCTTATTAATAATAGTAATGAACACATGTCCTGATTTCCCACCATGGGTTGGAAAGAGAAGGGAGTGAGTGGGTGTGTGCTGCTTAGTTGCTGGCTGAGTTTAAACCATGACAACACAGCACGTCCAACGAAATAGCAGATGTATCTCCTTGATCAAGCAGTGGGAGCAAGCAAGGCAGTATTTATATACTCATGTCATAGTTATATATACCAGTTAGCAATAAATACATTGATTTAAATATATCTGTATGGATGTGTGTTTCTGTAGAGATATATACATACTCCCATATATACAGTCTTAGTAGTGCTTACCACCATAGTTTGAGCCTCTCATACATATTAATGGATTTAGTCACAAAATACCCTCAGGTAGTAGAGAATTATTATTATCATATAAAAAGAAGAAATGTAATACACTGCAGCATGAAGTGAAGAGTAGGAAAAAATAGTGCTACAAAAAGCCTGGTAGAGATAACAAAAAAGATTTCACAGAAGGGTTAAGATTAAAATCAGAGATCTTTAAAGTGCAGCAAATGAACACTAAAAAACGATTGATCTTTGAAGAAATAAGAAATGTAATTTTTGACAGTTTAGGGAGTTATTGCAATATTTAAGATTCTGTACACTGCTATATGTATCCCAGGATTGTCTAGTCTATATAACTCTCAGTATATCAGCGAGCACATCATAAGTTTTAAGTGTTAGTAGGAAACACACAAGTAAGTATTTGTCATAATATTAAGCTTATATATTGATTCTTTCACAGTACAAAGATGCTTTAGATCTGGCAACTGATAGGCTTTTATCCAGATGTTTCCATTTTGCACAATGCTCCAGACACTCTTGCACCTTTCCAAAACCTGGCCAATAAGTCCAAATCCTTAGAAGCTAAGGCTAGTTTAAGATATAAATAAAAATCTTCAAACAGTACTTAAGAACTTGAGAGATTTTAGAAGTATCTCAAACCACCTTAAATGTTTCACAAATTTTTCTAAGTGTGAGCACTTATTTGAGTATTATATATAGACATTTCTGATGAACTTGACTTTCGTATGGGGCGTTTCTAATCCCTGCAGCCCTTTAATAATATGATTCAAGATAATTCTGATTATACAATCTTCAGCCTAGTTGTGTGTGCACAAGAAGTCATTCAAAAGAACTTTTCATGTTAGTTTGTCAATTTCCAGTTACTATCTAGTCATTTAGGATCCTAAGTAAACCTGCAGGTTTAAACCCATAAGCATACATCTTAAGAGTTCATGGAGATATACTTGCAGAAGTATTTTTTCATACCATTTAGCACACATATTTCTACAAAGCAAGAAACTCCACAGAGATTATTTTTGTGATATTACAGTCATAATATCAACAATATAGTTGTCTGTTCCCAGTAGAAAGTGAATTTTCAGTTTGCTTATTGTGACATTGTTGAAATCTACAGAAAAATCAGCACTGAAGTTATTTTCATAGAAGTTAACAACTTAAACATGGACTGAATTCAATCTGAACCTGTTACATTTTGTGCCTTTTTCTCTTTTCTTCTTCATGCAACTTCACTGTGCCATATGTTTTTGTAAATATTGTAACTGAAAGTTGTGTATTTAAAGGATGCCAGATATAGTGCCTTCCAGTTTCCACATTATCGAGATCCGTGGACACACCCTGTGAATTTTTTGCTTCTGCAGAGGTTTCCTGCTTTGTGCTGTTGGATAACCAGATCCCCACCATGGAATCTGAGGAGGTTAATGTGTGCATCTACAGTTGGGAAATATCTCAGTGTTACACATTTAGCCACATCGAGGCCAAGTGATGGAGTGACATGCTCTCAGGTGTGGGTAAAAGTAACAAAATCAAAACACAAAAGCTGTTGCAACATTAAATAATTTTGTGAAACAGTACTTTTATATCCCTGCAGACAAGCAAAACGTAACCCCATGTGCATATAGGTAAGAAAGCCAACCGTATCCTGGGCTGCATCAAAAGAAGCGTGACCAGCAGGTCGAAGGAGGTGATCCTGCCCCTCTAACTCTGCTCTCCTGAGACCTCACTTGGAGTATCGTGTACAGTTGTGGTGTCCTCAACAGAAAAAGGAGATGGAAGTGTTGGAACACGTCCTGAGGAAGGCCACGAGGATGATCAGGGAACTGGAGCACCTCCCATATGAAGACAGGCTGAGGAAGTTGGGGCTGTTCAGCCTGGAGAAGAGAAGGCTGTGTGGAGACCTCCTAGCAGCCTTCCAGTATCTGAAGGGAGCCTATAGGGATGCTGGGGAGGGACTCTTCATGAGGGACTGTAGTGAGAGGACAAGGGGCTCGGGTTCAAACTTCAACAGGGGAAATTTAGATTGTATATAAGGAAGAAATTCTTAGCTGTAAGGGTGGTGAGGCCCTGGAATGAGTTGCTCAGGGAAGCTGTGAATGCTCCATCGCTGGCAGTGTTCAAGGCTGGGCTGGACAGAGCCTTGGGTGACATGGTTTAGTGTGAGGTGTCCTTGTCCATGGCAGGGGGGTTGGAACTAAATGATCTTAAGGTCCTTTCCAATCCTAACTATTCTATGATTCTATAAGTATCACTTCTGATAAGTAATCATGGTGATTTTTAACTATATCGCTTGAAAATGCACCTCTATGTATATTTCTTGTGTGATTTTAGACATAGTTATTTATTAATTTGTCAGGCACCTTACGTTGTCCTACTCAGTCAGGTTTGGAAATTTAGTCTAGAAAAAAACCCTGTGTGGAAAGGCTGAAGAGGGTCCAGAGAAGGGCTGAGAAGGGCCACGAAGGTGACTGAGAGGCTGGGAAGCCTGCTGTATGAGGAAAGGCTGAGAGAGCTTTCTTTGCCCAACCTCAAGAAAAGAAGTCCCCATATTGCCACTGGCAGGAAGGTCATATAGCCACGAGCTCAGAGAGTGCTTGCTGGAACTGAGAGCCAATGTCAGCCCTCCTGGTGGACAGAGATATTGACTGCCTCTTACCTCCAGCTGTGATTCAAACACACACCCGTGCCCAGTCCCTTCCAGTTTCTCATTTACAGCAGTATTTCTCAAGGTTCCTTGTGTCATTCTGGGAGCGGTTGCACTTGGTGGCACTGGAAAGGAACTCCTTTTCTCATCAAACCAGTGTAACTACTTAGATCCAACTTGCTCTTTAAGATATGAGTATGAACTGATCATAGTAGCATTCATGATCTTCAAAATAACAATTTTGAAGATGATATTAGACATTGTCCTGGGTTCAGCAGTAGCAATCATTTTTCTCCTTCTTGGTAGCTGGTGCAGTGTTGTGGTTTTGACTTTCGGCCTGGGATCAGCGCTGATAACATCAATGTTTTTAGTTACTGCTCAAATGTTTAGTCTGACCAAGGACTTTCTGAGCCTCATGCTCTGCAGGGAGGAGGGGAAGATGGGAGGAAGCAGAGACCTGACCTGACCCAAACTAGCCAAAGAGGTATTCCATACACAGCAAGTCATGCCCAGGATGTAAAAACTAGGGCAGATACCCAGAAGGGAGATCACTGCTGGGTCGGGCTGGATATCAGTCGGTGGGTGGTGAGCTGTTGTCTTCTCTTCCCTTTTTGTTTCCCTTATCATTATTATTACTGGTGGTAGCAGCAGCGGTTTGTGTTATACCTTAGTTACTGGACTGCTCTTAACCCATGGGAGTTACATTGTTTCGATTCTCCTCCCCATCACCCTGGGAGCGGGGGGGGGGAGGGGGGGGGGGAGGTGGGGGGAGGTGGGTAGAAAGTGTAAGGTGTGAGCGAGATAACTGTGTGGGTGATTTACTGCTGGGCTTAAACCAGAACAGATATGAAAAGTAATTCATAAACTATTTTGGATCTACTTAATCTACATCTATTTAGCACTATGAAGTATACATTGCATTTCAACCTTATAGGTTGTCCTTAAAATCCTCATTTCAAAAATATGCTGTCTGGAATTGTTACTGCAAATTTGCTACTGTGTGTGGTACTGTTTGTATCCCAGGACTAGATGATTATAATAGTTTAATCTAGAGATGCATAGTAAATAATGAATAGTGTATGTTAAGTAAAAGCTGTTGGACGGGTAATGATTCATGACATAATTTATAAGGCCTGAATGATTTGTGAATATTTTCATAAACAGCCCAAGGCAGACTAAAAGTGCAACTACAAAGCAAGCGGTACTTCTTACATTTCCATAATATTGAAAGCTGTTCTGGCAACACTTTCACTCCTGCCATCCTTTAATGCTTAGTGCATGCTCTGTGTGAAGAGCATATGCAGTCTTCCCTACCTTGAGGTACCTTTGGCACCTTGTTAAATAGGACAAAGCTATTCATAGGGATTTTGAGGGGGAGAAGGACAGCACAGCATATTGCTAAGAGTCTATAGCATGCAATGGTCCCTTCTAATGGAAACTCAAGGGAAAGGTAAGGGTCGGTATGTTTATAAAGACTGTATGAATGTCATACTTGTAGGGTGTCAGGTATTACTGACCTCTGCCATAACTTAGTTCATAGTATCATGTGGTGGCATTTCAATCTGTTTTCCATCCTTTTGTGGGAGATATATTGTCAGCACATAGAGGTTCTATCCTGAGTGAAAGACTGTTCATGCACCTTTTATATAAAGTGGTTTTGCATCCTAACAACCACAATTAATGGGGAAAATGTCTTCTGTTTAAAATTATAATCATAATAAACTAGCGCATCAGTAACATAACTGATTTTATATCCTCTTTACATGGGGGTGAAAGTAGTAAAATCCCTGCATTTTTTCATATTTGACTGATAATATAATACATTTACTAGATATGTCAGCTTTAGCACTAACATGGTTTTAAAGATACCAATACTTCATGATTTTGGTTTTCTATCTGGGGCTTCATAATAGATGAAGATATTTCATTCCCAGTGTCACATATGAAAGCTTTGATTTATCCACAAAACTTTAGAATACTGAATTCTCATAGAGAATAATTTCCAACTGTTAACTGATATTCAGTTGTTAAATAATAATATGCTAATATGCTGCTCGAGGTTACTAAATTTATGTAAGAATATAGCTACTTTTAGGAAGTTGCAACAAAAACTATATGCATGTAAGCAGCTAATTTTTTTTTAGTATAAAATTGTCACTAAATAGCCACTGCTTTAGCCAATAATAGTAACTGCCATTATACTATAGACTGTGCAGTTATTCTGGGATGATATATTCAAGATATCTGAGTCAGAGAAGTAAAATCACACAGGGAAAGCACAGAACTTTACAAAATTTAATGGTGAGATTAAACTTTTCAAAATCTAAACATGTGAAAGTGCAATATTTGTTAAAATCTTAGAAGAATTTATATTATGTTTGTGATCTGGAAAGCCAGATATATCAAAGGGTGGAAGCCAAATTCTCCCCTTCTCTATTGGTTTAGACATAACCTGATGGGGAAAAAATGTTATTAATGTATTTATAAATATCTTTCATTGGGCTGCATATACTGTGCAACATTTCTCAAACAGTTCAGGATAACAGCTGATAAGATATAATGATGCTGGTCAAGTTAGCAAATAGTTGATATTCTAACAAAACTTTCTATTTTCAGTTTTATATGACTTAGTCACACATTTATCACTGACAGATATCTGCTGAGTTGGACACTCTATTCAAATATGCTTGACATTTAGCTTGTTAGCAAGTTTAGCTTGCTAAAAGTTCTCTAAGCAATTCTCTAAGCAATGACGGGCAAACTGTTTGACCTCTTTAGCTGAAGCAGACAAGACAGGGACAGCAGGTTGCTGTTCAGGAGTGCACAGTTTAATTCAAGAGACTCCATCTCATGCTGAGCTAAGCCCTCTGCACAGTTTAAGACAATATCTCATTTGATGCTATATAAATTGTTTTTGGAGAGTTGGTACATCAGCCAAAACCCTTCTGAGTGTGAACTCTCCCTCTCCAAGCTTCTGAAATCCAGTCTCAGCAGCAGAAGTTGAAAAATGTGGGAATCTGGGAGCCATTAAATCAGGGCTGCTGCAAAATAATTAGCTTTAAGTGGTCTTATCCTGACACTTTGTTCCACCAGTCAAGTGTAACAAATCTGTAATAACAGAGACAATAGGGACAGAAGTCCATTGAATTTAAGCATTTTGCTAGATTAAACCTGCTAAAGATCTGCTGTAATAATTGCAGGTGAAGTATATCATCCTGCAAAGACATTTTATCCATTATCATTTTCCTTCTTTCTGCCTATTTTTGGATGACCTAGCTACCAATATGTAATTTGTGAAGGATCACCAATATGCTAGCAAATGAAGATGCTATATGGACTATTTTCATATCAGCTGTTCAACCTCCAGATTCATATTGCTCACTAGGGGGACAAATGTAATGAAGCAAGTGTTACATTAATGGTTTGAGGGGATCCTCTGTTGGGGTTCAGCAGAGAAACCTCATATTTTGGAGAGGGACAAGAAAAGATTGAGTCTTGCTTTCATGGCACGTGATAACCTACATTTCAAAATCTCATCCTTTTTTAAAACTAAGAACAAGTTACTCAGTATCGAAAATCCTACCATCACTGATTTCAGCTAAGAATGGTATCCCAGCTCATAACCACTGAAGTCGTAGTCATAAAGACAACCTTTATGTTATGAATGGAAGAAGAAAAAGTGTCATTGTTATTTGCCTGAGTAGAAGAGTGTCAGAAGCAGCCACTGAAAGGCAAAAGTTCCCTCATTCGTCTTATTAATGTCATTAACTCTGGATCTCAATGATGCTAGCTTATCTGTTAAATACAGCTATCTCACTGATGACCATGAATATATAGAAAAAGAAAAATTACCCTACCTGATAGCATGATGGTCAGTGCTTTAAGGTAAGGAGTGTCAATAAAGATCTGTACATTTCAGTGTGTATTTCATTGCATTTGTGATACGTTATGATGATCTGTTTACTTTTGGTTTTGAGATTTTGTTGTTTGGATTTTTTACTTTTTTTACTTTACATTTGGTATCCAGTGCCAGACACAGTTAGTCACAGGAATTAACTGTCTGCCAAGTTCCAACAGACATGTTTCTGCTTCTGTGGCTGCAAAACTTTTCACTTCTGCAAAAACAGGAAGTGTTTGGACCAGAGGCTAACCTACAAGGGAGGATTCTGAACCTGAACTTGTTCATCAATCTTTATTGACTTAGTGTATTTTTCATCTGACTGATGAACAATACTTATTGTTTGCTCTCTTTCTTGTTTTAATGCATGATGAGAGTGTGAACAGATCTCTTATTCATTTTTCAGTTTCTAGCAGTGATGGTTTTGATATAATTAATTATTCCAGTCTGGTAGTCTTATTTATTTAACAACTTTGCTCCGTAAAAATGCCTGGCAAAATGTGGAAGTATACTTAAGTACTTCCTACTTTCAGTCATTTAATCTGTGAGGTAGATTTCATCCCTTGGAAAACCTGACTGCATGTGGGATGGATGATTCTCAGAAACAAAGATGACTAATCAGAAAAAGCAGCAACTTACAGTAATGTCATTCTCACTATAGACAAAGTAATAGCGATTGGAGCTGGCTCTTGTAAATTAGTCATAAAATTAGATATGTGATTTTCTTCACCACTTTTAACACAGAATGGGAAAAAAAAATGACTCTTCTTTCTCATCCTCACTGAGCTTTGTGCCTGCAGCAGGTGGGCATTATAATTTATCTATCTTATAATCTACAAAATTAATGTGAGGAAGCTGAAGAAACTGTGACTGTACAGAAATTGCTTGTTTCTGTTGGTAAATTAATTTTGTGACAGCTTGTTGCTCTGGACAGATTTCTTTTTCATCTGCACTGAAGATTAGACTTCACTGTCTATTAGACTTCACTGGAATTTTTCACTGTCTTGTGAAACGTCACGGAACAGATGGTGCTTTTCACTGTTTTCTTTCTTAGAACCCAATCTGCCAAAGTGCTTACACACATGCTTAACTTAAGCACAGCAGCACTCCCATTTGTATTAATTTCATAATCAATGCTCTGTAGATTTGGGGTTTTACATAATCCTTTCAGGTACAGGTTGGGCGGAGAAGTGATTCAGAGCAGCCCCATGCAGAGGAACTTGGGGATGGTTGCAGATGAGAAACTGAATATGAGCAGACAGTGTGTGCTTGGGCCCAGAAAGCCAACCGTATCCTGGGCTGCATCAAAAGAAGCGTGACCAGCAGGTCGAAGGAGGTGATCCTGCCACTCTGGTCTGCTCTCCTGAGACCTCACTTGGAATATTGTGTGCAGTTCTGGTGTCCTCAACATAAGAGAGGACATAGAACTGTTGGAACAAGTGCAGAGGAGGGCCATGAGGATGATCAGGGAACTGGAGCACTTCCTGTATGAAGATAGGCTGAGGAAGTTGGGGCTGTTCAGCCTGTTGAAGAGAAGGCTGCGTGGAGACCTCCTAGCAGCCTTCCAGTATCTGAAGGGAGCCTACAAGGATGCTGGAGAGGGACTCTTCATCAGAAACTGTAATGAAAGGACAAGGGGTAATAGGTTCAGACTGAAATAGGAAGTTCAGGTTAGACATAAGGAAGAAGTTTTTTCTGTGATGGTGGTGAGGCATTGGAACAAGCTGCACAAAAAAGTGGTGAATGTTCCGTCGCTGGCGATGTTCAAGGCCAGGTTGGACAGAGTCTTGGTGACATGATTTAGCATGAGGCATCCCTGCCAATGGACATTGGAACTAGATGATCTTTCCAACCTTAACCTTTCTATGATTCTATGGTAACTCTCACCGTAACGTAACGTTACGTAACGTAACGTAACGTAACGTAACGTAACGTAACGTAACGTAACGTAACGTACCGTAACGTAACGCAACGCAACGCAACACAACACAACACAACGCAACGTAACGTAACGTAACAACATAACATAAACAAAGCCTTAAGTACGTTGCTTAAACTGAAAATTTCCTAGGTCTCCTCAGCAGGAGACATTCAGTGCCAGAAATCTTTTCCAGCTACAAGATTTGAAGTGGAGATTCCATCATTTGTGTGTATGCAGAGAATGAAGTATTTGTAGTTTCTTTTAAAATCATGAGGAAGAAAAAATTGAAGCCTGACGGAAAGGTCAGCATCTGAATCTCCTTTTCTGAGCTTGAAATTTTGAAGCCATGCTTTTTACTTGTTTATTGGCTTTTTCCTTGCATCAACCTTAAGATAACTATCTCTCACTTTAAACCTATACTACTGAACATATCAGTTTAAGGATGAAAAAGGAAAACATTGTAGTAAACATGACTTTTCAGGTAGGATGTTGTCCTTGAACTTTCTCCAAGCAACAACACTAGGGATTTCAGTAAGTGCTTTTGAATGAAATACCATTTCTGCAAGCAATAGGGCTGAATGTTTGGGTTTTTTTTTTCCATACATCCAAGGTTATACTCTGCAGACACCATTTGAAATGAACATTTTAGGGTATGAAGCCACAGGTCTTACTATGGACCAGTAATTTCATGATACTACATACAAAGCTGAATCTTAGCTGAAGTATGAAATCTGCTCCTAAAATCATGAAGGACACATTTTCTACTATCTGCTTCATAGCAGCTATGAAAAGAAAAGCTAACTTCACTTCAGCTTAACTTTAGTTTAAATATTGCCTTGTTCTTTCCTTCAGCATAATCTCTATTTTTGGTATATAATATTAGCTTAATATTTAAATTATATGCTCCAACACTACCCTCTTCTTCTCTAATATTATTTTTTTGTATTTCACTCTAATTGCACCACTTGGAAAAAAAATAGCTTATGCTAAAAAAAAAGAAAAATCATTTACAGAAGTAAGAAACAGTCACAGATCCATTGTTCATTAAAAAAGAGAAGCAATGCGGTACTGAAATAATTTTTCTTAAGGATAGAAGATTTGTCAGAGTATTTCTTTTCATTTGATGCCAGTTCATCCATTATAATGTATATATTATTTGTTGGATTGTTGCATTACACAATGAAATTAGTTGTCTCCTATCTGGTGTTAGCCAAAATATCATGAAATACTGAATGTATTCATGGCCAATGTATAATATAACAGTATTGTGTTCTGTTCCAGGTCCTTTCACATTAGTTATTTCATTGTAATCACTTCATTGCCATTTTATTCTTCATGTCATACTTCTCATTTGGTTTTCAATCCATCATCTATTGTGATACATTTTGAGAACAAGCTTGTCAAGATAAGGAATATGCTTTTATCAAACTTTCTCATTGCAAGTGCAAAGTGCCTAGTACATTGTCATTTGCATCTCTGCAAAGAGGTACAAGTGAAATATGAGCAACTGTTAAATGAAATAACAAAAATTACTACATACAGGGAATTTGCAAAAATGCTGTTTCAGTTGTACTCCAGTTGAATTTAATGTACGCCTAAAGAGGACTTATGACAGGCACTTAGAATGATGTCATAGAATCTAAAAAATGCAGAGTTTTTGACATTGTCACTAATCATATCTGACAAACACTGAATCTTTTTTTTTCCTGGGAGCCAGTGCAAATATGCTCGGATTCATAGCATAAACAAAATTTTGTCTGCATCATCAGGCTTAGTGATTTTTACTAAGCGAGTGCTTCAGATGCTTCCTTCCACTTTCATTCCTTCAAGTTTTCCTTTAGTCCCATGCTACATCCTTGAAGAATCCCTGACAGTTTTTTTCTGACTCAACTCTGTCAGGTGGCTGCTATGTTCATATAAGAACTTGTTTGCATGTTAAAGAGAGTGAATAATCATGAAGGGCATTGAATGCACTGAAAAGATATGGTTAATGTAGAAAATTCTGTAGTCTTTAAGATAACATGTTAGTTACCATTCCACCTCTACAGGCAAAATAATCTTTCATTACACAAAGGCTCTCTGGGGAAAAGTTAGAATTGCCTTATAGAATCTTATGACTTAATGATAGCTTATCTGGTTTTAAGGAATACTGCGCTGTCAGATTCCTTCCCTGAAGATGCTTGTGCATGCTGAATAGGAAAGAAACACCTCTGAGGAGCAGAAGCCTACAGCTGTCTCTACCTGAGGCTTATAAAACCACTCTCACAAGCATTTCACTGAATGACTCTTCTTTCATGCTAAGCGTTGACAGAACTACTACATCAGAAAATTGCCATAGGAGGTTGTAACATTGTTTATGAATAAAATATCTATATACTGAGCAACATTTAAAATGGGCTAACTTAATACTCCCATGCTATTATTTTAGCATGCCATCCTACACTTTTGCCTGAAATGTATGTCCTGTAGTTAATTATAAATAAAAAATGTCTGTCGTGGTTAAAGCTGTAAATTTCACTTCTCCCTCCTTTCCCGCACCCCACCCCACCCCACCCCACCCCCCCCCGATGGGGGAGAAATGGGGAGAAGAACCAAAGAAAATGTAACTCCCACGGGTTGAGATAAGAACAGTCCAGTAGCTAAGATACAATACAAATCACTGCTGCCACCACCAATAACAATAATAATGACAAAATAAATGCAAAGGGAGAGGATACAACCGTTTCACTGCCTGACCAAGCCAAGAGACCGCGCGCCGCTCCAGAGACCGCGTGCTGTCGCGGGAGCCGGAATCAAACTCGTACTCATAGAGTTAATCAGTCTGTTCCGTTTATTGGTTAACAACAGTATTCTTTTATAGTGTACTTGCGGTTACATGATTGGTTAATAAGGCTACATCTCGTATGTTAATTGGGTTTACAGTTAAATAATTGGTTAATAAAGTTACATTTCGTATGCTAATTAGTTCTTACATTATTGTCATTGGTTGTAGATTAGCTTAGCGGTCTCAGAAATATTAAAGTATTCAGCAAATGCCTAACTGGATACATTTTAGCAGAGTGTCAGCAATAGTTTAGTCATTGGTTATTACAACAATAAGCGATTCACCTACTAGAGTTACAAAAATAGCTAGATACACATTCCTATTCACCCACTATAGTTACAAAAGTAGCTAAATACAACATTCCTAAGGTGTCTGCCCTAACCAAGATCCTGTCTTACTGACTACCACTGTGTATTATAGTGCAACATTGTATATATACTCAAGGTTGCTCTAGCCTTACTCTATCAGTTGCTGCGTCAGCAGCTTCAAGCGGCCTAATCAGAGGCCTATACAACTCGAGCTCTTGCTTACTCGTCTGACAAGAGCAGTTCAGTCATGCTAACATGCCCTTGCTCATTGAGCCATTCCTCCACAGCGTGCCACCCCAGAGACCGCATGCCGCGAGAGCCCCTCACCTGAATCCTACCTCCTGGTCATGACGTGCTGTGGTATGGATTAACCTCATTGGTCAGCTGGGGTCAGGCGCCCTGTCTCCCCTCCCCCAGCTTTTCTCTCTTTCCCGGCGTAACATGAGACTCTGGGGGGGGGGGGGGGGGGAAAGAAGAACCCATAACAATCCACCCCTTATTCCATACCATTCACATCATGCTCAGATCCCACATTTTCAAAAAATCATCATATATATACATACATATATATATATATATATATTTACATCCACACACACATACAGACAGAGATAGAGAGATATAATCCCTTAGTGCCTGGACCAATCCCTATAAAGCTGCTGAGTCCATCCAGTCCGTGATGTCAGGCTCCGCCTTTTGTAGCAGTCTTTCAGAGCAGGGGAGGCTGTGTGCAGTGTTGGATCGTTGCCTGTTGATGCTGATTGTTCCTTTACTGCAGAACTCGTCTGGTTTCATCAAAGTTCATTCTTTGTTGGGATGATGGTCTGAGGGTCAGTCGCGGGTGACTTGAAGACATCTAGTTGATGGGCTATAAAAAACCACATTAAATAAAATGCAACAGCATCCAATTGAGTTCATTGGCTGTTTTCCCCTAAAATCAAATCTCCTTGAGGTACACATCGGACTTCCTCATCTTCCCGCATTACTCACCAAGTATATCCGGGTCCCTGAGCAAAAGCAATCCCACAAGTGGGTTTGCCTTTACCTGAAGCAGGAATAACCCAGACTGTCTTCCCCAGCAATTCTTTATGCGCACCACAGGAACGTTGTCCCCCTCTACAGTATGTAGAAGTTCTGACTGGGCTGGACCAGCTCTGTTGGCAGATCCTCTGGTGTTGACCAGCCAGGTGGCCTTTGGTAAATGTGTATCCCAATGTTTGAAAGTCCCACCACCCATTGCTCTCAGTGTAGTTTTTAATAGCCCATTGTACCGTTCGATTTTCCCAGAGGCTGGTGCATGGTAGGGGATGTGATATACCCGTTCAATGCCATGCTCTTTGACCCAAGTATCTATCAGGCTGTTCCGGAAATGAGTCCCATTGTCTGACTCAATTCTCTCTGATGTGCCGTGTCACCACAAAATCTGTTTCTCAAGACCCAGGATAGTGTTTCGGGCAGTGGCGTGGGGCACAGCGTATGTTTCCAGCCATCCGGTGGTTGCTTCCACCATGGTAAGCACATGACGCTTGCCTTGGCAAGTTGGTGGGAGTATAATATAATCAATCTGCCAAACCTCCCCATATTTGTACTTCAGCCATCGTCCTCCATACCAAAGAGGCTTTAACTGTTTAGCCTGCTTAATTGCAGCACATGTTTCAGAGTCATGAATTACCTGGGCAATAGTATCCATTGTTAAGTCCACCCCTTGATCACGAGCCCATCTGTATGTTGCATCTCTGCCCTGATGGCCTGAAGTGTCGTGGGCCCACCAGGCCAAAAATAATTCACCCTCAAGTTGCCAATCTAAGTCCATCTGAGCCACTTCAATTTTAGCAGCTTGATCCACTTGTTGGTTGTTCTGGTGTTCCTCAGTAGCCCGACTCTTGGGTACATGAGCATCTACGTGGCGTACTTTGACCACCAGGTTTTGCACTCGGGCAGAGATGTCTTGCCACAGTGCAGCAGCCCAGATGGGTTTCCCTCTGCATTGCCAGTTGCTCTGCTTCCATTGCTGCAACCACCCCCACAGGGCATTCGCCACCATCCATGAGTCAGTACAGAGATAAAGTACTGGCCATTTTTCTCGTTCAGCAATGTCCAAGGCCAGCTGGATGGCTTTCACTTCTGCAAACTGACTCGATTCACCCTCCCCTTCAGCAGTTTCTGCAACTTGTCGTTCAGGACTCCATATTGCTGCCTTCCTTCAATGGTGCTTTCCCATAATGCGACAGGACCCATCAGTAAATAAGGCATATTGCTTTTCACTTTCTGACAGTTCATTATATGGTGGGTCCTCTTCAGCACGCATCCCTCCTTCCTCCTCTGGTGACCTTCCAAAATCTTTGCCCTGTGGCCAGACCATGATGACTTCTCGAATTCCTGGGTGACTGGGATTTCCTATTCTATCTCGTTGTGTAATTAATGCAGCCCACTTACTCCATGTAGCTTCAGTTGCATGATGTGTAGAGGAGACCCTGCCTTTGAACATCCAGCCCAGCACGGGCAACCGGGGTGCCAGGAGGAGCTGTGCTTCAGTGCCAATCACTTCCGAAGCAGCTTGAACCCCTTCATAGGCTGCCAATATCTCTTTTTCAGTTGGCGTATAGCTGGCCTCAGATCCTTTGTATCCCCGACTCCAAAAGCCGAGGGGTCGACCTCGAGTTTCCCCTGGAGCTTTCTGCCAGAGGCTCCAGGTAGGACCGTTCTCCCCAGCTGCAGTGTACAGTACATTTTTCACATCTGGCCCAGTCCAGACTGGTCCGAGGGCTACTGCACGCACTATCTCGCGTTTAATTTGCTCAAAGGCTTGTTGTTGCTCAGGGCCCCGTTTAAAATCATTTTTCTTCTTGTAGGTCACGTAATAGAGAGGGCTTACAATCAAACTGTAATTCGGGATATGCATCCTCCAGAACCCCACAGCACCCAAGAAAGCTTGTGTTTCTTTCTTATTAGTTGGTGGCAACATTGCTGTTATCTTGTTGATCACATCTGTGGGGATCTGGCGACATCCATCTTGCCATTTTATTCCCAAAATTGAATCTCCTGTGCAGGTCCCTTGACCTTACTCTGTTTTATGGCAAAACCGGATTTCAGCAGGATTTGGATTATTTTCCTCCCTTTCTCAAAGACTTCTTCTGCTGTATCCCCACACACAATGATGTCATCAATGTATTGCAGGTGTTCTGGAGCTTGCCCCTGTTCCAGCGCAGTCTGGATCAGTCCATGGCAGATGGTAGGGCTGTGTTTCCACCCCTGGGGCAGTCGGTTCCAAGTGTACTGGACGCCCCTCCAAGTAAAAGCAAACTGTGGCCTGCACTCTGCTGCCAGATTAATTGAGAAAAAAGCATTGGCAATATCAATCGTGGCATACCACTTGGCTGCCTTTGACTCCAGTTCATACTGAAGCTCTAGCATGTCTGGTACGGCAGCACTCAAGGATGGGGTAACTTCGTTCAGGCCACGATAGTCTACTGTTAGTCTCCACTCTCCATTAGACTTTCGCACTGGCCATATGGGGCTATTAAAGGGTGAGTGGGTCCTACTGATCACTCCTTGACTCTCCAATCTATGGATCAGCTTATGGATGGGAATCAGGGAGTCTCGGTTGGTGCGATATTGCCGCCGGTGCACTGTTGCGGTCGCGATTGGCACTTGTTGTTCTTCGACCTTCAGCACCCCCACAGCAGAAGGATCCTCTGAGAGACCAGGCAAGGTGGACAGCTGCTCCACTTCCTCTGTCTCCAAAGCAGCAATACCGAAAGCCCATCAGTACCCTTCTGGGTCTTTGAAGTACCCTCTCCTGAGGTAATCTATGCCAAGGATACATGGAGCCTCTGGACCAGTCACAATGGGGTGTTTTTGCCATTCCCTCCCAGTCAGGCTGATTTCAGCCTCCAATACAGTCAACGCTTGGGATCCTCCTGTCACTCCAGAAACAGAAATAGGTTCCAGCCCTTGACAGCTTGATGGCATCAGAGTACACTGTGCACCGGTATCTACTAGAGTCTTATACTTCTGTGGGACTGAGATGCCAAGCCATCTAATCCATGCAGTCCAGAAAATCCGATTATCCTCTACCTCCACCTGGCTGGAGGCGGGGCCCCTCTAGTAGTCATCACATTGGTCACTCACCTCTTGTGGAGATGGATTATTCTTCTTTATCACAGGAGCTGAGGTAAAATCTGCTCTTCCACTCCATCTGGGAACCTGCTCACCAGAGACTGAAGCCGCAGCCTTCATGGGGTGATCAGACTTGACCTTTGCTCTCCTTTTCAGTTCTCGCACCCGCTCCTCCAAAACTGAAGTAGGCATTCCATCCCACTCCATCATATCTTCTCCATGATCCTGCAGGTAAAACCATAGGGTGTCCCGTGGTGTATAACTTCTATATCTTCTCTCTCAAAGAGTGGGACGCCTTCTGTTAATAGCTGAGATGTGTGTTGGTACACATGAGGAGCTGGATAGATCATCTCTCAATGGTTGGAGGTTCTGGGACAGTTTTTCCACAGCTGAGATGATGATCACAGCTGAGGTGATATTATCTTCAAACTCCCGGAGTTTATAAATCATTTCATCCACTGTTGATGGTCTTCTGTCACTCCAGGTTATTGTTGCCAATGAATGGACATATGATTGGGGTGCATTTCATGTAAATTTCCGCCACATGGGTCGTATACATTCGACTTCATCTGGATCTATGGGTATATCCTCAACATTCGGCTTGGTGATATAGATCATCTCTACAATGGCTGATTCTCTCAGAGCCTGGATGCCTTTCTCTAGAGTAGTCCACTTGGCCGAACGACTCATAACATCATCCTTGTATGGAAACCTATCTTTCACAGCTGCCAAGAGCCGCTTCCAAAGGCTGAGGGACTATTTCTCTCTTGCAATTGCTTTGTCAATTCCCCCTTCCCTGTCAAGTGATCCCAGCTGTTTGGCTTTACTACCTTCTAGTTCATGACCGTCGGCCCCATTGTCCCAGCATCGGAGCCACCAGGTGATGATGTGCTCCCCTGGCTGACGGGTAAAGTCTTTTCGCATATTCTGTAGCTCGGTTGAGGTCCGAGATTGAGAAGTCACCTCTTCCTTTTCTTCTTCTTCTTCTTCTTCATGTGGTAATAACTCCTGGTCAGATGCTGTCCCAGGTGGTGATGTTTCTTTCTCTTCCTTCATCTTTCCTGCCTCTTCTTTGTTTTTCCTCTTGCGCACAGGGGCAACCGATATTGGTATGAGTTGGTCCTCTGGTTTAGATGTGGTGATTATCACTGTGGTTTGGGTAGCCGCTGTACTTGGGTTTGAGTCGTGGCTGTACCTGTCGCTGGTGGTGATGTAGCTGCTGTACTTGGAGCTGGATTAACTGCACTGTCCATTACTCCGCCCTCAGATCCAGAGACGTTTTTTTCCTTTTGAAGATGCTGGACAGTGTTAAACAAGGCTCTGTAAGCATAAGCCAAGCCCCAGCACGTTGCCATGATTTGTCCATCTCTGGTGTGACCTGAGTGACCACACACCTCCTTTAAATGTTTTACTAATTTTTCTGGGTTTTGCATTTGTTCATTGGTGAAGTTCCAAAGCACTGGAGGGGCCCACTGGCCTAGATACTTGCCCATACTATCCCACACACCCTGCCACTCATGACTGTCCAGCCTTGGGGAAAATCTCTTGGCCATCCTGGATTGTGGTCTAACCCCAGACATAGCCCACACCCCACTCTGCTTAACTCTCCGCACCAGACTAAATAGCTGTGAGTACAACATATTCAGTATGTGTGCCAACATGATAATTCCTGTCACCAGCAGCAGGCAGACCTCAAAGGTATCTAAAGGCCATTCAAAACCTTCAGAATTCTCAAATAGTGTTGTAAATGGTCTGGTGGGGGCGCTGGGAGCACAAAAGAATGTCTCCTTCACAGGCTGACCACCCGAGGAGGTGAAAAGAGACGTATAATTGCTAAAAACTGCCATTATATACCTCCCAAATATAGAGTTGGTGGCCACACTGGAAACACAAACCGGGTCAGTTTCATGATCACTGAGTCTATTGTATGAACAATCCATGCAATACAGTATAATGTAACAAGAATCTTAACCCAAACCCCAGATCTGAAAAACGTTAAGATAAGAAATACCGGCTGTAAGTAAAGTATCATACACTGAACCTGTGAGAACCAGAGCAACAACTTTGAGAGCCAATAAATCAGCATTGTGACGAGTGGCTATTTTGTCTTTATCTCAACCCTTAAATGCCCCAATTTGGGCGCCAAAACTGTCGAGATTTAAGCCGTAAATTTGACTTCTCCTTCCTTTCCCGCACCCACCCTCCCCACCCCCCCCCCGATGGGAGGGAAATGGGGAGTAGAACCAAAGAAAATGTAACTCCCACGGGTTGAGATAAGAACAGTCCAGTAACTAAGATACAATAGAAATCACTACTGCCACCACCAATAACAATAATAATGACAAAGTAAATACAAAGGGAGAGGATACAACCGTTTCGCTGCCTGACTGAGCCGAGATACCGCGCGCCGCTCCAGGGACCGTGCCTCTCCAGAGACCGCATGGCACGAGCGAGAGACCGCCGCCGCTCCCCCCACCACATGCCGAGCGTGCGCCCCCCCCCGAATCCTACCTCCTGGGCATGACGTGCTGCGGTATGGACTAACCTCATTGGTCAGCCCGGGTCAGGCTCCCTGTCTCCCCTCCCCCAGCTTTTCTCTCTTTCCCAGCGTAACATGAGACTCTGGGGGGGGGGCCGGACGGGACGCCAAACCTGTGGCACTGTCTTATAAATAATGTTTTGCATCTTATTGCAACAAATAAAGAACTGCACAGATTTTTTTGCTGTCTTCTATAAATGAAATATGACACATTAACATTATTTTTTTTTTATTTCTCATTTTAAAAGTTTTCTTTTTTCTCACACCTCATTTAAACCTGAAGCATCATTTCTGTTTATGCTAGTGATTTATCCAGGCACATCATCGTTGCACCATTGCCATCTAGGCAACAATAAAACACAAATCTGAGCAATAATGACATTTCACTACCCAATATCTTGGTTATTTGATATTGACTGTAAAAGTGTAACACTCCTTATGAAATGCATCTTTGGTATTTAATAGGAGTCTGTGATTTCTACTTTCACCCTTAATTTATTGATCTACTAATCATAAACCGAAGGTGTAGAAAGCATTATGTGCTCATAAGTTACTTCTGTGTGTAACTAGGGTAAGCTGAATATGCAAAGTAGTAATAGATAAGGCACCATGATTTTTGATAATATTAAATGCCTGAATTTTTCTTTGAATCACAATATCTTTGGGATGATTGTAATATCATAGCATATATGATCACATGCATGTCAGAAACTTTTTTCCCTGAACACTTGCAAGGAAGTACTCCTCTGTGTACTTTCTGGGAATTTTTCCCTGAATAGTTTTATTACCATCTTTCAAATAGAATATTTTTAGTAGAATGTTCTTAATGAAGCAGAAGAAAACTCACAAAAAAAATAATTTTGAATTCAGAATTTCAAGAAACCAAACCAGAAGACTGGCATGTGACTGACTTTAATCTTATAACCATTGCAGGGAAAAATTCCCTTTTTTATTGATAACAATCATTAATTTACAGATTATATGTAGATGTAGAGAAATTTTTGGAGATTGTCCTGATATAAACTTTAAATAACTAATACAGTTTAAAAATGTCATTGAAATTCAGTTTTCTTTATGATATTTTCTTTTATACCATAAGGCATCAATGTCTTCTTTTCCCCCTTAGTAGAGAAAAAAAAAATCATTTTTTTTAGTTACATGACTTTTTTAAATCATGAATAAACATCTAAGTCACTTTAGGTCCGAAGGTTTCTGTGATTTGGAATGTCCTCAGCCATTATTATAAACTTATCCAGTGTTTCTTTTTCCCCTAGACATGACACCAGTTGTCACTACTTTTTCTCTATTTCTTTTGCACATATGGATGCTGTAACGTACTTCTGATAAAATATTTCAAAGAATTTGCACATTTTGTGGCTTTGGTTGTTTATTTGTTTGATATAAAAAGCTTAAGAATGAATTCAAAAGCTGGAAGAAAAGGAAAAGCTCCCCCACAGATAGATCTGAATCAAAGGTTACTTTTCAAAGTATATTGAACTCTTGAATTATATTTCAGATTTTTTGTTTTGAAATAGTCTTGTTTGGCTCAATATTACTTTATCATAACCACTTCATAGGTTTTCCTGACATTTTCTTCTTTGGTATTATTCAAAGTGAGAACCATTTCAGTATATTTTGCATTTTAGTACCCTTTTCTCTGAAACTGTAAATTATATCCAAGTAGAAGACTAATGCCTTTCGGGGGTTTTATGTGATCATCTTATTGTGTTATTCCTTCAAGGGAGCAATTTGAGAGGTGGCTACAGCTTCATTTATGTGCACAAATCCATATATCGACCCCTTTAAATGATTTTGCAAACTACCAGCAGTTTCTTTCTTTTTTCACTTTCTACCACTTCCCTCTGTTGCAGCAAGCTTACTTATCTTCTTAATATCCAAGGTGAAGTTAACAAGCCACACTTGCATCACTTAGCAGAAACAAATGATAAGGTCCCTACAGGGTTCACAGATATGCCCAGAGAATTTCAATCCAGACAGACTGCAAATGCTGTTTATTAGGTTTCAAACCCCATCCTCTGCTCTTTACTGCTTTTCTCTTCATGGTAGCATCAGTTGTCCCCAGGCAGGAATGAGCCTCCATATGTAGGGTGATCGGCAATCTGAAAGCAAAACAAGGCCTTTGCTCTGGAGCTCTGGGAACACAAATGCAGGAAATAGGAACATTAGTTTCAGGAAATAATATAGAACTGAAATGTGGACGAAGCAAGATAAATTTACAGTTCAAGAAGCCTGAAACTCAGCTCCATTTGTTTTGGTTCTCAAACTAATTTAGCAGTTTCATTTTTACACTGGATCCAGCTGTCCACTAGACTCAATGAATAACCTGTTAATTTGGAGAGGATGGATCAAGTCAACAGGTGACTGATTATCATTCCCTGCAGAGGAAACAAAGAACTGTTTGAGCTGTTAGAGTGAGTCCAGAGGAGGCCATAGTGATGCTCCAAGGACTAGAAGGACTTACTATGACCTTTCAGTATCTTAAGGGAGCCTACAAGAAGTCTGGAGAGGAACCTTTTACAACCTTGTAAACAGAGCAAGGGGAATTTTACAACCTTACAACAGAGCAAGGGGGAGTGGCTTTAACCTGACAGAGAAGAGATTGAGATGAGATCTTAGGCAGAAGTTCTTCCCTGTGAGGGTGGTGAGGCCCTGGCACAGGTTGTCCAGAGAAGCTGTGGCTGCCCCATCCCTGGCAGTGTTCAAGGCCAGGCTGGCCAGGACTTGTAGCAGCCTGATCTAATGGAAGGTGTCCCTGTGCATGGCAGGGCACTGGAACTGGATGAGCATTAAGGTCCAAACCAGTCTGTGATTCTCTGATTCTATGATACAGCTGGCTTTCTGTTGTCTAACTCCTGACTTCCCCAGTGAGCCCTTCAGCTTGCAGTTTTTCTCTGGCTGTCCATGTGCAGACTCATTTCCACTTATAGGGAAGTGTCTGTTTTCCACAGTGAATATGAAACTTTCAAGTGAAACTTCATGCTGAGGCATGGCTGACATGAAAGGAAAGGCACCCATGACACCCAAGAGTGTCTCTCACATTTGTGATATCTCTGCATATAGAAGGTGGTCTCCTACCATGTCACATCTCTAGGCGTAGCTATAACTCCTGTGGAAATACATAAGAAGAAGAACTTGCCATCTTAGGTTTATTTCGAAGTTGATCTATGGAATATTAACTCTTTTCCAAACAGGAAAACCTTGTTAAACAGCCTGATATTTTGCTTTCCTATGGTGGTATTATGTCATTCCAGGTTATTGCTGCCAATGAATGGACATATGATTGGGGTGCATTTCGTGTAAATTTCCGCCACATGGGTCGTGTACATTCGACTTCATCTGGGTCTATGGGTATATCCCCAACATTCGGCTTGGTAATATAGATCATCTCTACAATGGCTGATTCCCTCAGAGACTGGATGCCTTTCTCTAGAGTAGTCCACTTGGCTGAATGACTCATAACATCATCCTTGTATGGAAACCTATCTTTCACAGCTGCCAAGAGCCGCTTCCAAAGGCTGAGGGACTATTTCTCTCTTGCAGTTGCTTTGTCAATTCCCCCTTCCCTGTCAAGTGATCCCAGCTGTTTGGCTTTACTACCTTCTAGTTCATGACCGTCGGCCCCATTGTCCCAGCATTGGACCAACCAGGTGATGATGTGCTCCCCTGGCTGACGGGTAAAGTCTTTTCGCATACTCCGTAGCTCGGTTGAGGTCCGAGATCGAGAAGTCACCTCTTCCTTTTCTGCTTCTCCTTCACCATGTGATGATTACTCCTGGTCAGATGCTGTCCCAAGTAGTGACGTTTCTTCGTCTTGCTTCATCTTTCCTGCCTCTTCTTTTGTTTTTCCTCTTGCGCACAGGGGCAACCGATATTGGTATGAGTTGGTCCTCTGGTTTAGATGTGGTGATTATCACTGTGGTTTGGGTAGCCGCTGTACTTGTCACTGGGGTTTGAGTCGTGGCTGTACCTGTCGCTGGTGGTGATGTAGCTGCTGTACTTGGAGCTGGAGTAGCTGCGCTGTCCGTTACAGTTGGAGTTTGAGTATCTGCTGTGCTTGTTCCTGGGGGTGGTGTAGCTGCTGTGCTTGGAGCTGGAGTAGCTATACTGCCCATAACTGTTGAAGTTTGAGTAGTGGCTGTACTTGTCCATGGGGGTGGTGTAGCTGCTGTGCTTGGAGTTGGAGTAGCTGCACTGTCCATTACTCCACCCTCAGATCCAGAGACGTTTTTTTCCTTTTGAAGATGCCGGACAGTGTTAAACAAAGCTCTGTAAGCATCAGCCAAGCCCCAGCACGTTGCCATGATTTGTCCATCTCTGGTGTGACCTGAGTGACCACACACCTCCTTTAAGTGTTTTACTAATTTTTCTGGGTTTTGCATTTGTTCATTGGTGAAGTTCCAAAGCACTGGAGGGGCCCACTGGCCTAGATACTTGCCCATACTATCCCACACACCCTGCCACTCATGACTGTCCAGCCTTGGGGAAAATCTCTTGGACCTCCTATATCGTCGTTTAGCCCTAGACAAGGCTCAAAACTGACTATGCATAACTCTTGGGACCAGACAAAATAGTCGCGAGCAAAACATATTCAGCATGTGTGCCAACATGATGATTCCCGTCACCAGCAGCAGGCAGATCTCAAGGGTGTCTAAAGGCCATTCAAAACCTTCAGAATTCTCAAATGGTGTTGTAAACGGTCTGGTGGGGGCGCTGGGAGCACAGAAGAATGTCTCCTTCACAGGTTGACCACCCGAGGAGGTGAAAAGAGACGTGTAATTGCTAAGAACTCCTATTATATACCTCTCAAAGTATAGAGTTGGTGGCCACACTGGAAACACAAACCGGGTCAGTTTCATGATCACTGAGCTTATTGTATTAAAAATCAGCGCAATAAAGTACAATGTAACAAGAACCTTAACCCAAACCCCAGATCTGAAAAATGTTAAGATAAAAAGTATCGGCTGTAAGTACAGTACCATACGCTGAACCTGTGAGAACCAGAGCAACAACTTTGAGAGCCAATAAATCAGCATCGTGACGAGTGAATATTGTGTCTTTATCTCAACCCTTATGTGCCCCATGTTGGGTGCCAAAAAGAACTGTTGTGGTTTAAGCCTCACCCAGGCTAATAACTCGTGAAGTTTTACTCACTCACTCACTCACTCCCCCCTTTTTCTTCCCCCAGTCCCGGGGGGATGGGGAGGAGAATCAAAAAAAAAAAAAAAAAAAAAAATGCAACTCACATGGGTTGAGATAAGAACAGTTTAGTAACTAGAACTGTCGTGGTTTAAGGTGTAAATTTCACTTCTCCCTCTCTTCCCCCCACCCCCACTTTGATGGGGGGGAATGGGCAGAAGAGCCGAAAGAATGCAACTACCACTGGTTGAGATAAGAACAGTCCAGCAACCGAGATATAATACAAATCACTACTGCTACCACCAATAATAACAGTGACAAGGTAAATACAAGGGAAGAGGATACAACCGCTCACCACCGGACCAAGCCGAGAGAGAGAGAGACTTCCGGATTCCTGCCTGTTAGTATTTTACATCCTGGGCATGACGTGCTGTGGCATGGAATAGCTCTGTGGTCAGTTTGGGTCAGGCGCCCCATCCCTGCTTCCTCCCGCCCCCCCCCCTCCTCCCCGGCCGAGCATGGGACTCAGAAAGTCCTTGGTCAGACCAAAACATTACCAAGCAGCAACTGAAAACACTGCTGTTATCAGCATTGCTCCAGCTGCCAAGGAGAAAAAATGACTGCTGCTGCTGAACCCAAGACAGAGTGCTGTTGATTATTGATAAGGTGAAAAGGTATTTTTATCAGATAACATCAAAAGCTAAAAAAATATTAAGATAATGCCTAGTTTGAATTGTAAATGCAGACCAAGTGTGAGAAGGTCTTTATTTTATCTAATGACATTCCAGCCTTTACAAGAATATAATGTTTTCCAAAATATCTGACTAGAAAATTCTAAGAAAATATGTAAATTTTTTTGGCATGATGGTTTAGAAAAGAAATCCTGACAGGCCGCTATGCTGAGGGAAGCAGAGGACAATATTTTACAACTATAAATTGCAGACATTTGTTTATTTTTATTTATCATTTCTATAGCAGACTGCATGCTGATAATGTGAATTGGATGGATAGATGTTGACTAATCTGTAAACATTTTAATTGGCTTCTGAAATGTAACAGAATTTCATGCCAGGGTTTTATCCACAATTAAGTCAAGTTTTATGAACTTAATTCCTCACTATTGTTTGCTGCCAAAATAAAATTATCAAAGCCTTTGCTCGTTGATGTGTCGTGAACAATTATGGGGTTGTTTATGAGGACTACTTTGGAATTTTGTGATGAAACAGGCTCTGCTGAAAGAGCTGGTTTGCAGCGTCAGGCTGCAAAACAACATTTTCACAGCATTTTCTTTGGGAAAGTGTCATAGGTCTGAGCTGCAATTTAGAAAATATGAATAGGCAGAAGGGTGTGATTGTGCAGGTAAATGTGCAAGTACCCTAGGTATGCACCTTAAGGAGGTTACCTACCACATTGTACACTCCACTGACAAGCAACCTATTGATTACATTAGAAGTTTATAAGTTTATGTAATTCCTGTCGTTTGAGAAGCAAATGTGAAAGTTCAGACTCTAGGGAAATTGAAAGATTATTTGAGATTTCCTTGTGCTCTGTCTCTGCTGTACAGAGTCTCAGTACAGGTGCAGACAGTTTTTCTTCTATTGCTTTTTATACACTTGGTATTGGGCTTCATTGCATCCATTGCAAGATGAACAGCAATCTCCATTCTGAAACATAGTTTAAGTTTTCTAGAGGTCAGGTTTTGTTAGTTACATCTCAGTGAGTTAGACCAAAATTTGCCCAATATCTAATATGATTCTCTCTTAAAATTATATTTGGAGATGCAGGCTTCTGGTCCTCTTGATGGTATTACCACAGGTGCAATTATTTAGGTATAATCTTTAGTTTAAAGTAGTAGGTGTGCATTAATATGGCAACCGAAGACAACCAGAGTGAAATAAGGAGGGGAAAAATTAAGTTTACAAGATTAGGCATCTGCCTCTTTCAACATCCATCCATCCCTCCTCCCGATTGCTATTGCCATTTTGCCATATGCTCCCTTCTATTTTCTGTTTGCTTACAAGGATGGATTATTTTACAGGTGACGAAATCATCAACAAAGTTTATTTTAAAGAAAAGGACTAAATAATCAAAGGAATTCTGTGATTTTATTATAGCAACGTTAATATGAACATAAATTGAGCTTTATAATAGTTTTTGTGTTAGAAGAAAATTTTACTCAGTGATGTCAAGCATAATATAGTTTAGAAACTTTGCCATTGATACTTAATAGCCAACTAAGTGACCTGAATAAACACACTGAATGTTCTTCACATACATGTAATTTAAATTCCGAATATTTTAAATACATTTTAATTTTGTGTTTTAAGCGCTTACTTTGGAGTATACTATTTTTTTTTTTTTTTTTGGTGGGAGAAAATGCCAGAAACATTATTTTAGCACAGTTAGGATATTCATAACATATATACCTTTCTTATACTTAGCTGAAAAAAAATCAAAATCCTATATCAATCTGAGTTTAAGAAAAAGGGTACATGAAATATTCTGCCTTTTTGGCATTATTTCATATTACTTACAAGGTCTACAGGAAATTCTTTTTACCCCACATGCCACTTCTGTTTTGTGAAATAATAGTTTTGGGTTTTATAACTTACATGGATTTAAATTTTTTGTACGTGAAAAAGTCCTCTCCTCTCCTTGCCTCTTCACCCTTCTCCTCCCTTCTCCTCCCTTCTCCTCCCCTCCCTTTCCCCTCCCTTTCCCCTCCCCTCCCTACCCTTTCCTTTCCCCTCCCCTCCCCTCCTCTCCCCTCCCCATCCCCTCCCCTCCTCTCTTCTCTGGCTTTATCTCACCAGATGTCCAGTGCACAGAAACTGGTGGAAGTGAGTGATTTATTGTAGCATCTGACCTGCATGCCAAGTGCTGGATGTTGAGTCCCTAACTGGATGCTTTGCCCAGCTTCTGCAGTAGGTTTTTTTTTAGTTTTTTTTTTTTTTTTTGTGTGTGTGTGGTTTTTCTTTTGTTTGTTTTGTTTTGTTTGGTTTTTTTAAATTATTATTTTTTATTTGTTTTTATTTTTTAATGTCTTTTATTTTAAATAGACGTACTTGTGCATGTAAGTAGTGTTATTAAGTTCTAAGAATGCTTTTATAACTGGCATCTGTAAAATCATAGCTTTGTATTTCTTTGAGAATCATATGGAGACTCCAGAAGACTGAATGTAATTCTTGCATTTTTTATACCATTCCTTTACACTGATTTGTGCATCTGCATTTGCCCAGAAAGCCAACCATACGCTGAGCTGCATCAAAAAGAGTGTGAGCAGCAGGTCGGGGGAGCAGATTCTCTCCCTCTGCTGCACTCTGGAGAGACCCTTCCAGCAATCCTTCGACCAGCTCTGGGGCAACAGCCCAAGAGGGATGTGGAGCTGTTGGAGGGAGTCCAGAGGCCATGGAGATGCTGTGAGGGCTGGAGCAGCTCTGCTCTGGAGACAGGCTGAGAGAGCTGCGCTTTTTCAGCCTGGAGAAGAGAAGGCTCCTGAAGGGGAGACCTTAGGGCAGCTCCCAGTGCCTAAAGGGGCTACACAAAAGTGGCAGAGGGTCTTTTGACAAGTGCCTGTAGGGACAGGACAAGGCGGAATGGCTTTAACTTGACAGAGGGGAGATTGAGATGAGCTCTTAGGCAGAAGTTCTTCCCTGTGAGGGTGGTGAGGCCCTGGCACAGGTTGTCCAGAGAAGCTGTGGCTGCCCCATCCCTGGTAGTGCTCAAGGCCAGGTTGGCCGGGGCTTGGAGCAACCTGGTCTAGTGGAAGGTGTCCCTGCTCATGGAAGGGGTTTGGAACTGGATGAGCTTTAAGGTTCCCTCCAACGCAAAACATTCTGTGATTTTGTGATTCTGTGATTTTAAGACTGCCAGATGATTGCTTGTTTTAGAAACAGTTCTCAAAAAATTTAACCTGGTAGTTTGAAATCATCATCATAGCAGCTTAGAAGAGGAGACAGAGGGGTGTTGATGATAGTAAAACAGTTGTAGTGGGTACACTTGATTTCATCCCTACTACCAGATTATTTTTTGCAGCAAAGTACAGAGCAGTAAGCCATTGTCTGGCACATAATCGATGAGATGTAAAATGTTCAAGTGTCTTCTTTTCTCTGCTGTTAAACGGCATCAAAGATTTTTTTTATGGAAGCTTTATTAAGGTTTTCTCAAATGTTCAATCTCTTTTAATATTTATTTTTTTTTAGTGCTAACGAATATGTTCTCTCCAGCACAGCCTAGATTGCTATCTTTTATTATTATTATTTTTCCTTGGAAAACAACATGTAGATATTTCTACGAAATAAAAAAATCAAAGCCAAAACAAACCAACAGAAAAAGCTGTTTAATTACTTGACATTTAGGATCATTTCAGGATATGTTCATGAAGTTAAAGGGAGCACCATAGGCCTTTAAATTCAAATTAATAAAGGCTAGTTGTGTAATGAGCTTAAAAATTTTTTCACAGGTTTTGACAATACAATTCAGAATGGGATTGCACTCTGTTTCTAAATATTCTCAACTATCATGAGCTTTGAAAATTATGGTTTCATGGATGATTGCAAGTGTTATCCAGGTAAAGTGACTGGAAAAAAGTGCTTATGTCCAAAAGAAAGTTTGTTCTGACAAGGACAAAGAATACATTACATACCAGTGTTAATTTACTACAGCAAAACCTGAGATCTTAAAATGAAATCTGCTCATCAGTTTTAATCCAGTTTGTCAGACAGCCTTTTCCTATTTGATTATATATTTGTTTTAGTAGAATTCCTGCTTTATTAATGTGCTGGAGGGGCATGAATAAGACAAATGGGAGATAAAAGAACGCTTATGTTTAAACCCTGTATTGCAGTGTATGACAGATGGGCTCTTTTCGCAGGCCTGACAGACATCCTGCCAAGCTAAAAATTTTTAAGCAATTGTATCTCTACTACTTAAAAGAGGTTTACCTCTGATTCTCCAAATTTAACTTATGACACCTTTAATTTGGAATATGGATAGTTTTTTCCTGAGTGTTTAGATGTTTGTCTTGTTAATACTTTTTTCCAGAAAAATGTAACTATAAATGATATCCCATTGCTCTTGTACAAGAACCCTAAAATACCTTTGGGAAAATCTCAAAGCAGAATTGTAGAAACAATTGTAAAACATCTTTAAGAGATGATAAAGTAAGATCTCTGTAAAGGCTTGAAATGGCAGAAGCAGTCAGACTCTTGATGATGTGTTTAAAATAGCAAATTAAAGCCTTTAATATTTTTTAATATGCATTTTTATTTCTTATTCTTCTACAATGACATTTGGCAGAGAAATAAAAGCACTAATTAGGAGTAGGTGTGCATTTGACATGCTAGCTTTCCCACATCGTTTATGTTTAAATTTTTATTATTATTCAAAGGCCTGAGAGACACAAATTTACCGAAAACAGGGTGATCTTTAGGCTGCAGGCTGCCACTAGAAATTTACTTGTGATCTCAGACAAGATCCTAAACCAGAAGCTAAGTTATCAATACAAGAATTTCAGAGTTTCAACTCTAAAATTGCTATTAAAAACCTACAGATTGCTGTTCACTTAATCCTGGAAACAAGCAACTCAGAAGATATCTTCAAGTACGACCTAGACTTTTTTGATAACAAGAACTAACTCAGATTGGTGGTAGGTATCACCAAAATGACCCGGTCCAGATACATTTAGCACAAAAAAAAACCATCTAGAAAGGATTTTCAAGTGTATGCATTTTTGCCTTGAGATCCTAAAAAAAAAATCCTTTGTAGTCAAGCCTTTGGCCAAAACAGAAAAACTTATTAAACCAAATACATTTAAGTACCCTAAGGTAGATAATATATCTATTCTTAAGCACAACCCAATGAGAAAATGTACAACTGAAATCTAATCTTGCAGGTAGGACAAAAGGACAAGCACAAATTTAAATATTTTAGAGGCTTTATTTGGGTGGAAAATCAACACATTCTCCTTTCCTTTTTTTGGCTCTGCAGCATAGTAGTCACAATGAACCATCTATACCTCTTACACCACCAGAAACAGCTGTGTTTAGTAAGGAGTTTGAATCCATGAGAAAGGTGAGTCAGATTATTCGACCTTTTTACTATACAAGGTTATTTGTTGGACAATATTTGACTTCTTAGTTCAAAAGGGACAAGAAAAAAACATGTTTAAGTTGCCTATAAGTATCTTCTTCCATTGCCGATACATAATCACTCTCTTCTCTCAAAATTGGACATCATATTCTAAGGGACATTAAGCAAGCCTCCAGACCTCTATGGACAAGTTCCCATAAAATAAGCATCAACCTTTCCTAATGTGCAATGCAGATACACACTATTATTCCCATAGTAAGTACTGTTTCTGTGGTCTTCTCTGACTTTTTAAAGAGCTAAATGCACAGAACGTTCTGGGAGACAGTTTGGATCCTGAGCTGTTTCTTAGTGTCATTTTTGTAGTTTCATACTGCTCCAAATAAAAAAAACCCTTGCCTATTCCATAATTAAAAAACCCTGAAAGCAACCAACCAACCAACCAACCAACCAACCAACCAAAAAAATACAACAAAAATGGCACTACAGAATTGGACTGAATGTTAAAGCCTGTATACTTTTCTGTTACCCACCCTGCAGGAAAGGACTTCATTTGGAACAGATGGGGTGTTGAGTGTTTTTACACCTGAGTTTCCTTGTCACTAGCATTAATGTGCAGGGAATTATGCATATCATTTACTATGCATCTCATTTCCCATGCATCTCATTTCCTTACACTGTGTTCAGCTGGACCCTGTATTCTTTGCCCTTCATTTTCATGGACAATAAAATCTTCTTGAACATATGCTGAGGAGATAGGAATTAACTTGTAGAAAAAATAAACCCCTTGATCTATCAAAACAGATTATTCATCTAAAGCATTTCTAGTTCAAAGAACACCTTTGAAAACTTCGTGTCCGAGGTGATCGCATCTGTCTTACTTAACCCTACACTAGGAATACTCAGGAACATAAATCATTTCATAATGAGCAGTGTTGCTGTTTGTACTTAAACAATACTAGGCCAAAGCTCTCTTTCAATATCACAGAATCATACTACATCTTGAGTTCTTCTGTCAGTAAGGTTGCATCCCATTAAATATCTCAAATGTTGTAGGCATTGCTGCATGCTGTCACTAGTAAGTCTGAGGCTTGAAATTGTCCTGTGGCCAGTATGACCTCTAAGGAGGAGATTTGGTTTTTGCATTCCCTTGGATTAACTGCTGTCTTTGATATCGATTACCAAGGAAAGGTATTTCCTGCATAACATAACAAAATCATACATGGCAATTTCATTCACTCCAGAGTTCATGCCCTTGTGAACTTGCTATGAAAGACCAACAATGACAGCAGTAAGATAGATCATTGTCCTGCTGTTCTGCCTTTATTGCCCTAACTAGAGATTGTTAAAACTTTCTCCGTACTATTCTATTGTTCATTGAAACATTTAATTTTAGTTTTCTTCTATTTCTTTTTACAAGTTAGAATAGATTGAACTTATACCATGAAGTACATTGCACATAAAAATGGTCGACTGCTTTCCAGACCTAATAAAAGACTTTTCAGTGTATAAACTTTATTTATTTATTTATTCATTTATTGCCATCTTATCCATGTCATCTGTTAGTGTTACTAATTTATACATGAATTTTATAGAATTATAGAATAGTTAGAGTTGGAAAGGATCTTAAGATCATCTAGTTCCAACCCCGTTGCCATGGACAGGGAAGCCTTACACTAGAACATGCTGCCCAAGACTCTCCCCATCCTGGCTTTGAACACTGCCAAGGATGGAGCATTTACCACTTCACTGGATAGCTTGTTCCAGGGCCTCATCGCCGTCACAGTAAATAACTTCTTCCTTACATCCAAGCTGAACTTCCCCTGTTTTAGTTTCAGCCAATTACCTCTTGTCCTATCAGTATAATATTTGTATATAATACATATGTCTATCCTATAATAAGAAGATTTTATGCACTTTAATGTTCTTCCTATCTGTCAAAAGTATATGTGGATTATCTACTCAAAAAAACCAACTCCCCACAGTCCCCTTTACTTTGGTTTCCCAAAGTGTGTAAGCATGAGGTTTAAATTCAGATCAAACATGTTCTGTCTCCTACAGATGTTTTTGCTCTAGCTCCCACTTAATTATATAGTCAGTTTATCATCTACCAATACTCCCAGGTCCTTCTCAACTGAACTACTCTCTAATAGGTTAGCTCCTAACGTCTACTGGTCCTTGGGGCTCTTCCTTCCCAGATGCAGTATCTTGTAATTCAGTTTCAGATTTGTGTCACCTTATTCTTTCTACCAAATAAAAAAATGTGACTTCTTGAGCTTTGTCTGATTCTTAGGTACACAGTACCCTGGATAATTCAGGCATTTTCAACTAAGGGCACAAAAGAAGTACTTATACTACTTTGCTGTTGTGACTCTCCCATTCCTAAGTGCTTCTTTTATAGCAAGAAGAGATGCTGAAAACTATCTTTTCTAACTTACTATTCTCAGTCATCCAGTATGCTGAGGAATACATATTTGTGGCCTGAGAAATATAGAAAACAGCTTGTTAGTGTACATGCTGATTAACAGTTGAACCTTCATCTTTAGCCATAATTTACCAGTCTGCTACTCCCAGACTTCCTGCAAAGATGATCTGTAATTTCTATGTCAACATTATAAAAACTTGTGTTCCTTGGCAGTCAATCACCTGACAAAATCCAACCAACAAGTGACATCATTTTATGCCAATCTGCCAATATGTCATAGTTCAGATATGCATTTACCTCTAAGGCCTTAGAAGAAAAAGATGCTCTTTCTCTCTAGCACCACTAAATATTATCCTCTGTCCAAATCTAGCAATGCCAGACTGCCACTATGAGGTTTTAAATTTGTCAAGGTTGTGTCTGAAGGTCTCAGCCTCAAGTCTGTAAAAACATATGAAGCTGATAAAAGAAGATCTGTGATTCTGACCAGTCAGTCTCACCTCTGCACCTGGCAAAATCTTGGAGCAGATTCTCCTGGAACACATGCTAAGGCACATGAAAAACAACAAGGTGGTTGGTGACAGCCAACATGGCATCACAAAGGGGAAATCCTGCCAGACCAATTTGGTGGCCTTCTATGATGAGGCTATGGAATTGATGGAGAGGGGTAGAGCAGTTGATGTCATCTACCCAGACTTGTGCAAAGCGTTCGACACTGTCTCCCATGACATCCTTGTCTCTAAATTGGAGAGACATCAATTTGATAGGTGGACCACTTGGTAGATAAAGAAGTGGCTGGCTGGCTGCATGCAAAGAGCTGTGCTCAATGGCTCAGTGTCCAGCTGGAGACCAGCAACAAGTGGTGCCCCTCAGGGATCAGTGTTGGGAGAGGTCTTGATCAACATCTTTGTTGGTGACATGGACAGTGGGATTGAGTGTGCCCTCAGCAAGTTTGACAATGACACCAAGCTGTGTGGTTCTGTTGGTATGTTGGAGGGAAGGAATGCCATCGAGAGGGACCTAGACACACTTGTGAGGTGGGCTGTTGCCAACCTGATGAAGTTCAACAATGCGAAGTGCAGGGTTCTACACCTGGGTCGTGGCAATCCCAGACACAGCTACAGTTTGTGCAGAGAAGAGATTCAGAGCAGCCCTGCGGAGAAGGACTTGGGGGTTTTGGTCGATGAAAAAATGAACATGAGCCGGCTTCAGTGTGCACTCGCAGTCCAGAAAGCCAACTGTATCCTGGGCTGCATCAAAAGGAGTATGACCAGCAGGTGGAGGGAGGTGATCCTGCCCCTCTACTCTGCTTCTCTGGGACCTCGCTTGGAGTACTGTGTGAAGTTCTGGTGCCCTCAACATAAAAAGGACATGGAACTGTTGGAACAAGAGCAGAAGAGGTCCACAAGGATGATCAGGAGACTGGAGCACCTCCCATATGAAGACAGGCTGAGAAAGTTGTGGCTGTTCAGCCTGGGGAAGAGAAGGCTGCGTGGAGACCTCCTAACAGCCTTCCAGTATCTGAAGGGGGCCTATAGGGATGCTGGGGAGGGACTCTTCATGAGGGACTGTAGTGAGAGGACAAGGGGTAATGGGTTCACACTTCAACAGGTGAAGTTTAGATTGTATATAAGGAAGAAATTCTTTACTGTAAGGGTGGTGAGGCACTGGAATGGGTTGCCCAGGGAAGTTGTGAATGCTCCATTGCTGGCAGTGTTCAAGGCTGGCTTGGACATGGTTTAGTGTGAGGTGTCCCTGCCCATGGCAGGGGGGGTTGGGACTAGATGTTCTTTAGGCCCTTTAAAACCCTAAATATTCTATGATTCTATGATAATAAAATAAAAGTAATTGTTTATGTTAAAAGTGCTTTTTCTTTTAAGATGTTCTAAGTAGCATTTTCTTTTTGCAATATTCATTTGTTAACTGTTGGGTGAGATTTTATAAAGGACAGCCACTGCATATGACAAGTTTTGGGGTTTTGTTTGTTTGTTTTTGTGGTTTTTTTTCTGTTTGTAGGCTTATGACTCAGCTTATGAAAACACAGAAAATATTTAGGAATGGGGAAATAATACTTAATACTTTTATAAGGATAACAAGTAATGTTTCTTTTCCGTACTTCTGAATAGTGATTAATATATATGTGGCGGGGCATACCCTTGGTCTTACAGACTTTGGAGTCCTGAGCTACAGTGTGGTGTCTTCACTGCCTGGTTACAATTTTTGTTATAAAATGTTCTTTGTCTGTGAAATTTTTCAATATACTACTATAATTCTTTCAAATGTGAAACTCCTTGTACCAAAGAAATCTGAAATTTATTTGTCACAAAATAGGGTCTGGATCTGATGTGTTTGCATAACATGCATTTTTAACCTAGGGAGAAAAATCCAAACAATTTTTACTTGTACAGATCATGCGATGCCTGTGTTTTAAAATGCATGAAAGCTTCAGAACATATATTAAAAATGAATAAATACTATGAAATTTTAAATTTGTGAAAAAAACCTTCATCAGTTTGGTAATAAAAATAAGATAGATATTCTAGTTTGCATACATATTATTACACCTGTGAAAACCTATTAAATCTCTATTTTTTTTCTGTTCTATGATTATTTCTTCATTTTTCCTGGATAACACTGTTGTTTAGGCTGCCTTTTCTGGTTCCCTGTTTAGCTTAATTTTGTATTTCTAATATGAACTTCACTGTGATATGTCAAAATCTGGGTCATTACAGTAACTGCAGGAGTTTATGCAAATCTCTGCCCCTCTACTTAAGCCAAACTGGGAGTTCTGATCCAGATAAGCAGTGAATGTAAATTAAGCTCAGCCTTGGTAAATAAATAACAGCTGTTCTTACTCGTGTGGTAGTATAACTTTATAGAATTTGGTCAAATCTTTGAGGAATATGAAAGTCACCTTACAATGCCTTCAATCTATTTTCAGCCCTGCATCATACACATAGATGTGGCATAGACACCTACAAATATATAAATCCTGGCAGGTGTGTCTTTTTAGCTGCTGTGGTCCCCCTAGAATTTTGGCAAGCCAAGCTTGTCTCTATTAGGTCTAAATCTATAATTTTTTATAAGCTAACTGTGCCAAGGTGAGGACATCTACAAAGACAGTATCAATTCATTCCCAATTCTTCCCCAACCTCAGGGAATTCACTAACAGTCAAAGTTGCACAAATCCACTACATAAAATAGTGACAAATGAAACAAATCATTAAGTATGTAAAAACTTTAAGTATGCTGTGCCATGTAAAAGAACTGCACTAATTGTATGGAAATCAATACTTAAACTTCTCACTGCCCTTCAGGTGCCCACCAGAATTTCCCTCTCCTCAGCCCTGTGATTTATGTGGATTCACCATGTAGGAGCTACTTGATCCTATCAGGGGAACTGCTGGTTATCTCTCTCCTTCATTCTTTCATTGCCAATTGGCTGGGCTTACTAAATACTAAATACACCATCCACTTTATCTAGCAAAGGACATATCTGCAAGATTTGCTGCTTTCCTTCATATTGTCTCCTGCTTCTGGCTCTATAGACAGAACATATTAGCCATGTAACATTTCAGATTGTTGTTATCTTGCATATCAAGAAGCAGACAGACATAATGAAACCCTGCAACTCAGTCAAGGTTTGCTATTAATACCTGCAGATCAGGATATCACCTCCTGAGAGAGAAGACCCTTTTGTGTAGTAGGATACACAGCAGCTAAATTGGAAGTTAGATTTTGAATTTATAGTCTGGGCTTAGACTCCAAGGTTTGATTGATTTTTGTCTTTTGAAATAAGGTCTTACAAAGAAATGAAATTGAAACAGAAAAATACATATTCCAAAACAATTACCTAAGAGGTGTTCAAAGTGTATAAAAGCAGATTGTGGCTCTTTCTAAGGATAGCTTTTTTTAATGGATACTTTCTTACAACAGTAGTATTATGCATTTTATAACAGAGGCATGGTGTACATAATTTAAGTCAGAATTTATTTCTGTAAACTACGCTTAAAATTTGGTAGTTTTATGTCTCCCAGTATCTGTCTTGAAAATGATATAAAGTCATTCTTAGTCTCCAATAATAAGAAAAAATGGACCAGTTTTGTAGTCTGCTTAATCACGTAGTAGAATGTGTATTGGGTGGCAGATAACAGGTAATATTTAGCCATGATTTAGTTCTTTACAGAAGCTGGATATGATATTTTTATATGATCACTTTACAGAAGTGATATGATATTCTATGATATAATAGCAAGTTTGCATAAACAGCACTGCAGAAACATTGCAAAGTTGTAGATTCGATGTATTACAATAGGCATATTCCCCTTTCTGTTAACTGCAGCATAAGAAGGTAAGATCACCCTTGCAACCCAAAATATTTGGCCAAGTGAGCTGTTTCTGAAGAATTATGTGTAATATATGAAATATCAGATTTGGCAAATAGAGACAATTCGAATATTAAATATATTTGCATTGTAACCTGTAAAGGGTATAATGTCAAGAGAAAGGCTCAGATCTGAACACCATAGTACTGTGAAAGAAGGAGATAAAGAAAGTGGAGAAGAATTGTTTAATCATGCTGCAAGGGGCTGTAATGACTGAGGCTTCTGACGTGCTCTATTTTCAGTGACAGTTTCTAATCCCAGAAAAACTGCAGAAATGCAAGATTTAAAACCCTGGTATTCAGCTTGTGTGTATAGGGAGTTGGTTTTTTGGGGAGGTTTGTTTTGTTTTGTTTGTTATTTTTTTTTTGAGTTGAAAGACTATCAGGTACATTTAAAATTAAGAAACTGTCCCTTGGACTTTTTAGGAAACACACTCCTTGTAATTACTGCTATATGCATAGGAAGTTTATTTGCCTGCTATTAAAATTACTGTTAGCAGCTAAGTGAAAAAAAAAAGTACTCTTACTGATTTTCCCTTCTATCCCACCAATCTGTTTAACATCTTAGCAGGATTAAAGCCATCTGTTTGTCCAGTAACTGGAATCAGTACAGCTATTTAGTTAACAGTATCTTTTATGAAAGACATTAATGTAATAATAAATAGTTATTAAAGTAAATATTAAAGTACATTTATAGTAGCCACTGTAAAATTTAATTAGTAGCCAAGTTAAAGTCTTATTCAGCCAAGAGCCACGTAAACACATCATAGAATCATAGAATAGTTAGGGTTGGAAAGGACCTTAAGATCATCTAGTTCCAACCCCCCTGCTATGGACAGGGACACCTCCCACTAAACCATGCCACCCAAGGCTCTGTCTAACCCAGCCTTGAACACTGCCAGCGACAGAGCATGAATGAGAAGTCCTATCTGAAACACCTCAGCTGTTACAATGAGAAGCCAAAGGTTACAATTCACCAGGAGGAGAAGGGTGTAACCTGAATTGTGTGTTTTACGGCAACCCCATGGTAGGCAGGCGTTACTGATGGAACAAGTTAATTGAGCAAGTTTAGGATCTGCAATGATTTTTTGGGTGATCCTGCATAAACACATCTTTCTATCTCTTCTACAGATATGGGGTGTTGTTACACCAGTGATCTCTATGAGTATATAGTGGGAGGGGGAAAAAAAAGCCCATATTGACTACCTGTTAGAAGCATTTTGTCAAACAAAAACCAACCCTGAAATCCCCAACCACAACCGCTATATTCTCTTCTGGTTTTGTTGTTGTTTTCACTAGAAACTCATGGAACTCTATTGAGTTTATTTCATTTTATCAGTCTGGTTTAGATATGGAAGACATTCTTCAGCCTAGAATTAGTTGCCTGCCTCAGTAATTTATTTTGAGGTGATGAAATAAGAAGACTGTTGCTGCTGGTAGCCAGGAGTAACAGCTGGTATTTTCTGCTCTTGAAAGCATTGCCAAAGACAGGAATACATGGAGCACTAGTGGCGCAAAAGACTCAAAAATCTGTCTGAGCAGCTGTCAGTGCAATGAACATAGTGCAAATATGCAAAACTTTACTTTGGGTTGCCAAAATCTTCAGTGGTTTTGGCACCCCTCAGTTGTAAACCTGGATGTTCTGTGGATGGTGACAGTAATAACAGTGTCAGGCACCTCAGCAGCAAATGGGAAGATGCAAGACCTTTTATTGCATGTTTATTGAGATGCTGCCAACAAGATGGCAGTGGCAAGAATGGCATCAGTATGCTTCAGTGACTTCATATATGGATTACTCTTTAATTTAATTTAATTTCACAGTCAAACAAACATGAAGCAACCAGTTTGCACTTTTCACAGTAAGATGAAAAGAAAAAGACATGTTAAGAAACAAGTATTCTGCTGCAGAAAGAAAGAAAAAATTCAGAAGAGAGATTTGGAAAAAAAAAGGAGGGGAAAAGCAAGAGAATATGGGATTTGCACAGTTATTCATTTCTGTATAAAATAAGCTATTCTATGTAAAATAAATATTCTATATAAAATAGGAAATGTGCAAAGAAACAAGGATTATTCTCGTTATTGTTTAATTTTATGTAAGTGCAGCTTTCAAAAAAGAAATTCTTTCAAAATCATGACAACTGAAGTTTTGCCATGATTCTTAATGGGATGATATTCCCTTAAGTGCATTGTGGGCAATTAATTCAGTTGAGATAATCCATTTTACAGTGGGAAGGTATTATTTCTGTCTTTTCCTCTACCTCACATACTGAAATGGAAGGGACAATCTTCTCTGATGTTTCATCATAGTCACCATCTTGGTGAGACTAGAGCAGTCATTTTAAGGTGTTGGTAATAGAGCAGCTAATGTATGTCCTGGACAGACTTCTCTGCTATAATATATGAGCTAAAAGTTCAATTTTTTTAATTCTTTTTTTAAATCCATGTCATTAATCACCAACTTCAATACCCAATATTCAATATGAACCTATATTCAAAGTCCATTGACAAGTGGCCTATGTGGGAAAGCTTTGTACCCTTTCAATTTTGACTGCTGTGTAATGGATTTACTCACAGGCATACAAAAGGAAGAGAAAATTCTAAGGCACACATAGTTTTAGAAATACACTTGTTGGAAAATCACAATGTGTAATTACTAGGCAACTAAACAAAATGGGACATGAAACAAAATATAAACCACAACTATTAAAGTAAGAATCCAGAAAAAACAAAACCAAAAAAGTTGTTTCTTTATGTGTTTAATTATAGTTAATTAAAATTAAGAATGTAAAAAGGCACTAGATTCTAGCCAATAATTATATAAAATTTTATCCTTTATTCCAGATTATTCTGGAGACAGGAAAGAATAATGCAACCACCACCGCCACGAAGAAGTGAGATATACACTGTAGGAATACAAAAAAGGAATAACAATGTGAACGTGTTTTAAAGAGAAACTAATGCTGTAGGATTGGCGTCTTTTTCTGGGCAATGTACAGGAACAATAGAAACAAATAAACAAATTGTAACAATGCCTAAGGAACAGGGTGGTAAACCAAAGGAAAATATAATATAGCAATATAAATCAGTGACTCTGCCTCATCTAGAATATCATTCTGTATATTTCAGCTCTGAAAAGACATATCAAGATAAGTGTAAGCTGTCCAGAGGAAGATTATTAGAATGACTTAATAGACAAAAACTCTTTTCTGAACGGAGATTGAGAAGATATGGCTGGTTTATTTTAAGGGCAACATAAGGAGAGACATTCATGTCAGTTGTCATCACTTCCTCAACTTTCCATTTCAGATAAAAAGCACTACTGAAAACAGATACAATACAAAGGTCATATTCTTCATATTTCCAGAGAAAACTTACCATGAAGACAAACAATTTTTGAAGCTTTAGCTGCAAGATACTTTTTCATAGGAAGTGGAATATGGGTTTGTGCTTATGTGGCAATAAAGCTTGGAGGTGGGAAATGACCCAAAAGAATCGTCACAATTGCAAAGCCACACCATCATACCACCAGATGTAGGCAGAAACGCAAATGTGCGTCGGTGGGGAAGAGGTAAAAACTGATAAATAACAAAAAAAGTCATATGGTTATCGGTTTTGATTTTGCAACAAATTTGGATGTCATATTGTGCCAGTGAGCTTTTACAGTGTTTTAAAAGCTCTTCAGATTTTTAAACTTTTTCTCAAGACACAAAAATTTAGAAACTATTTTTTAAAAACTGATTGTGCTACAGCTTCTTTATCATGTAAATGGAAAAAAAATGTCTCCAACAAGGCTGCTTCCAGGCTTACAGGATATACAAAATATTCTATGAAACTTGAACAGAAGTGGTGTGCAAAATTGAAATGTACTATTATAAGATTTTTGTAAACACGCATAGAAAAGCTATACAGTTTCATCTGTTTTTAAAAATCTAGTAGTTTTGGCATGACTTTGCAAGAAATCTGCCTGAAATGTTCCATGTTCACAGCCTTTCAATAAAGTGAGCAATATATAACCCCACAGAGATCTTCCATCTCACTCGATGCACATATGATTCGTTAGTGCAATGAGAATTAAGCTCTTCTCACAGCCAGACTCCTTGTTCTCTACTTCCCATTTTTGAGAGACATTTTGAGTTTACAAATCACTACAAACGTTATAACAAATTGCTATACTGAAAACCAAGAAGGACCATTAAAAAACGAATTTGTTTTCAAAAGAGAATGGAACGTGTTTCTTGTTGTAAGAACATTATTTGTTCTTAAGGACATTATTTGTTTTAAGCACTTTAAAGGGTGAAAATTATTTTGGTTTTGTATGTGTGAGTGTATGACTTTTTTTCATGTTGGTAAGGATGTTAGTAGATTTCAATTAAATTTTAATTTCCAAGTCCTTGGTATAATGAGTCTTGCATAAGCTTTCTTTATGTAAACCAGACTACTATAAAGAAAGAAAGTGGTTGCCTTTAGCTGCTTAAAAACGATAACTTCCAGGTCATTGGCCCACTTGAAATTAGGTCTTTGTCTTTCTTAAGTACTGCTTAATGTACCATATATTCTTCTTCCCTTCCCTGCTTTTTCTCTCAGCATATTTTAATTCTTACATGCTATTATGTCTTTCATTGGACAAAGTCTACCTCTTTTTAGTCATTTCTAGAAGACAAAAAATATGGTTGACTGCAATACCTGTTGGCTGTTAATTACTCCAAAGAAAGTCTCTTATACCTGCAAATTGGAAATGATGGCAAATAAGAATTAAGAGTTTGGAGAATTTTCCTCTGGTATCTGAGAAATAAGAACAATAATAATTTTTGGAGCATGGCAAAGATTACTCTAAGTGGCAAAGTGGCAAGCTGAGAATAAAGACAGAGAGATATCTTAAGAGGACCATGAAATATAGGGGGAATGAGGAGATTGTTCCCACTGGAAAAAAGCAATTATTATTATGTTAAGTATGATGTCTGTTAGGTATGTGTTGCACACAAGTGATCAGGGACCTGCGTTCTCAGACCAGATGCTGGAAAGATGTGTCTCATAGAAACACCTCATAGTCATGCATCTGGAAAAAATTTTAATGTTTTGAGTTTAACAAATACGTATTTGATAAACTCTGATAAGTCATAAATGACCGTTTTTCTTTCTGAGAAAGGACACGCTAGTAGTAATTTTTAAAATACTCTTAAAAATTCATTTGACCTACAAGAATGTGGGAATTCATCAGAGAATGCAAAAAAAAAACCTTGCCTACCTTTAATTTATATGGCCTTACAATCAGTTTAAGTCATTCATTAGAGTTTTGATACTGGGCAAATCAAAATTAATATTTTGTAGAGTTTATAGCAGAAACTATGTAATTTCTATCCAATGCCAAAGCGAAGTAAGAATTCCTTAAGCAGAAGTAAGTTGGAAAAATATTTTCAAAGTAAGGAAAAATATTGAATGAAAATTTTTTCATTATCCTTTTATTAAATGTAAAATAATATGCTGAAATGTGGGAGAGCTGGTTTTATTTTATGTTTTGTTTTTACCCTTCTGTATTGTTTTTACTATGCAGCTGAAGCAGAACAGCTTTGACTATGTATCAGGAAAAAGAGAGAAGGGGCCTTGTAAATCCACCTGACGTTAATTATTCAACACATGGTCAGATCTATTGCAGTCGTTATCTTCTGTGCTTATAGGTTATGCAGTGTCTTATGCCTTGATGCTGTTTCTGGAACCTAAATATCAGAAATACCTTCTCTGGCTTTTTGCCATTTTGAATTAGATTATGTTATTTTCCACAGTTACTGAAATGAATGATGAATGAACTCTTCAACTAAATATGCTAAATAGATGGAATTTTCATAAAAATGTTAACTTCATCTTTTGGAAATAAAAAAAGCTGCTGGAAAACTCATGTTTTAGTGACCTAGCTGACATTCAGGCTGCTAGTGTAGTCAGTTTGACTAGAAGATGATACTTTGTTGGCAAAAAAAAAGAAGATTACCACTTTAGCATTATTCCTACTTTCTGTAAGATGATTACAGGTCATAGCTTTATTTGCACTGGTGGTGGTTTGAATTCCAATATTTTTATATTTGGCAAAAAAAAGAAAATTATGGAATAGACTGGAGATACAGAAATTTTAAATAAATTTCTCTTTTGTCTTTCCTAGTAAATAGCTTAGGTACTCACTGAATGAATGATTAAAATTCTTTATTCCAAACACACCTTTTGTATCTTCCTGACAAAAATATGGTGATTCATGCAATCTTAACTGAAGAGCTGTGACACGACAGTCATATGATTTACTATGGAGAAATAGGAGATTAATTTATTAAATCATAAGTAGATATTGCTGAATGTTTGGAGGGATGAAACAGCCTTTCCCCTACAATGTGGGATGGCTTTCAACCAAAATAATCCCAATAGTATGAAGGTTATCCACAGTGCTGTACAATATCTTTGATTGCTTCTTGCTACAGCTGATAACAATGATTTCCAGAACCAGAAACAAGTTTTTCTTCTTCTTTATTTTCACCCCCCCCAATATATTTCCCCCACTTATACAGTACTGAGTCTTCATTTATATGGAAGTCTAACCGTAGGTCTACAAGGTGCATTCACCTTTTCTTATGCCCAGAAGACAGTGAGAGCGTCTAACCATTAACTAAAAGTGCTGACGCTATTCTAGACCATGGCACAAAGTCTTTCTAGAATGTTTTCTGTGCTGAGCATTTGATGCTTAAGTTTGCATCACTTCTCTGGGATCAGCTGCTTTGCATTATTATTCTAATAATTTTTTCACGAACACTTTGGAAGGAAGCTTAACTGAACTAATAATACTTTACCACTCCAGCAAAAGACTAAAGAAAATGGAATAGCTATTTTAAGATGTGTCTTTATTTAAAATGTATGCCTTTATATTGTTACAAACGTGCTAACACTGAAAACCTTCTCATTTTTAAATGGATGAAAGCAACTTGAAACTTGTCATTAAGCTACAGTCCTTTCTCATTTGTGCAGCAGCACAGAAATCTTGGCCCTTTACATGAAGTTCACTATAACTTTTAACATAGCTGCTTCTTTAGCCATACACAGGAGAAAAAAGTAGGTGAATAGTTGACAGAGTTAGGCTGTGTACTTTACACTCCTTGGTGAGACACATAAAGACTACACCAACTGAGCATAGTTAAACACAGTCACTTGTATTTTAAAAACAAAAATGTTTTTTTAAATATTTAAATGCTCAGGTCTGATACCAGCCAGAACTACCAAAAGAAATACAGTTTTGTATGAACAAAATGAAACTAGCATTAACCCTCGATTATGACATTGCTTGGTTTCATCAACTCTAGTGAGGCTGAAAGAGGGACTTGAATAGCCCTCTAAATGTACTAACTAAACTTAATGTCTTCTTTCATTTATTTTATCAGTAATGTTAATGAAGAATTAAAAATTAAGTTGTAGAAGAATCAAAAAAGCCACCATTTATTAATTCTTTCTAATGATTTTTTTCTAGAAAAGAAGAAACATTTTAAACTATGCAGATTTGCAAGTCTGTTACTTTGAAAGAATACCAAATAGTTAAATAAATGTGGATGAAACAAAAGTAATGTGGTGCTCAAAAATCAATAAACTCTGCAAAGATGTTACAGCAGGTATATTACTGATAAGCTACAGCTTAAAGTTTTAAAAGGTTATTTGCAATTCATACAAAAACCTATATCTGTGCTTCATGTACTTTAAAAGATTGTGTGCATCAGAGCAGAAAAAGAAATTATTTCAATCTGCTAAATATTGTTCATCTGATGCAACCTTCTGAGGCAAAAATGTTAATTTAGTACCTGCGGCATTTGGAACATTCTGTTCTTGCAATTATTTGCCTATTTTACATGGTCATGTGGCAGTCTATTTAAAATACAGTAGTATTTTATGGTGGAGGAAAGTTCTATAGAAAAAGTAGGCAATTTGAATTTCTAATGGAGATGTCTACAGAGATATGTTCTACTATTCTACTGAAAATGAGTGTACTTTAAGCAAACTAATATACTTCTTCAATGAGTGAATAGATGTGAGGGTCATAAACACCTTGATAATGTGGGCAAATTATTTGGACACCCTAAACTAGAGTCATTGCAGAATTAGAGAGAGAGGCAGAAACAGAGACTGAAGTCATGCAAGAGCTGGGCCCCTTCCCAGCATGAAACTGTCCAGCTTTCAAACTGACGTTATTGATGCACTGGCATCTGAGCTGTAAGCTGCCAGAATGGCATCTTATAATAGCAGAATGGAAACCAGACTCTTTTCCACCATAAATGCTGTCTTTACTGGTATGTGAGACTGGCAATGGTAAACGGCTTTTGTGCTGGCAGTGGTAAACAGCTTGTGTGCTGGCTCTCCACACCATAATTTATGATTAAGAAATGAAATCTGAAGTAGACAGCTAGATTTTGTTCAGCTGCTCTAACAGTTGAACAAGGCAGAACATTTGCTATTAGAAGATGCAAACTACTAAAACACTGCCTAAATAAAAAAAAAAAAAAACAAACAAAAAAAAACCAAAAATCCCATAACCTGACAGTCGCGCACCAGCAAATCTTAAAGAATTAAGATTTGCAACCTTGGCAAAAATGCACGTCATATTTCATTTAATATGATAATATGGTTTCATTACTTTTTAATTGAATTATACTTAGCTAATACTTGACGACTAAGACTCCTAATTTTATAGGAAGCCATTGTGAAATGCAAGATATCTTAAGTGATCGACTAATTGGAAGAGCTTTCTGAATGTCAAGCATTACGTAAATGAAACTCCTAACCTATTTAACCGGTTCTTCCAATGTAATTTTGTGAACTGTGTACAAAGAACTCAGTAAAGTATGCTGAGTTACTGCAGTAATACAAGGTGTAATATTTCTGCAATGAGCATTTTTCTGCTCTTTCTTTTGTCTTTAGTGTTTGCTCCATTATTCTCGAAAATATTTTCAAAAAGCACCATTCTACACCGGTTTGAGAACTGTATGTACAGTTTTAGTTTATTCAGTGGAACTTCTTTATATACAAAGGAAATTTTCCTTAAAAACTTAAAAATGTGTGAGTCTGATCATGTTGTTATTTCAGTGGCGTTATTGTCACCAGGATTTATTTGCTTGCCCTCAAATCTGAAGCAGTAAGAACTGTGTTTCCATCATTTTTCGTAGGTCTGCCTTTCAGCAATGAGCTTGCTTATTTATTTTATTCATAAATGTATGTTGGTACTACATGAGCAGATGGGTCTCCCAGGGGAAGTCAGGTACTCCAGAACATTTCCTGGAGGTGCCTTTAACTTGCTTTTAAGGGTTTGCATTAGCAGGGTTTTTATGGTGCCTCTCCAGATAACTCACTGTAGTGTTGTAATACACTTTCAGTCACAATATTCTTCTAATGTCTTTAGCTCTAATTTATTTCTTTTTCTACTTGTCTTATCCCTGTTGAAAAGAGGTAAGAGTCTGAAAGCCATTACCACATTTACTTTCAGTCTTTAGCAGGAGAAAAAATCAAATTCTTTCAGTTGCGTTTTTCAGATCACTTTTGTTGCGTTCTTCAACATCTCTTGCAACTAGTCCCCAAGTGGTCCTGCCTTCATTTGATCACTGTGAGATCAATATAGCAATTTAAAATCTCCCAGCTCCAGCATCAGTGGATTTGAGAAAGTTCAGGCAAGTGACTCCCAGGTAGGCAGTGCTGGGGAATTTGCATGCTTAAATACAATCCATTGGACAGAGTCATACCACCATAAGCAGATCGATAACTTGTGGCAAGAGCTAGTTTCTTATATACACTTGCACTAGCATTGATCATTTCAGTGTTGGCATCAGGCACATCAGCCTGATGTTGGGCTCATCCCCCAGCATTTTCTCTGCTGACCAAAGGTAGTCCTTGAGTGTTTTGATTGCACCATTGATTGCTACAAGAAAATGGTGTCATTTCTTATCTTGCCAGTGAACTTTACTCTCTTACAGAGAGTTGCTTTGTTTGTAGCACCCCTGCTTCCAGACAGTCTAACCCCTTCTGCAGTCAAACCTTTTTGCCATCCATGCCAGGCCTCTCTTGGTCACAAATTGCCACTGCTGTGTGGTTGCAGGTTGAATTTTCCCTCAACCAGGCAAAGAACAGCTCCAAATCCACAGCGTTATGGAGGAGGCTTCTGTGAAATGAAAAATTTGAATATTGCAGAACATGTGCCATTGAACTGTAAAGTTACAGACCCATTCTTTGCAGTATGTATTATTTTAGCTGCACTTTTAATCCAATTACTCATGTTCACAAGTATACGTTAGTAAAGCATGTCCTTGAGAAGTAGTTTATTAATATTATAATCAGAGCTTGATTACATTAAGTAAAATTTCCTAAGTAAGGCCCTAATATTCAGACCCTAGATCTTTTTTTTAAAGGTACTTACATGAGTGGGTTTTTTTTTTTTTTTTAAATGCTAAGTATTCAATTGTTTCCAGCAGTTAGGAAAGAAGAGTTTAAGTGCCCATTTATTAAAAAAAAAAAAAAAAGAAAAAAAGAAAAAAAATAAAAAGAAAAACGAAAAGTCTGCTGTGGCTATAAAAACAGTAAATGCCTGATTATTCAGCTATAAAAGGTGTCTACTGCTTCCATTGCCTTTAACTAGAGTGGAATATTTTCTGTACATTAAAAAGTCAGACTCCAGTGTGTATCCAGGACATTTTACTTCATATGATTCTATGTGAAACTCAGCTTTCTCTATCCAGACTAAGCATTATATATCTGGTTGATTGAACTTTTGATTTATTTGACTAGATGTGACAAAACTACTAATTTTACGGCTCTTTTTACGTAACTGTCTGCAAAGTTCAGTACCTTCTGCCACCTGCTCCATCCCTCAGGATATGACCACATTTCCAGGAATTCTTTTCTCTAATTGCCTCTGTTCACCTCTCAACATGTGTGTTAGGGAAAATCTAAATATTTACACTTCTGTAACTCCAATCATAGCATCACAGAATCCTGGAATGGCTTGGGTTGGAAAGAACCTTAAGGCTTATCCAGTTCCATCCTCTTGCCGTGGGCAGGGACACCTTCCACTAGACCAGGTTGCTCCAAGACCCTGCCAGCCTGGCCTTGAGCACTGCCAGGGATGGGGCAGCCACAGCTTCTCTGGGCAACCTGTGCCAGGGCCTGACCACCCTCATAGGGAGCAACTTCTGCTTAAGATCTCTTCTCAATCTCCTCTCAGTCAGGTTAAAGCCATTCCGCCTTGTTCTCTCCAAAGGCACTTGTCCAAAGACCCTCTGCCGCTTTTGTGTAGCCCCTTTAGGCACTGGAGCTGCTCTAAGGTCTCTCCTTAAGGAGCCTTCTCTTCTCCAGGCTGAACAAACCCATCTCTCTCAGCCTGTCTCCAGAGCAGAGGTGCTCCAGTCCTCGCAGCATCTCCATGGCCTCTGGACTCTTTCCAACAGCTCCACGTCCTTCTTGTGCTGTTGCCCCAGAGCTGGGCACAGAACTGCTGGAGGGGGGTTTCTCTGGAGTGCAGCAGAGGAAAAGAATCCCCTCCTTTGAACTGTTTGTCATGTTAAATATTGTAATCTGTTTAGTCTCAGTAAGGACAACACAGGGATGTTGAATTGTAAAGAAGCTGAAGCTTAAATTTTGCACAAGAAAAAAACAAATCGTGAAAACAAACTACATTTGTTACCCAGCCATAAACAGCAGTCACAAAAGGTTTGGTGGTGGTTTTTTGGTGTTTTGTGGGTTTTGTTTGTTTGTTTTCTTTTTTTTTTTCTTTTGCATTTGACACAGGTAACATGTATGTCTAAAGTTTGCCCTTCTTCTTTTTCTTGTGTCAGTACAATATAATATAACAATGATATTACTTCTCCCTCTATATATTTATGGGAATAAATTTCCTTTTACAAATCTTCTAAATTTCTTTGTTTCCAGAATACTCAACATCAAAGGTTGAAGATAAATTTTAAATTGAGTTTTAATTTTACAATGAAATGTAAAAATAATTATACATATGGGACAAAGACAATACAGTTCTTAATTGTAAAAGGAGAATCTGTCCAGTAAGGCAATATTTTCTAGTAGGTTTCTTTCACATGGATTTCTGGAGAAGGAAAGTCTTGAAATCATCACAAAAAACTCTGCTTCAGAAGAATGACCCCTTACCCAGATTCTTTGAGGTTTAATGGACAAATATTTGGGAAGAGAAGAACATGCTACTTCTGCCAAGGAGAGAGTAAGATTTATACTGTCCCACTGAAGCACAAAAATTTCTTTTAAATTATGGTAATGTCTTGAAGAAAAATCCCCAATGATGTGAAAAGCTATTCTCATCAAATATCTTCCTAAATTTCACTGCCATGAAGCCAAATTTGAGAGCTGAAAACATGTTAAGATTAGACCTGAAAGGAGAACATATTGAGAGGTATGTACACGTTAAAAGGAGTTGAAAGTTTCTCTGTCTAAATGAAAAATTTTGAAAGCTAAAATCACATGGTGTGTGATGGGTGGTGTTGCATCATATTAAACACCAAAAAGCTACTGCTACAATATCATGAACTTCTGGTCATTTACTTATTGTACCATGTGAACTGGAATAATCTAATATTAGTTAACATTTGAACTTGGCGAAGAGTTACTTTATTTGACAAAGTTATCTCGCCTAAAATCAGTTTTTCTTTCCAATGTTCATAGTATCCCATCCAGCAGACTTGAGTTTTTAAACAGCAAGACTTTGTAGTAAAGTGTTAAACTGCCTAATTTGCTAGCACTCAGAATTTCAGAAAGCAGTTTCTGCGTTAATATTTTGGAATTATCATATCTTTCAGCTGCACTGAGAAGAATGAACTGCAATCTTATGCTGGATCTCAAAGTATTCATTAGAAACTCATTAAGCACTACACCATTTTCTTTCAGGAGCAGTTTGGTGTGTGGCCATCCAGTTCTTCAAATGTTATAGATAAATAGTAATGAGATATTTTTAATCCTTTTTTTTTTCTTTTTTTCTATGTGAAACTTTGACCTGTGAATAACAATCAACCATTTTGCTAAATGGATGTAAAAGCAGGATATGCATCAAAATGAATTGATTTAAACTAGTAACACAAAGTATTCTGGTGCACTGCTGTACAAAAGGAACTGGTTTTATATGTGAGCTATTGGACAGACCTTTGCTCTTTGCAGGTTCTGACATGCAGAACCAATAAAGCTGATGTCAGGGGTGTCTCAGGCACAAGTTCCACTTCCAAGGGAAGTCCTTCTATTAAGATTATGCAAAAAAAGAGGGATGTAATGAGTGAAAAGTGAAGCTCAATTTCTTTTCTTTTTCTTTTTCTTTTTTTTTTTTTTTGTTATAGTAGTAGTAGTAGCTGGATATTTCATAACACTTGAAAGTAATTTCCTTCTAACTATATTGATGGTTTCTGGTTGACAAGAGCATAAATATAAAAATAACTTAAGCAACACAAATTTGAATAGTAATTTCTGTGGGCGATTTGTAGCTTAATATATAATCCAGTGTAAAAGTTACACCTTAGACTACGTTACCCACATATTATTTAAAATATATGCAGATATTCATAGTAGCTGGATATGGAGATGACAATTTCCAAACAACATGTGAAAAATAATGATGAATTATTTGCTGATATTTCATCTAGCTACCAAGATTTCTCAAGGATGAGTTTATTTTCCGACAAACTGCTCAGTTCCTTTCTTTCTGATCCTGTCTCGTCTAACATTAGCAGTGCAGAAGAGGAGCAACAGTCTAATGACACAGACCCCACTGATTTCACTGTGAACTTGCAGTTAAACACAGCGTCAGATCCAGATTAATAGTAATTACGAATATTTAGTGATATTAAAGTGTTTCTGAGAAATATATTCCTCATTTTGGTCTAAAAAGAGTAAGAACAAAAGGGGGTGCTCTGGTTTGACAATATAAAGTTGATTAAAAAAAAAAAAAAAAAGACCAAAATACCCCTCAAAAACCTGGAAAATGCTGCATTCCCACTACCATTACTGTCTTCCATAACTATCAAAAGAGAGTATGTCATAACCCGGAATGTGAAGGAAGAACTGATAATCAGAATAAAACTGCTGGGACACTCTTTCCACAAGGCAAAGAGGAATCTGAAAACTAAAGAAGAAAGATGTTTTCTTTCCATTGTGTGTATGACATTGAGTTTCACAGAAAGTCAGGCAACCCAAACCTTGCTTGTGGTAAAATCCTAAGTTAATGAGAGATTAAATAAATCCCTATATAAATGTATATACATATGGTCATGGATGGACTATTTAGATAGGCTTATTCCCTGGGGAATCTTTCTGCTCCTCAGTCCTCCTGAAAGGCAGCTGATACTTTTCAGGTTTTTAGTATTTTGACACTATGGGGAATTTAATATGATTTTATATTGTTTTTTACAGGAACTCAAATGCCATGAAACATTTGCTTTCAAAGGTAAGGGAGTTCCTCCACTGTTTGTCTTTAAGAATTCCCACTCTGCAATTTCTTTGCATATTGCCGGTAGCTTAATATTTACCTGTCGTATTCAGGCTAAAGTGGTGTTAAGGCTTTAAGCTCTAATGTTGTTAATTGCTGTTGTTATCTGTTGTTAAACAGATATATTAAAAATAAGGATTAAATAAAGCTGTTAACTGATTCTGATGAGAACATTAATGCATGAGAATTCAGAATATGCAGTAACTATACCTTAGTTAACTGTCCAATTTATAGCATATTAATTACACCACGTTGTTCTGTACTGTAAAATGTGAGCACTCGCATGCATTTGAAGAACAATCTCAACATCTTAATGCTCTTCATTTCTTAGCATGTCATTTTTTTCCTATCTTTGGGCACTTTTATTGCCTCTCTCAGCCAAGGGAGTTTCTTCAATCCTTAGTAGTATTTGTGGGTTCTGAGCCTTGTTATCTTTTTTGGTTTTGTTTTGTTTTTCTATCTGATGTAATTATGCTGGAAAGCTAGAAAATAGGAGATGATTTGATGCACCTGATGGAATAATGTTTTGTTATGCAGTGTCAACTGATCAAGGTATGCTTGCTTGAAAGTTCGCTTTCAGAGAAAAAAAATCTGAAATACAAATTAATTTTTATGTTTAAATATATCAGGCACTCCACAGTTCCAGTGTTCAGACTTCCCTGCTGGTCACCTAATTCACTATGCAATCTCAGTACAGCCTGTCTTTCTCAGTAAAGAGGAGGAAATATCAAAATGTCATTGGGAAAGATTTGTGTGACAAGAAGCAGACACCTTAACAAGTGTATTCTTCATCTTTGAACATTCCCCACCCATGAGGCTTAAGATTTGGGTCCATGAAAACAATGAAAAAAGATTCAAAAGAGGTTTTTATATTGACTAAATTAATTTTCTTCATGTAACAAAAAATGCAATCAACTTCAATGCAGAACTTAAAAAGTTAGCTTGAAGGATTAGAGCAGTTTGGTTTTGAAGTGTGACCAGAAATCTCAGTCTGAGACAGGATGTTGAATTTCTTCAAATTATTACTGGAGCCATAAAAAGCACAAGGTTGAAATGTTTGAAAATTTGGTGTGCTCACATAATTTCCAACTCACTGGTTTCCCATCTAAAAAGGAAAAGAACGGACTGGTGAGATCTTTGAGGGTATGAATCATGAAAACCCCTCATCTAAAGGCTGCTATTAGTTTAGCTTTCTGCAGACATGGTTTTTAAAGTCCCTTGAGGAAATCCAAAGGCAGCTGTAGTGCTGCAGGATATACCTTCATATGGCAGGAAAAGTTCATCCAAGTAGATGAATTCCCACACTGAAATTTTCTCTTTCCCTGGATGCCTGTGGAGGCTTTGGCGTTGCGATGCAGGGCAATGGAGACCTCTCAAGAACATGCAGGGCATCTTTGCTATTCAGAAAAAGTGGGAAGCCACGGGATGCTTACCCAGCCACAGTGAGAAGTAATACTCTTGATGGTTGTCTACAAATAATTCATCTCTTCAGGCCAAAAGAGAAAAAGTCAAATGCCCCATTAGCTAAATACTTCCATAATTCCTTTTTAGCATTCTAGTACTACCTGATTCTATCCAAACCCAGCAATGTCTGTCTTGGGCCTAAATGTAAAAACATCAAAAAAGACGCTGACAATACTGCCCAAAACCCTGTAAAATTTTCTATTTAATTTAATCATCTGGAAAAGTGTTATGGCTCCAAATATCTAGTTACGTTTTCTTAAAACCTCTAAAGCAAAAAATAAACATTTTATTAAGAATACATTCTTTTAATACAAATATTTATCTATGGTATTTTTGCACCTACTATAAAAATGTGGGGTTTTTTTTGTTTGCTTTCTTTTTTTTTTTCCCTACTTCTGCAAGCAGGTTCTGCAATAGAAATCATGCTATGGATCTCCCAAAACTACAATGAAAATCTGATATTGAGAGTCACACTTCAGCTACTTTGTGTTAAAGAGAAGCTAGGCTATACAAGGGGTTTAGTTTTGGGCTTTTTGAGATATGACGGAGGTGTGAATCAAGCCAAAACTATAGTTGGCATAGCTCTTTCCTCCTACACAACTACAACAGTCCTGAAAAATTAAACAGGTTCAGAAAGGCAAAGAAACTCTTGAAGAAATGAAGATAAGATTAAATTTACCTTTCAGACTGCCTGAATAATTTATTCTCATCTGGTCTTCTTATCTGATGTTCAGGATTACAGTTTAACCTCAAAGTTGCTGACAGATGAAAGCAGGTGGGTGATGAGTCATGCTCAGAAAACTGCTTCCCTGAACAAAATATTTTCAGGTACAGTTAGGCACAATATATACAAATGACATAGAGAAATCCTATCACCCTCCATTCAATCAATAATTCACCAAAACAGGATGAAAAATAATACCTGTGCCTCACGCATAATTTTACCAATGGAATAATTTCATTTCCCAGAAAGTGAGAGGCAGTAATTTTTCCTCTCATCCTCCAAAGAGCCCCTAGTCACAGTTAAAGCTAATAACCAGCCTTATTTCTTTAAAAATTGTGTTCTAGTAGGCTGACAGGGCATTTTCGACATACAGAGTGAGAAATATTAATTTTAATTCTTACTCTTTATAAACAGGAAAAGTAATTTATCTGCTTATAGTGATTATAGTCAAATGCCATGATATGTTTCTGGTGAAATACTTTCAGTTAATGGTTAATGATAGGTGTCTGATGAATAATGAAGACTTTTTAAGTCCTTTAGATTTCCAAAAGCAAGTATATAAAATCAGCAGGTTCTGTTACCATGGACTAAAGAACTACCAAGGAAGGAAAAATAGCAAAATTCTTCCTTTGTTTTTACAGTATAATGCCATGGAGCTTCGTCAGCTCGATTCAATCTGTAGAACAGTACAAGGTCATTTAGAATATGCATAAGCATATGGGTTTTTTCAAGCAACAGAATTTTGAGTAAGGTACAATCATACCTGTTGGAAATATGATCTGTGATACCGAAACTACAAGCCTGAAGAACCTTGTGCTTTTATAAGCCTCAGACTTATCTGTCAGCTAGAGAAAAGGAAAACTCAGTATCAGTCACCTACTTATCAAAAGCATCCATACTTTCAATTTTGAAGAACATGAGACACAGAATATATGAACTTAAAGATTAGTCTATGTGTTAGTTATGTCATCAAGCTGTGAGAATTACATAGAAGTTTCCGGATGTCTTTGATTTACACGGGTCTCTTTTGTATCAGAATAGCTGTTCTCTGCTTTTTAATTGGCAGACCACTGCCAGTTAGATTAAAAGTACAAGCAGACCTCTGCTGAAATTAAATCAGTAGAAAATAATATTAACAACTTTGCTAAAAATCGCAACAACTTAGACTTCTTAGAGGAATAAAAATCCACACATAATAATAGAAATCAAGCAAGGCATTAGAAATTAAAAATTATCTTTGTTAAAAGAGGTGTTTAACATCACTTGTTGTTCCCTGGTGGATTTTCATTAATATCATATCTGGTCTTTACCAAGAAAGTTGCATGGACTCTTAAAGGTATGGTTACTATACGCATGTGACATAGTTTAAACCTTTATTATAGAATGCAGAATCTAAATGTTTGCTTCTTGTCTTTCTTTTCTTTGTTACTTTTTCTCCTTCATCTGTTATAGTAACAACTAGACCCTGAAAAGATAAGAGGTATGGTAAAAGGCTGTTTATAAACCTTAAATAGATCTAATACAATATTGACGAATAGGTCTTACATAATGTATAATTTTGAACGATAAGTGTTCAAAAATAAAAGTCAAGTTTTTGTTAGGCACTTGTCCTGTCACAACAGGGGGAAATACAAAGTGTTAAGGTATGAAAATAAAATGCCAAAAAAAAAAAAAAAAAAAAAAAAGAGAACAAAGCAAAACTAGGAAAAAGAAATAAAAGAGAACAAAGAAAAAAGATGGTAAGTTACCACATAGAAAATAATTTTACAGTCCCTGCAAGCAATCCCATATACATATTCTCTCTTTTACCTTTGTTCTTTTAGCCATTATATTTGTTTTTTGACCTTGTCATGGGTTCAGCAGTAGCAGTCATTTTTTCTCCTTCTTGGTAGCTGGTGCAGCACTGTGTTTTTGATTTTGGGCCTGGGAGCAGCGCTGATAACACCAGTGTTTTCAGTTACTGCTTGGCAATGTTTTGATTTGACCAAGGACTTTTCTGAGCCTCATGCTCTGCCAGGGAGAAGGGGAGCCAGTAGGAGGCAGAGACAGGACACCTGACCCAAACTGACCAAAGAGGTTATTCCATACCACAGCACGTCATGCCCAGGATGTGAAGACGGAGAGCAGAGACCCGGAAGGGTGTGGTGGTGCAGTGATGGACTGGGGGTGCACGGCATGGTCAGGTTTTTGGGTACTGGGGGGTTTGCTACTGGGGGGTGCACTGTCTGGGTCGGGCTTGGTGAGCAGTTGTATTCTTTTTCCTTGAATTTCTCTTGTATTATTACTGGTGGTAGCAGCAGTGATTTGTGTTATACCTTAGTTACTAAACTGTTCTTATCTCAGTCTGTGTGAGTTGAATTCTTTTGATTCTCCTCCCCATTCCCCTTGGACTGGGGGAAGAAAGAGGGGGAGTGAGTGAGTGAGTAAAACTGCGTGGGTGGGGGGCTTAAACCACGACGACCTAAACAAAGTCCTACCTTGATGTCTACAGATCATGGAAGATTCCTGGAAATTCAGAGCCATTCATATGATGACAGCTCCCCACATTGACTCTACTCCCAATTAATTCCCAGCCCAGGTTCAAGTGGAGCCACTGAGTAATCAAGATTTCCATGTCAGCTGTAACCTCCATGAAACATGGTATGGGAGATAGGAACCATATGTTTAGTTAATAAGGTTAAATTTATACAGACTTCTCCAAATTGCTTCCTAGATATTCTTATATGCAAAGGTTATATCCCTCCTTAGTTTGGTTTGTGCCTTTAGGTTGTAGTTTTATATCCTAAGGGACTTCTCTGTGCCAGAAAGACAATAATGCTCTATGGCTGAGGAGGACCTGTGTCTGTGCAGAGGTACGCTCTCAAATGGAAAGGATTTCCTAATGGTGGTAAATGGTACGTGGAAAAATTTTACTGGATTTAATTTAATTTATCTGACTTAATGCTGGTTTAGTTATTTCATCCCAGTTTTAGTTATTTGTTTGTAGTAATGAATAGTCATAGCAGTAGTTTAAGAATGGTAGTCTTCCTTCAGATAATGTTGTTTAAATCCTGCCCATAAAAGTAATTTTAATGGGTATAAACATGGCATGGCTGTGAAGGAGGAGAGGCTGTGATTGACAGCTTACATACTTACATTTTTAAATTAAGTCAAAAGAAGCAATTCCCTAAAATAAGAGGAATACAGACCTTTTACTTCTCAAAACAGAAAGATGCTAGTCTAGCAAATAAAAACTTCTTCACACAATCCTTTAAAAGAAACTATCCCACTTTTCACAGAATGGAGGAGTATGCATGTTCAGACCTATGGTAACCTATCTTTTAAATTCCAAGTGGGAATAAGGAGAATCTCCTAGACATAAGTAAGGCATGCTTCTTTCTGCTCTGCTGAGGACTTGGCAAGGAGAAATGTGTTCCATGTCTAATTTCCAGAGGTGTCAAAGAATGTGGCAGAACATGTGAAAAACTCCTAAGTTTCTATCTAGATTATTTTATAGAAAAGCGTAAATGCCTATACCATGAAAGCAACAATTGCAGTAAATGTGAGAGTGACGCTTACTTTATATGAGCTAAACAGATGGCCAGTATATGTAGGGACTAGTTTTACAAGGCAGACAAAATAATTGTTTGGACATCAGGAACATTGGAGCCTGAGGACATGATGCTCAATTGAAGCGGTTAAGCATCTCATTGGATTACTCAGACAACTCCATTTTCTGCATTTTCAAACCCAAGAAAGATATTGGAGACAGCTACAGAAGAGGCTTTCAACAATTATTCTTCTGCTAGAAACCACCTCCCTGATACCTCTCCAGGTATTAATATATTAATATTATAGATAGAACTATACATGAAATAAAAATGGAAATATAAATAATAATTAATAATGAAATATAAATAATTAAATATAATAATATTATAATTAAATTAAATATTATATTTGTGAATATAATAATATAATAATGATTAAATATTGTCATGGGTTCAGCAGTAGCAGTGGTTTTTTCTCCTTCTTGGTACCTGGTGCAGCGCTGTGTTTTTGGTTTTGAAACTGGGAGCAGCGCTGATAACACCAGTGTTTATAGTTACTGCTTGACAATGTTTTGGCCTGGCCAGGAACTTTGAGTTTCATGCTATGCCAGGGAGGAGGGGAGCCGGGAGGAAGCAGAGACAGGACACCTGACCCAAACTGACAAAAGAGGTTATTCCATACCACAGCACATCATGCCCAGGATGTGAGGTTGGGGGGTGGAGACCAGGAAGGGTGTGGTGGTGGACAGGGGGTGCACGGCATGGTCAGGTTTTTGGTATTGGGGGGGTCGCTATTTGGGTGTGCACTGGCTGGGTCGGGCTTGGTGAGCAGTTGTATTCTCTTTCCTTGTATTTCTCTTGTATTATTACTGGTGGTAGCAGTAGTGATTTGTGTTATACCTTAGTTACTAAACTGTTCTTATCTCAACCTGTGCGAGTTGCATTCATTTAATTCTCCTCCCCATCCCCCCTGGACTGGGGGAAAAAAGAGGGGAGTGAGTGAGAGAGTAAAATTTCGTGAGTTATTAGCCTGGGTGAGGCTTAAACCACGACAAAAATAAATACAAATTAAATGTATTATTTATATTTAGCATTTATATTAATGTATATTGTATTAAATATAATATGTATTTATTATATATTGTTGTGGCTTAAGCCAGTTCATTCACTTATCCCCCGTTTTTATTCCCCCAATCCTGGGAGAATGGGGAGGAGAATCAAAAGAATGCAACTCACACAGGTTGAGATAAGAACAGTTTAGTAACTAAGGTATAACACAAATCACTACTGCTACCACCAGTAATAATAATAATGACCAGGGAAATACAAGGAAAGAGAATACAACTGCTCACCAAGCCTGAACCAGCCAGTGCACCCCCCAGCAGCGAACCCCCCACTGCACCACCACACCCTTCCGGGTCTCTGCTCTCCGTTTTCACATCCTGGGCATGACGTGCTGTGGTATGGAATAACATCTTTGGTCAGTTTGGGTCAGGTGCCCTGTCTCTGCTTCCTCCTGGGGCTTCCCCTCCTCCCTGACAGAGCATGAGGCTCAGAAGTCCTTGATCAAACCAAAACATTACCAAGCAGTAACTGAAAACACTGGTGTTATCAGTGCTGCTCCCAGGCCCAAAATCAAAACCACAGCGCTTCACCAGCTACCAGGAAGGAGAAACATGACTGCTGCTGCTGAACCCATTACAGTATAAATGTATTTATACATTTCCTTTGCCAGCCATTTCAACAGCTGATCATTAGTAGAGGCCACTCTGAGCTCCACCTTATTAACTCTTGTTATACAAGGAGTCAGCAACACAAATTGCTTCTGAATATGTATTGTAATCACTTTCTGCATTATAGAACCTGACGCTCCTGAGACAATTCTTCCTGTTGTTGTGGTATGCCCAATCAGTTTAGATGCCTCATCCAAGGCACTACCTGATTTCCACATAACTTAATGTTCTATGCAGTATCTTCCTTCTTCTTAGAAAGCATTATGTTAGAAAGAAAGTTTGCTGGATTTTTTTAGGTTTTATTCCCTAGAATCATAAAATCATAGAATAGTTAGGGTTGGAAAGGACCTTAAGATCATCTAGGTCCAACCCCCCTGTCATGGGCAGGGACACCTCCCACTAAACCATGCCATCCAAGGCTCTGTCCAACCCAGCCTGAACACTGCCAGCAACGGAGCATTCACAGCTTCCCTGGGCAACCCATTCCAGTGCCTCACCACCCTTACAGTAAAGAATTTCTTCCTCATATTCAATCTAAACTTCCCCTGTTTGAGTTTGAACCCGTTACCCCTTGTCCTGTCACTACAGTCCCCAATGAAGAGTTCCTCCCCAGCATCCCTATAGGCCCCCTTCAGATACTGGAAGGCTGCTAGGAGGTCTCCATGCAGCCTTGTCTTCTCCAGGCTGAACAACCTCAATTTTCTCATCCTACATTTATATGGCAGGTGCTCCTGTCCCCTCTGTCACTGTATTTATTGCTGCTTTCAGACCACCAGTCCTGAGTTTAGTTTAACAAGGTTGAAGCAGTACTAATTCAGTCTCCAGAAGTAAGAGCTCTTATATATTCCCATAATTCCAGACTGAAAAATTTGATAGACAAAAAAAGTAGTAGCAATTTTTATGAACAATGCAGAAATAGAATGCTTCTTGTTACTGGTAAGAATGTCAGTTTTGTTTGCAAGATAGTTTAATTTTAATTCATTTTGCCACAGTTGTTTATACTTTAAAAAAAGAGAAAAAAGTTTTATTTAGAACATATTTTTATTTATAACTTCCTTTGCTCGTAGCATAAGGAAACATTCAAACAACAAAAAAAGGCAATAAAAGTCCAGAGAGATAATGTGGTTCTGGATTATAATGCTTGACAATATTTTAGCAATGAACAGGGAAAACAACAACAGCCTTCAAAAGACTTATGAAGGGACATTTCCTATTTATGCAAATTAGGATCACGTAAAGAATGTTCAAACTAGCCAATTTGTTAAATGGAACAGATTGAAAATAACAGGGCATTTCACACAGGCACACGGCATGCAGGCCTATTCCAGCTAAATGGTATCACAAGCAGTAATTTGAAAATAGCATGTCATATATTTTGTCACCCTGACATGTACACCCATAAGCAAGGTAGTGGGTGTGTTAACCCACTGTAAAAACTCTCAATTTTCCTGTTTAATGTGGCCTATTTTATATTCCTGGAGAAAAGAGGTCTTCATTTCCAAGCACCAGAAAAGTTGTCACACAATTTGGAAAGCTCACAGCACTTTGTAATGATGCCAATTTGGTAGAAAAAGAATAAATTGCACCATGTGTTATTTACAAAAAATAATTCCAAGTACGTCTGGCTTCTTTTCTGAACCAGTTTTAGCGCCTCAGGAAAATAACTGAAGTAAAATAAAAATGCCTACATAAAATTTGTCAGAGAGAAATGTTCTTCATAGATTACAAGGTTCTGACTCTTCCTCCTCCAAAAAGAGTAGCTTGCTGCAGGCATCTGCCAACTGCAAGGACTCTGTTGAAAGATACATGGTAGGGTGCAAAGAAAACCATGCCTACTCCCTATGTCATTTGAGCTGTTTCATATGATGTGTTTTGATTATCAGGATAAATACTTAACACACCAAGCAAACACCACTAACATTGAGCTTTAGACAGTCACTCCTTTTGTTTTTACTTTCTACTTGCAGAAACCATTCTTTTAAATTCCACATAAACCACTGAGCACGACAGGAAGCCCCTGTGTCCACTCCCCAAATCATTAATCATTTCTGTATAAGTCTCTTTTTTGCTTGTCCACTATCAAGATAAGCCACTCGTGTCCTCATCCAGGAGTCCAGCCTGTGCTCTCCCACACAAGAATTGCTCAGAAGATGAATCTTTGCTGTTCATAGAATCATGGAGTTGTCATGGGTTCAGCAGTAGCAGTCGTTTTTCTCCCTCTTGGTAGCTGGTGCAGCGCTGTGTTTTTGATTTTGAGCCTGGGAGCAGCGCTGATAACACCAGTGTTTTCAGTTACTGCTTGGTAATGTTTTGGTTTGACCAAGGACTTCTGAGCTTCATGCTATGCCAGGGAGGAGAGGAGTCGGTAGGAGGCAGAGACAGGGCACCTGACCCAAACTGACCAAAGATGTTATTCCATACCACAGCACGTCATGCCCAGGATGTGAACACGGAGGGCAGAGAGCTGGAAGGGTGCAGTGGTGGTAGTGGACTGGGGGTGCACGGCATGGTTAGGTTTTTGGTATTGGGGGGTTCACTGTTGGGGGGTGCACTGGCTGGGTCAGGCTTGGTGAGCAGTTGCATTCTCTTTCTTTGTATTTCTCTTGTATTATTATTGGTGGTAGCAGTAGTGATTTGTGTTATACCTTAGTTACTAAACTGTTCTTATCTCAACCTATGCGGGTTGAATTCTTTTGATTCTCCTCCCCATCCCCCGGGACTGAGGGAAGAAAGAGGGGGAGTGAGTGAGTGAGTAAAACTGCGTGGGTGAGGGGCTTAAACCACAACAGGAGTCACAGAATGGTTTGGGTTGGAAAGGCTGTTAAAGATCATCTAGTTCCAGCCTCCCTGCCATGGACCTTATGCAGGGCCATAACAATCTGTGAATGATGATTTCTCCCTCTTCTGATTCTCAAAATGTGCATTTTCAGGAAATTACTGAGAAAATGAATGGAAAGATTTCTAACCCAGGAGAATGGCTGAACAAAAATGGGTCACTGAAAATATTTAAACAATGGAATTGGCTGCCCTCTTGAACTACTGGAAGAGCCTTTTGACAACAGCCACAACAGTCTCTTTCCTTCCCCTTCCTCTCCTGAGAATGCCACTTTGTCCTAAAATATTCCTTCCTTCTCTCCAGAGGAGCCCCCTATTGCAAATCATACTCCCTGCCTGCACAAAGATAAGTCCAGCGTGTGAGAGCAACTTCCACCATAACCCCTCCTGAAGTGAAATTACTGACAATCCCATATGGAGATATCGTCCCAAGAGACAGAGACCAACAGCTTCTGCCTGAAAGCTCTATGGTAGGTGCAGGTCTGTGCTGTTGCTTCCTCTGATACAGTTGTTGCTCAGGATATCCCTCTTCATCATATCAGGTTTTATAAAGCATTGCCTTGAAAAACAAGAGACTCACCACCAGAGGCAGCAACCTTAAAAGTCTGCTGATGTTGCTACCAAGACATCCTCCTTCCAAAATGATTCCAGTTCTCTCATGGTAGACATTAGTGAACGGTGTTATCCTTCTGGGTCTTCAGGCAGCATCTCTGAATTCTTTCTTTCTTCATGTGGGGATGACTAACATCATGGCACAAGGGTAAGGTTCAGAAGACAATGAAAAATAAAAGACCAATAACACATTTATCCTTCAGTGAGAGGCAGAAGGACTTCTGAAAAGTAAGGCAGCCATAGAGGTAGAATAAGAATAGAAAGGAAGACCGGAAGCCTAGGTGGAAGATAAAGGAACAGGAGAAAGATGCAAGAGCAATTTAAATGCTCACAGAAAATGCCAGGGAGATGTACACAACACTTGACCCTTCGCATTGCAGGAGAACCACTACAGGATGCCAGGGGAGCTTTGTATGAGAACCTTCTAGAGGTGCAGGCTGCTGGATGTGCATAGCTGTCCTGTGACCAACACGTCAAGCTGCAATCAGTATCTCCACTAAGTACTTGATGAACTTCTGGAGAAAAGGTTTTGGCTGAATTCTTTCCAAAATGAACATTGCTCATGTCCATTAAACACTGAGGTCTAAATCACCATTTAGTAATTGGAATCAGTAAGATGTAAGTTTAAAGCTGCAATACTACTCTGAAAAAAGCTCAGTGGGAGAAACAGCCAAATAAGACTAAAGGTGTTTAAATATTTATTTATTTATTTATTTTTAGAAATACAGAACTTCTTTCTTCGCTCCGTTCATCTGATTTTCAGTACATTACATCCCTGGGAACAGACTTTTCTTAAAGTTATGGGGATGCATCATGACCTTCTGCCAGAATTACATGACACCTCCTACAAACATGTCCAGCTTCATGTGACATGAATGCGTAAAGAGGTAAAAAATGTATATGGGAAACGAAATTTCAGACCTTCCAAATTGAGAAGATTTGGGGAGGAGGAGGGAAAAGGAGAGAGAAAATCCTTGTCAAAATGAGCATTTGGGAGTGCTTATTGAAGTAATATTCTCCACTCAGATTAGAATTTTGTGGGCATCTGATGTACAGAAGATTCCTGATGTGCTTAAGCCTGTTCAGTTTTCTGTCTGCAAGTGAAGTGCATTATAAACTGTCTTGGATTACTGTGAAAAGAGATAAAACTTTATGACCTGACATCTAAAGTTAGTTCGGGAAGTCCGTCATATCAAACAGAGAGGAAGACTGAAGTTAATGAGCTGCTTTCCCTGCTCTGAGTTTCGTCAGAAGAATTTGTGTTTCCGCATAGCAGTACCATTGAAGAAAAACTATCACAAAATCAGTGGGAGGCTCCATAATTAAGAAGTCACAAGAGCATAGTGCTGCTTAATGCAACATAATAGTTTTGAGCTGTAGACGTGTCAACATTGGCCCTCATTTATGAAGATTCATTCACTATCCCTGGAAAATCAGGAGTTAATCAGTCTTATCAGGACCTGAAATGGTACACATGTGGAATTACTTCATTATTATGCAGTTAGGAAAGCAGTGCTTTGTTGTGGCCACACTCTGTCCTTTCATTATTTTAAGATTAATTACATTGGTGCATTTGTTTGGTACACCAAGTTGGAACAAGACACATACAGCACTTGGCCAAATATTCAGCACAAAAGTAATGTTTAAAGGCATCCCAAGCATTAAAATGGTTTGAAGTTATAGTCAGTATGCTCCAAGCAAGCAGGAGGAAAACAAGTTTGGTTGGAAAACTACTTTTAAACAACAAAAGTTTTATTTGCTATTTATTTTGTGTTATATGTTGATGCCTGCACCCAATTGTTTTAGAAGACCAAACAGTTATTCAGTGAATAACAGATTTCCTGAAGGAAAAAAAGCAGCCTATTAAACCCATTAATTAAAGAGATATTCTATTCAAGTCTAGGAATAGCAGCCTTTTCATTATCCATATGTGAAATAAAGTCATAAAAACAGACTGCAAGCTTGAACGCTTAAGCATGCAAAATGTTATTGTTTCACCTGCAGGAAATGAAGGAATAACTTGTGTTCTCTCAGTTTCACACCTTTTACCAGTGCAATACTAGCTTGAAGTCCGAAGAGGTAACAGTCTAAAGACGTAACTCTAAAGAGGTAAAAGGTAATTCTAAAGAAGTAATTCAGGCTTTAATATTGAATTTCCTTTTTTTGGACTCATTCATAAAGGATTTTAACTCAGGTCCATCTGAGAAGATATAAGGTCTGAAAAGTTTCAGAAAATGGTTTGAATAAGGAGGGAAAATACTGGCTCAAATCTGTGATGTTTTCTGTAACCTCAGCAAAGCCCATAGAAATATTCTGTGTACATATTAAATAGCATATCTGAGATCTAAAAATGTTAGCAAGATCCACTCATGGTGACATTACATCAATAAAAGGATGAGAAAATGTAATTTTAAAACCAGCAAAGTAAAAGACCTTTTTTAATCCTTTCATGAGGTACAGAAGAGAGTATGAACACAAGATTATTCCCTTCCTAATCCTAGTCTTAAATTTCCCACTACTCTCATATCTGTAAGTATTGGTGAAGTATTGGAACAGTGATAAAATCATATTAATGGGTTACTTATTTTATAAGTAACTTGTGTCTTAACATTAGAAAATGTAAAGTAAGGCTCAGAAAGCTGAAATCCTTTATGGTGACCTGACATACTCAAATCTTTATCTCCAACATTTTCTCTTCAGTTCAGTGAAGAGACTGGGACAAAGCCTTGCAAAATGTGGTTTTGATATACATTTCTGTTCTCCTAAAACACCTGCTACTAAAATGATAAATACTCAAATTCTGATATTGTAGAAATTTGGGGATTCACTGTGTGTGGCACAGGTAACCCAAAACTGATTAACAGTTTGGAATTGATGATGGGACTTTTTTTTTTATCTTGCTCTTATCTTGACCTGATTGACAGAAACAAACCAACCAAACAAGCTTGCTTGAATCCGTTCCTTTCTGAAGGTCTCTAACTACAGCAAATTCTCAGCTTCGTACAAGAAGTTTGCCCTATTGACATCAATGAATCTAACAGCTCAGATCCAGAAAAAGAGATATGCATAAGACACCTGCAGTCACATATAAAATCCTCAGACTTTGCGTTCAAATAAAACACAAACTTTTAACTACTATATTCTGAAGATTAGTTTACCAATGCAATGAAAATTTGTCTTTGGGTAAATCTAGAAATATGTCCAATTGGATATTTACTGAGATGAAAATCTTGAATAGACATTAAGTATTTGGTTTTTTTTTTTCCAGTCATTGATCACACATGTTAAACTTTAACAGAAGATTTAATCAAACCCCCTGAACTATTTTAGTGAAAAGGAAATGGAGTGTGAAGCAAAGCTCTATGTACTTCCATGTTCTGCCAAAAGAAGTTAAAGTTGTCAAGCATTGCTTTAGAATTCATACAGAAGTAATTCTTATTAAAAAGATTTTGAAAATATTTTAAGCATTTCGAATTTTCAAATAAACCTAAATTTATTACATGCAGCACTTAGGAGCTCATACTGGGAACAATAACTAATGTTTAATTAAGGCAGTGTTATATTACTTCATTTCTTGGGTAACAGCACTATAAAATTCTTAAAATCTTTACCTTAATGAAATACATAGATAAAAACCTTAATCCAGGACTCTCAAGGTGTAACAAATTGTTGCTCATTGTTTTGTAATGACTAAAATGTTTCTCTCCCCCTTCTGTCAAGCACCCATACTCTGTCCCTTTTCCTTTTTCCCACACAATACAAATTCTTTTGTTCTGGAGCCTCAGTAAAGGAAAATGAAACTCATGCATTATATATTCCTTTGTATTGCCTTAACAGCTGAACCATTTAAAAATAATATTCAGAAAATAATCCTGTAAGAATTCCAGAAATGGTTCAGATAATCATTGCAATAAATCATCAAACATTTTCATTAGAAAACACTTACCTTTCTGTGAAAAAGAAAAAAAATTGGTTGCATCCTCAAATAATTTAGCTTCTAATTCCAAATCATACTTATGAAGTATAGCCATTAATTTCAAAACTATTCTTACTTACAATAACTGCATCTTAAATGACTGCATTTTCTGATGAAACTATAATTGAAGTAAAAATTTCAGAATAAATGTTTTTAATTCAGTTTCTTTTGTTATTCAGCATTAATAGTAGTATAAAAATATTTTATGTTTATTGACAAAAATATTAAAAAAGCAATGTAATTTTTTTATTAGATAATTGTAGACTTTAAGGCGTACAGAGTGGTTTCTGTAAAAATAGATACGTATTCATTTCATGTCACTATTGAATTGTGAATAGAAATTCATGGCATCAATATAACAATCTGTGTAAGTAATTTTACTGTGAGCAAGTAATACTGTGTTAAACCATTAGTGACTAATTCCTTAAGTTTATAAAGTTTGCACAGGCTGCAGCAAATTTTCCACAATAAAAAATCTGTGAGATTTTAATTTCTTTTTTCCAGCTATTATTGTCAGAAACATTATGATAGCAACCTTTTTTTTTTTTAGGATTTATTATTCTAGCTTCATCCACAATGTAGTGGGGTACAGTCAGGAGAAGAGACACAGGAGAAATGCTGTCTGAAAGTGGACATAAATACAATGCAGATAAATTTTTCAAATATAAGAGACACAGGAAAAATGCTGTCTGAAAGTGGACATAAATACAATGTAGATAAATTTTTCAAATAAAATTTTACGTTTGCTTTGATTTAAAACTTAGCCATGGAGTTACAACAAAGATAAAGAAATTACATTTCTTAAATCTACTTTCTTTTTTAAGTCTGGATTCCAGTAAAAGGAAAATAACCTATTTGGTTTACTGTAAACAAAATTTTGTCCAAATAATAACGAAATGGCATAAACACATATGCTTTCCCTCCCCAGACTTTCAACTATTTTTTGCTTAACTTGCTTAAAAAAAAAAAAACAAAGCAGTGCAAATGATTGTATTTACAGACCTAACTCCATCACTGACACTGTCAAGGATAAAATCAGTTCAGAAACATGACCACCAGAAAATAGTTTATCCTAGGAAGTTGAAATCTGTCAGGTTTTCTGTGATATATGACCACATTTCACTAAATCTTAAAGGATGCACAGACTCTATTAGCAGAATCAATTAGGCTGAAAAATACCTTTAATATCAAGTCCAACCATTCCCGCAGCATTGCCAAGGCCACCACTAAACCATGTTGCTAAGGATCTTGTCTACACAGTTTGTGAACACTTCCAGGGATGGTGATTCCACCACTGCCCTGGGAAGCCTTTTCCAATGATTGATTACCCTCTCAGTGAAGAAGTTTTTGCTAATAACTTGACTTTGCATGAAGAAAAAAGAAGCCAGCTTTGGACCACCGGGTGTCCTTAGGGCTTTTGGTCTCTTCATACAGCGAAAAGGGTAGAAAACCATGTAACACAGCCTAGCCCAAGTCTAGTTTAGTTTGGCCACAACCAGGAAATACTTTCCTTTTTCCTCATCTACTCTTCATTTTATCATCCCCTCTTTATTACCTCCACTTTATCATGCCCTCTTTAAAACAGTGTTTCTGCACACTATGTCCAGTTCTGGTGCTCTCAACACAAGAAGAAGCAAGGAGTTGTTGGAGCAAGTCCAGAGGAGATCATGAGGATGATCAGAGGGCTGGAGCACCTCCTGTGTGAAGGCAAACTGAGAAGGCTGGGGAAGAGAAGCTTGCTTGAAGATCTCATAGCAGCCTTTCAGTATCTGAAGGGGGCCTACAAGGATGCTGGAGCATCCCTTCATCAATGACTGTAGCGATGGGACAGGGGTAATGGGTTTAAACTTAAGCAGGAGAAGTTCGGGTTAGATATAAGGAAGAAGTTATTCACTGTGAGGGTGGTGAGGAACTGTAATGAGTGGCCCAGAGAAGTGGTAAATGCTCCACCCTGGTCAGGTTGGACAGAGCCTTGGGTAATGCGGTCTAGTGTGAAGTGTCCCTGCCCATGGCAGGGGATTGGAACTAGATGACCTTTAGGTCCTTCCCAACCCAGACCAGTCTGTGAGTCTAAGATTTTTCTTCCTGTTAATGTATTTGAAAATCAGTTAGATGGTGCATATTCTGGAAATATGACGACAAAAAAATTAATAAGAGACATTCTTTTATTCCTGGATTGCTATTCCTGTTGGTCATACAAGGCCATTTTCAATGTTTCACAAACAGTGATTGATCTTTGTCTTCAATTATTTATGCTACATTTTCATTCCCACTCTGTTCAGCTTCTTACCCAAGAAGAAATTAGACCAGTCTCCTGTTTTCTGCTACCTGTATTTTCCTTAATTTTACTATTCTCTTAATACTGTTCCCCAACATCCAAATGCACATTTCCCTTAAGCATATGGAAACATTATGGAAGGCTCAGGGGTACCCATTCACTGGTTTAATTGATCAGAAATTCAAATTATTCTGGTAAATATTCAGTACATACTTTGTTTCCTACTGGCTTATTCATAGCATAAGTTGCTAGTCTTTTCTATTATATATTATTCACAGCTATTTTACATTTGTATCTTCGATTCAAGAGGCTTTTTGCTTAGCACATATAACCATCTTTGATTTACAGAATGATGTGATGGCATTTTGAGATACAAGCATATGCCAAAACAGATTTTCTGGTAAAAATTCCAGAAAAAAATATTATTAAGTGGTCCTTTGGTGCTATTTTGCAGTAGAAATAATTAAAAATCGGAACTTATTAATGAAAGTAACTGGTCCAGGGCTCTTTTAGCTATGAATGAGAAAGCACACAGTAAGAGAAGAGATTTCTGTATTGGTAGAAGTGAGCAGAGTAGTGTATTTATATGTTCACTTTGATAATGAGAATCCAAATTAAAATTTAGCCAAATAGGATACTGATGTTCAGATTTATTTTATTATTTTTTTTTTTAGCTATATTGATTATTCACTTGCAAACAGAACTGGGAGAAATGAAGTCTAGGCTTCTCCACCCTGGTTTGCCAGAAAAAGGTTACTCTAGAATCTGTTCCTGACCAATATTCCTCCTGGCTGAGCCAAAAGCTGCTAGAGTACTCCTACACTGGCAGGAAGCAGTTGAGTCACTTTACAGTTATAAAGAGCCAACAGGGCTGACAGGAAGTAAAAAATATTGAACCAAAAATTCTTATTTGACTTGATAAGCCTACAGGATGGAACTGTGTGAGAGTTCTCCCATGGCACTAAAATGACTTCCATGGCAATGAACTGAAAAAAGCTTCAAATAGAGGTAAAAAGGCTTGTGCATAGTAAATATATTTGTTTTAAATATTCTAGAGTACACCTGTGACTGCTTGAATTTCATCACTAGGTTTTGGAGTAGTTCTATTGGACTCTTGGCAAAAAATATGAACCCCATGAAGGTAAATATGCTATATCCGGCTGGCAAACAACCCATTTCATTATTCATTAATATATCTGACAAATTCTTTGATTCTAATAAGCATGACCTTCATTGCTGATAATTTATTATTCTGCTTACTTTGACACTTCTGGTGATGAAGAATGGACACACATTTTCTTGGCAAATTCTTAAGTATAAGAAATTGGAGATTAAAATTATAGTCAAATCCAAAACAATTTATTCACAAAATTAAGAATGTAATCATCACTCGTCTTTTGGCTGCTTGTGATATGATAAACACAGAACATAGTTTCTTACACCTGCACTTATTGAAAGATGTAGATCATCAATGCTTGAAAGTTTGAAGTGAGTATAAAGAATGGAAACATTAAAATGCCCAAATCAAAGCATTCTCTGGCTCTCTCACTCAGGAAATCATTAGAAGCCTTAAACATATTTCCATGCACTTGCAAAATAAGAACATTGAGTTTGCCACAGTCAGTCACTCATTTGCTTACTCATATGTAAATTTTAATATTAATTTTATTCAGTTCCCTTAGCATGGAGTTTGAAGACCCAGTCTCTTTTCTTAGTGTGATATTATGGGGTAAGATCAGGATTGGAAAAAATAGAGCTACAACGTTAGTATGAACTCACTCTTCTTTCTCTTTGAAGTTGTTAATATTTATTCTGACTTCAAAATACATTGATTAAATTGTTGTATTTTTCAGAGATGAATTGAAATGAATTGAATTGTTGTATTTTTCAGAGATGAATTGAAATGGGATCATGGAGAAGATATGATGGAGTGGGACGGAAAGCCTACTTCAGTTTTGGAGGAGCGGGTGCGAGAACTGAAGAGGAGAGCAAAGGTCAAGTCTGATCACCCCATGAAGGCTGCGGCTTCAGTCTCTGGTGAGCAGGTTCCCAGATGGAGTGGAAGAGCAGATTTTACCTCAGCTCCTGTGATAAAGAAGAATAATCCATCTCCACAAGAGGTGAGTGACCAATGTGATGACTACTAGAGGGGCCCCACCTCCAGCCAGGTAGAGGTAGGGGATAATCGAACTTTCCGGACTGTATGGTTAGATATCTTGGCATCTCAGTCCCACAGAAGTATAAGGCTCTAGTAGATACCGGTGCACAGTGTACTCTGATGCCATCAAGCTGTCAAGGGCTGGAACCTATTTCTGTTTCTGGAGTGACAGGAGGATCCCAAGCGTTGACTGTACTGGAGGCTGAAATCAGCCTGACTGGGAGGGAATGGCAAAAACACCCCATTGTGACTGGTCCAGAGGCTCCATGTATCCTTAGCATAGATTACCTCAGGAGAGGGTACTTCAAAGACCCAGAAGGGTACTGATGGGCTTTCGGTATTGCAGCTTCAGAGAGAGAGGAAGTGGAGCAGCTGTCCACCTTGCCTGGTCTCTCAGAGGATCCTTCTGCTGTGGGGTTGCTGAAGGTCGAAGAACAACAAGTGCCAATCATGACCGCAACAGTGCACCGGCAGCAATATCGCACCAACCGAGACTCCCTGATTCCCATCCATAAGCTGATCCATAGATTGGAGAGTCAAGGAGTGATCAGTAGGACCCACTCACCCTTTAATAGCCCCATATGGCCAGTGCGAAAGTCTAATGGAGAGTGGAGACTAACAGTAGACTATTGTGGCCTGAACGAAGTTACCCCATCCTTGAGTGCTGCCGTACCAGACATGCTAGAGCTTCAGTATGAACTGGAGTCAAAGGCAGCCAAGTGGTATGCCACGACTGATATTGCCAATGCTTTTTTCTCTATTCCTCTGGCAGCAGAGTGCAGGCCACAGTTCGCTTTTACTTGGAGGGGCATCCAGTACACTTGGAACCAACTGCCCCAGGGGTGGAAACACAGCCCTACCATCTGCCATGGACTGATCCAGACTGCGCTGGAACAGGGGCAAGCTCCAGAACACCTGCAATACATTGATGACATCATTGTGTGTGGGGATACAGCAGAAGAAGTCTTTGAGAAAGGGAGGAAAATAATCCAAATCCTGCTGAAATCCGGTTTTGCCATAAAACGGAGTAAGGTCAAGGGACCTGCACAGGAGATTCAATTTTTGGGAATAAAATGGCAAGATGGACGCCGCCAGATCCCCACAGATGTGATCAACAAGATAACAGCAATGTTGCCACCAACTAATAAGAAAGAAACACATGCTTTCTTGGGTGCTGTGGGGTTCTGGAGGATGCATATCCCGAATTACAGTTTGATTGTAAGCCCTCTCTATTACGTGACCTACAAGAAGAAAAATGATTTTAAACGGGGCCCTGAGCAACAACAAGCCTTTGAGCAAATTAAACGCGAGATAGTGCGTGCAGTAGCCCTCGGACCAGTGTGGTGGTCTGGGCCACCACATGGGCCAGATGTGAAAAATGTACTGAACACTGCATATGGGGAGAACGGTCCTACCTGGAGCCTCTGGCAGAAAGCTCCAGGGGAAACTCGAGGTCAACCCCTCGACTTTTGGAGTTGGGGATACAAAGGATCTGAGGCCAGCTATACGCCAACTGAAAAAGAGATATTGGCAGCCTATGAAGGGGTTCGAGCTGCTTCGGAAGTGATTGGCACTGAAGCACAGCTCCTCCTGGCACCCCAGTTGCCTGTGCTGGGCTGGATGTTCAAAGGCAGGGTCTCCTCTACACATCATGCAACTGATGCTACATGGAGTAAGTGGGCTGCATTAATTATACAACGAGATCGAATAGGAAATCCCAGTCGTCCAGGAATTCTAGAAGTCATCATGGACTGGCCAGAGGGCAAAGATTTTGGAAGGTCACCAGAAGAGGAAGGAGTGATGCGTGCTGAAGAGGCCCCACCATATAATGAACTGTCAGAAAGTCAAAAGCAATATGCCTTATTTACTCATGGGTCCTGTCGCATTATGGGAAAGCACTGTAGATGGAAGGCAGCAATATGGAGTCCTCAACAACAAGTTGCAGAAACTGCTGAAGGGGAGGGTGAATCGAGTCAGTTTGCAGAAGTGAAAGCCATCCAGCTGGCCTTGGACATTGCTGTACGAGAAAAGTGGCCAGCACTTTATCTCTATACTGACTCATGGATGGTGGCGAATGCCCTGTGGGGGTGGCTGCAGCAATGGAAGCAGAGCAACTGGCAACGCAAAGGTAAACCCATCTGGGCTGCTGCACTGTGGCAAGACATCTCTGCCCGAGTGCAAAACCTGGTGGTCAAATACGCCACGTAGATGCTCATGTACCCAAGAGTCGGGCCACTGAGGAACACCAGAACAACCAACAAGTGGATCAAGCTGCTAAAATTGAAGTGGCTCAAATGGACTTAGATTGGCAACTTGAGGGTGAATTATTTTTGGCCCTTGTACTTCTGAGTTCCAGCAGAGGCAATTTTAACCTGGCTTATTCTTCGTATCCATTCAATTAACCTCCCAGTATTTTAAAACAAAAGCCAGAGTGATAGGTGTCATTTGAATTTCACAAATGCCATCTAACTGTCCAAGTATTGACTTACATCAGCCACTCCAAACCAAGACCAGGATTTGAAATGAGATGGAAAAGTATGAGGCAGTGGGATATGCTTCACAGACGGCATGAAGCTTGGTGTTTGACAAGCTTTTCCACTTTATCTCAATATCTAACTCTTAATACACTTGATGTTATTTACAAAATAAGAACTTTGCCATCTGTCCCCATTTGCTAGGGACAGCACCTTGTTTTAGTGACTGGCATTGATAGTTCTTAACTGAGCAGAATATGACTTGCTTCATGTTCAAAATATCAATGTGCACCTGTAAGCAAACACAGATATCCAACAGCAGCTTTTTGGGCTGTTTCCGTTCACCAGTTTTGTTTCTGCTTGCACACCATTTCACCTGAAACCAAACAAGAGCTTTTTAGCAGAGGTCAAGAGAATCCCTTTACATTTTTCTCAATGTTAGAATGTGACATTGCCTACCTTCTTCTTACAGAAGAGAAGGCAAGTGAACACAGACTTTTGGTGTTCACCTTTTGGGTTCATGTTTTTTTCCAGTACATGTGTCATAAAAACACAGAATCATAGACTCCACAATGGTTTGGGTTAGAAGGGACTATAAAGTTCACCTAGTTCCAACTCCCTTGCCATGGGCAGGGACACCTTCCTTTAGACCAGGTTGCTCAAAGCCCCATCTAACCTGGCCTTACACACTCCCATATATGATATGTTATAATCAAAACTGAATTTGAACATACTGGAAATCAATGATAAGGCTCACATCTAGTCCAAGACCAGAAGTTTTTCTGTTTTGTCATTTAAGGTCCTGGAAGTGGTACCTTATTTTACGTGGTGTTCTCAAAAATGCTTGTGTCTAGCGCCAAAGAATCAGGAAAATGCTCTGGACAGCCTAGCTTCTTGGTGGCATTTTGCTAGGAGCAAGATGTACAAATAAAACAAACCATAGTGAATCAATTCCAAAGTCCATCTCCAGCATGTCCTTTACTGTCAGTAGTCTGTATCAAGTGCTCTGCACAAAGTGGCAAGAAACTACATAATGAGTTTTCCCCCATTCCTCTCATCATTTCTGTCTACAAAAAATGGTGTACATATTTTATAGTAAAAATTAAAAACTTACAAAGCTTGTCCTAGACAGGGAGCAGAAGAAATGGCCTCCACCAGAGGGGAAGGCAAAGTAAGGGCTGAGGTGGGCAGAGACAGACCACTTCATCAAGAAGGGGATAGTCCTGTGGGATCTGAGCAGGAAGAGTAGGGCAGGCTTAGCAATGATAACTGGGGTCAACCAAGAGTCCAGATCACCAGACAAACCCACAGCAACGACACACGTCCAGGATAAGCTAAGAAATCAAGTTAGTTAAAGAAAGTAAGAATTTGGCCCAGCAATGGGAACAAGGATCAGCTATCAGCTATCAGCTCCATGGCCACCGGACAAGTAACAAACCAAGGCCAAGGTTGAACAAGATAGTGAAGTCAGTGGTTACAAAATCATATAGCAGCTATTTCTCACACAGCTTTTTCAACAAAAATCAGATCCAAGGTTTCATGGCTGTGTCTTAAATAAAAGTAGCCAAATCCCTGAAGTAAGTCTCAGCACACATTCAGAGTATGTGAGTTACTAGTTTTTTCTGGAAAATATTGAATTGGAATGACAACAGTTTTTTCAATTTTGAAATCTGCTTTTCTTCCTATTCTGCATGAAAATTATTTAGAACAAAGTGTTTAACCTTTATTTCTATAGGTTTTTAACACTATTGTGTGCCTTTTATGTTTCTCAGATTGGTCAACCAAATCACAAATCTATATGGATTTATGCATTGCTTTTATTTCTCTTCATCTGTGACCTATAATGTTAAAGCTTTGCAAAAGCCCAATCATTTGCTATCTCTGGCAAAGAATCCACAAGGCTACCATTACAGATGGGGTTGATAATGATATTTTCTATATTAACCATCAGCAACAAAAAGAATTCTGATGAAGGGTGGTTGAAAAAAGAAACAATGAACATCTGGATTGGTTTATAACTTGCACTGTCTTAAACCTCTTATAAGATCTGAAATTCTAGATATTGAAATTTAAATAAATATAAAAACAAGTCACTTTGGAAATCTTGAACTACACATCCAGAGCTTTTCTAAATGCCTCTGTGATAGAAATTCAGCAGCAGCTTCCATACCAGAATGAAACAAAATGAAACAAAACAAAATAAACAAAGCAAACAAACAAAATCTCTTTGCAGAAAATCCCGACAGACTGACAATGCCTTGGGCAGGAAAGCGGTACAGCACTATAAATGCCCTTTTATTCCAAGTTGTAGCTAATTAATCTGGAGAGTAAATGAGACTAAATTCAGGACAATTTATAAGCAGAGAGATTACCAGTATTTTTGCCCTTTCTTTACAGAAGTGGCACAGAAATCCCTGAAGAGATTTCCTATTAACATGCAGTACTCCATCTGTGTAACAGACAAATAGAGCTTAAGAGTCTAGCATTTAATTATTAAAAACAAACAAACAAATAAACAAACAAAAAACCAAACAAACAAAAAAACAAGACACAAAAAAAAAGTAAAACAAACCCAAAAGGACTCACATGCATGGAGTGAAAAATACGAATACCTATTTGAAGAATGAGAACTTGCTGTGAAGAGAAAGGTAAAGCCTATCATTAGGAATTCTTTGTTCACAGACATTATGATTCTTAATACTGTTTATTTCCAGCTTGGTTAGATCTAAGGTTCAGGTACAATGATTTGCAAAAACAAGGATCACTGTCTGGGTTTTGTCATCAGTCCCAGTGCAGGGTAAAAGTGCCTGGCACACTAAGAACAGTGCAAACAGCTTCATGACTGCAAAATGTTTTCCTTCATTTCCAGTTTGACTTGCTTAAGATATTCTTATTAATTAAAATCTACATTGATAGATTCGCTTGATCAAGTAAAGCAGTGTATGAATTAGTTTTACCCATTTATTTTTCAGTACAGCATATTTTTCATGTTGTGTTTTCTTTCTCTCTCTCCCCCCATCCCGTAAATCTCATCTTTCAAAACTTGTTCTTCAAATGCTGAAGTATTCTATTGCCTCAGAGACCATACAGGAATCCCTAGGAGAACTAGATGTTTTTGGTTAAGCAAGATTTGTGACCAGAACCTGTGGCAATAACTGTGTGCACGTGTTTGAAATCATGAGTTCAAATTTTGGTGGAGAAATTGGCGTTGAACCTGATAAGCAGACTACTGCTGATGAGAAAAAGGGATGGAAATGCCCTCCAGAGATTCAGCCAGTTGTTCACCAGAGATTAGAACTCTCAAAAAAAGCCTCATGGTACTTGTTGGGTCTAGCACAGGAAACTGATCCTTTCTGTCCCATCAAAGGCATCCTTCAGTGAAATCTAAAAGAAGAACAATTCATAGTCTGTGATTGAAATTGAATGTTTCATGAAAAAATATTCCTGCAAGATCACAGGAAATTCATTCTATTGCCAAGACCTAAGCAAACATAGCAAGGAAGAAAGTAACCCTTTGGATAAAAATATGAGATTGGACCTATGTGAAAGCACTTGTTTTGTATCAGTACATGAACAAAAGAACAAGGAAGGCCAAATTTTCAGAGTGGCTGCTAATTTTATACTTCTGAGTAAAAATCTCTTTCTACTCACTTCAGTGTTTTTGTACCTTCACAACAAAACTACTTGACTTGTTTGCTTGTTTGATTCTCCTGCAAATATAGAGGCTATTGCAGAATCAGTAGGAAATTCTTGCCTGTGTAAAAGATTTAAGTAACCATAGAAATCTACAAAATATATGAAAAGGGAAAAAAAATCATATCTAACAATAAAATTAGATTAATAGTTCCCATTTCTGCAGTGCAGCATTTTACAATTTGATTACTGCAATTTTACTGCAAAAGTACAGAATATTAAAGGTACAAAATTTCCAAATAATATATAAATTTATATCCTTGCATGAATGTGAAACAGGATCATAGTGCATTGAAATTTCCAACCTCACTTTTTTTACTTATTATGCCACTGCTTTCTCAATATGGTCTAAGTGCTCTCTCCTCCCCTCACTTTTACTACTATCCTGAGTTCGGCTGTAGCAGTCACTTTTCTCCTTTTTAGTATTGGTGCAGTGCTGTGTTTTTGACTTTCAGCCTGGGAACAATGCTGATAATGCCAATGGTTTTGGGTGTTGCTAAGTTACTCCTATCAAGGACTTTTCAATCTCATGCTTTGCCAGTGAGGAAGGGCATGGGAAGCTGGGAAGAAACAGAGACAAGACACCTGACCCAAACTAGCCAAAGGGGTATTCCATAACACAACAAGTCATGCCCAGCATATAAACTGGGGGCAGTTACCCGGAAGGCCCAGATCACTGCTCGAGTCAGGCTGGGTATCAGTCAGTGGATGGTGAGCAATTGTATTCTCTTCCCTGGTTATTTCCTTTATCATTATTAGCATTGGTGTCAGGAGTAGCGGGTTTGTGTTATACTTTAGTTACTGGACTGTTCTCTTCTCAACCCATGGGAGTTACATTCCTTCGATTCTCTTCGCCATCCCTCTGGGAGCTAGGGGGGAGGAAAAAAGGGGAGCATGTGCTAACGTCTGTGTGGTTCTGAGTTACCAGCAGGGCTTAAAGCACAGCAACCACCTTTTAGTTTCAGGATAACAGTGGTCTAAAAAAGTGCTCTTATTCTGAGCCTTGATACCTTTTATAAAGGAAAGAAGGCGGACTCCAATATACGATAAATAGGTTTACCTCTGGTAAGATTATTTGCCCCCATGATAAACTTCCTATGCATATCAAAATGCAGATCATTCAGAAAACACGAACACATCTCTACTAACTTAACTTTTGCAATTTCACAGTTTCTTATTTTTTTAATAAAAGAACTCTTTAACTCTTTCTTTAAGGGAGGCAGTTTAGTATCATTTTTGGCTAATTAGATGCCTCTTATGTAAGGAGTCTGTAGCGTTGTTGGGGAATTCAATCACTGAAGCTAAAAAATCATCCCAAACTCAAATCTGATCACCTGTTACAGTGAGCAGCTCTTCATTCTCCCAGTCCCTGCCTTTGTCTTTTGCAACTTGCATGGTTTGGCTAAAGCACTTGCCTGTGAAGACCATGACAAAAAAGCCATTGATTCCTTCAGCCTTCTCCATATCCCAGGTAACCAGGTCTCCTGTTTCCTTCTGAAAAGAGCTCTCATTTTCCCCCATCTTTCTTTTATCAATGACATACCTATGAACACTTTTCTTTTTCCTTTGATATCCTTAGCCAGATTTAATTCTATTAGGGCTTTAACTTTCCTGACCTGGTCCCTGTCTGCTCAGACAATTTCTCTTTATTCCTCTCATTTCTGGATTGATGAGTTGAGTACATGAAATCACAAGAATGTACTTAAAGTAAAAAATTAATGTTTGAGCATGATCATGTCATATATTTCTAAAATTGTCTGGGTCAATGTGAGTAAACCATTTCTTCCATGGCAGACATTTCTTGTAAACATCTACATAATAGCTAATATTAAATGTAAATTTTTATATGCTTACACTTAGCCTTAAACTTTAATCTCATCTCCCAAGTACATAAGCTTTTTAATCACTTTATTAGTAAGTTTGTTAAACTAAGACAATCAAAACCAGGTAAACATGTTTTGACCATGGTAAACCAGGTCTTGCCCAATTTTCTATACATTCAAATGGAGACATTTCTACAGCACTTTGGAGACTAGAAGATGGAAATTTTAGAGAAGTGCTATTCCATATGTTTCTCAAAGCCACTGTACAATTGTCAAATTTGTCTATGAATTTTGTCAAAATCACATTTTCTACTATGTTGTTTAATTCCTGCTTTTTTACTCGAAAGAAAACATATTCAGTGGTAATAAACTTTCAGTACAGAAGATATGCATATATCCACAAAGTTGGTTACTACAACCTTCAGGCTGCCATTCTATTTCAGGCACTAAATTGCAATTTCTATTCAACTTTAACTTGGATAAAAACATGTATTCATGTAATTTCTCTTTTAATACATTCTTGGGAACACTCACTATTCTAGCCCCTGTTGTATAATTATAGCTGATATACTCTGCAGCCACACCCACATTAAGGAAGCTTTTGTCCTTGTGTGGAAAGAGAACTGGAAGCACTAAAAACTGTGTTCATCTTTTGGGTTGGGTTAGTCTGTTAAATTTATCTAGTAAAGATCCTCTCTGAGGCTGGCATGAAAGAGGATGAGATCATGGAATCATAGAATCATAGAATAGTTAGGGTTGGAAAGGACCTTAAGATCATCTACTTCCAACCCCCCTGCCACCAGCAGGGATACCTCACACTCTTTACAGAAATGCTGTCATTCCCCAAATTAAGATTCTAATTCAGTCCTTAGAAGTTCAGAAACTGAAATTGTGACTTAATGCAATAATTAATGTATTCTAAAACTACAGGTTTACAGGTGGTTTTCCACTTTTTTTCTTTTTTTTTTTTTTTGACCTTTGGAATCATTAATACAGATGTATAGTGGTGCGGATAAGAAAGTTCCAAAGAAATATTAGAACAATAAGCACATACTCTGCGTCACTTTGTCAATGATGCACACATACAACTGGAACTTGTATTTTTGCTTTTGTATGTTTTTATGGTTTTGAATTCTTATGTTTTATCAGTATGCTTAACATGGTAAAAATTACTATGTTTCTACTCCTGTCTTCTCTTTTTTTTTTTTTTTTTAATATTAATTTCATGTTATGAATTTGGGATTCAGTAGTTGGTTTTCCCATAAAGACCTTCATAGAATAAAGACCTTCAAGGAAGAATCTGCATCTTAACGGTTAATATCAAGCAGATAAAAGGAATCCAATTTCTGTTTAAAATTAATTTTAGCAGTGCAAAACTTCCTGATTCTCAGCTTTGATTTCTGCACAATATCTTCACCAATCAGTTTGTATTCACTGTGGTGGTCATGGTAATTCAGTGTTATAAGAGCTTTTTTTGTTAAATGGAATATTTGTAAAAATTGGTTTATAAAAAGTTTATTATTCAAGAAAAGCCTCAATTTATTTCCTGCACAGCTGGTGCAAAAGAAAAGTAGAACAATACTGGGGTACGTGTCATTCTAGTACTTCAAAGCCTTACTGCAGAACAGTGACAATGGAGATTATTTTGCTCTGGTTTCTGATGAATTTATAACAATTACTCTGCAAAAACAAAAGAATTCACAACACGGTCTTGTTTGAGGGTGACTTGAAATCTCAGGTTGGTTGTATGGGAATACTCTCATAAGCGTGTCGTGGTTTAAGCCCCCCACCCTTGCAGTTTTACTCACTCACTCACTCACTCCCTCCCCCTTTTTCTTCCCCCAGTCCAGGGGGGATGGGGAGGAGAATCAAAAGAATTCAACTCGCACAGGTTAAGAACAGTTTAGTAACTAAGATATAATACAAATCACTACTGCTACTACCAATAATAATAATACTAATGACAAGGTAAATACAAGGGAAAAGGATACAACCGCTCTCCACCCGACCCAGCCAGTGCACCCCCAAACAGTGAACCCCCCAATACCAAAAACCTGATCATGCCGTGTACCCCCAGTCCATCATCACCACCACACCCTTCCGGGTCTCTCCCCTCTGTGTTCACATCCTGGACATGACATGCTGTGGTATGGAATAACCTCTTTGGTCAGTTTGGGTCAGGTGTCCTGTCTCTGCTTCCTCCTGGGGCTTCCCCTCCTCCCTGGCATAGCATGAAACTCAGAGTCCTTGGCCAGGCCAAAACATTGTCAAGCAGAAACTGTAAACACTGGTGTTATCAGCGCCGCTCCCAGGCCCAAAACCAAAAGCACAGCGCTGCACCAGCTACCAAGAAGGAGAAAAAATGACTGCTCCTGCTGAACCCATGACAGCGTGCATTGTAGCTTCTGAAAGAGTTCTCGTCCCTTATCCTTTTCCTTTCTGAGTGTTCAAAGTGTCAGCATGAAAATATAACTGGTTTATGCATCTTCTCTCATCTCAGAATGGCTAGGTAAATGACTGGCTTTGATGGTACCATATATGTGATACTGCTTGAACACACCTGCATAAACTATATTCAAATTATTCCTATAATGCATATATGCCATATCTTTTTAATAAGCTTTTATACATTCAAATAAGGAGATGAAACCATGCATACATGCCCTGTAAATATAAAGCTTTTTTTGCTGGCACACTGACAAATATACTTTATCTAGAGATTTCCCTCTTTCAGACCTAATGCATTGCAATTTCAGGTAGCTGAATATTTGTATTTATATGTTTTCAAATTTATCTAAAGATATGACTGCTTAGCAATCTTTCTGTTTTACTTGCAGCTCCAACATTTTCCTACTGTATGACCAGCTGTGATGACAATTGCAGTGATAAATTGCATCGTAAAAGTTTTCATGGCTTTTAACAGTTACTGAAGTTATTCTGATTCTATAGCTTTATTTAAGCAGTGCTTCTTGGGCTCACAAGTTAGCTTTTCCAAAGGTATACAATAAAATCTAGGCTCAGCATCTAAAAATGAAGCTCTGAAATATATTTTTCTTTTTCAGTCTCTCTGATCTCAATTTGCAAAGACAACCCTGGTTTTAACCACTCTATTTCATTGTATTTCAGTAAGACCTTTGTCTATAAAGAGCATGTAAGTGTATCAAAGACATAGTCAAAACTAGAAACAAATAACAAGGTAAAGTCCAAGAAAGGTGCTTTGCCTCCCAAATGTTCTTCATGTCCCAGAAATATGCAGAAACTTCACTCTTCATGTGAGACTGCAGGCATATATCCAATTCAATGCAGAAATATATTCAATCCTGCATTCACTCTTGTTCAGAAAAGGTTATCTTTGAATCTTGAGGGGATTTTGATGCAGATTAAGAAAACATAGCATTTAAATTGTGTAATTTAGCAAGTGGAACACAATGCACCTTGATCTTTTGAGCATCACTTAAGTTTTGCAGCACCTTGTGAATTCAATTGCCTGTGTTAGGGTTTTCAGTGTTTTCAGCCAGAAATACATACAAAACTCAGATGACCTTTACTTTTACACTTGAGCTGTACTGCACTTCTCAACTTTACAGTGAGTCAGTACAGAGCACTAACATTAAATTAGAGGCAAGCTGAACGTGATCCCCCTGTGTGATTATAAATACAGCACGTATGATAGTAGCGCGTATTGCAGTTCTACCCATACCTGGAATTTGTCTGGAGTAATTGCTGAATTTTGTAACATAGAGAAATTTTGGATAAATGTCTGAGGTTTAAGATTCTGCTCAGAGGAGATTTACTGAGGTAATGAGGGCTTGTCAGGGAAAAAAAAATCGTAACACATATTCAACCCTCCCCTCAGAAAAATAGCCCTGTGTTCCATAGGAAATTGTCAGGGTCCAACTGGATGAAAATCCATTGTCAGAAATATTTTGTTCATGATCCCCAGAGTGAAATTAAGATGCAAGCGATGTCAAGTACCAAAATCAATCAGTTGTTTTATGGACAGGTTGGAAAAGTTGAGAGAAATAAAGCAAAAATTCAGGGTGCAGAGAGAGATAGTCACCACCATGGACACGGTGCTCCAAGAGTCCACAGCTTTCTTTAGTGGTGGGTGTTCCCCAGTATCTGCAGTCATCATCAGAAGTGGTTGGCCACACTGGGGATTGCCTTTTTCCCCATTGTATTATGTACTGGGCAAAATACCTCTGTTCTTAATGTCATGGGCTGCACATTCCTGGTGGATCATGTCCATCCAGTTTCACAGTCTTACAGCCAGCTCTTCCTGTAGCAATCCATGAGATAATGGGCAGCAATTCCTCTCACTAATCCCAGAGATAATGGATGGAGCAGTCTTATCTCAGATCCTCCCACCTATATTCAAGATAGCGAAACTCAGATTCTTATACAAAACTGTCCTGGTTTAAGCCATAAATTTCACTTCTCCCTCCTTCCCCCCCCCCCCCCCCCCACACATACACACTCCAATGTGGGGGAAATGGGGAGAAGAACCGAAGAAAATGTAACTCACACGGGTTGAGATAAGAGCAGTCCAGTAACTAAGATACAATACAAATCACTAATGCCACCACCAATAACAATAATAATGACAAAGTAAATACAAAGGGAGAGGATACAACCGTTTCGCCGCCCGCCCAACCCGAGAGACCGCAAAGGGAGAGCCAGCCAGCCAGAACACTTCCAGGTTCCTCCCCCCCCCCTTCCACCCCACCCCTTATTCTACCTCCTGGGCATAACGTGCTGTGGTATGGAATAACCTCATTGGTCAGCCTGGGTCAGGCACCCTGTCCTCCCTCCCCCAGCTTTTCTCTCTTTCCCAGCATAACATGAGACTCTGCAGGGGAGGGGGGGGGGGGGAGAACCGAACCCATAACAATCCACTCCTTATTCCATACCATTCACATCATGCTCAGATCCCACATTTTCAAAAAATCATCATATATATATGTGTATATATATATATATATATATGTATATATATTTACATCCACACACACATACAGACAGAGATAGAGAGATATAATCCCTTAGTGCCTGGACCAATCCCTATAAAGCTGCTGAGTCCATCCAGTCCGTGATGTCAGGCTCCGCCTTTTGTAGCAGTCTTTCAGAGCAGGGGAGGCTGTGTGCAGTGTTGGATCGTTGCCTGTTGATGCTGATTGTTCCTTTACTGCAGAACTCGTCTGGTTTCATCAAAGTTCATTCTTTGTTGGGATGATGGTCTGAGGGTCAGTCGCGGATGACTTGAAGACATCTAGTTGATGGGCTATAAAAAAAAAAACAAATTACATAGCAAGCAACAGCATGCAATTGAGTTCATTGACTGTTTTCCCCTAAAATCAAGTCTCCTTGAGGTACACATCAGACTTCCCCATCTTCCCGCATTACCCACCAAGTATATCCGGGTCCCTGAGCAAAAGCAATCCCACGAGTGGGTTTGCCTTTACCTGAAGCAGGAATAACCCAGACTGTCTTCCCCAGCAATTCTTTATGTGTACCACAGGAACATTGTCCCCCTCTACAGTATGTAGAAGTTCTGACTGGGCTGGACCAGCCCTGTTGGCAGATCCTCTGGTGTTGACCAACCAGGTGGCCTTTGGTAAATGTGTATCCCAATGTTTGAAAGTCCCACCACCCATTGCTCTCAGTGTAGTTTTTAATAGCCCATTGTACCGTTTGATTTTCCCAGAGGCTGGTGCATGGTAGGGGATGTGATATACCCATTCAATGCCATGCTCTTTGGCCCAAGTATCTATCAGGCTGTTCCGGAAATGAGTCCCATTGTCTGACTCAGTTGTCTCTGGTTTGCCGTGTCGCCACAAAATCTGTTTCTCAAGGCCCAGGATAGTGTTTCGGGCAGTGGCGTGGGGCACAGCGTATGTTTCCAACCATCCGGTGGTTGCTTCCACCATGGTAAGCACATGACGCTTGCCTTGGCGAGTTGGTGGGAGTGTGATATAATCAATCTGCCAAACCTCCCCATATTTGTACTTCAGCCATCGTCCTCCATACCAAAGAGGCTTTAACCGTTTAGCCTGCTTAATTGCAGCGCATGTTTCGGAGTCATGAATAACCTGGGCAATAGTATCCATTGTTAAGTCCACCCCTTGATCACGAGCCCATCTGTATGTTGCATCTCTGCCCTGATGGCCTGAAGTACTTCTTTTTGGCTCAGAAGCCTCTTGACTTAATTTAAGACTCTTCTCTTTTGTGCATTAGACTGAATCATGTAGGCAGTTTAAAGGAGAAAATGTTAATAAAAGACAACTTAATTTTTAAATTTGCATATGATAAGGAATTTCATTACAGCTGACTATAGTGGTTTCTGCACTGGTCAGCGAGACTAAGGTTTTTCCTATCTAACATATTAATATCACTGTGTAAGGGACAGTGTGACATGATATAAGTTTTTTAAATCAGTTTGTGGGTTTGCTTATGACCTTCAAAAGTGGATTCACAGCCAACTTAATAACAATTTTGAACAGATCTACAGTGATCTTAATTTTAGTTTCAATAGCAACACCTTGCAGACTTCTGGTTTAGACGCAAATTAATTAAGGGTACAGTCATTGTATGCTGTGTTCAGCAGGTAATTATGGGATAGTTTGAAGCATTTTGTGAAGTATTATGCTTAGTGTTGTAAAACACAAGGTTGCATTAGTAGAAATGAGCAAAGCTCAAACTATAAGGAATTCCCCCCCCCCCCCGCACATTACAAATAAAGTCAGGTTTCTCCTAAATTGGAGCAGGCTTGTGATAAAGACAATATAAGTAGACAGTGTAAAGTGCCTTGTCAAAGAAAAATATTGCCTTAGTTGGAAAATATGCTCAGATGATTTTAAAGTGAGTATGGTTTCAATCTTTCCCAAGACCGCTTCGTGGTTAGTGTAAGAAATTTCCTGATTGATTGCATTTCAACAGTTTTCAGTTTTAGGGAATTTCAAATTACTCTTGTTTCTGAGATGACAGGGAATATACCTTCCTGCAGGAGTTATTTTGAGCTGCAGAAGTCTGTATGAATTTTTTTCTTCCCCTGATGGCACCAATTAGATTGTGCACAGCTTATGTGTTTCACGACTACAAATATTTAAAACTTTTTTTGTAAGGTTTCCTGTAGTTTTCATCTGTTGAATTTTATAATGTAAAGAAGATCACTGTAGGCATTTATTCTTTATGTTACATTTATTTTGTTCATTTTTCACCTGAAATAAAACCAAATGTGCTTCTGCAAATCTACAAATGTGTAGTTTTGAAGCTAGCATTCAAATCAATGGTGAAATGTGTTTATACACCTTCAAAACTCATTGCTGTTGAGATTATTTGTAATTTTATTTGCCTGCATTTGAACTGTATCTTCTCTCCCAAACTTTCCATCTTTGTCTGTCTGAAAACTATTGAACATACAAATGATGAATTGGCAAAATAAAAAGTTGCTAATAGGAAAAATGAAGTTCCTTACTACTTTTTTTTTTTTCTGTGAATGCTAATATTGCCATCTACCACTTTTCCACATTTGGGTACACAGGAATGTATATCAACCAAACAAGTGAAAATTATTTCTAATGCCAGTATTTATTGAGATATTCTATCAGCTTTGTCCGATCTCTATCAAACATTCATTTGCATCCTGAGACCTAAAAAAACAGCAACAACTGAAATTTTTTTTGCCATCTTCAGTGGCTACGATTAAATATGCTTCGTATACATTCAAATATAATACAATATTAACTGTAAATGCCATACTTTTAAAGGAGAAGTAGTACTTTATCAAATATACTCAAGAATCTCAACATTAAAAATATGTAGAACTTAGAATGCAAAATTTCTAAACTAGGTTTTTGACTATTTTGTCATGCAGTCCCTTCAGTTTGTATCCAACCCCATTGTAATGAAATTAAGGCCAGAGAATGATCTCTTAACCACCTTTTGAAATCTGCTATTCATTTATAATCTATATTTGTTTATAATCTGTATTTATATAACTTATTTTTATATATTTAGATATGATACATACCTATTATAATCTATTTATAATCTATATTTATAATCTATATTTATTTATAATCTGTAATGAGAGAACATTTCTTCCCTGATCATAGTGTGAGTGGGTACCATTGTTACTGGAATTTTGAAAACATTTCTAGTAATTTCTGACTCATTTTGCGGCCAGGATGGAAATGTACTAATTACTAAAACCAATCATCTTGTGACCCTATAAATAACGGTCCACACTGAGGCCGTGTCCCAGTTTCAGCTGAGGTGGAGTTGTCTTTTATTCCTAGTAGCTAGTGCAGTGCTGTGTTTAGGCTTTAGAGAGCAATGGTGATTACACACTGATGTTTTAGGCTTGGCACTTACCCTGATTGAGTTCAGTCTCCCATGCTCTGCTGGTGAGAAGGGGTACAAGAAGACAGGAGGGAGCAGACAGGACCTCTGACCTGAACTAGTCAAAGGGGTATTCCATACTACAGCACGTCATGTCCAGTATATAAACTGGTGGAAGTTGGCCAGGAGGGGCTGGTTGCTGCTCAGGTCAGGGTGAGGATTGTTCAGTGCATGGTTAACAATTGTATGGTGCATCACTTGTGTTTATTTTTCTTTTTCCTTTCCCCTTTTAGTTTTATATTCTACCCCCTTATTATTTCCCCTATCATTATTAATAGTAGTGTTAGTATTATATTGTACTTTAGTTATCAAACAGTTCTTATCTCAACCTATAGGATTTACATTCTTTCTATTCTCCTCCCCATCCCACCTGAGGAAAGGTGGGGAAAGAGCAGGGTGAGCACCAGGCTGTGTGGTACTTAGTTACTAGCGGGGTTTTAATGATGACAGGTCACTTGAGCTCTACTGGATCACAGTAGGTAGTGACCAATATCTCCCTCTGAGTGAGCACGGAGCAGTCAAACTCTCAAGTTTTCAATAATCTGAGGACCAACAAGACCATCACCGAAAGATGGAGGCTGGGTTGAAGTTCTCCACGCCTCGAGATTTGACACGCTGGGAAATGCCCAGACATTAAACACGGAGATTCTACTGATTCAAGAGAAATTTTAACTGTTGTACTCTTAAAGGCCTTTACGTATGCATGTGTGTATGCATGTGTAAACTGTTCCAGCAATTGTATCAAATTGCATTGATTCACTTTATAATGCCTGTAAACGGCACTTGTAACCCTTCAGATAAATACCACTGACCAAGTCTGAGACTAAGACTGGATCCAGCCGCATCTATGTTCTGTCAAGAGCTTAGAAAGTAAGTGGGTCTATTCTGAGCCTTTGACTAAATGGGAGGGTCTCGCTTGCTCTTTGTGCCTTTGCTCACTGTATCAATCATTGTAAGCTTGATTTTACCTCGATTTTCCTTTGTATGCTTCAACCATGTAGTAAGTAATAGGGTAAACCTTGCCATCAAATTCTGTGAAGTTGTGGCTTTCTAAATCATATTTAAACTGCTCTTGCTAATACCTTTGATGATCATTATTTGAGTGATCCTAAACCACACATTTTGCATCATACTAAGAGTAGATGTCTAACTAGTTCAAGCAAGCATTTACAGAATTAGTCCAGATTCAAATGTACAGAATCAGACTTCATTATTAGAGACAGCAATCTGTTTGTTCAGACTTATAAAAATGTAAAATAGAATAATGAAAGAAAATTATTTTTATGGAATTCTAAGAAGTTGCCTTTTAAAAAATTAATAATTTTCATTTTTCATTTTGCTTCAAAATTCCTGGCAGAAACATTAAATGCACAGAGAAACAATTGAAGTCCACACATGCAGAGATTTACCTAAAGGCATTCTTAACATCTGGCACTGAAGTGTCTATGTGCTATGTAGGAACTTAAATTAGGCAGTAGCTTTAGAAAAATTTGGGGTTTTTTAACTAGTAAAAATAAATTTTACTGAAAATAACTTCTCACATTCAAATTAAGGTTTCTGTTTCTACAAATTAAAGGAAAGTGTGAGTTTTCATCACAATAAATGTTCGTATGGATTGTGTTAAGCCTTTCAGCACTTTTTATTAGGATATATGTATGAAGTTTTATTTTTTGTGCTCATTTTAATAACTACTGAAAAGAGAATCCACAAAAAGTGTTTTCTAAAAGCAAAACAGCAAATCATTTTTTTTTAGAATCATAGAATTATAGAATTATAGAATACTTAGAGTTGGAAAAGACCTAAAGATCATCAAATTCCAACCCACCTCCCATGGGCAGGAACACCTCACACTAAACCATGTCACCCAAGCCTCTGTCCAGCCTGAGCTTGAGCATTACCACAGATGGAGCATTCATAACCTCCTTGAGCAACCCATCTCAGTGCCTCACCAACCTCACAGGAAAGAATTTCTTCCTCATGTCCAATCCATACTTCTCCTGATGAAGTTTGAACCCATTACCCCTTGCCCTCTCACTACAGTCCCACATGAAGAGTCCATCGCCAGCATTCCTATAGCACCCCTTCAGATACTGGAAGGCTGCTAGGAGGTCTTCATGGAGCCTTCTCTTCTCCAGGCTCAACAGGCCCAACTTTCTCAGCCTATCTTCATACAGGAGGTGCTCCAGTCCCATGATCATCCTCATGGCCCTCCTCTGAACTTGTTGCAACAGTTCCATGTCCTTTTTATGTTGAGGACACCAGATCTGTGCATAATATTCCAAGTGAGGTCTCAGGAGAGCAGAGTAGAGGGGCAGGATCAGCTCCTTCAACCTGCTGGTCACGCTCCTTTTGATGCAACCCAGGAGGCAGTTGGCTTTCTGGGCTGCGAGTGCACACTGTCAACTCATTATCATTTTCACATCGACCAACATTGACCCAAGTCCTTCTCCACATGGCTGCCCTGAATCTCTTTCTCTGCCCAACCTGTAGCTGTGTCTGGGATTGCCACAACCCAGGTGTAGACCCCTTTACTTCACACTGTTGAACTTCATCAGGTTCCATCAGCCCACCTCATGAGCATGTCAGGGTCCCTCTGGATGACATTCCTTCCCTCCAGCGTACTGACCAAACCACACAGCTTGGTGTCATTGGCAAACTTGCTGAGAGCACACTAAATCCCACTGTCCATGTCACCAACAAAGGTGGTGAACAAGACCTGTCCCAACACTGATCCCTGAGGGACACCACTCGTTACTGTTTTCCAACTGGAAACTGAGTCATTGACCACAGCTCTTTGCATGCAGCCTTCCAGCCACTTCTTTATCCAGTGAGTGGTCCATTTATCAAATTGATTTCTCTCCAATTTAGAGACAAGGATGTCATGCGGGACAGTGTCAGACATTTTACACAAGTCCAGGTAGACAATGTCAACTACTCTGCCCCTGTCTATCAGTTCTGTAGCCCCATCATAGAAGGCCACCAGATTGGTCAAGCATGATTTCCTCTTAGTGAATCTGTGTTGGCTGTCGCCAACCACCTCGCTGTTTTTCACGTGCCTTAGCATGATTTCCATTTTTTTTTTTACAAAATAATATAAATGTCGTGGTTTAAGCCTCACTCAGGCTAATAACTCACGAAGTTTTACTCTCTCACTCACTCCCCTCTTTCTTCCCCCAGTCCCGGGGGGATGGGGAGGAGAATTAAACGAATGCAACTCGCACAGGTTGAGATAAGAATAGTTTAGTAACTAAGGTATAACACAAATCACTACTGCTACCACCAGTAATAATACAAGAGAAATACAAGGAAAGAGAATACAACTGCTCACCAAGCCCGACCCAGCCAGTGCACCCCCCAGTGGCGAACCCCCCAGTACCCAAAAACCTGACCATGCCGTGCACCCCCAGTCCACTCCCACAGCCTTCCGGGTCTCCGCCCCCTAACTTCCCATCCTGGGCATGACGTGCTGTGGTAGGGAATAACCTCTTTTGTCAGTTTGGGTCAGGTGTCCTGTCTCTGCTTCCTCTCAGCTCTCCCCTCCTTCCCGGCACAGCACGAGGCCCAGAAACGTCCCTGGTCAAACCAAAACACCACCAGGCAGCAACTGCAAACACTGGTGTCATCAGCACTGCTCCCAGGCCCAAAATAAAAAACACAGCGCTGCACCAGCCACCAAGAAAGAGAAAAAAAAAAATGACCGCTACTGCTGAACCCATGACAATAAACTATCACAAAAATTTATGTCAGTGCACAAGAAATATTTTGATATTTACTAGTACTATTAATTCTTGAAATAATGAGTCCAAAGAGTGCAATTAGTAAATCTAATTCTCTTTCTACATAAATGTGAAATGAGGAATTAGATATATTTTAATACATTATCTCTTTGTAGAAAAAAGGCGAAAGGACTAGATTCATTTTTCAAATTTGTTCAGAAACACAGAACATCCATTACAAGTTGCCTTGCAAGGAGGAATTTGCAAGTAATTTTTTTATGACTGATGATTTTACAATTTCATTGTATCTGATGATGCTGAATGCAAAACAAAGAAAGCTTAAAAACTTTGATGTCACTTTTAAAGATAAATAAGAAATTGGAAACTTAATAAAGAAAGGGTATTAGTATTTTTCCTAGTTAACTTTCTTATGCTTACTAAAATTGGTGAAATTACATTAGTAGAATAAATATTTCTAAATCATTTAGAAATATTTGCCTTTCCTGGTACTACTGTATATGCATTTTCATGCTTCTAAAGCAATAGCTTGGAGCTCCAAAGCAGCTTGATTTTTAGAAAAAAATTCCTCCATTCACTACCCTCTAACATACCAGAAGAGGTGCTTGTTTTATTCTATTTCTTTAATGGGTTGTACAAAATTGACTGCTCTTACATAACATTCCCATTCATTAGGTAACATGTCCTAGGCTGTTTAATACTCCACAATGTCTGGGCAAATTTTCCAAATAAATCAATCCATTTCATCTTGATGATAACCTTTACCACTCTCTGCTGTTATTAAAGCATGGTTCAATCTAAATTAACAATGCTGCACTTGACCATAAATTTTACTTTGTGACCTGAGAAAGCTGCCTTAATACAGTCTACATAAAACTGCTCAGGTGATGGGACACAGCAAGGTAATAGGTCCCATTTTCCTTTTTCTTTTTCCTTTTATATTCCATCAGGCCTTACGAAAGCCTAGTTAAGAGTAAGGCATAAAGAAAAACTCTTTTGATTAATGATGTGTTTGGTATTTCTTGATGCTTTAAATCATTGAATTAATATGCAAAAACGTGCTTAAAGCAGTAAGAGAAGCAAATACTCTGCACTAATCCCAAAGGATGCTGAACAAAAATTTGGAAAAGAAACACACGTGAAATGGCAATTTTTATCAGATTTTGTGTAATGATGGTGGAACAAGGCTGAACAGATACTTACAATGTCAGGGTTGAAAACAGGCTGCTTTATATTTCCCCAAAAGTCAAAATCTCACTTACTGCTATTCATTATATTTTTTCTATCTGATGTAAGACTTCAGTTTAATATAAATGTGGCAGATTCTGGTTCCAAGTTTTTTCTTCCACTGGAGAGATTAAAGATTTCTGCTTTCGTGCTTGAATTTTACTTTTAGAGTCAAGGGACTGTGTTAGTCCTATCTTTAACCTGTTCCTAATGAGAAATTCTGGCTGTCTGAAATAATGCTCTAGATCACTGTGGCACTGCAGCAACATTTATTTGCACTTCTAGATTAAAAGTGAAAGACTGGATATCAACATCATACAGCATATTTATGCTGATGCTTCAGCTGAGTTTCAGCACATGTCCTGTGGGGGTTAGATTATCAGAAGTCTGAACAGAGTTCGGCTGAAAAATAGAATGGCTGGCCCCTTTCATTATAAACTCAATTCCTGATCATTGTCTTCTGAATATATGGAATCTAACTCAATCTTTAGTTAACATCAGTGGTAATTCCTTGTAGAGACTGGAGAATGTAAAACTGTAGAAGCACAACAGTTACAGGAAAGAAAATGATAATCTCAAAGTGTTTTCTAAACATGGCGGTTGATGGAGAGGCTGGTGGCATAGGCAAAGGATACTGGAATCTGTTGAAGTAACAGAGATCTCTTGAGTCCTTCACTTAGAAAGGTAGAAAATAAAAGTCAGAATGGTTCCAGATAAATATGAAAAGTGAATGATGTGATTTCTCTTCAACTTTACAAATGTGGGTAAATGGTAAGCAGTTTCTTCTCATCTACTGCAGGAGCTGAATAAATTCTGTCCTTTAGAACTTTAAAAGTTCATGATATAGTGTGGCATTTTTGACTTCCCTAACCACAATCAAAAGACTATGATGTATCAGTATGTCCCTTCAAGTAGTCAGATGCACAAAATTTATTTTCTCTCTAAGATGATTCATGAAACACCATTACCCCTTCATGCAATTCAGTGCATGCCTTTACAAGACCAAGGTAAAAATATAGAAGAAAAATTATGTATTTGTTGTTTAAATGAATTGCATAAATAGCAGTTAAAAGATAATTGAAAAAAATCACTTTACTTCTCTTCTAAAAGAACTTGCCAGAACCACAGGTGGTAAATGTAGTCTTACCTTAGTCTGAAGTATTTAGAAATTAACCCTCTTCCCAAAAGATATTGAAAAAAAGTGCTTTCATTTTCTTACTATTTTGTAGTATAACTCAGTGAGGTACTGGAAGCTCCCAGTAGGCATATCCTTCCTTGGTGTGAGACTTTATCAAATTTCGTATCAGGTCCCAGTCTGCTGTTTCTAAAAAGATTATATATTTTAATTGGAGAGTTTGAGGCATAGCTAGTACTTCCACCTTACCTGTTGAAGAATAATGGAACAGAAAACAAGCTGGAGACCTTTATTTTAATTTCCAATTTTTCATGCGGTTTTGTTAACAATGATCAAAGCAACGTTTCATGTTCAGCCCTCGCTACTGCTTGAATACCCAGAAATACTAAATTTTTTTCTTTTAATTAGCTGTTCAGTTAGAACGCTTTGTTTTTCATTTTAGTTCTGTCACAGAACTAGAAAAGATAAATTAATTCTAATTATAGTTGGACTGCACATTTTGCAAGAAATGCTAAAAAAAGAATAAAAGTAATTTAAAGACAATTCAATCAGAATATTTAGTTGAAGAAAAAGTCCTAAATAACCAGAAAAGTCAATGTAAATTCCAAACTTCAAGGCTCCTGGCTCTGGAGCTCAGAATCTTGGTCTTCATACTCCAGAAGTCCAGGCTGGGCCAGGACTTGGAAGCTTCACAGTTAAGAGTTTCTAGTGTTTCCATATTGTCAGGGTTGTGGCATAAGACCAACAAAATACCGAAAGTTTTCTGATTTTCTTGATGCTGTCTGAAGTCTTTCTATCTTTGCTCTAAGAAGATGCATAAAATAAAAGCCAAGATAAATGGTCTCTGCAAATAATTAAATGAAAATTCAAGGGATATATGGGTCAAAGTGTCTTCATTGATCTACTGAATTTTACACTCAGTCTTTCCCAAATGAAAGGTTAGCATAGCTATTATGAAATATTTTTTGTTAAAATATTAAAATACATTAAAAACATACTGTCACCACATACATCTGATATACTTAGCTTTCTGTTTATCTACTCCAAAGATCAGCTAGTAACTAGAAAGACTTCCTTTGGAGTATTACTCATGTTGAAAAATACATCTATAAAATATTGAAGGAAAATTCTCTTGTTTTTCCATTTCACACTCATGAATCACAGCTTAAGAAACAGACCAGGGTTCATTCACTTTATGTTTCAGAAAATGTATAAACATTTATTAACTGTAATAGGTTATGTGTCACTTCTGGTTTGAATACCTTATATTAAGATGAAAAGACCCAACAACCAACCAGTGTACATTGTTCACATTTTATGATCGGCCAGCTGTGTAATGGAATGTATTATTCATCAGTTTTGAAGCAGGACAGAAATAAATACAAGAAAGGAAAACAAATTTGAAATGATGGCTGCATTTCAGAAACTACTGGAGTGCATGGAGCCTTGTCTGAGGATTAGGAGCCAACTGAGAGTTTGTGGATCAGGATTAAAGGGAGGGCAGGGACTTTATAGTGCCACCCAACCAGGAAGACTAAGGATGGGGCCCTCAGTAGACAGATAGGTGCAGCCTCACATTCACAAACTCTGATCCTCATGGGGGACTTCAATCACCCTGATATCTGTTGGAGGCACGACACAGAGAGGCACAGGTAATCCAGGGGGATCCTGGAATATGTTGATAATAAATTCCTTCTCCAAGTGATAAAAGAGCCAATGACGAGGGGGACTATACTGGACCTTGTTCTCACCAGCCAGGAAGGGTTGATGGGAAATGTGAAGTTTGAAAGCAGCCTTGGCTGCAGTTACCATGAAATGGTGGAGTTTGAGATCATTAGGGCAGTAAGGAGAGCATATAGCACTTACTGCATGACATCCCTGTCTCTAAACTGGAGAGACATGGATTTGATGTATGGACCACTCAGTGGTTAGGGCATTGACTGGATGGTAGCACTCAAAGAGTTGTGGTCAACATCTCTACGTCTAAATGAAGATCAGTGATGAGTGGTGTTCCTCAAGGGTCAGTACTGGGACCAGTGCTCTTTAACATCTTTGTTGGTGACATGGACTGTGGGATTGAGCACCCTCAGCAAGTCTGATGATGACAACAAGCTGTGTGGTGTGGTCAACATATTGGAGAGAAGGGATGGGATCCAGAGGCACCTGGAAAGGCTGGAGAGGTAGGACTGTGTGAACACCATGAAGTTCAACAAGGGTAAGTGCAAGGTTCTACAGTGGGTAGGGACAATCCTAACCACAAACACAGGCTGGATTGAGAGCAGCTCTGAGGAGGAAGACTTGAGGATATTGATCAATAAGAAGCTCTGAGCTTGAGCCCAGACCCCCCCATGTGATGGCTGCATCCCCAGAGCATGAGCAGCAGGTCGACGGAGGGGATTCTCCCCCTCTACTACACTCTGGGGAGAATCCCCTGTAGTCCTGCATCCAGCTCTGGGGCAATAACAGAAGAGGGATGTGGAGCTGTTGGAGCAAGTCCACAGGAGACCGCAGAGATGCTGTAAGGGCTGGAACAGCTCTGCTCTGGAGACAGACTGAAAGAGCTGGGCTTGTTCAGCCTGGAGAAGAGAAGGCTCCTTAAGGGGAGACCTTAGAGCAGCTGCCAGTGCTTAAAGGAGCTACAAGAAACCTTGAGAGGGGCTTTGGACAAGGATGCATTGAAGGGACAAGGGGTAATGTCTTTAAGCAGAAAAGGGTTGATTTTGATGAGATCTTAAGCAGAAGCTGTTCCCTGTGGGGGTGGTGAGGCCCTGGCTGCCCAGAGAAGCTGTGGCTGCCCCATCACTGTCAGTGTTCAAGGCCAGGCTGGGTGGGGTCTGAAGCAACCTGGTCTAGTGGAAGTTGTGTAGGCCATTGGAACTGGATAAGCTTTAAGGTCCCTTCCAACACAAACCATTCTATGATATGATTCTAAATACTCCTCTGACTACAATAAAGGTCAGAATGTTATCTCTGCACTCCAAGTTAATGTGGAAACCCCTCAAGAATCAGGAAAGCCTCAAAAGAATTTAAACATCATTAGTCAGGATGAGAATAAAGCTTTAAAAGAAGCAGCGTACATAGAAACTAAATTCAGAAGGCTGTGAGTTAGTAACTGGTAAACAATTGCCAAAGTAATTCTGTGCATAAAGAAACCAATCATACCATTAGGATGTGATTTTGCTAATTTTGGGTTTCATTACAGGTATATGAACTTTTTTCAAAGAACAGTTAAAGTTATGTTCCAGCATGATTTCTAGATCAGGAATCTGTCAACAGAAGAGCTGAGCATGCAGAAGCACAGTATAAAATGTTTTGAGATTGTCCTTATTACACATTTCCAATGCAGAAACATTCAAACTCTCAGAAAAACAAACCATCATTGCAGTCAGCCCTGTCTTAACACAGATCTTAGATAGCCTATGCCTGAAGAAGCTGACAGAACAAATTTGACAGAACTATATATGGCATTATGGCATTTCTTTTTATCAGCCTGAGTTCTCATTTAGCTTTTTCCCTGAGGTCATAAAGCATAGCTGATGTACATAGCATCATGGGGGTTAGGCATTATTGGATCTTCAGCCCAAATCTTTTGCCCTTTTGCCAAGGGTTACTGTATAAATCAGTTCCTGCCCTTGATAGAAAGTGATCAGCACATCCATTGTGTAGCTTTTCAAAATTCTAATTCTTACTCTTGGAGAGCTGAAGACCTAGTGTAGTGAAGCAAACAACACAGTCCTTGAAAAAAATGTAAGGGGAAGGAAGAACGTGACCTATTATTGTGAAAATAGGCTCAGGTTGAAACGTGTAATGCCATTACAAGCAGAGTTATATTTTCATCTTTCTGCTGGGGATAGAGAGAGGGAAAATTCCTGGAAAACACACTTCTCAAATAGACAGAAACTAGCAATCTTAAAAACAGTAAAATATCAAAAAAATAGTTCAGTTTCAGGAACTGAAAAATACTGATACGTGTAGGATAGGTTCAGATTTACAAAACAGTACCTGCTTCTACCTTCCTCAGACAAAAATGAGAAAAAATGAAGATGCGAGCATCGTACCTGCATGTAGGAAAGAATCATATTCCCACTGTCACTCATACACAGGGTGAATTCCTGAGTCTCCTACTACCAAGAGAGTTTTTCCCCCTCTATTACACACATTGCATTTCCAAAAAAGCTGTTTTCAGAAGGCAATGACAGAAGGCCTGTAACTAAAAGAAAGAAAAGTAACTCCCTGTCATGGGTTCAGCAGCAGCAGTCATTTTTAATCCTTCTTGGTGCAACGCTGTGTTTTCGGTTTTGGGCCTGGGAACAGCGCTGATAACACCAGTGTTTTCAGTTACTGCTTGGCAGTGTTTTGTTTGGCCAAGGACTTTCTGAGTCTCATGCTACGCCAGGGAGGAGGGGAAGCCAGGAGGAAGCAGAGACAGGACACCTGACCCAAACTGACCGAAGAGGTTATTCCATACCACAGCACGTCATGCCCAGGACATGAAGACAGAGAGCAGAGACCTGGAAGGGTGTGGTGTTGGACTGGGGGGTGCACGACATGGTCAGGTTTTTGGTACTAGGGGGTTCACTGCTGGGGTGTGCACTGGCTGGGTCGGGCTTGGTGAGCAGTTGTATTCTCTTTCTTTGTACTTCTCTTGTCGTTATTATTATTAATGGTAGCAGTAGTGATTTGTGTTATACCTTAGTTACTAAACTGTTCTTATCTCAACCTGTGCAAGTTGAATTTTTTTTGATTTTCCTCCCCATTCCCCCGGGACTGGGGAAAGAAAGAGAGGTGAGTGAGTGAGAAAACTGCGTGGGGGGTGGGGGTGTGGGGGCTAGAGGCTATAAACCACGACACTACCATTCCACCTCTGCTGCTTGTTATATTGGCTGTGATACTGGGAAGATGAACAATATGTTTTATCATAGCTCTATTAGCACATTAAATATGGGACACGTTTTTTTGTCTTGGATTTTACCCATTAAGTGTTCTTACATCAATATTTGTTTAAAAATTTCTGAATGCGTTAGTTTTGTAACCAAAGTATTGCTGATATGCATGACGAAACCCTAGGGGTTTTAACATTTAACTATTTTCACACATACATATGAATTTTATTCATATAAAAAATAACTTTTCATAGTAATTTAGTGGGGTTTTTTTATTTTTTTCTGTAATAGTTTCAGTGAATCCACTATATCTCTAGAAAAAGACAGTCACACCTCATGGCAAGCAGATCTACATTTATGACATGCTAAAGTAATTGAATAATTATCAGGGTTACTAATTGCCTTTAATTTTTTATAGGTCTGTCAAAAAGTTATATATATACATGCTTTATAAAAATGATGTAGGTATTGGGCCACTTTCAAGGCCTTAAAGAAAACACAGTCTAGACAAAGATGGGTGATCAAACATGAAAAGCTTCTGCAAGGTTATGGTTCACTTTGAGCTTTAACAAGATGCTTTCTACATCGTATAACAACCAAATGAAAAGCTAAGTAACAGCATGGGTTGTTGTCACCTGTAGTGGGAGAAGGCTTTATTACATTTTACTTTTATTTCAAGCTTTTATTTGCGTGTTCTGTCTTAACAATAAGTTGGAGCTGAGCCAAATACATTTGTCATTATAAGTACTGTGTACTACTAATAGAACTAAATGGAATATCTATACAGTAAAATAGGAAAATTGGTCTCAGAACTGCTTGTGGGTTTTTTGTATGTTTGTTTTCTGTTCATGATCCCATTTCTGTTCTTGAGATTTTATGAAGCCTTCAAAAGAGAAGAAAAGGATCTGTATTTGAATCAACAATGATCCTTTGTAAAATCACCTGATGACATAGACAAAAGATAGGTAATACTGAAGCTGTAAGCACTCTTATCTCAACCTGTGTATCTTGCTGCTTTCGTTACAGTAGATACTAGGATGAAATGAAAAAGGTCTAGATTATAATACAGTTATTCAAATAGAATAATATTTCAAGAAGTTGCTCAGCTTCCTCCAGGGGGATTATTTGTGCAAGACAGTGTTTGTCAAATAGAGCTGTTGCCATTTAGCTCTGTTCTACTTATGTTCATGCTCAAAGGTATATATCCTAAAACTCCCTATTTCAGTGGAATTATTGGGGTTTAGATACCATTCTAGTTGTACCTAAATACTCTTGTGAATCTGTTTCTCAGCTAATTTAAAATGGTCTTAAGGTTTTAGAACCTACAAATTCATCTTATGCTCAGCTAAATTCTTTGCAACTCACTTGCAAGCTCTGGAATTGCACTTCATAGAACAATGGTAGAATAACATTAACTAACCCCAGAGTCAGCAACCATTATGCTGAACCTAATGTTCCTATTTCAGTAATAGAGCAGTACTCTTCATTTAAAACAAAGGAAAGGCAGTTAGGAGTTTTTCACCTCATGCTGTAGTTCATCTTTGGTGTAAAATGTCTATGTGTAGATGACTTTGTTTTCAATATCAGTAACTCACCTGGCATCCAAAAATCAGAATTCTAGGTTTTACATGCACCAAAGCTGAAATTTTATTTTAGGCCCATAATATATGGCTCCAAAACAGGAGCCAAGAGACTAGGAATCCTCAATTATTTCTAAAAGCATGGTGTGTATAAGCATCTGCAGTTATTGCTGGATTTAGTGCTTTTAATTAAAGCTACATTTCACAAGTAAAGTTTTCAATTACCTGTTATTCTAATGCAACACGGTATAATCACAGCACTGAGGTGTGAAAGCTGAATAAAACTGCACATGAGCTACTTGAATCTGTTATAGTAAGTGAAGAAAAACAGAAGGAGGAGTTTTAATTAAAAAATATCTTCAAATAAATTCAATAATGTCAGTTGATGCATGAGGTCTATCAAAATTTATGGAGAATTCAAATATGAGTTCTCTTAAAAAAGAGATGGAAACCAACAAAAATCTAGTTATGTATGTGTTACTTGGTTGTTTTGTGTTTTGTTTTTTTTTTTTGGGTCTTTTTGTTGTTCTTTTTTTGGGTGTGGAAGGGTGTTAATTTTACCTTCTCTTCAGTGCTAATTGAAAAATGATTTGTCTTTACCAGCTTGTATTTTTATCATATCAGATTTTCTGTTGACGTGTAACCATCCTCTGTAGACAGACATAACTTCATAACCAACAAGAGTGCAAACAGTCTGTATTTAGAGTCTTGTTCAGAATGTCTGAGGCTGTGAATCTCTCAATTGAACAATAGTGCATTGAGTGCCCAAAGACAGAAATTTAAATTCTGTTCCAACACCCATGATTTAAGCTTTGAGTTTTGTTCCCTCCTCTTTATTCACCAATATCCCTTGTCAGAGCAGGGCCCAAGATGTTCTTGGATGGTATTTAAAGGTATAGTCTGTTTCTTTTTTTGAAGCAGTTCAAGATACAGTAGTTACATAGTAATTGTGAAATATTAAAAATGAAAGTGTGTACAATTTTGAAGTAATTAGGCCACTTTCCTGCTTCACAAAATATTATATCACACTTCCATGCAAAGTTGTGCACCTTTGGCCAGAACCATGAGGCTGCTGTAGCCCATAGCCTTAGCCTGATGACTAATGGGTTTCCAGTGATCTGAAAGGAAATGAACCCAAGTTTCTTTAAACAGAGGGAGGAGGGAGGGAAATAAAGAAAATGGGTGTGTACCACCAACTGGGGGAGTGCACTGGAGATGAAGAACTCAAACCATTGTCTACCTTCTGGCAACCTGCAAGTTCAAAATCTAACTGCAGGAGCTGCTCATGACTGCTGAGTCCAGCAGGACTTTAGTGTCTGGGATGTTTTAATGGTCGAACTGAGAACTAGTAGTCTTCTAATAATCACTGAGAAGTGGAAGAAAGAGCTTAGAGAAATATGGATTTATGTCTAGGATCATTTGAGAATACAAATAGAATCATAGAATCAAAAAATCAACTAGGTTGGAAAAGTTATCATCAAGTCCAACCACTCCCCTAGGACTGCCAAGTCCACCACTAAATCATGTCACTGTGGGCCTCATATACATGGTTTGTGAACGCTGCCAGGGGTGGTGATTCCGCCACTACCCTGGGCAGCCTGTTCCAATGCCTGACCAACCTCTCAGGGAAGAAATTGTCTCTAATATCCAGTACATATATATATATATATATATACACACAATATATGTATAATATAAATCTTCCCTGACACAGCTTGGTGTTGTTACCTCTTGTCATAGTGCTTGTTACCTGGGAGATGAGACTGACCCCCACCTCACCACAACCTCCTTTCAGGTAATTGTAGAGAGTGATAAGGTCCCCTATTCTCTTCCCCAGACTAAACAATGACAGTTCCTGCAGCTATTCCTCCTAAGACTTACTCTGCAGACCCTTTACCAGCTTACTGAATAGTTTGAATAGTTTTCTAAATCTAGTTCCACTGTTTCATAGGATTGTGGCTAATAAAGGTTGTAGCAGTCTTTTGTTGCTGTTGCTAGTTCTTGTTGTGCTCCTTGCTATGACTTGAAAATCTAACCGTGGCCAGAACTATAAACCTGATCTTCAACAAGTACATTACCATTACAAAACTTGAATCCTGTCATACAAAAATTAGCCAATTTTATCCGCAGTTCTCAAACCATTTGCTGTTAGAATCACTGTTCCAAACTGAGAATGTATTCTCTGAATGTCACACAAGGTCTTTATTTTTTAGGTGAAGAATTACTGTGGAAAGATATTTATAGTTTGAACAGAACCTAACCCGAAGACTAATGAACTAGTAAATACTACTCAGTTCAAATACAACTAAGGATATAGCTTTTCTCCCAGTAAAGTTTCTACATGTATGCTTTATGCATGGGTATATCAATATGTATGAAATGTATTCAGTGTATTATTAATGCATTTTCTATTTATAGAGATATTGAGCACCAAGAGTCCAACAGAAGCTACAAATCTCTGAAACTCAAACTCACTGCAGACTCTGCTGAGGTTTTTTTTGCATAAGTCTAGAGAACCCTTGTTGAGTTCATCTTTAAAAGGTTTTACATCTCGATACATCAATTTCCTTCCACCTTTTCTTCTGCCTAGGTTTTTATACTAGTATATGTGATGTTTCATCAATGATGTTGTAAACACGAAGGTGTATTATAAAATACTACACTCTGAAGAGAAAGAGGTGAAACATTATAGTGTTTGGAGTACGTTACTGCCTTCTAAACCTACTGGTTGCAAAATTTTGGATTTGCTGTATTAAAAAAAAAAAAAAACAAGGAAAAAATATGGAGATAAATGTGAAAATCTACACGCTTTGGAAATGCATTCTTAGTCTATGTTAATCTCTCCTTCCACTTTCTATCTAAACATCCCAAAAGGTGGAAACAGTACAAATAGGAATCTGCATTTTGAAAGCTTTCTTAATAAGTAATTAATGTATCATTAAAAATCTTTAATGTAAGTAAAAAATTAATTCATTTATCACAGGATTGCTGTAAATTTCATATTTACCTCTGTTTCCAAAATAAGTTAAAAGTAACATGGACAGCCCATGTGCTTTTGCTCAGCTCATTAGCCAGATTTTGGTTCTGTAGTGTTTGTTGGAATAATGAATCATTTTGGAGGATCTAAACTTACGTGTGAGGACTAGCGTCCTGGGTTAAGCAGTAGCAGTCATTTTTCTCCCCTTAGTAGCTGGTGCAGTGCTGTGGTTTTGGCTTTCAGCCTGGAAACAACGCTGATAACATCAATGTTTTTAATTGCTGCTCCATAATGTTTAGTCTGACCAAGGACTTTCTGAGTCTCATGGTCTGTCAGGAAGGAGGGGAAGCCAGGAGGAAGTAGAGACAGGACACCTGACCCAAACTGATCAAAGGGGTATTCCAAACCACAGCACGGCATGCTCACTATACAAACCAGGGGCAGTTACCCAGAAGGGCTACAGCACTGCTCAGGTCAGGCTGGGTATCGGTTGGTGGATGGTGAGCGGTTGTATTCTCTTCCCTTGTTATTTCCCTTATCATTATTATTATTGGTTGTAGCAGTAGTGGTTTGTGTTATACCTTAGATACTGGACTGTTCTTATCTCAGCCTGTGGAAGATACATTCTTTTGATTCTCCTCCTCATCCCTATGGGAGCAGGGGGAGACAGGAAAGGGGGAGTAAGTGAGCAGCTGCATGGTTCTGGGTTGCCAGCTGGGCTTAAACCATAACAGCTAGTGAGTGTAGTTCCATTACTTCACACACTCCATCCTCTAGCATGGGTACAGGAAAAAATGTTTCACTGTCCTTTTTTTCCCATTTTTTATCTGGATATGTGTAGAAGTGTTGCTCCACAGATTTGTTTCTATCTCTCAAATGTGACTCTGCCTGTACTCAGGATCAGAAGGAGAAGTCCATTGAATCTTACTTTCTATGATATGGAAATCTACAAATACAATTTGAAAAGAAAATATGGGAGGTTCAGCCAAGGATTAGATGGAGGGGGACCAGATGCATGCAGCGTACTTCAGACTGTACTAGCCCAATACCCTTTGATATAAGCTAAATTTGAAACTGGGTAATTAATTTAAAATTGCAGATTTGCTAAAGAACCTAGATTTTATAAATAGTTTAAAGGTCTTTTTCTTGGCTTGAGGTGGTAGAAAATGTTAAGATTTTTCCTTTATTTCTTTAGAATTAAATAGTTATTTTGCGTAAAATTCTATGGTATTGTAGATAATAATTTGAGAACAGGCTAATCTGCATTGCATGTTTGAGAAAAACAGGGCCAAGCACTCGCAAGAAGGTAGTTTTTGTTGCATCTGCCAAAAAAAAAAAAAAAAAAAAAGGTACACTGCTAAATTCATAGATGTGTATAAATAATGCTACTCACCAAAAATGTCTTTCACAGTGTAGGAAAGAAACATGAAAGAAAACTTTTCCCCACTGTGAATTTCAATTTTGCAGAAGCTACATTTTCAGCATATAAAAATTTGACAGAAAATCCCAGCCAGCTCCAATCTACAAGTAAAAGTTTAATTTGGAGGATTCACCATATGAAACAAAAACCAGCATGTGTTACGAAAATAGATAAGTCAAGGGTTTTTTTTGTGTGTATTGAATGAATTAAAGATTCTGCACTTTAAATAATACAGTCTGATGCACTCAGTTATTCTAATCTGATGGAACTACTTCTGCACTGCAGTAGTTACTGGAAGATTTTGTCATGCAATGCCGCATGGCATGTTTGAAGAGCAACATACATCAGGAAACCTGAGGCTGAAGTGGCAGCAGCCAATGGGTGACACTGGTTTGGAAGAAGCAATTTGTCAAATGGAAAGAGAAAACCCACAAATGTCTACAATATGACAAACGGTGTTACTTGGCAGGCACAACACCTGATTTTCAGGAAAGAAGATATAAATACATAGACATAAGTACTTTTGAAGGAGGTGGGATAATTGGCATAAGAATTGGTATCTGTAGCAGAGTGTGACTGGCCTCCTCTTAAAGGCAGTCCATTAGCAGTAGAATGACAATTTTTTACATCAAATTTGTATTGATCATAAAGCACTTCATTTTTTGATGTTGTATGTTTTATATGCTGGTCAATTTTTTATTTGTAATCCAGATTTTCCAAGGAAGATCTCATTTAGGAATTTAGGATGTGAGCATAGACTGGTTCTGAGGTAGAAGCTAACAGTTCTAAAATAAAGAAAAGGTGTTTTGTTCTTTTTTTTTTTTTTTTTTTTTTTACCATTTAGAAGGTGGTCCTTTTTTCTTCCTCTAGACTTTTTCCAATTCTAAATGTAGTCATTGAAATGACCAAAATCAAAGTAAAACTGAGCTATGAATGAATAAAAAATATTTGTATCAATGTAATACACATGCAATTAATATTCAGTGGTAGCTCTATGAGTATGGATGTTTTCATATGGGGCTCTTTTTAAGTATATGCTGCTGTTTTCAGTTCTTGAAATCTGCAGATTACTATTTCTTGCATGACTGGGCCAATACTCAAAAATATAAGCTAATGGGAGCATAAGCTTTTAGATTTCTATTTAATTGTGGTTAATAGAAGTTATATAAATGCACAAGAGAATGAACCTTTGTACTCTTAATGCATCATATCTATGTAATCCTCAGTTTTTCTCCTCAAAGTCGGAAGTGTATTAAAGGCTACTTAGGCTCAGTTCTGAAGTTCTAAATGTATTTCCAAAGCAAAGAAAATGCTGTTTGCCTTCAGAAGAATTTGAGATGTGTTGTTACAGGGCTAGATCAAATACATAGATAAGCACAAAATTGTCATTGGGAGCTTTCAATATCTGCCCTGCCCCACACAAGTGCATGAGCATCCCTCCCAGTTTAGTGGAGCTCCCAGTGGGATTAAGACCCACAGCCAATGTGGCACAGGACATGTTCAGAGAGGACAGTTCAGAGAGGACAGGCTAAGACAAAGCCCAAGCTCAGGCAGCAGTGGGGCTGACTGCTCCCAAAGGACTTGGGAGCCAAGAGGGTAACAGGGTCTTTATTCTTATTCTTCTTTTGTTCTTACCCATTCTCTGTAAACATGATCAACTTGCCCTTGCCAAAGTAATTGGGAAAGACAAACCTTTGCTTTGACTCCCTGTAGCTAATTTTCCAGCTACAGTGTAGGTGTCTTCCCTGTATTTTTTCTGTTAATTTAAAATTAAAACTCACTAAAAATCCAAATATCTAGTTTGGTTATATCGGCAGCAAGAAAGAACAAATGTATGATGCACAGTAGTACAATCTCTTTAAGTTTGTTAACTTTTGTTTGCATTCATAATTTGTTTTTATGATCTGACATTAGACATTTTAAAAGCCTAGAACAGGATCTGATAAATGAAAAATATCAATATGTGGTGTGCTTCTTTTGCCCATATGAGATATTTCAAATGTTGAAGTGATAACATTAATGAGACAATTTCTGGATGACTACAGGAAAAAGGGATGATTTGCATTTTTATTTACTTGAAAAGTTACAGTCTTTGCCCTCTTCAAATAAGTTTTACATTTGAGAATATCAAGCCTTAATTAAACATCTATCTAATACCAAGATAAAATCACATAAACTAGAGCGATGTCTTACTGAATGTGGAGAGCTTAACACCACTACTGCCAACATACGCAACAAAAAGTAAGTTTGAGGCATAGCTTGCTTATTACAGCTGATTAAAACACTCTACAAAACTTCCTTGTAAAAAGAAGAGGTTAATTGAAGATGTTACTAGGGCAGCTTAAAAATTTTTCGTTATTACTTGATCACCTTTCTCAGCATTATTAAATATAAGCAACTTAGTCACTGTTACTACTGATAATGAGAGAAATGAAACAGATTTAGATGCCTTAAAGACCTAAAGTTGACTTTAGAAATTACATCATATTTCTTAATTACTCTGGTATTTTCTGCCAAATAATGTAAATTATTTTAAATTTTTGCTTCATAATTTAAAATAAAATGCTCTGTTCTGACTAGGCCTTAAATAAGAAATAAACTTTCTCAAGAATTTTAAATGGGAACCCATTATATATATATATAGTCATATACTGGGGTAAACTGTGAACTGTAAGGTAGTATTTTAAAGTTAGTTGATTTGTAGATTAAATTAAAGGGTTTCAATGTGAAAGCAGAAAAGTGAAAGTGGCAAAAATTGTCTTTGTAAGTAAAAGTATTTCATGTTAATTCTAAGAAAACTGGATTTTGATATATAAATAAATTGCATGTACTACTATTCTTTTTATTTTTTTGCTTTAAAATTACTCATGTCTTTACTTTTCAATGTAAAAGAATTAGATATTTACATAATAAATCTAAACAGATACAGGCTGCTGTGTTATGTGGATATTCGGAGGCTGGATTCATTTAGGTAGTCACCTGTAATGTAGGAATATATTTTCCCCACATAATTTTTTCCTCCATGTTGACAATTTTTTTCTTCAGGTCCTAGAACAAAAGATTGAATTTTATCTTCAGTGACACAGAGGCATCCATAATGTAAATAAAGATAATTATCCTGCAAGAATGGTCATGAAATCTAAATGAAGACACTTTGCTAACAACTAGACAAAAAAAATTTAGCTCTGTCAATGGCATGCCATAGTGTTTCAGTTCAATGTGAAGTATAGGACACTTATGCTTAGCTCCATATTTTTAATTAGGTTACTTAGCCAAAACCAGCTACAATGTCAAGGACATACCACATGTCTTGGTATAAAAATTATGAAGGTTGAGTTCAAAAATTGCGTAAAAATTCTCAAGATGTGTTGCATTTGGGGGTTTGGGTTGGGTTTTTCTTTTATTTTATTGTAACAAATATGAATTTCTGACATCAATATCTGCTTTTATTTTCTTATACTGCTTTAAGATTTCCACTCAAATAGAAGAGAAAATGTTAACTAGCTTATTTCTGTTAATTTTGAAGCAGCATCAGATATTTTTAATTTAAATTAGGTATTTTCCAAAGAACTGTTTGTGACAAAGGGAAGGGAATGCTTCTGAAAAATATATAAGAAAAGAAATACTTTCCCCAATGCACATTTTCACAAAAACTAATAGCTCAGATGGACTATGAACTGTAAAGAAGAAAACTGAGTTTCAAATTTCAAAATCTGATGACACAGTGGCCAAAAAATCTAAGGTTTTTGTAGCTGGTTAATTCATAATGCTTTTATTTTTGAGACAAAAACAGCCTGAAGAACATTACACTCTCTTCTACTTTTTCCCTAAATTTAACATACGTAATGTGTGCTTATGGGATGATTTCTCTCAATTTATAATTGGCTCATATGACTGCAATCGAATTTCTGAATTGAGTCCAGATCAACTGGAAATTAGTCTAAGTGTAAGAAGAGTAAGTTTAGCCTTCAAAGTCTATGATGTAGGATGAGGCTGAAAAATAACTTACATGGAGCACTAACAGTAACATTTCCAATAATCTCTTGTGACTCAGTATTTATTTGGCCAATGGCATACTAAAAAGAGCAATGTAAACGCATTAATAAAAGAATTGACTGTAAAATAATCAGTGGATTTCATATCAAAACTAAAAGTTTAAAAAAATAAACCTAAAAGACAAGTATCTCATTCACCATTTAAACTCAAATTCCTAATTTAAATTCAACATTCAAAATTTAAATTCCTAACTTTGGATAGAAGCTAAAATAACTTCATTTGTCAATATTTTTTTCAAAGAGAAAGGCTATTTTTTTTTATTTAGTGGGAGCAGCTAGAAATCTACCAACACTTTATGAGTACAGGTATATTTGGAACCCCCTCACACTACCACTATGATGAGAATATATGTGTTATTTTTACAATATAACAGGTAGTCTATTAAAGTACAACACTGAATATAATTTATGAAGGCAATATAAAAAATATTATAAAGAGGATTTTGTTTTCCGAATTTTAACCTGGTTCATTAATTTTGTATCTGGGTAAAGAGAAAACCTCAATCATTATCTTTCAGACTGGAGATTTAGCAACACAAGTAATGATTTCCTGGTCATTTGCTCTGAGATTCGTCATGTTCTAGAATAGCCAGACTTAATTGTTAATGATTGAGTAATAGATATATTTAAGACCAGAATATTTTTGTCTGTATGATGTTTAAATCCATTTGACTGATGTATTTCTGAATTTGGAGTCAGACTGTAAGCAATCCAGTGTTTGATTTATGACTTCCTTAGCTAATCCCACATTGCTTGGAAAATCAGCTGAGCTAGATCAGCCAGATAACTCTCTGGCTGACATAGCAACCTGTGCTTAAGTCATTAGGACATTCATTGACAATGATGGAGAGTCATGCACAATCCTGTCTTGCCTGATTTGGCTTATAAACTTGAAGCTTGGCCTTCTAAAATGCTAGATAAATGTGCATTACCAGTTACTCCTCACCTCCTGGGCTTTCACTGTGTTTGCTTGTGTATAGAAAGACGAACAGACCTAACAGACAGAAATCTACCAGACAGAATCTAACAGACACAAAGATTCTGGGTATGTAGTCACAGGGGACATGGAAGACTTCCTGTTATGACAGATGTAAAACTATTTCAGAGGTCTTTAGAAGATAAGTCCTAATTTTAAATTGCCTAATTGACGCTAAATTCTTCATTGTTTACAGGATTTGTTTATTGCTATGAGGAATACCCTCGCCTTTATACACTTTCCTTATTAGTTTAGATGGGTATCTCAATTCCTTTAAGTATCACCAGCAAGGTATGGTAGGCCAGGCCAGGACATCAGTTTGTTATTGAGCCTCAATTATGTATTGTTTTGAGGAGGAAAGTGTTTGGTGTCAGGGCAGCGAATGCACCCATATGTCTTAACTGCCCTTGACCTTTGGGTTCTGAACAAGTCTTCCTTATAGGAAGGTTTTTGTTAGTTTTTGTATTGGTTTTGGCTTTGGTGTTGTTTTTTTTTTTTTTTTTCACTCCCTGAATTATTAGACTTCTGATTGCCATTTTGAAGAACTGGACTTTTTACCTTTTCTGAAAGTTTATAACATGAGAAAAAAGAATTTTCACCAAGATTTTTTTGCTTATCATATTTGTTCTTTTTACATTTATAATGTAATGGTCTGTTTAAAGTGTACGTGCGGAAAAAAAAAAAAAGAAAAAAGAAAAAGAAAGTGATATATTTCAAACAAAACTGTTTAAAAGACCAACTAATTTTAAGCCAGAGCTGGCATCCTAAGAAATGCAACAATTGCAATGATGTATTTAAAATTGCTTTCTATGTCTGCTGAAGTGAGGTAGAACCAACAGTTCATTTTATTTTCTAACATACAAAAGAGATATGTTGTTTATATTTAACATAAAAATCTGCCTACATTTTGGTCTTATTCAAATTGTACTGCAAAGGATTACTATAAAAATATAAAATTAGTAGAATTTTGAATCTAGAGCAAAAAAAGTGTGTAAAAAAAGTATTATGTAAATAATTATGTAAAACAAATATGTAATTGAAACCACAATTTGTTACTACTACAGTCTGCACAGACTTTTATTAAACAAATAATCTCAAAGAGTAAATTCTTCAAGTTATAACACTTAGGCACTTCTTTGTACTCTTATATATTGTCATAGACATGTTACATTTCTGAAGAATTTCTGAGCAACAACAAAAAACCCCTTAAAAAACCCAACTTGAAGCTCTCCCCAGTCACACAAGTGCCTAAGCCTTATCCTACACGTGCCCTTGAGTATCATGTTTTTCCAAAATTAGAAGCCGTCAATGTCTAACAGGACAAACTCTCTGCAGTTTCTCATCTATAGTTGACCATTCAGTTTCACTTGGAATCCCTGTATCAAATTTCTGCAACAAACTAAACCCCCTTCTTAATAGAAGAAAAAAATTCTTTATTGCTTTATGTAAGAAAAAAGATTCTGTTTTAGCAAGTCTGGATATACGTGTTCATACGGATAACTGAATCTTATCAGTAACTTTGACACCAAGCAACTAAAATAGGGTTTAGAGACATATTATTAGATCTACCATCTAACAATGCATTTTTAAGTGTGAATGTGACAATTGTACATATTAACATAATTAGATATAAAATATGAAATTACTCACTTTTTCATCTCCATGTAGAGAAAGATTGTTTCAGGGCGCAAAGAGAGAGTATATTTCTTGGGGGAAAAAAGAACATGCATTCTTCTTCAAAAGAAATTAAAATAGCTAATGAAAAACTACAATAAATTATACTTCAAAATTATGGTTAAGCCATTCTTAAAGTAAAACCCTGCAGAAGAACTCAAGTTTGGTCAAAAAAATTAAGTGGCTATATGCCAGCTTTATTCCTCTGCCATACGGTAAATGCCATACATGTAACATGATTTACAGAGATATTTATAAGCTGGAACATTAATTTAGGTTGTTTTGTTGGGCTTTTTTTAGAGGACATGTTTTTCCCATAAAAAATGGTGTTTACCTCTGCTGTTTGAAAACACAGCAGCACTGCCTGAAATGGGAGAGTAATAACGGCTGGCTGCAGTCATTACTGCACATTAGCAGAAGGTTATGACACAGGCATCGCTCAAATACAGTAATTGTATAAAGAAGAGATGTGTTTACAGTTTCAAGTCCTTTTCTCAAGATGTTGTTTCTGTAAAAAACTGAGCTCAGAATAGAGGAAAACTAGAGTTAGTTATTTGGATTGAGAGACATCTGGCACTCTGTTGCCTAGAGCTCAGTAAATCATTCCAGCTACCTTTGAGCTGGAAAAAGAGATGCAAAATTTGGAGTGAGAATAATTCCCAGTAGAGGGTGGATTTTGTTTTATTTTGTTTTGTCTGGGTTGGGGTTTTTGTTGTTGTTGTTATTGGTTTTGGTTTGGCTTGGTTGTTTTTTCCTAGGAGAATAATTCTTATGAATCTATGGGCAATTATAAATACATATATATATTTTAAAATAATTTTTATTCAATTGTACCAGCATTTCCTGGATAAATATTGTTGTAAACTTGTATCAAATCTCTGTAGGCTTTCAGACAAGACCTTCTGAAAACAGTTATTGATTTTAGGTATGTGACTTAGAGTCATGATTATTTCTCATCATCTGAGTTTGTACAACTATTGCAAAAGCTTACATGGGATAGGAGATATAGATTGGCCTAGAACTGGGTTTTCCACTTAGAAGCAAACTTTATTCGAATCTTAAAAGCAAGAACTTGCTCCACCTCAATTTGTTTATATTGTTGGATAATCTTAATACTTTTTATAACTCAAAACCATGATGCTTTCCCATCCTTAGCTAGATACATTCAGGATTAATAGTGCAGAAGATATCAAGGTCTAGATCTTCATTATATGTCATAGTTGCACATATAAATAATGTATGCTAAATATAGGCAACATACCTATTCTGGATGTTGGAAAATAAAATTAATTGCTTGATCTGGCTCATTTCAGCAGACCTAGAGAACAGTTTAAAATATGTCATTGAAGTTGCTGCATTTCTTAGGGTGCCAGCTCTGGCTTAGAATTAGTTTTTTAAATAATTTTTTTGAAATATCTCACTTTTTTTTTTTTTTTTTGCATACACTTTTAGCAGACTGTTAAAAATATAAATGACCAAATGTGATAAGCAAAAATTCTTAGTGAAGAATCATTTTTCTCACTTTTAAAATTCAGAAAATATAAATATTCAAAAATTTCAATTCAATCTCAAAAATACTTGAAAAATGTGAGAAAAATACTGATGTGGCACTGGAAACACTAGTGATTTATTTTCTTAAGAATTAATACTGCAAGTGTCTAAAATAAGAAGGAATATACTCATGTATATAAGAAGACAGATAATGTGTAAAAAATATTGGGAAAAAGAGGTTAATTCAGCTGCAGTGTGCATGTATGACAAAGAAAGACTACTCAGCTGTAATATGATATTTTAATCTTTATTTAATAGTAAGACCTGTTATCACGAACAGCTGTGGGGAAGTGTTTTGTCAGCAATGTACAGATAGTTATAAATAGAGCTGATTTTAGCAAAAAATCTACATAGGTTGTTGAAATTGCAGGTATGTACTTTGTCTTGCAACTGGAAAACATGTTGGTCTTTTCGTGAATATGAATATCTTCCTTTATTCTAGCACTCTGCTTAAAATTCTTATATATCATTAAAATACTTTTTCAAAATAAAATAATGTCAATACAAACACCATTTTTTATTTTTAAATTATTGAAACAAGATATTGTAACAGTTTTGAAATTTGAAGTCCTTTCATGAAAAAAATTCACATCCAAGTTTGCCTTCTCTGCCATAGATTTTAATCATGGTGTAGCAAAACAATACTTCACAAAAGGTTTCAGCTATTTCTTTCTGATCAATACAAAAATACCTCCTGTGATTGCTGAGATACAAGAGGAACCTGGGATGTAAAGTATGTTCTTATTTGCTTACTTAATGGAGCAACACATCTGTGGTGCTAGATTTTAAGTGCTGCTGGTTATCTATCTCAGCTGACCTCAGCTCTTGCATGCTTAGGCAGAAGCTAAGAATTGTGCCACAATGTTTCCCGATGATTTGTACCACAGTAAGAGGATGGTAACTTCTCTTCATCATGGTTAGAAGCTGCTGGAATTTAATTTGGATTGTACTAAAATGGAAAGATAATAACCTGTCACGCTATAGAAGAAACTAAATAAAGTTAAAAGGATGCATAAAATTCCATCTCAATTCAAACTGAGTCATGGTTGAGTTGAAAATATTTAAGTTAAAAAATATAATAAAAAATTGACATCTCACTTTTGCAGGAAAATCAGAAGTAGTACAAAAGTTATAAATAGTAACAAAAGAGGTATTTTAAAATAAATCTGTGTATCTTATAATTTTGTAAGTGAAAAGCATCTGAATGATTGTCATGGGTTCAGCAGTAGCAGTCATTTTTTCTCCTTCTTGGTACCTGGTGCAGCGCTGTGTTTTTTGATTTCGGGCCTGGAAGCAGCGCTGATAACACCAGTGTTTATAGTTCCTGCTTGACAATGTTTTGGCCTGGTCAAGGACTTTGAGTTTCATGCAATGCCAGGGAGGAGGGGAGCCGGGAGGAAGCAGAGACAGGACACCTGACCCAAACTGACAAAAGAGGTTATTCCATACAACAGCACATCATGCCCAGGATGTGAAGTCGGGGGGCGGAGACCCGGAAGGATGGTAGTGGACTGGGGGTGCACGGCATGGTCAGGTTTTTGGTATTGGGGGGTTTGCTGCTGGCGGGTGCACTGGCTGGGTCGGGCTTGGTGAGCCATTGTATTCTCTTTCCTTGTATTTCTCTTGTATTATTACTGGTGGTAGCAGTAGTGATTTGTGTTATACCTTAGTTACTAAACTGTTCTTATCTCAACCTGTGCGAGTTGCATTCATTTAATTCTCCTCCCCATCCCCTGGGACTGGGGGAAGAAAGAGAGGAGTGAGTGAGAGAGTAAAACTTCGTGAGTTATTAGCCTGTGTGAGGCTTAAACCACAACAATAATAAAGGTGCAAAATAAAGTATTATAAAACTAGATAAATTCTCTGAACACATCGCTGAACTAGAATAAATTAGATTTCTTTTTTTTCAGTAATTTTATTTACAGAATTTAATTACAAAGTTTCTCCTCAAATCTTACTTTTCAACTTTGGTGGAATGCTGGATCACTGATGTTCTGAGTTACAGATATTTAACCTTTCTTCAGATCCACCTCTTCTACATTTTTTCCCTTGCTTCTTGGAATCCTCTCTGGTGTATGAAAAATTTCTGGAAATCAGAAATCCTCAAAATCAATGTCCTGTTGGTACTTGAGTGTAATGGATGTCATCCATTACTTTCTGTCTAATCTTAAAAGTGTGTGGAAAACGTGTTCATGAATAGTAAATTTGTTATTGTTACAAACATCTGCATGTGACAGTGAGGTATGACTGATAGTATGACATCTTTGTGCATAAAACCATAAGCTACAAATTCTCAAGCACGATATGCAAATGAATTAATTCTATAAAATCAGAGCAGAGGGCCACAGACTATCTGAAGGCGTACCATTTAATCTTAACTACTCTGAGTTAGGCAGGAGAGTTGTCTCTTCTGTAGTTTCGGGTGAGTGTCAGAGCAGGTGTTTGCCACATCATTTTCTCCTAAGTGACAACATCTGAATTAAAATTAACACTGAAAAAGGGGAAAACCAAAGAAGTCCAGGAAGCCCAGGTGACTCAATCACCTAAACATATGCAAAAGTAAGACATTCCTTTGCTGAAGAAAAGCAATGAAGCCTGGGTTTCAAACTGTAGAAAGCCACCTGACAACATTAAGTGTACTGCCTGAGGTATGAAGCAATAAAGAGTAAGTGTTAAAGCCAATGTCTTCAGCAGTAATTTTGGAGTAAATGTTTACAGTATATTTTTTTCTTTTCTTTTTTTTTTTTTTTTTTTTATTATTTCCCAGAAAGGAAAGAATGCCTCAGTTTAATCAAAGAATGTTATCTGGAGAACGTAATGTGCTTTCCTGCTGTTAAAATATTCAAGTACTTTTCAAAATCTGCATAGAAGCTTCCATGATGTTTTCTGCAGTTACAATTGTGAAATAATAAACAGGTGTTTTCTGTGTTGAATTTCTTTGAGTAAATTGTTTTAAATGTCAAACTATGTTGTTTACATTTGCATGCCCACGTTTTTCCACCCATACAGCCAAATTAAAATATGAATTCAAAGCCTGAGACTTAATCAAACAAATTTGATAAAGAAATTAATTTGCAAGATAATACATTCATTAACAGAGAATAGTGAGTGTAATAAATTAACCATTTCTTCAAGGTTAATTAGAACAGGTTAATTGATTGTGAGGCTATTTACTCTGACTGCAGGGTCTCTGCTATGATTTACTTCAAAAATCCAACAACCAGCTTCATTTTTACCAGTAGGCAATGTCCTTTCTGTCTTTGGTTCTGCTTTGTCTATATGTAAACAACATCTTTTCTAATTTTTCTTAATGTCTCATCTTCAATCTCAGCAGATTCTTTACTATGATTAATTTCAACCCTCAGACAGTTCACTTCTTCCTCTGCTGCTTTCTCAAAGAAGCATATTACTGATTTTCTCCAAAAAGAAAAATTGACAAAATTTAATATTAAGTATTTTCCCGTCAATATTCTCAGCTACCTCATGTTTTCTTTTTCTCAGCTGTTATTGCACTTCTCTTATTTTTCAACACCAGCCAAATATTTGTCATTTGTGCTTTTTTTTCAGCTTTTCACTTACACCAGGTCTTTTCTGAATCATTTTATCAGTGATTTGGATGAAGTGTTAAGACATTCTAACCTTTCTCTTTCTATGTACACAAGCAAACTAATAACTTCTGGACACTTTCTATACAGCTGTACACCTATGGAAGTCTGACTCATAAACAGAACAGAAACAGAATAGCTTTACAGTGTTCAAGATTCTTCAGAAGTCTGTTTTTATATAATACACCCTCTCTTTAGCTCCATGACATCATTTGTTATTGCTGGGTAATTGATAAACCCATTTTACAATCTAATAGTATGAGTACATATTCTGTGTAATTCTTTTACTGGCTGTCCTGTGTCAGATCACATTTTTAATTTTCTGAAGTGCTACAATGTGTTAGAGTTATAAGAGCATCTACACAAGCTTGATGGGTCCTAGAGCTGAGTAGTTCTTTTGTGTATTTTACTGCTGAGGAACATCCTGAATATCCATCAGTGTTTAATGAGGCAGGTTGCTGAAATTCTTTTTCATAATTGCCTCAAGAATCAATTTTTAGCAGCTCTCTTAAGAAGGTTATTTTTATCATTAATATTGCTTCTACAGTTCAGCTGCTCTTTTTCTGATAATCATGTCTCTACATGTTTAAGGAAGGAACACATGACTCTGTTTTGGCCACTCTTCATCAGCTTTTCATACAACACGCTCAATAGTAAGATATACTCTTGGTCAATTTAAGTTCCAATTTGATTTACTATGCATTTATCCTTCTATATCCCTGGGAAATATCTTTACTGACTATTTTCACCAATAATCATGTCTTGAATCTTCCCTTATAAAACATAGATCTTCTGGTGTAAGTAAAGAACTTTCTACAATATGCTACCATTCTCTGAAAATATCCTTCCATCACATTATAATCTTGAAAATCCACACTCATCAAACAGTAGAAACTGCAGTGAAAAGAAAAAAATGTGTAGTTCATAGACTTATGAAGCAAGTTATTTTGACAGATTTTTGTGCTGTCAATTTTAAACAAAGATTTCTGTATGGTAAGTTCTTCCATATTATTTTACCTTTGATTGCCTTCATTTGTCACTCTTAAATTTTTTATCTAGTGTCCAAAACATTGTTTAGACATTACAGGTAAACATCTCTTCTGTACATGTGGATATACACTTGAAAAAAAAATCCATGGAAATAAATGAATATTCCATGACAGAGTTCAATCAATTCATATGCAACTGGCATATCTTTTATCCAGAGAGGTATATGCATAGATACGAATGTGTAAGCTTGTAGGTAAACATCAATCATATGAGGAGGTATTAAGATTCTGTTTCAACCACAAATTTATTCCCAAAAATATTAAATTTTTTTCCTCTGAATACTCAACATAAGAATCAAAAGATTTAAAGTTTCACTTTAAAAGTTTACTATGGCTCCAATTAGTTATTAAATATTGTCAGTATTCTGCTAATCACAGGAAGGAGGATGCCATTTTTTTGTAGGGTAAAGCTATTCCTTTCTTTATCATAGTTGTGCATTATAGATGCTGCTGTTGTTGATTCTCTCGCACAAACAGGAAACTGTGGCCACAAATGGTTGTAGCTCAGTACCGCAATCACAAATATATTAATGAAGGACAGGTTCCCCTTCTGCAGTAATTAAGCTTTATGCTTTACTATCTTGCTCAAATGGATTCCATTCAGTTCTTTCAATTTTCCCAATCTTCCCCTTCTAAGCAAGACTGGGAGCTACCAAGAGGTAGACATTCTAGCCTGTAACATCTAAGTCTTCTTGCTCTAGAAGAAAAGAAAGTCATCCATACAGTTGCACTAAAGACCACTTCATCTCTGGAGGCAGCCATTTGTTTTTCCCACTGTGAACCCCAACCATGAAAATTCACAAACTGCACACTTCTATAAAATAGTGAGTATTTTCAAGCCTTGTAAGATATGAAATGGCATTTACTGAATGATCAGGGTGGGACTGCTTATGCTGCTATCAGCATCTGCTACATATTTGAGCCATATTTAGTCAGAAAATTCAGTGGCTCTGCCAAATTGAAAGGTTGTGTGGTTTATATCTTAAGATTTCAGAAGCTCCTAGATATTAACTCATGTCTGACTTCCAATCTTCCAAGTGTTCTTGTATTGCTTATGAAATCACATGGATACCACTTCAATATGATTTTTTTTTCTCCTAGGCTTTATCATATTTCTCATTTGGTTTATATTCACATAAAAAAGGCTCTTATGAATCTATCTTAAATGATTTTCAAGAAGATTTATATTGCTAATTTATATTTCCTTATCACTACTGATGCAAAGTAATTTGCCAGAAGTAAAAAGAAAGGGTATATAATAGATTGTTCCTAATTATTACTGATAAAGTGTGTAAAAAAAAAAAAAAAAAAAAAAGAAAATTATGAAAGAAAACAGGCAGCATTCATTTAAATGTACTTATATTTTTTCTTAACACTAATCCTAATCTTTCATTAGGAAAGTTGTAGGTGTGTGCAAAGGTATATACAATAATTTTCCTATTCTCTTGTCATTATTTCATCAGAAAGTTGTCCCATCATGAACATGTTTAGTTCTGCCTTCTCATCTTTAAAGGATAACATGTAAGGTAAAAACAATTTAGCAGCTTTTAATATTCTATGAGTTCCTAAACCATTTCGGGTTAATCTCAAGCCAAGGATTACTGCAAAAATAGACATCAAAAATTCAGGTCCAATTTTCTGATTGTGTATGACATACTTTGGGAATTTGAACCTGGTTTGCATAATAATAGAGGTAGGAAATGTATCATTTCACTGTGTTTCAAGATTATAGTTGTCTGGAGAATCAGGCTTACACTACTGGTGAAGCAAAGATGTCAATGAAAAATTACACCCAGAGCTCCGATAGTGTCTACAAAAAAAGGTGTTAACAGGCCCTTCTGAAACCATATGATCCACAGTGAGATACCAGGTTTAATGAAGAGAACACAAACTTCATGCCGCAAATAAAATCAATGACCACCTCTTCAGAATCCCATTCAGATCTCCACTACTTCATTCAGCTCCAGAAAACAGATAAAAAAAAAAAAGTTTTAGCTATTCCTGTTAGGATTACTTCAAATGTATGCATTTAAGTTTGATGAATGTAAAAAAAAAGGCCTTAGAATAAAGAATACTCCAGTGATTCAATTGCTTCTGAGAAGTGTGCATATTGGGTTTGCATGGTAAGGTTTTAGTAGTGGGGGAGCTGCAGGGGTTGCTTCTGTGAGAAGCTGCTAGAAGCTTCCCCCATGTACGACAGAGCCAATGCAGCCAGCTACAAGATGGACCCACTGCTGGCCAAGGCCATGACCGTCAGCACCAGTGGTAGCACCTCTGGGATGATGTATTTACAAAAGGCTAAGAAGCCCTGTGCAACAGCAGCTGAGAGAGGAGTGAGAATATGTGAAAAACAGCCCTGCAGACCCCAAGGTCAGCACAGAAAGAGGGAGGAGGAGCAGGGATTCCCCCTGCAGCCCCTGGTGCTGTCCATGGTAAGCCAGGATGTACCCCTGCAGCCCATGGAGGTTCAAAGTGGAGCAGATATCCACCTGCAGCCCAGGGAGGACCCCATGCTAAAGAAGTACGGCTGCTTTTAGACTATTTAGAGAAATCAGAATGTGTTCTTTCCTGTACACGTTCCTCTATACACATGTACATATACAGCAACACTTCAGATGTTCTACTGTGTTACCTAAAGTACTGGGGAAACTGGCTTGTAACTCCTCTTGAGGTGGAGAGCCTTTTCAGAATAATAAAATACACTGACTTAGGTGCAAGGAGGAGCCTTGATGAGAAGAGTGAATCTGTTCAAGTACTTGTATAGTAGAAATTGTAATCCTGAATAAGAATAGATGACTCTCAAGATGACTGATATGGGAGAGACACTTCAAACCTTTCCATGGGTTAAAACATTCACATTTCATAAGGAACTTGATGGAAGTTTCTTAATCAAATATTTGAAAACAAACCAAAGTCCAAATTATCTAATTATTACAGGAAAGCCTCATTAATAATATAGTTACATTTATTATAAGCAGATTTCTTAGTATCTACTTCATTTTTCCCTTGTGTGGTGCTCATTCTTCCAGCATTCATCTTGGCCCTGAGGTCAACAATTTTAGCCTTTCTCAAGAAGTCTGTCATTACAGAATTCTTGGTGAATTACCAGGGTCTTCCACCAAGAAGAGTGTGAAGTCTATATGTGCATGTGTGTGTGTGTGTGTCTACATATGGGTATGTGTATTCCCAGCTAAAGTCTGACACAGCTCAGTATCATTCCCAAACCTCAGTTATTATAAAGACATTTCTGTTATGCATTACCTACCAGGGTTTGTCTCATGTAGTATTCCCAGAGCCTAAATTAAACCAAATAATGTGATGAAGGATTTTCTTGTAATTGGGTGACATCATGGTCCAAAGCAGCTCAGGCCAAGCAGGTCTTGAGACCCAGCACTGTCTTCTATAATGGTATAAAATGTTAATGCAATCTGAACAACTTATTTGATATATTTGAATGACAGTCTTCAATGTTTCCATTGACTAAATAATGGAAATGCATTGATTCCTTTAAAAACATCAGTTTATCAGGTACTCTGCATTTTAAAACCAAAGACTTTATGATACTGTGATGCCCTATGCAAATAAGCAAAAATTTATTCAAAGGTCTTCAGAATGGCATCAGGACAGAACTGAGTATTTTGCTGGGATGTTCCTTCTCTCTTTGTTCATCTTGGGAAATGGAATACAGTGGTACTTGAGTTTTTATTAGATGTTTACTCTTGCATGCACTTCTCTTTCTCATTAAGTAATTAAAATGTGTGAATAATGAAGGTTAGTTCTTCTATGTTGTTTCTAGTTTTACTCAGCTTAACTGAGTTTCTTGTACATTTTGCATGTTACTCTGAATGCTATTGATCTAATCAAATTCAGTGATGTCATTCAGAATGAACAGGCATTAGTAACAAATGTAATGGTTATGCACTGTATTTTTTTTGTACTATTCTCACACATTTGAGATTATTTTCTTCAAGATAACAAAATCCATGGTGCTGCATACGTGAAGCTATTTCTGTGCTACAGACAAGTAAGCCAGCTTGCTTGAAAAGAAGTGCCAGAAGAAATCTGTTTTAAAGATGGATAGTATGTCTTTGCCACTTCATTGCACAAGTCTCAATTAATATGATATTGAACGATATTATTTCATTATTGGCACAGTTCCAGTCTTGGCCACCATCTTGGACGCTCCGTTGTGTCCCTACCATCATCTTCCTCAGCAAAACTAGGAAAGTGCTCTAAGTGTAACTCTTGTACTCTGAAAGGGGTGTTGGCAGACCACCTTTTACCTCTCCAGCAGATGAGAGATGAGAAAACAATTATTTGAAGTGGTGCTGGAGATCTGTGAATTTGGAAAGGATGTTGTGCTGGAGGGGATGTTATGTGCTGGAGTGGACATTACGTGATGGAGGAGATAAGGGAGAAAGAAGGAATTCATCCTGTGCTGTAAGACAAAGCTTCTCTGTAGAAAGCCCCATCAATTTGACACAGTAAACCTATTCTCCAACAGGTGAATGTCAATATTATATTTATTTTTATATGACAATTTTGCGAGTAAGGACTGGCTTAAGACGTATTTTTTTAATAACTTGTGATCTAGTTGCAGTACTTTAGAACTTCAAATAGTGAGAGTGTACCTTGGAGCTATGAGTCATCAGTTTTTGTGCCCCAGATGTGGAAAAGTGGGAGTAAGTGTTCTTTTTTTTTTTTGTGCAAGAGTGGGGGGGTAGTTCTTGGATCTCAGATTAGTGATTCATGCCAAGATTTGGATTCAATTTTGAACTACTACTGTGGAAGCACTCTATGGGACACTCTGAGTTGCTGATGATAATTTTTCTAAGATATATACTTTGAGGTTCTCATTTCTGTATTGTTGTTGTTCCATATAGTTGAAGAAGGGCTAAATAATGCTAGACTTGGGTACCACACTTGATGGATGCCTTAATTACTTCTCCCCCTCTCCTTAAAAAAAAAAAAAAAAAAAAAAAAAAAGTGTTTAGAAGATGGGGTAGATATTCACCTCACAATCAGTCAAGGCTTTCTGAATGCAAGAACATTTTGCAAGAATATTTTGCAAGAACATTTTCTGGGCCTCTTTACATACTTCAGAAACCAGAGCGCACATTTTTGGAGGATCTGAGTTAGAACACTCATAGGTAGTGCTTACGACTGTTATACAAAATACTTCTAACAAAATAAAGCATAGTTAATAGTTACCTCTCCCCCCATTTCCTCTCTCCAAATACTCAACAATTGTGTATCTCATGAGTATTTCAATTTTTTACTCTTTTAATGGCATGATTTCATAGAGAAGTTGCATTTCTGTGTTACAGAAGGACACTGGCAATATATTTCACTCAGACTGATGCAGCAGACCTATTTAAAAGGATCTCTACCTGTCTGTTACAATGTACTAATTACACTGTTCATGAAATGTGCAATAATCATCAGGCACAACTGCAAAAGCAAGGAAGTTACTGAAATAAGTAAAGTTTTTTATTACGATGTTTCTTGAACATTTGTAATACCATTTCTAATTAGTTATAAATGCCATAAACCAAAACTTGAAGGAAGCATAAAAATCAAACTAATGTGTGCTTGAAACAGTCATCTTAGGTAACTTGGGCTTGAACCAAAAAAGTGCAGTTTTCCTAATAGCCACTTGCAATGTTTTTAACTGAAATTTAACTAAAAATTATCTGAACGCATATTGGTGTGAGAAATCTCACTGCTGTGTTAAGCCATATATTAGTAGCCCTGCCACATTTAATAAAGTCCTTCCATGAACTGGGAACAAAGCTGTTGTTCTGAAGATAGATCCAAATTAGCCCTGTCAGGCTGCATGTTGCAATATTAAAGACATTGATACTTGTCATGAAGTAAACTGAAAAAAGAAATGTTAAGCTAGAAAAAATTTATAATATTGGTACAGTGTGAGAGAACCATAAAGGCAAATCTTAGTTCCTGCTTTATTATCTTTTAAGGAGTTTATAGAATGTATTGTTTTTCCTGGTAAATATTTACCTCAATAGTAGTAAGCTTCTTAGGGAGTATGCTGATTTTCCAGAGTGTACTGTGGTAACTTGTCACTTGCTCTACATTATGAAGGCAAAAATGGAGGAAAGAATTCTGATCATCTGTAAAAATAGCTGGGATTCATCAAACCAAAATTTTATGAAAGTTCAGACTTGAATACAACACTAAACATAAAAATAAAAAAATAACAGAAAATTCAATGTTGAATATGCTCTTTCCTGAAATGTTAGCCTTCACCAGCTTCTAAAGTGAATATGAAGTCCTTGTCATGTTTTCTGGTGGAAAGAAGAGCAGATTCAAAACAAGGAGAGAAAGTGTTGTGATAAGCAATACGTGTGCATAGAAAGAGTCATTTTCACAGTGAGATATAAGATCTGTAGAATACTGATGGTTTGTTTTGACTTTGCATTTTATGGGAACTGATATAAGTAGCTCATGTTCCTCCATAAGTTCTCTCTTAATTTGCTGCTGGAACTTTGCCAGTAAGTTCTCTCATCCTGTTTTAGTATTACTTTTGCTAAATCTCCTTTTACAGTGAGATGGGTGGGAGTTTATTTTTTAGCCTTCACAGAAGCAAAAATTCTGTCAAATGTATTTTCCTTCTGCCTAAAGCACTGAAAGTTCTTTGGACCTTTTCAGGCAATGACTTTAAGGCAATGCCCCATTTCCCTGGCTTTAGCCATCTGGACTAAGATACCTGTACAATCAATGGAGACCTGTCAGGGTGATTCACCTGGAAGTTAGTATGCTAAATAGATGAAAGAGTGCATGCATTTCTTTCTTCAGAATATACAGGGAGTTATATCTATTAATTTTTAAAATTTTACTGAAAACAATGTTTTATCCATTTCACATCTTGAATATATTTTTGCATAGAGCAAAATAATAATTAGCTTGCTGAACAAACTACTACATGTTCAAGGGTCTCAAGGGATATGTTCTAACTGCAGAATTTTTATATGATATCAAGTCTGAGCTGATACTTCTCTGAGACGTGCAGCACGTCCCCAGTTCCCCAGAAGTTTAATCTAGACATTTTAGCTTGTCGTGGCTTACGCCCAGTTGTAAATCAGCCATACAGTCATTAACTCACTCCCCCTCTTCCTCCCCCTCCCACTCCCAGAGGGATGGGGAGGAGAATCGAAAGAATGCAACTCCCATGGGTTGAGATAAGAACAGTCCACTAACTTAAGGTACAACACAAAACCACTGCTGCTACCACCAATAATAATAATGATAAGGGAAATAACAAGGGAAGCGAATACAACCACTTACCACCCACTGGCTGATACCCAGCCTGATGCAAACAGTGGTCTAGCCCTTCCAGGTAAATGCCCCATTTTATATAGTGGGCATGATGTGCTGTGGTATGAACTACCCCTTTGGCTGGTTTGAGTCAGGTGTCCTGTCTCTTGCTTCCTTCCAACTTCCTTTCCTCCTTGGCAGAGCATGAGACTCAGAAAGTCTTTGGTTAGAGTAAACATTACCTAGCAACAACTAAAAACATCGGTGTCACCAGCTCTGTTCCCAGGCTCAAAGTCAAAAACACAGTGCTGCACCAGCTACTAAGGAGAAAAATGACTGCTACTGCTGAACCCAGGACAATGATACATCATTAATTCCATTCTGAAACTCCATTAGCATACGTATGAGACAGATCTATATTTGTTTAACAAATTCTGGAAGTACAAAATCATTAAAAACTTTATTATTTCTCAGCAGATTCAAGACATTGTTGTGATTAAGATTTTTTTAGTGATAAAATTCCTTGTAATAGATAGAAATTAAAACCTTTCTCTCACAAAGCTTTAAAAATAGAAAGCTATTGTACAAGGTTTCAAAAAGTAAGTAAAACCTGAGAATTTAAAAATGGAAAGCAATCCTATCTGATTATCTTTAACATTTCTTTGATAGGGCACAGACTTAATTGAGGTCTAAAATTTGGCGCTTGAATTGGAGTTATTTTCATAGTGCTGTTGAGTTTATACGTGCTTGAAAATGCGTAGTGCATATACTACACACACTACACACAAATGTATATACTACACACACTACACACAAATGTATACTGTAACTCTGAGACTACTGTAGAAGACCATACTGGTTTCTGTAGTGTCATGGTTTAAGCCCAGACGGCAACTCAGAACCATGCAGCTGCTCATTCACTCCTTCCCTTCCTCCCTCTTCTCCCAGAGGGATGGGGAGGAGAATTGAAAGAACGTAACTCCTACGGGTTGAGATAAGAACAGTCCGGTGAATAAGGTATAACACAAAACCATTGCTGCTACCACCAATAATAATAATAATGATAAGGGATATAACAAGGGAAGAGAATACAACTGCTCACCACCCACCGACCAATACCCAGCCCAATGCAAGCAGTGATCGAGCCCTTCCAGGTAAATGCCCCATTTTATATAGTGGGCATGCCGTGCTGTGGTATGGAATACCCCTTTCATTAGTTTGGGTCAGGTGTCCTGTCCCTGCTTCCTCCTGGCTTCTCTTCCTCCCTGGCAGAGCATGAGACACAGAAAGTCTTTGGTTAGAGTAAACATTACTTAGCAACAACTGAAAACATTGGTGATATCAACATTGTTCCCAGGCCGAAAGTCAAAAACACAGCACTGCACCAGTTACTAAGGAGAAAAATGACTGCTACTGCTGAATCCAGGACACATATATGTATACATACGTACAAAAATTCAAGTTTAGATTACACACTTTACTGATGTCAGATGCCTAGCCTACCTGTGTTACCTTAACCATGTTAAATGATCATATAAATCAATGTTTTCAATTATTTAATAAGAGATAGTCACATTTATGACTAAAAGTCACTAATATGGCTAAATAAAGGAAAGCTGCAAATTTCATTGCACCTTACAATGTGGCTTTCAGAAATTATTTTTAGAGCTCTGGTCAGATAAGTTTGAGGGTTGTAATGAAAGAGTTTTGTGGCAGTAAGGATACTGTGTCAATGACAGAGTATTACTGTTGCATTTTGAAAAGGAAATATAAAATATTGCTTCACTGGTAGTATAGAACCATTTTACTATGTCAATTTTATTGATGCCAGCTTTACTGCACTGGTCTATTAAGGGAAATTATTGTCTGATGACTTACCATTCAACTTTCATTAGTTAATAGCTGATATTTCCAAACTATAGCCATGTGAAAAAAGGCATGACTTGATGTTTTTAAAATAGTTCATGAGCTCCTGGTATCATTTTTGTGGAGTTATTTTGATTTTATTATTCACCAAGGCCAGAGTTTATTACCATGAATTATATCGCTACCGCTCATGAAACATACCTGTGGGTAATTCCATCATGGATCTGCAGCAGCAGACTCCTTAAAGATCAATATTCTGTTTATATGTCTGACTTTCCGCTGCTGGGTATGCATGACTAATTAACCTTTGTATCACATAATTTAATTTCATGGATTTAAAACAGGATTATTTTTGCACTCAACATATAGTTTCAATAAGAGGAGAATGTGAAAAAAGGGTTGAATGTGGGGCTGGGACTTCTAAGATTTGCTGCCTGCTCCTCTGTTGTAGTTTAACTAAGTACCACATTTGTAACTGAGATAAAATCAGTTTATTAATTGAAATAAACTTGTGCCCCTCCTCGCTGGCAAATCCTGGGACAGTGAAAAGCCCTTGATCAAGGTAAGCACTGCTGAGCAACCTCTATAACATTGGTGTATTATCAGCATTGTTCTCAGACTAAAACCAAAACACAGCACTGCACCAGCTACTAGGAAGAAAATTATGCCAGCCAAAAGCAGGGCAACCTTGTGTTACCGTTGTTTTGCCCTATTTGGGCAACTTTATTCCCCAAACTTGTTTTGTCATTTGTGTGCTCTTGTAAAAGGGGGGATGTGGGTGTAAAGAACCATGATGTGATGGATTTCTGAGCTAGACTAGCTGCTGGGAAAGCTTTGAGATAGCAGAGGAATGTTACTTGGAAAGTTTTGGGAGTATTGCAGGGAAAGGTAGGCAATATAAGAAGGAAGAAAGAAGCGAGAAGCAGACATCCAATCAAGGCAACTAGTGAGCAGGATATCTACCAATGAAGAAGCCAAAATACCCACGTGGGTGGTGATAGCTAACCAATTGTATTAGCCGCTCATACACGCAAGTACTTCATATAGCCTATATCAACCCTGGGCCTTCAGAGAATAAAGGATTTCATTGGTAACCAGAAACGGAGTCTGTGCTTTAGTCTTCACAGGGGGAAGTGAGTATCACCACCTCTAAAGGCACTTTTGGAATTATTTACTGGTCTTAAATATTAAAGTACTTACATTATTAGCATTATATATAAATATTAAGGGGAACAGTCTATTTTCATTACTAACTTGCAAGAAAAAGTGTTTGGGTTTAATTTTCACCTTACCTTAGCTTTCTGAGTCTTTTATTTCTTTTCCCCTGTTCTGTGACACTGGAACCAGGATTTGACATTAATGTTTTGGGGCAGCTTTTCAGCCCGAGCAAGTCAATGTAGCTTGATCAAAGTCAGAAGAAGTACAACAGTATTCATAGTTCCGTTTACTAGAAATTTATTTGGAGTTATTTTGGTCATAAGAGTCTATGATCACATTGCACAAGACTCTTACAGAATAGTCTAGTATGTGAAGGCAGGCAGAAGCACTTTGAACACTTTTTCCTTTATAGGAAAATGGCAGATATGAAGGAGATAGAGTCACTCATTTCACTCCTTACTGCAAAAAGACAAGATCTGGAACAAACTTTCTTATTAGTAAAATTTAATTATTTTAGTTTTAATTACTGATTTTATACTATGGTATAAAATACCCTGTACCCCCTAAACCAGAAAAGAGGTAGACTGTCATGTTCATTTTTGTTTGATTTTATACATGTGTTTTGCTTTGAAAGATGTTAAAGTAAAAAGAATATACTCCATATGAAGAAGCTCCATATTCATGTCCTCCAGTATTCCTTATGTACATCATGGAAATAGTCATGGCTAATAAATGGCCATACAAGCCTAATTAGATCTCCACCATCACTTAATGGTCAAATCTTTTCCCACTGTTGCAGTTGTCATACTAGTGCTTTCCTATTTTTTTTCAGCTCAAATTAATTTACTTTAGACTGTGTTGACGAGGCCCTGAGTGACATGACTTAGTGGTGGTCTTGGCAGGGCTGGGGTAATGGTTGGACTTGATGACCTTAAAGAGCTTTTCCAGCCTGGTTGATTCTATGATTCTATGATTCTATGCTTTGGGGTCATAGGAAATAGACAGCCCTTTCACAGTTTGGAAGATGTCATTAATGGAATTCAATTAATATAATTGGTAAGTAATAACAAGGAACCTGCCCTCTCTGAGCAAGTTGCCCACTCTTAACACTTGAAAGATAAGATTTCTAAAAGTGTTAATTGATAATTTCAAAGTAACCTGAAATCCATATTGGTATGCAACAAAAGCTATGGTGTATCGGACACACCTGAGGGGGTCTTGCAACCTCCCTCCTGTACTTCCCTTCCAAAAAACCAAAAAGTTTAAACAGCACTGCATCTGCAGGTAACCATGTAGGCTTTTATTTGAATTAACTTTATCATCAAAATAATTCTGCTAAGTGAAGAAGTTTTGGTGTAGGGTTTGGTGCCTTTTTCATATATTAATTTTGGCAAAGCTGTTTTGCTTTGACAGCAAAGGTGTTGAAGCAGTTCTGTGCTGTAAATAAAACTGGGGATGGCTTACAGTAGGTGCACTGTTGTGACTGCTTAGCTGCATAACACTTCCTGTGTGGTTAATTAATGCCTAGGGCTGCAGCCATTTAGAAGCGCCAATATGTTTCAGGTGAATGTCCTCCGAGAAATTTCTGACAGGAGCAGAAAACTGAGAGAGTCAAAGCAAATGTAGGCGCTTAAAATTCTTCTTGGAAAAGAGAGGAAGTAGGAGACTCCAGTTCTCCAGAGAAAGCATCTGGCTAAATGAAAAAGTTTTATTTGTTTTATTTAAAGTTTTATTTAAAGTTTTATTTGTCAGTGAAAACATTGCATGTTATGAAGACAAAAATTTGCACAAGGATAAAGATATAAAAAATATAAGATTTTTTTTCTCCCTGGAAAGAAGAATTAGATTCTGCTCTTGTACTGTGAAACTTTTCCAGGCCCAGCTACAGATGTATATTTATATACACTGTATTATCCCCATCCAGGTTTGTTAAAAAGCGTTTTCTCCAAAGCCTAAATACAGAAATAATTCAATGTTAACTTTGTTACAGCTGATGATAAATAAGAAGGTTGGTATCACCTGTTGTTATATACAAAAGGTTTATCAGAAAAAACAGGATAAAAATTAAGTAGCTGTTTGGTTTTTGTTTGTTTGTTTGTTTGTTTTTCTTTGGGGGGTGTTTGTTTTGGTTTTTGTGTTGTTTTTTTTTTTTTTTGAATTAAGGTTAGTTGTGTACAACAATTAACATTTTGTTTAGATGTTTAATGCAAAGATTAAGCTTTTGGTGTACTAAGATCTGCTGACAATATCTGAGTATACTCAAAATATTTTTGATTATGTACTTACATAAGCATACTCAAATCTACTGACAAGAATACTACTGGGGATTACACAGTTTACAAAATTTTGGAATATATTTTTAGTTTGAAATTGGCTAAGTTAATTTCTTTCCCTTCGATGCCCTTACTATCCTCACACTTTAGGAAAAAAGAAAATAAGTCTCAAAGTTGTAGGTTAATACTTCTGACTTAAAACTCTTTAAAAGCCAGTTGTGAACAGTTACCTTGTTCTTCTCATCACAGGTGAAAATTGTAGTAGCTGAGCAGTGTACAAAGTCATTAACCAAATGAAAATCTTTCTACATTCTGGTACTATTTATGATTTATTTTTTCTTTTTTTCTCCCTGAGCTCTTGTATAGCTTTTTTCATAATCCTTCCATTGTGAACTGATTCTTAGTGAATTAATTTTCAGGAAAGCTGTGTGAAATTTTCCTCTGTTGGTTTCCTTTCCACCACCAGTTTCACGTTAAACGTCAAAGAAGAAATGTCCTTACTGTAGTCAACTTAAGATGTGAAGAAACCATTAGAGCTAAAGCATGAAAGATGTGGCCAGAAGTAGCGCTGGTATCAATGAAGTCTGCAATGGAGACCACAGGTGGCTGTGAATCAAGAGTGGATTTTTCTCTGTCATACATCACTTGTACAACTACAGCACTCCCACAGACTTGTTGAATGAGGTTTTTTAAAATAAAGATTTTTAGAAAACCTTGTGTCCAAGAGCATTACAATCCAGTTTTTCCTTGTGGCTTACTAAAACTCCAAAGCCTTAAAAATGTTTCAGAGACTGTGCTGAAGGTACATAATATTTTGCTGCACTTTGCATAGTCTTACAGCCTGACAAACTTCATGAATGAGAACATTCTTCTCTTACAAGTAGTGATGGTAGTGATTTTGTTGTTGGTTTTTTTCTTTTTTTTAATGAATTAGATTTCATTTTATGATATTCCAAAGATTATAAGCATGCTGTGTTTTACTCTGCTTTATAATTTCATAACATACCACAGTTTAAATGTGCTGTTTCCCAATGAAAATATCAGGAGGAAAAAAAGAAAAAAATTACTGCTCTCAGAATTTCTAAGCAGAATACTTATTCAATGTCAATTCAGAGGTGTATAGTCATTAGCTGGAAGGATAAGTTTGCAGTTGAACCTGTACTGGAAACAAATTTAGATTCCTTTGCATTTGTAAGACTCAGATATTTTAACCCTTTTAAAACGTGTATGCTCATTATATACATTGCATGTATACAATGGAGTAGCTTCAAAAGATGTTTATATTCTAGGACTGATTGACAAACTGAAGAGCTTGAGAGGCTTGACAGAAAACTGAAAATCTGAAAGGGAAGAGTGATTATATTACAGATAACTCAAAAAAGCTCACTTAGGTCAGCATGAATTAAGACCTCTTGAGCACTCTGGACCAATGTAGTAAGGGCTGTTAACAAAACCACAAAATTGAAACATTTCTAAATGGTAAATCTTCTGAATTCAGCTAAAATCAACCCATGTAAGCAATATCACTTTAAAAACATGAAGGGAAGGGAATAGTGTCAGAAGCAGTAAAACTGTTGCTTCAAAGTTCTGTTCCAACTTAAAAGTGCTGTTAGAATCAAGTCAATATCAAATTATCTGAGATGCTTTGCACATGATGAAATCCCACATTCCAAGAAATGCTAGAGATTGTAGTGTAGCAAGGGGCATGGCTCTGTCCACTGTCAATTGGGATCTCTTCAGCTATGCCATGTGGGACTTTTGACTACTTGAAACTCCAGCTAAAGACTGTGTGATAACAAACAGCCTTATCCTGGCTAAAATGAGAGAGTATCAGTTGAAAGAGACCACTTTAGTTTCTTTTTAGAACAACTTGCAGTGGTGCTGCTGTGATGTATATATAGCCAAATTTAACACCTATTAAGCAATGGAACACACTGCCAACATCAGTGGAAAATTCTGTGTGCATGCTACTTCACCCAAAGTCTCACATTTAGCACAGCTGTCACCAGAAACAGACATGAGAGTGTGTGGATTGCCTCCAAGGAAATAAGCCAGCAGCTCATTTCATCTTAGAGATGTGATACGCATGCTGGTGGAGTGAAAATAGCTGCAGCCTGTGGTCAGATCTTGGTCTTTGTTGTAATCCACAGAAGTTACTCTCTCTATAGACAACTGCTAAATAAAATTGATAAAACAAAATGTGAGGAAGAAAGATGGATATGTGGTTATGGCCAAGAGTAGCAGTCAAGAGATTTATGGTCCACTTAAGCTGCTTTTACAGTTTTCTGATCCTCCATAACATTTTAAAGAATTCAAGGCATTTGGGCTAAAAAGAGAAAGAATAAATATTTTTTGGCTCAGGACTGACATGGAGTGATTTTAATCTGAGGAGTACAGTGGTACTGCTCAACTAATGACTATCATCAGGCTATATTCTAAAATATAGATTTAATAAAACTACACAGTACTGAGGATTCTTTCATTGTCTTCCTGTGCTGGCTCTTCAGCTTTGTAACAGTATGATAAAATCACAAAGTACCAAGTGGGAAGGGACCTCAAGGGTCATCTGGCTCAAACTTTCTTGGCAAAGCATGACCTAGATTAGATGGTCCAGCGGAATTTAAACTAAACATTCATAGTATAAAGCTAAAGACAGCATTATTTCAAAGGCTGTTCTGAAATTGTAATGCTCAAGCTTTAATTTTTGATGATGATACAAACCTCTTCTGTAATTGAAACACAACACTGTAACTCAGTACAGCAAATATTCTTCCTAACTTGCACATAGAGGGCTGGAAATTTAGGCACGGGAAAGGTTCATTTAATCTTGTGAATAGGATATTAATCTAATTTCAAATTTACCTGCCAAATTCTGCTGCTGCTCTGTAATTAGGCTTAAATAAATCATAACAATTACTCTAGCTATTACTCGCAATACAACTAATTTGAAGATAACAGCATATTGCATGTAAAATAGTTCAACACAGTTACAGGATGGTTTTAAAACTTATATTTGATCTTGATGTTAGCTTCCTAGCACATCTGAGTTTTATAATTATGCGCCTCTATTTACCCTGAAGGAAGATGAGGGTTACCCCACCCTTTCAGGTGACAATGAAACATTAGAGCGCCAGAAGCAGATCAAGATTTGAATACATGGTGGGTATATGCTGCTGTTTTCCTAATTTGTTTATAGTGTGTAGCTTAGATTTCACATGTTTTGGACAGTTTCATGAATCTCTTTAATTCTTAAAATTTAATTGTAAGGTGACAAAATGTATGGAGTTGAATGCAAAAAAAAAAAAAAAGGGAAGGCAACAAAAGATGTAATAAGAAGGATATAGAAAATCCAACCAACCAAAACCCTTAACTTTTGAGGCCAGGAAGAAATATAGAATCATAGAATCATTTAGGTTGGAAAAGACCTTTAAGATCATTGAGTCCAACAGTTAACCTAGCACTACCAAGGGACACAAAATGTGTCCGTAAGTACCACCTCTATGTGTCTTTTAAATACCTCCAGGGATGCTGACTCCACCACTTCCTTGGGCAGCCTGTTCCAAGGCTTGACAAACCTTTTGGTGGAAAAATTGTTCCTAATATCCAATCTAAACCCCCGATGGTACAACCTGAAGCCATTTGCTCTGGTTCGTATAATCTGGAAAAGAGACTGACACCCAGTTTGCTACAGACTCTTTTCAGGCATTTGTAGAGAGCCAGAAGGTCTCCCCTCAGCCTCCCTTTCTCCAGACTAAACAACCCCATTTCCCTTAGGGTAGTCAAGCAGGATCTACTTTTTATAAACCCGTGTCGACTGAGCCTGAGCACTCACTTATCCTGTGCATGCTACGCAACGGCACTCAGGATAATCTCCATCACCTGCCAGTCAGGTCAGAATGACAGGCCTACAGTTCTCTGCATCCTTTTTCCATCCCTTCTTGTAGATGGGCATCACTTTTCTTAACTTCCAATTAACTGGAATCCCCCTGGTTAGCTAGGACTGCTGAGAAATGATAGAAAGTGGTTTGGAGAATACTTCTACCACCTGCCTCAGTACCTTAGATGGATCACATCTGTCCCCATAAACTTGTGTGTGTCTAAATGGTCTAGCAGATAGCTAACAATTTCCCCTTGGATTATGGAGGCTTCATTCTGCTCCTTGTCCCTGTTTTCCAGTTCAAGGGACTGAGTACCTGGAGAACAACTGGCCTTACTATTAAAGACTGAGGCAAAGAATGCATTAAATACCTCAGCCTTCTGCTTATCCTTTGTCACTACGTTTCACCCTGTATCCAATAAAGGATGGTGACTCTCCTTAGCCATTGGTTTGTTGTTAATATATTTACAGATTTTTTTATTTTATTTTTTTTTTTTGTCTTTTACAATAGTAGCTAGGTACAGTTCTAATTGGGCTTTGGCCTTTCTCATTTTTTGCTGCATAAATTCATGACATCCTTTTAATCCCCTTGAATTGCCTGATCCTTCTTCCAAGGATTATAATTTTTATTTTTTTTTTCCCTGAGTTCCATCCAAAGGTCTCTGTTCAGTCAGGCTGGTCTTTGCCAAATCATCAGTTCTTTGTCAGCTCTTGTGACTTAGATTTCCTTCTTGAAGAATGCCACAGAATCAAAGTATGATTGAGACTGAACAGGAGCATTAGGGCTCATCTAATCAAACTTCCTTTTTCAAGCAGGGTTGCCTACAGCACATTACTCAAGATTCTATTCAGACAGCTCCTGAGTATCTCTAGGGAAGGAGACTCCACTTCTCTGGGCAACCTATTCCAGTGCTCAGTCACCCTCAGAGTAAACAAAATCTTCTTCATGTTCAGGTGGAACTTGTGTGTAATAGTTTATGCCTCTTGCCCCTCTTTCTATCGTCTGACACCACCAAGAAGAGTCTGGCCACATCCTATTGACAGCCTCCCTTCAAACACTCGTACACACTGATTGGATTCCTCTGGAGCCTTCTCTTCTCTGGGCTGAACAGACCCAGGTCCTTCAGCCTTTCCTCATATAAGAGGTGCTCCCAACCCTTAATTATTCTAGTAGTCCTTCACTGGACTTGCTCCAGGACCACCATGTCCAGCCTTCCTGGACTCCTTTGAGGATTGTTTCCTAAGGGACTCTGCCGAACAAGCTCCTAAACAAGCCAAAGTCTGCTCTCCAGAACTCCAAAGTACCAGTTCTGCTAACCCCTTTCCTTACTTCTTCAAGAATCAAAACTTCATCATTTCATGATAGCTGTGCTCAAGGCGGCCTCCAACCATCACATCACCCACCAATACTTCTGTTTGCACATAACAGGGGCGCCTTCCCTAATTGACTCACCAACTGTGTCAGGAATTTATCTTCCACACACTTCAGGAACCTCCTAAACTATTTTCTCTCTGCTGTGTTTTATTTCCAGTAGACTTTTGGTTGAAGTACCCCACAACAACAAGGTCACCATAAGGCTTCTCCCAGCCGCTTATAGAATATTTCATCTGTCACTTCATCCTGGCTGGGTGATCTATAGTAGACTCCCACCATGATATTTGCCTTGTTGGCCTTTCCCCTGATTCTTACCAGTAAACATTTGACCCTATTGTCAACATCATCAAACTGTACAGTCAAAACACTCCCTAACATACAGGGTTACCCCGCTGCCTCTCTTTCCCTGCCTATGCCTTCTGAAAAGTTCATAGCCATCCATTACAGCACTCCAGTTATTCAAGTCATCCCACCATGTTTTTTAAGGCAACTGAACCACAGTTTTCCAGCTGCACAATGGCTTCCAGCTCTTCCTGTTTGTTGTCCATTCTGCATGCATTGGTGTAGATGCTCTTGAATTGGGCTGTTGGTCCCACCATCTTTTTAGGGTGGGAGAAGCCCTAACCCTAGGTGGCTATTCTTAGGCACTTCCACGGTTTCTAACACATCAATAACCCTTACATCCTTGTTGTCACATGGATTCCCATTGGCTACCCACGCTGAGATGGCAGACCAAAGGACCTGGTGTGCCGCCCCCAGGCTTATCTCTAGTGAACCTGCTTTTATACCTTTCCCTCTTCAAATCTATCTTAAAAATCTTTCAATGGGCCCTGCTAACTTTTGCACAAAGATCTTTTTCCCTCTTTGAAACAAATGCAGGCCATTTGACGCCAGCAGGCCGGGCATCATGTAGACAAACCCAAGGTCAAATAACCCAAAATTCTGCAGCTGACACGAGGCTCAAAGCCAGGTATTGATCTGCTGGTTGTTTTTTTTTTCTTTCCACATCATTTTTTGCAACTCAATTAGGGAAGATGTGTTGTGAAGGAACATGATGTGAGGAAGAAATATTTCTTACATAAAAAAAATCAAGACAAGCTGTTACAGGTTAATGGAATGTGGAAATCATTCAGTGAACCCTAAAGAGAATACATTCAAGTTAATATTTTCCTGAATGCCGGATAAGGATTATTCCTTATCTGAAACAGTTTAACTCAAAAAAACCTCCGGTATTTTCTGAAATGGGAGGTCAACCTCTTTCTGGTTGATGTGGTATAACTGGATCTTAACTAAAACTAACAAAAAACATGCGTGGTTTTAAGGATTTTCTTGGCATGGGGATGCACAACAATGATACATTCTGAAACCAAACATTTTGTTGACGAGCACATGTAGGGTTTCCCTGTACTTAATTTTATTAATTAGGAACTAGTTTAAATCTATTTATTAAAGAATATATTTAGAAAATTGTGACACTTTCTGCGCTGGTAATAACTGGTTTTCAACTAAGAGCTGGCATCAAATTCTTGAAGTCAGCAACTGCTGTTACCTTACATGAAAACAGAAAAATGTAATTTGCCTTACACTTTCTACCAAGGAACACTCCCTGTTTATTGAGATTTATGGAAGCTGAAAATGTCCAGTAGTCAGTATCATTCTACCTTTTAGGAATGTTCAGTACTCTGTAAAAAATATTTACAACTTGAAAAGTGATTTTTTTTTTCCTAAAACATGATCCTATAGAAAGTTGCATTCTAGAAATTGTGTTCAAAACCAATTAGCAGCTACTTATGTGTTAGCATTAAACCCATGATACAGAAATCTGTGGCAAAACTACTTTTAGTTGCATTAATTCACATGCACAGTGTACTTGGTGGGTTAGTGAAGTACATTCTAGTTAAACACAGCACACGCATCAGCCAGCTGCCCCTTTTTCTTGTCTTATTATACTATTTGTATGTAAGATTTTGCAGCCCTTGAGTACATCCTGCACTTGGAGGAGTACTGCGGATCTCTAATGCTAACTTTGACTTTTTTACACGTCAAAGATTTAGTCAGTATAATATTTTAAAGATGCTATTGTAACATGCCATGTATATTTCTTGCTGGGTTTTTTTTTTTGTAATTACTTATACAATCACCTTACAGGCTGATCCAAAGGACACCGTTCTCCAGCGGCAGAGCATTCTGCAAGAGCAGAACATGATGTGACTTGCAGCTGTCCAGAAGGCTCGACCACAGTAGAGGCTAGTGTACTGTATTATAATGTGGTATTTCACAGCAAAGCATCTTCAGTATATGTTATGTATTAAATTGTAGAAATAGCAACAGAGATTAAATGAACAAGTAAGCTGTACGAAATACATTATAGAAAATCTATTATAGCTAAATTGTAAATAATACTAACTTTCAAAACTTTGAGTGAATTGAGGCTGGATCATGGTGCTGCTTCAATTGGTGAGTAAATATGCATATATTTTGACAGTTTTAGACATATTTGTAACTATATACACAAGTCTATTTCCATGCAAATTATATGCTACAGTGCTATTTGCAAATCAGATGGCATAGTTTATCAGCATAGGATACTTAATTACAATTTTAAAGCCTATTAATTTTTATCAACCTAATAATTATTTTTAAGCTTCAAGGACACTTCATATTTTTGTCAGTACTTGTAAAATCCTCCTTAGACACATGTATGTGGAAGTGAAAGGTAGCTGAAAGTTTTCAGGAAAAAACACTGAGGTATCCATAAAAACAGAAGCTTTACTTTAAAATAAAAAAAATTCTATTTGAGGCATATTGTGCTGGAGCATGTAAACATCTTGAAATGCTTCCAGTGGTGCTACAGATCAGTAGTTCCACAAAATATTAGATCTGTTCTTCGTTTTTTATAACTAAAACTACATTTTATTTCCACATATAAAGCAAACAGCCCTTTATAGTCTACCTGGGGCTATATAGTTTAAATGTAGGCGCACCCATTGCACTATGAGTTGCATGCAAGTATGCCCATTTGTGTGCAGTTTAATAAAACAAATCCATAATTTAAAAGAAAATTCACACATTAGTCACAGTTGCATGCAGATGTGGTTATTTTTAACTATTTTGATGGTTTGGTAGAGGCCATAATATAATTCAGGGGAGAAAACTTGAGGGTGCAGGGAAATTTAATGAGAGAGATGAATGGATTTCCATTTACTCTACCAACTTTTTTCCTACAACACATCTACCCAGTAAATATGATTATATTTTTTTACTGGTTTTATTTCAACCTTACAAAAAATATTAAATATTTGCTAGAACTTATAAGTTGTGGCATCTCTTCATCCCCATATTTTTAATTACCTATTATGAACAGTTTTCCACTTGCCTAGTGTCTTAAAAAGTCATTAGAACAGGGTTCTGTCTGATATTTGCCATGTTTGAATTGTATAAAAGGATTGTTCTGAACTAAAAGTTACATTACTTTTTAATCAGTCTAAAGTGGCTATTAAAAAGGATAGTTCTGAAGGTCTGTGTTAGACAAAGGCTATGTCATTGTTTGCTGCATAGTAAGGTGGCCACAGTAAGATGTAACACAGAAATTATTTTGGAAATTTAAGGATAATGCCAATGATCTGGGAATAGATGAGTAGCCCAGTTTGTATATTCGAAGAGAAAGAATATTTAACCACTGCTGAAGGAAGTAACACAACAGTGAAAACAACAGATCCCAGGAAACATGAGTGAAAAACATTTCACAGTTATTGCATATAATCTATCTCTCATCAGTTAAAATATTATAGAGAAAATAATTTTATAAATATGGTAGGGAAAACTATATAAAGAGCAGATAATCATAGCAGAAGGATGTCTATCCTGAAAATATATACAATGGTTGCAGAAAACAGATTAAATTAATACTATCTGCACATAAAATGTGGAGAATGCTGTTTAGCTCTGCCAAGAGTGCACAATTGTGGGGCGAATTCTATTTTACAAAGGAGTACATACAAGGACAAAATTTTGTCTGAAGTGGATTCTTACACTGTATTGGACATCACGCTGGCCATAAGAGTGTGATGAAACTATCCTGTCTTTGTAGCAGGCCACAGGCATAGATGGGAGCAGAAGTCATTATTCAAGTGAATACATTAAAAAGTATGAGCTGTGTTAAAGGCCATCATTGCACCAAAGTTCATGTGGATCAGTTAAGTTACTAAAGTGCAGTGAATCAATAATGTAATACTGTGGCAATTAAGATAAATTATAGGGAACTTTATGAGTAGGAAGACACAGAATTAAATAATTACTTCTGCTGATGTTGCATTAACTTTGGTTCATATGTATTTTTATGCTTGAAATAGACTAACCTCTAGCAGAATAGTCAAATAGAAAAGATATTCTTAGTTCATATTCTAAATTTTTCCTTTTTCTCTGAAACACTGGAAATTTCTTTCCGAACTATGTCTATAGGCCTATGTTAAGGAGTTGGGGATGTAGCCTATAGTAGAATACTGATGATGCTATTGCTGTGAATGATAAATACTAATATCTTATGAGTCCTGCTAGTATGTTCAGGGTTAAAATCATGTCCATCATTTGAAATGTCTATCAATCAAATCACTGGGTGATTCTTGTGCGTGAGAGTGATATATCAGGAGATCCTGAGGGTTCTTCTGAACTGAATAGTTATTATCGAATTTACTGAAATGGAGGTTTAGTGGGAGGTGTCCTTGCTCATGGCAGGGGGGTTGGAACTAGATGATATTAAGGTCCTTTCCAACCCTAATTATTCTATGATTCTCTAATTCTATGAATAGTTTAGTACCTCATTTCCATGAAAAAAATGAAGAGTTCTTTCTGAACCTGGATGATACGGGTTTTTTTTTTTTTAATGTCCTGAGAAAATATACCTATTTTATTTTAAACTTTAAGCGTGTTATTTTTTTGCTCCAAGGTGAATTTTAAGGAAAAATCAGTATCAGAATAAGTAACAAAATTGTCATCTACTAACCATCATTAAATGCTGTCATGATAATATCTGAGATAGCTTCAGGGCCTAATTAAATCAGACAATGTTACAAAGCAAATGTAGGAAATAAACAGTCCTAAGAGCATTTTTTCCAATTGAACAGAACCATTTTTATGATCGCATGCCTGTAAAGTTTTTCTAGCTTTTTTGCTCTCCTGAAAAATTGCAGCATTAATCATAATTTTGCTTCAGTTTATTAACACTGTTCTTCTCCAGGGTGGAATAAAGTGAGGAATAAGGTAGGTGAACTGAAATGTGCACTTATGTCTCTGACTTCAGTAGAAAGAAAATGCATAAACATTTAGCATCTGACAGTTTTGGGGGTGGTGTGATGGTGGATGTGGTGCTGTGGAAAATATCTTGGTCCTTATAAATTTTATGTGGGAGTTTCCTGCCTACAATTATTTTTTTGTTTTGTTTTGGTAGTATAGGTAGACATGAGGTTTATGTCTAAAATAAGAATGATATTACTTGTACTAAACTATGGCTAGGAGGAAAAGTTTTTGATAATGTATTTTAATGATAATTTCTTATTTAATTAAATCGTTTTTCCAAGGACCTCTTGGATAATACATACATTTTCTTTATTCTGTAAAAATGGTTAATTTGAATTTAATTTTAAAAATGTCAAGCATATTCCTTGAGAAAGTCCTATGAACTCTACACTAATTAATAAAGTTACTCTAATTACCCTTCAAATTACATCATGTTTAAAGGGATGGATTTTGAACCATAAGTAGATACTGCATGGTATGACTCTGCAGTGTTACTGACGTACTTCAAAACTGTAAATAAGGATTTAATGATTGTGTCTAACTGAATGCACTCCCATCACACGATGACGGAGGTTGTGTTAAGGCTTATTTGATCTTTAGATTGCATTGAAGAGTAAAGTCATTAAAGGACTACCAATGCAACCTTTGCATGCTTGTAACAAAATATACTCCTCTTCCTTCAGTAACACAGTCAACAGCAACTTCAGAAAAGATAACATGCAATATATGACGTACATAACATGTACTCTATGAAAAACTGAACTCTTCATGAAAAGTTCAGTAGAGCACATGAGGGGAACTAGAAAAATATTGTAATTTTTTGTGAGCATTCTCCTCTCCCACTCTCCATGGATAAAACTCTGCAGAACAGTTCCCTAACATCAAAAAAAGGGGATAGCTTAGGCAGAGATGTTGACTTTGGATGTAGTGCCAGATATGCATAGTTGGAAGACTAGGGTAAGATCCCCTTTCATGTCCTTTGAATGCACAAATCACTCAGTCTTCAAACAAAAATCCTAAATGTCTTCGGACACTCCATTGCTTTTTGTTGATAATCCCAAAAAAACATGACAGTGAATTTTCAGTTAAAGTTTCAGAACAAATATGTGTTCTCTTCAGAAGTCTAACATTTTTTCAAAATTGTCCTTATAAAGAATGCTTTCTTAGTCTACTCTGGGGAAAACCTAACCACATCTTTTTGTCAGTTCTGGGAGAAGTCTTTTTCTCAGAAATGTTTCTTCCTAAATACATCACTTCATCAGCATCAGTAGCAGCTTTTTAAAAAGAAACTTCTGACCTGTACATGTTGTGATTTGCTAATGCAAAGTAAACAAAATTATGCTATGTGATGGGTGAATTATTATGATAATTCTTTCATGGTAGTGTGTGCTTAATTGCAGAAAAAAAATCTAAATGTTTTTCACAATTTACACTATTATCAGGTTGCAAATGTATAAATACACAATGATTGACTAATTAGGCTTTCACAAGCATCTGTGTGCTCAACAACAACTGTAATCACATTACATAGTTCATATTCACTTTAATATTATTATGCTTATGATGCTTACATAGACTTTCTTAAGCATTTGCTTGATATGTTTCTCTTTTCTATGTCTCTTTTCACTTAAGAAATTTTCTTGTAGACCTGAGATTAATGTTTAGCCATGTTCTCTAGTGTATAATTTATAAAGTATATACTTTAATGTAAAAGCAACATCAAAATTCTTGATCAACAGGTCTCAAAAAACTGTAATATTTTTTGGTAAGTTTTTATTTATGAAGAATATGAATCTTTGAGAACATTTTGCTAAGGTCACAGCACAGCGATTGGAAGTGGAAACTTCTTAGCACAGTATAAGAACAAAATCGTTGAACAAAGTTCTTGATCATTTCTTGTAAAAAGGAGTCTTTATTATTCATAAAATTCAAAAGAACCTGAGACTCCAGTTCACTTGAAAGAGACACCTCATTTATATACTGATGCTAATGTATCACTGCACTACCATAGTTCTGTAAATAATTTTGTGGTGTTTTAGCTAACTTAAATATTTTCCCTTCAAGTGTTCAGGATTAAATGATGCTAAAATGGATGTGGCATCTGCGCACTTTGACTGCTAGTCGTTTAATAAGTTTATGGTTATTAGGCAAAAAAAGAGATAATACTTAATTACTTTTTCCCCATCCTCTTAGCAGGCTTCATGAAAATAAATTAGGTCTTTAAAGACTATATTATCAACAAGCTCTGTGGCTCCCTGATTAAAAGTAGGGCATAGAAAGTTCTAATTAAAACAACCAAAGAGCAGAAGTCATAATAGGTTAAAAATCTTAAAGCTTTTCCTTAGTTTAAACTTTTTATCAGTTTTTTTAGGGTTGAAATTCTCACGTTTTTGCTTTAACTGGCCTAAGTTCTTTGAATTATATTTCCTCATGGAAGTAGCAATACTTAAGACTGCCTGGGCAGCTATTTTAAGTACAGTTTTATTTTTCTGGGTTATTTTGCTGGCAACTTTTACATGTTTATATTGATCAACTGTTTTAAGAAAAATGTCTTTTCACCAAGAGATCAGTGAAACATTGGAACAAATTGTCCAGAGATTGCATCACCTCCATGCTTGGAGGTTTCCAAGACCTAAGTGGGTAGCACCCTGAGCAGCCTGGCCTAATCTTAGACTGGGCTTGCCCTGAGCAGGAGGGTGGACTATGAATCTCCTGTGGTTTCTTCCAGCCTGAATTGTCTGATCTACAGGATGGAATCTGGATACTGAAATCATGGACTAATTTCAGGCAACACCACTAATTAGCTGTTGCAGCCTTCTTGAGGACCTTCTTTGTCTGCCTGTGCTCTGTTGCTGGGTACTGCCAGAGGCATTCCTGGGGCCACAATGGTCCATGCCACACACTGCCTTTGAAAGGCAGCAGAGTTTTTTAAGCATCGTAATAATATCTTTCCTGTGGAAAACCTCTGTAAGTTACAAATTTTGTCAATGCCTATATATTGTTATAATGAATATTTCAAAAGTGATTTGAGGAAGCACTGTTTATATATTGGGGCAAATAACTGTTACCTTCTGCAAAAGTATCCTACCTAAGGTTAAAAAGATAATAAAATATATTTTAAAGGTAATTGCTCAAACTAATATTTTATCTGTTAATCTGTTTTGTATCAATGTTACTGTAAGTAGTCCTTGCCTGCCTTTAGAAAAGTCTTTAAGATGTGCCAAAACAAGGTACTTTTCTGCAGAAAAATCATTAGTTTAAGGGTAAAAGATGCACCATTTGGGAGGCAGATAAGGAAAACAAAAGGAAGGACTAATTTTGGTTAAAAAGGTATTCTATAAAGCAACAATTGCCTGAAAAATTGCATAGTTATACTAGCAACGTAGTAGCTGGAATGATTTTCAAATCTGCATTAGAACTTAGTATAAGTAATTATGTACAATAAAGGAAATAAAGTTAGAAGCCTAAATAAAACATTCTTAACAGAGCAGAGACTACTGTCCTGCTGTATGTTGCTACAACTGAGTTTATAATAAAATAGGGAGTTAGGTTAGATATATTAAGACACTAGTTGTATTTGCTAAATATCAATAAATTACTGAGTAGTGATGAGCTTTATAAGGAGCAACACTGAATCCAACACACTTCAATTAACTCCAAATTATAAACAAAAACATTTATAATAGATTCTTATTAAGAGAATCAATATTTATGGGGGTATTTTAAACTCTAGCACTTGAGATAATTTAGATATGAATCATAAGGGTTTTCGAAGAGGCTTATGTCTACTTATAGTGGATGCTAGTAGAACTTTTATAGTACCACAAAACCATTGATTTTGGAGATGTCATTTTTTTTTATTGAATTATGGAAGAATATAAGTTATGTTGTCAACTATCAGATGAATTGAGGTGTATGAAAAAATGTTTGCAACCTTATTTCACTAGCATTTTAATTTTGACAATTTTTAGTAATTACATTTTAGCATTTTTCTCCCCCCTCCCCCCTTTTTTCTTAAATTTTATGTAATTCTTTAGATTGTAGCAAAAATGAGGAGATAATGCTTAAGTCTGGCCATTTCAAAAGGGAAGAAAGAACAAGAATCAACTCTTCAAATTATTGCAAGGTTGTTCTCTGTACCTGAAACTGGAAAATTATATTCAGTGATGATAAAAAAGGATGCACAGACTTAGTTTTCATTTTATCATACAAACCAAACCAAACCAAACCAAACCAAACCAAACCAAACCAAACCAAACCAAACCTATTCTGTGCGGGTTTTAACACAACACTGTAAAAACCTGAAGTTTGCAAACTAAGTATTGTCATCTTTAATGTTAACAAAATGGCTAATAGTCAAGTCTTTCTTCAGAGGAGAGGTGCTCGAGCCCTCTGATCATTCCTATTGCCTTTCTCTGGACTCACTCCAACAGCTTCAGATTTTTTGTTTTGCTGGGGACTCCAGAGCTGGATGCAATACTTTAGGGAGTTCTCCCCAAAGCACAGTAAAGGGGGAGAATCGCCTCCCTTGATCTGCTGGTTGCATTTCTTTTGATACAGGCAGGATATGGGTCCTGTCCAATTTTTCATCTCCCAGTATCCCCAGGTCTTTATCCAGATGGCTTTTATCGATTAATTCACCTCTCAGTCTGCGTGAATCTTGAGGATTTCCTCAACCCAGATGCAAAACCTTGAACTTGGCTTTGTTGAACTTGATGTGTTTCACATCATGAGTTCACATATGCACACCTCTCAAACCCATCATCAACCCATCTCTAGATGGCATGCTTTCCCTCCAGAGAATTAACTGCACCACTCAGACTGGCATCATCTGCAAACATGCTGAGGGTTCACTCATCCTGCTATGTCATTATGAAAATATTAAATAATATGGTTCCTGGAATAGACCTTTGAGGGATACCTTTTGTTACTGGGTTCCACTTGAACACGGCATTGACTGCATCTTTGGATGAATTTATCCTGCCAATTTCCTACCCATCTAACAATACAGAGGCAAAAAGGTTGTACTTGGGTAGGGTAATTGGTTATTTTTCACAAATTTTCCCTGAGGATTTCAAAATTACTGATGAGACCAAAATAATAAAACTCCTGGGATTTGGTTCACCTAGGTTAAACGCTCCCTCTCTAAGAAGTCCTCATGTAATATGGATATTGATCATCCATGAAAGCCCAAAGAGGTAGATACTTTTAGCCTTAACTGAGGTAACAGTGTATGTGTTCAGGGCTGCATCTAACACAAAATGTCAAAAAGAACAAAAATTATATAATTTTTTTTAATATTCACTGAAAAAAAATGAAACTAAAATGAAAAAAATTAGAAGGATTAAACCTGAATGATACTCTTTTAGGCTGTATGTAGCACAGAAATGTAAGGCTGAATTGAATCTAGTTGCTTGGTGAAAGTTATATATACAAAATGTGATTATTGCTTTTGTTTTTTTAGTAAAAAATAGTTCAAAGTGCATTTTGTGAGGGATTTGTTCCTGTTAGTTAGATTCAAGGTCTTCCGAACTTACCAGGTTTAATTCACTATTGACATAGGGAAAGAGCAATGCTTCATTTGTGGACCCTCAATTTTCTAAAATAGGACACTGTGTTCTTTAGGAGTGTTTCAGATACTTGGGAAAATTTAAGAAGCATAGAAGCTCCTTCCATGTATAAACTGAATGAAGGCTTGATGGATTCCACCTAAGTTGATCAGTTCCTTTTAAAATTTAAATAATTGAAAGTTGTGCCTTGTGAAGGAGAAAGTATGTCAAATATAAAGTGAAATAAACAGCTTAACTGGTAGAGAAGTACCTGAAGGTGGATGCGTATTAGCATGACTTGACATTTTTATTTCTAACTTTGTCTTTTTTTTTTTTGTCATATTTGTCTTCGTTATTCCTCATATTCATGTGAGATTTTTTACTTTCTGAATCTTATAAATGCCATATCAAAGGTAAGTCATTTTACTCCTGTATTCAGAAATGAAATGATATTTATAGAATCATAGAATAGTTAGGGTTGGAAAGGACCTTAAGATCATCCAGTTCCAATGCCCCTGCCATTTGCAGGGACACCTCACACTAAACCATGCCACCCAAGCCTATGTCCAACCCAGCCTTGAACACCGCCAGCGATGAAGCATGCACAACTTCCCTGGGCAACCCATTCCAGTGCCTCACCACACTTACCGTAAAGAACTTCCTATTGATATCCAATCCCCTGTTTAAGTTTGAGCCTGTTATAGTATTTCTAAATCATATCATTCTAATGTTCATATTCTAATGTAGCATTTTTCACTTTCATCAAGCAGTAATTTGTACAATCTAGAAATTAGGGGGTTTGCATAGGAGAAAAATTGGTAATAAAATATAACTAGAGCTGAAGTCACCTTCTGAAATTACCATGTACTTTTTAGAGAGAACATATACTCAGGAGAGTAAAGTATTTATTTTGGGTAAGACCTGCTTGCTGAAAGAACCCTAGAACCATGATGTCCTTCGGAAAGAGAAAGTTGTTTTCAAGGTCTGTATCACTTTCAGTCTGGACCTCCAAGTCATACAGTGGCCATCATGCATATTAGCATCTCAGAATAATATCAGATTATCAGGAGTTAGTAGGAAAAAGCTTATGAACATTGGCCATTTGATACTTCTTGCGTAATATGCACAGGTATATGGGGTGTATCAGGATGTGGAACTATATGTTTTTCTTAATGTCTTTAAAGACCTCTTTATTTCACTTTCTTGTATTTGTTATACTTACTATTTTTTCCTATAATTTTATGTGTGTGTTCTAAACACACATATAAAGATCTCTACCTTACAAGGCACAACTTTCCAGCATAATTGATGAAATTTAGCTCTTGCTTCTCACGTTATAAAAAAAGTGATGGTGCAAAAACACTGGATGCTTTTCAGACTTTCAAAGTGAAGAGATAAAAGCCATGCAACCACTTGACCTCCGCCTGCTTTCAATCAAGAATAACTGTCAATGCAAGAAATACCCCAGCATGCTATAAACCTATACATATAGATTCAAGAATGGACTAAAGGATGCTTGTGTTTAAAAAATTAATTTTCCAAATTAGCAAATCAGGACTTTTGTCATTTGAAAGAGACTTACTGCTATCAAAAGAGGTGTTTGATTTTTAAGAATCCAAATTTGTATTTTAAACTGCATTTTGCATTTAAGTTTTAACTTCTGTTGTCCTTCGTAAGCACAGTAAAGTGACCATCCTGCCAGCTATTTTCTTGTCCTTACAAAAAAAGGTAAAGGAAAGACTCTTCTTGGGTCCATCTTTCTTGACATATACTATTAAAATAACAGCACTTGAATAACAGTATGCCAGATCATTCTTCCTTGCTTGAAAGTGACTTCTGTGTAATTTAATATTATGAAGACATATTACACTTAATTGGAAATGAGCAAGCTAGGAAGCCAGAAGCAGTACAGTTCTATATTCATGGCACTACACATAGAGCAATTAGCTATACTGAATCATGTAGCACTTGCTCAATGATAATGCTATGTTAAAACAACTGCACGATTTTCAGAATACAAGGCAATGTTCCTGTAGTATGCTGTACAGCTTTATTGCCATCTTTTTTCATTTGGGATTTATTTTGTTTTTTTTTCTTTTTGTTTTGTTTTAGAGGACTGTTTTGTGCCAAAAAAAAAGGAGACCTGGATATTTATTTATCAAAAAAACCTCGACTTTTTTCTCAAACAATATTTTTCAACTTTTTTTCTCAAACCTCAACTTTTTGTTCTTCACTAAATTATTAAATAACTGCAATTAAGACAAGGTATTGTTTTGGGGTTTACTTCTATCATCCATTTTCTCTTCCCTCATTTTTAAACATTAACTGCTTTGCTAGCACCAACTTTTTCATTTGAATTCCCTATTGAAAAAGTAGTTTCCATCCATCTCGAAACATAATTGTCTATGTTATTTCTTTAGGACTGAGAAGTACTATGAATGGGTGGTTAATGTATAGGGAATCAGTTGGAAATTTCTTCCAGTGTCTTCAGAAAGAGCTTTTGGGACTATTTTGCAGGAGGAGAGGGAATACTAACAGTGACTTATCAGGGGATACCTGCCAAGTGGTACATAATTCAACTCTCAGGAACTCCTTTGCAAGATGTAGCTCAATTCGAATTACGTGGCCTGGCAGGGATATTAGATTAAGTGGTCCCCCCATGAGCACACCCAGTCTGTCTAGCTTGTGTGTGATATGATTCTTCTCAATTGACTAATATTAACCACCAACCAAAGTCAGAAAGAGGTAACTTAGGTTAATGGAGAAGTGAAGGTACACTCTCAAAATAGAAGTTACTTGGGTAAAGAATTGGGTGTATGAAATGACAAGTATATGAATACTAGAAAATAAGTGCCTATATTGATGACAACAGTAATGTGGCTCTTGATGATGCTCTTGTGAAACCTCGCAGTATTGTGTGCAGTTCTGGTGTCCTCAACATAAAAAGGACATGGAACTGTTGGAACAAGTCCAAAGGAGGGCTACGAGGATGATCAGAGGACTGGAGCACCTCCCGTATGAAGACAGGCTGAGAAAGTTGTGGCTGTTCAGCCTGGAGAAGACAAGGCTGCATGGAGACCTCCTAGTAGCCTTCCAGTATCTGAAGGGGGCCTATAGGGATGCTGGGGAGGGACTCTTCACTGGGGACTGTAGTGACAGGACAAGGGGTAACGGGTTCAAACTCAAACAGGGGAAGTTTAGATTGAATATGAGGAAGAAATTCTTTACTGTGAGGGTGGTGAGGCCCTGGAATGGGTTGCCCAGGGAAGCTGTGAATGCTCCGTCACTGGCAGTGCTCAAGGCTGGGCTGGACAGAGCCTTGGATGGCATGGTTTAGTGTGAGGTGTCCCTGCCCATGTCAGGGGGGTTGGAACTAGATGAACTAAGGTCCTTTCCAACCCTAACTATTCTATGATTCTATGATTCTAGGGAATAAAACCTAAAAAAATGCAGCAAACGTTTCTTCTAACATAATGCCTTCTAAGAAGGAAGATACTGCATAGAACATTAAGTTATGTGGAAATCAGGTAGTAGCTTGAATGAGGCATCTAAGCAGAAGGTTGGGCATACCACAACAAAGGGAAGAATTGTCTCAGGAGTGTCAGGATCTATAATGCAGAAAGTGATTACAATACATATTCAGAAGCAATTTGTGTTGCTGACTCCTTGTATAACAAGAGTTAATAAGGTGGAGCTCAGAGTAGCTCCAAGTTGTGAATGCTCCATCACTGGTGGTATTCAAGGCCTGGTTGGACAGAGCCTTGGGTGACATGGTTTAGTGTGAGGTATCCCTGCCCATGTCAAGGGCATTGGAACTTGATGATATTAAGGTCCTTTCCAACCCTAACTATTCTATGATTGTATGATTATGTTTTGTTTAAGTAATAATAGTATTCTATTATCACTTAAAAAAATAATAGGACACTGTTATCACTTAAAAAAAACCCTATTTGTTCTTCAGAAATATCTTCAGTTGCAAATAATTTGAACAAATAAAGTGATAGAGTCTGGCTGACTGGTGGCAATTTGATTTGAGTGCAATGTCAATGAGAGCGCAGAATGACAAAACAGCTTCTGTTATTTTAAGATAATAACCGACTCATGTACTTTTGGGTGTAGTAGTTTATTCTTGCATCCAAATTTATTAAGGTATCATGTGACTTGAAAATGTTGCAATACTGGTAGTAGCAAATACTAAAGCTTGAAGAAGTAAAAAGTTGATTCAATTTAAATTGAATTTTAAGTTAAAAAACTATTTAAATATCTTCATTCCAGAAAAGCAAATTAGGGTAAAATAAGGGAAACAGTGTTGCAATATAAGGATATCTATCTCAGCTAAAGAAATGAAATTTAGAAAGCTGCTAAAGAACTGATTAATGAAGAAAACTACCTAGCTTTATCATTTAGTGACAGAAACACTTGAAGTAGGAACTGTCAAAACCAAAATCTATGATTGTAGAGATGAGGCATCTTTTTAATAGAAAATTAATAGAGAAACAAATTATCATGGTGACCAAAATTTCTTTAAATAAAATGCAGAAATATTTATTACAATTCATAAAACTAGTCTCAGTTTTCAAAATGGGGATGGGTAAGAGGACAACATTGATATGCACAATGCAAAACTCTGTATGAAAATTATCAGAACCATGAAAAACGCATTTCCTAAAAAATCTTCACTGCATGTGACTATTACATATATTTTAATTTTTGCTGTGTACTTAAGGCAGAGAACGGCACTTTCTTTTTCTCCAGGTTATTAAGTTTGCATAAAGCATAGTTATTTTCCACTGTTCATCAGAAAGTTCATACCGAATTCTCTTCCTAGTGTTACTTTATTTCAAACCAGACTTTATTTCTTAGTTCATTCCTCTGTTTCAGTAAGATTTCCAGAATCTTTAGTTACACAGAAGGCAAGTATGTTATGCTAAAATTAGAGACTGAGGGTGTCATTGTGCTGAGTTTTCTTTCCAACTACTTCAAGAGTTCTCATACTTAACTATGGGGGCAATGTATTGACATCTCTTGAAAAAATAATTCAATTTAAGAAAAGTACCTGACAATCTTTTTCCTATCTTGCAAGTGACAGAACAGTTCATAGCAGCAAGAATACCAAATGCTAATAGTTCATAAAACAGCTTAGGCACGAACTGTAATTAAAGCTTACTTTAGAATTGTAAAAACAGATCATATTTAATTGAACAGATATTAACCTTAGGAAAAACAAACGGACTAAAACAAATAATCAAAAAAAAAATCCCGTAATTAAAGAACAACTAACCAACCAACCAAACTTTAAAAGAAGGTAAGTTGTTGTTTTTTTTTTTTGTTTGTTTGTTTGTTTTTATTTGAAGGAGAGATTGATTCCCATAAATGATACAAATATAGTAACTAACCAGCCTATGTTAAGATGTCAAAATTTCTGTGGCAGGAGCTACTGTATTTATTTGATTATCCACATGTCTTTATCAGTATGTGTATGTGTGTATATATTTAACTATATATGTGTCCACACACACACATATGTGCATACCTATATGTGTATGTCTGTGTATGTAGGCACTTGTTCTACAAAATATATTCCTAAAATGACACAAAGAATTGTTGCTACTTTAACCATTTGGTGAGAATATGGTCCTGCTATAGTAGCATTTAAGTGAATATGATGCAAAATGTTGTCATATCAATGCTGTCTCGTTTTGAATATCAATAAGGGAGATCCTGAGAGAATCAAAGAAATGCCTCAAATGTTATGATCCTGCTGGAATTTCTCAGTTATGTATCACAAAAAAATTACTATTTTGATTCTTTAGTTTATGAAAAAAATTATTCTTTTCCAAATACTAAAAGAACACATTTGTGTTGTTCTTAACAATTTGTATGGTATTGCTTGATTACGAATGAGGAATTTTAGCATGTTGTCATGAAGAAAAGAAAATCTGAGTAATACATCTACAATTTGGCAACACAGCTTTTTGGTTGTTGACAGAAAGAACAACTCTGAGGCAGCAGAGAAGGTTTCATGTAACAAAAAAGCTTCCTCTATCTGGAAGAGAACTGAATTCATTTAGACCAACAGAAAAGCTGAACAAATCAGATGTTCATATAGCGCCATTAGTTAAGCTGGTAAAGAAGAAATACACTGCTTTGCTGGCTATCACAATTGAACTCAATTTTTTCACTACTTACATTTTAAAACTTTGATTGCTTTTTCTTCTTAAATTGAGTCCAAAATGAGATAAGTCTACGAGGGATATTTCCAGTCTTCATTGAAACTCATTTGCCTGTTGAAATCACACATCACTTTAGCTAGCAGGCTGGTTCCTTATAACTGTGACTGAGAGAACAGCCAGACTGAAAGATCACAGTAAATAATCATCTGTAGTTATTGTTAATTTGCTTACCTCTTTTGCTTCCATTAGTTCCTTCTCCCTGTGTTTGCAAATAATAGATGAGAAGCCTAATAAAAATGTGTGTATATTAAATGTTAATGTTATCCTCTTGAGACTATTCACTCTTCTTTCTAGGAGACAACAGAATGTGTGCTTGTTTGAATAATTTAATTTTAGTGTTTTAGATGAAGTTGTTTAAGGGAAAAAGGATCTGCAGGTTGCTAAAAATTTTCACGTTTAATTCATATTTTTTTAACTAAAAACCCGTAATTAAATGTGTTGATTTTTGCTTTCAGAAAATTTATTCTTATACTTACAGAATTTAAGATGAAAATATTTTCAGTGGTATGTTTACATATTATGTGAATTGAAAAATATTTTATGAAACAATGTAAATTAAATGCCTATCCCAACTAAGGTTAAAATTAAGATTTGGCTAAACTAGATTACAAATGTTACTGATACATTGCTCTCAATTGTTGGAGTTTGTCAAGAAAAACAGATGAGATAAAGTCAGGCCTTCAACAACTAACAAGCTAATTAAATAATTAACATTATTCCAGTTACAGTGATGTTGATTCTCTAGTTTACGAACAGTTAAGATTTTTATACCAATTTTTCCTATTATGTACCCTTTCCAGTTGTTTATGCTCACTCGTTTATTATAAGGTCATTGGTAACAGTCAGAGGAAGAGGTTGGGATCTGTTGTCATCATCCTGAGGCTGTTGCCAGAAAGGCTTCATGCTGATGGTCATTCACTCCTCACTGCAGGGTCTGCTTTAGGCTGTTATTGTATATTTGTTGCTACAGACTACAACTTGCTCTTTCCTCAATGGTTTGCAGTTCCACTTTTCGTTGAAATTTACTAGTTGGTGTGTTTTATGCTAGCTCATGACCTGTTTTCCATAAAACTTGTTTCACCCAGCTTCTAAGGTTACATTTCTCTGAACAGAATTTAACCGCAAAGGAGTTACTTATAGCCCTTGTCTTCACGCATCAATGTCCTAACACTTTTTAGGCTTCTGCCATCGTACTACACTTGTACTCCACTACACTTTTTATCAATTTACGAGTTACAGATAAACTATGCTGCTGGTTATAGTTAAGCAAGGGCTAAAACAAGCTGAAGATAGCATTGGATAGATTCTTTTACTAAGTAAAGCAAATCCTTAGGCAGCTGAGGTGTGTTCAGCTAAAGCCTGACACATATTGAGGTGTATGTTAATGCCAAGCCTGTAGCCTGTTGCAAGCAATGGCAAGGTCACGTTTACTGGACTATGAGGCTTTGAATAGTCACATAATATGTATATATACCTATAAATTTTCTTATGTGAATTTTATGTCTTACATTATTAATCATAGAAAGTTACATTTTTGGAAATATTTACCTAGCGTTCTCTGTTTATGCAGTTTTTAAAGCTTTTTCTCCTCTTGGAGACAATTATATTGTGTTACAAGAGCACCCTTATAGATCTGTCTCTTTACAAAGGAATTAATTCACAAAACAGTAACTGCTTCTCAAACAGTGGATGCTAAGTGGTGTGTTCACCCTAATTCAGTGATGCTTTTGTAAGGAGATATCATGCTTATCTGAGCAAAACCTGCATTTACATTTATAAGGTTATCAAACCAAAAATGCAGATTTAATGAAATAATATTTGTATTCATATAGTACTTTAATCTGCAGATTCCGAAGGCACTAGGATTTTGTAAGCTTTATGGCTATAGCTTCTGTACAAAAGTAAGTATATAAAATGGGAAGTTTGAATAGATTTTTCAAAGAAATTAGCCTTGGTGAAAAGGTATAGCATCTGGGCATGCACCATGATCAGTCTCTGTTATTATTTTACTTAGCAATAACCTGAGTGTTGTGAGAATCCTAATTATTCTTGAGGTGCTGAACACTGACTGCAAGCTACTGTGATGTATTATATTTCTTGATTTTCTTTTTTTCTAACAGAATAATAGGTCAATTTATGTGACAGTATATCTCTGTATTGCTCTGTTATTGATGAAAGATGTTAGAGAAGTCGTTTAAATCCCAATCCTTTTAGTAATTCTGCAGCTGCTTTAGTTTGAAATGCCATGTGCAATCAACAAAGCATGTATTTATCTACGAACTCAAGTTTGATCTAATTATCTACCAGCCCATTTTGAATAGTAAAAAGGAAGGTATTTCTATGCTTGAAAAGAATTGATTTATGCTTTCAATTAAAAATAATTATTTCAAACCAGCTATGAATCTCTGTGTGTGTGCATGTGAAAACGTGGCTGTGTGTATCTAGTACAAATGAAGAGATCTTCAAATGTATCTTGGCAGTTTGAAACATTGTTCTTTTTCCAACTACAAGAGCAATCTATTCTAGTAACTAACACTGAGGTTTACAGTATGCAGTTTTTCTTGCATAAATGGTAATAACACACAAAAAAGTCAGTTCAGTGAAAATTTATTAAACTGCAGCAAAATTTTCAGTAAAAGCAAATGAAATTGTCATTACAAATGTCTATGGCTTCATCAGTGATTTATAAGAAAAAGCATCCGTAATGTTATTGAAAATGTTACTGATTTAGCACACATTACAAACACTTACCTCTTATTTCTCTAAATCTCCTATATTCCTGAAGGGTTGGGTTTCTTTTTCATGTCTGTTTCTGCAGAAAACCTAATATGACACAAATATAGATTTCCCTATAGTAAGAACCCCCCAAATGCAACTAATGTCATTCTCTGTTCTGCTACACATAGCATTGCAATATAAAGGTGATTGATTCATCACACTATAGACTTTATTTCTGACCTTCCAGGAAATTTCCAATATTTCCTAGCAAGGCAGAATAACTGAGGAAGGGGAAGATCCTGATGTCAACAGCTGCGGTATTTTTGGTTAGTGCAGTTTGGAGGGTTAGGAGTTCTAGGGTTTTTTTTGTGTTTTGTCTGGGGTTTTATGTCTTTTTAGGTAGGGCTTTTGGAAAAAAATTGAAACTGGTTTGCATCATACCAAAACACTTGGTAAAAAACTTTGAAGTTTGTTTTTTTTTCAGTGTTTTTCAAGAAATATCAAAATGAAAATGGCAAAAATAACATTCTTCCAATTTCTCATTATCCTAAATGGTTTCATGGGGCTGCAATTACTTCTGAAGGAGATTTATTTTAAATGACACTTACAAATTTGTACTTGCAACACATATATTTAAAATAACTCCTGTTTTTCTCTGTGAAGTGCTTTTCTTTCTTTTTGTCTTAGTCTTGCCCAACATCTCTTGAATTTATTTCAGTTCCTCAGAGGATGACTCTGTGTCGTCTGATCTCCTATTCTGCAGGCACCAAAGAAAGGAAAACTTCAGAGTTTGTCTTTTTTAGTGTTTGGTTTGTCAGAGTTTAAATGTAAGTATATAGCTAAAGAGTAGCATACTTCATTATAATGCCTATTATAACACACAATGCAAGTTTTATGTGTTGACATTCATATTGTGTAGGCCTTCATAGTTGAATAACATTATTCAACTAAAATAGCAATAATTTAAGAGCAGTCTATCCTACACAATGCCAAAATGACTCTGGTCTATAATGCACTTTAAGTTTAAACTTGAATCCATTAAACCATTTACTGAAAGAACATAAAAGAAAGTCTACAACAATAAAGCTAATCCTATGACCCCCCCCCCCCCCAACCCACAACATAGTGGGTCTCTATAGCTTAGCAACTACTGAAACCTATGTCAAGGTACTTTTGAAGTGCTGGAGTCTTACTGTCTCCATCCTATAAAGATATGATGCAGAAGCTCAAACAAATTCTTCTGATAATTTTATTTGTACATCAATTTTCTGCTAAATAAAGGATGTTGTTTTACTGACATATGCATTGTCTGTCTTCTGCCTAATAAGGCTGAAAGACAGCTTTGATCAGACTAGTGTTTTCCATAAGGTGAGTGGATATTAAAATTGCTAGTGCCTCAACAAAATTGCTAGTGCATTGACAGTGCAATAACACATATAAATATACTGCTTGTTGTTAATTTTTTGAACTGAAGTGCTTGATTTTGTAATGTTACCATGACAGAAAGGTTTTTTTCTTGATACATATCAGTAAAGTTAAAGGCTGGTAGAATTAAATAGAAAAAAAAAGATAAACTGACACATTTTTGCAGCAGAAATATTAAATCATAGAATCATACAATCACAGAATAGTTAGGGTTGGAAAGGACCTTAAGATCATCTAGTTCCAACCCCCCTGCCATGGGCAGGGACACCTCCATGCCAACCATGCCACACAAGGCTATGTCCAACCCAGCCTTGAGCACCAGCACGGATGGAGTATTCACAACTTCCCTGGGCAACCCATTCCGGTGCTTCACCATCCTTACACTAAAGAATTTCTTCCTCATATCCAATCTAAACTTCCCCTGTTGAAGTTTGAGTCCATTATCCCATGTCCTCTCACTACAGTCCCTCATGAAGAGTCCCTCCCCAGCATCCCTATAGGCCCCTGAAGAATAATTAGGAAGTGTGGAATTAAACTTATATTTGAAATGCAGCATTGTCACCATATAAGGAAAAAATGGACTTTCAGGGCCTCTCGGGGCGAGATGCAACCACACCTGGCATGCCAGGAATGTGCACTCCACAGCGGTTCCTGTGGCAAACCGGACAGAGGATGGAGCAGGGTAGAGATCTTGCAGCTACTCTCTGTCCTAAAGATGGGAACTAGGTGGTACAAGAAACCGATAAGCTGCATACTTGCTACCCTGAGCCAGTAGTCTGTCATCTTTTGAGAGAATGCCATTCTCTGTGTGAACTTTGTTTCATTATAATGTCATTATAATGAATTTACATGCTAAAATACACTCCCATCCCCAATGCGACCTCCCTCGAAAATAAGACTACACCTCTCTGAGCACGTGCTCTGAATTTTTGGTGTCATATATCTTTAAAAGCAAAGCAAGAGAAATTTGCACCAATAATAATAAAGGTATGTATGACTAGAGTCACTCAAACTCCAACTTGAAGGTGAAAATAATATAAAATAACCCAAGAGAGAGGGAGATATTAGGGAAGATACTATTGTGAACGAATCAAGGAAGATAACATCAACAGACTCCTGGGACCAGTCGATGGGCTGGATCTCTCTTCCCCCCGCCCAGGGACGCCTGTGGGTAAGACTTGCACTGTATCCAGTGCTTTCCTGGGAAAACTTAGAATCTCTATAGAGTTACTTTTCACTGTTGCCTTTACATTTTAGAAGCAGGCTGTGTTAACTTCATCGAGCTCTTGTATTCATGTAACTATTATTCGCATGTGCTTTTGCAGACAGTATTTATCGCCGGCAATCCGTAAGAAGCTGCATCTTTTGCATCAATAAACTAAGCTTCTGACTGAATGCGACCCCATTTCTAGTTGTGGTGCACTATTGGTGAATCTGGATCAGTAAGTTTCGAAATAGCGAACACAGCCGGACTGGTAGTTACATATTGGGGAATAAAGCAAGGGGTTTGCTTTTCCTCCCCTTTTAACACAGCAGCCCCCTTGAGATATTGGAAGGCTGCTGGGAGGTCTCCACGCAGCCTTCTCTTCTCCAGGCTCAACAGCCCCAACTTTCTCAGCCTGTCTTCACATGGGAGGTGCTCCAGTCCCCTCATCATCCTCGTGGCCCTCCTCTGGACTTGTTCCAACAGTTCCATGTCCTTTCTATGTTGAGGACACCAGAACTGCACACAATGCTCCAAGTGAAGTCTCACAAGAGCATGCAGTATAAACTTCTAAAAACTGTAGGACAATATACTTTCCTACACATAGAAATAGTTTTTTAGACTAGGTAAAGCAGGACCATACAGATTCTTCCCTCATTAATTTCAAAAGCTTTTTATAAAAACTATATACCAATGGTTGAATAAAAAACCATTTTTCTCTATTTGATTTTTTTTCATAAATTAGAACTGTCTGAGAATTTTCTATCCATAGTGAATTCTTGAAAAGAATTCTGTTTTCATGGGACTCTCTTCATGGCTTTCAAAGGAGATTGGATTTACCAATTTGTTTATCTTAATTCAATTTTGTTTCTTTATTAATATCTTTGGAGACAATTACATAGAAGATTATTTATAGGAAGGACCCTGCAAGCATGTTTGGAAATGATGTTAGCATCTGTTTAATATTTTAGGTGCTGCCAAAATGAATTGGAATGTTTAGTTTTTTGCCTTGTCAGTCTTCACTCTTTTTGCATCAGCCTTTGTGAATTACATTTATTGGCCATTTATGAGCAGAGAATCTTTCTGAGTGACAACACTGAGATTATAATATTTGATATTTATGTTTAGAATCTTAATTTACCTTTTTTTTTTTCTTGCTATTTTACTTATAGGACAAGAGCAGCCTACACATTACCAGTAAAATCTGACTATATGATTGTATGGAAAATAAGTAAGGAATATTAACGAAATCAGTGCTTTCCTATTCTTTTTTGAAGATAGAGGTGGAAGAATCCTTCATCTGTATGAAAAAAATGGAAATATATGATACATGTCTGCTTCTTGGCTTGGTTTACAAAATAGGATTTATTTTTCTAAAAAAAAAACCCTGAAGTATGTAACATTTCTCTGTCAGCAAGCTAGCAGCATTATAGAGAAAAATGGAACAGGACCTACTCATGTATCTAGGCAGATAGAGAGTTTAGCAGAGTACCTAATTCAGTAACGGGGGGAAATGGTTTAAGCAGTAGTAAACCCCTTTCCCTGGCATGCTCTCTGGAAAGATATTGCTGCCTCTGTGTGGTCTCATGCTTTGAAGAGAAGGATCAGAAGGTGAACTAGGGAATCCTGTATCTGACACTCTGATCCTCTTCTTCCCTGTAGCATTATTAGAGTGAAATGAAGAGAAAGGAGATCAGAAACTGTGCTATTGCAGGGGTTTTTTAAGACCTGAGGGACTGAGGCAGTCACTCTCCTTTTTTACTAGTCATAATGTTTTATCTGAATGATTTAAGATGCTTTTCTTCCATTAGTAGAAAAAAGCTTAATTATGTAAAAGTGCAATAAAGTGTGGTTGCATGCAAAACCCCTCAAAATTATCTCAGAAATGAGGTATACACTCTCTCTATTTGGTTTCAAATCTTTGATTGAACTTTGTAGGCACATCAATTAAAAAAGCAAAAGATTAACCATGATATTGTTTGTGATCTCAAAAATATTTAGAAATGCTATCTAACTTTTGTTTAAACAAATACCCTACTGATGGAAAAAGCAGACTTGATAAGACATGGCTCCATTAAAAGCTTGTGGTTTTCTTCTAGTTCATCCCGAAGTGGATCTTATTTTCAGACACACACACACAAAATAATCTTTCCATGTCATTTCTAGATTGGAGATCATGAATGACTAAACTCCAACGGGTGGAACATCACTGCTCAATAACTCTTTAAAATGGAAGAAGGCTTAGGCGCGATGCACAAGGGCAATGTACTTGTGAATCTCAGGGAATAACATAAGGTGCAACTGAACACAGCTGCTGCAACAAATCTAACTTTAAATCAACACAAAGGGGACCAGGATATGCCCAGACCAGCACAGGGGGAGTGAACACATTGCTTAGCCCAAGACAGAATGTGAAAACCAGATAACTAGAAATAAGAATTTCATGTAGCATCAACTCCCTTCAGATAGGCAAATCTGATACTAAACATTACACCTTCCATGTACTGAATATCTAAAAGAACCTCTTCAGAGAGTACTGAACTCAAAGAGGGATTTTTTCCTGTCATGTTTTCCATTTCCCCATTAAGATTTAGCATTGCCTTCACTCAAGTATGTCATATTCAAGTTCTCAATTGAGGATAATTGTGCATAATTGTTGCACTGAGTTAGTTTGTTCTTCATAGTCTTTTATAGAAACATTATAGAATCATAGAATGATTTGGGTTGGAAGGAAGTTTAAAGAGCATCTAGTTCCAACACCCTGCTATGGACAAGGAACGAATTCCACTAGACTAGGCTGCTCAAAGCCTCATCCAACCTGGTCTTGAATGCTTCCAGGGATGTTTTCTCTGACTACTTAGTGTTTCTTCATGAAAGGATATATTAGCTTTATTACCATGTCAGTAGGTGAATAGCAGGTTGTAATGTAATGATTATTTTATTCAGTTAAACATTGTGTCTACTTCTTTACAGTCTAAAAATAATCATCCTCAAAACAAGAAAATATTTTTTATACAACAAAACAAGTGCCTAATTAGGTAGAAAATACTATTTATGAGCTTTAACTTCTCTTGCTTAAAGCCTTTTAGCAGGTTTTAGAACATACTCTGGTTGATATTTGAAAGAGCTGCTTCCTTTGTGCTGCTAAGCAGTAATGGTATAGATTATCTTTCTATTCTGCTTTTGAAGTGTATTAATACTGATAATCTGCACGAATTCCATGATTTTTTAAATGTGATTTCTACTACAGCTCTCACCTTCAGATGTTTTTCTGCAGACAAGCAATACCTCTTAGGAAATTATAGTTTCTTCACACTAAATAAAGAGCTGTTTGAATTAATTCTGCTTTTAATACTAAGTAGAAAATACTGATATTTGCCATAAGTTAGTTCCGCTGGCTTGTTTGTTTGTTTGCTTATTTTAAATAGGTTATCTTGATCACTTTGTATATCCAGGATATATAGACGTATTCCACTGCAGAATACTGGCTAAAAGTGCAATGCTAATTGGTAGCATGAGGCAATCAAAATATTTACTACCACGATAAAATCACATTTTCATAATTTCTCATTTTAATGACCATTTCTGTAAATAGTTAAACTTCCTAACATTTTATTATTTCAAGTTAATGAAAATGTATGAAAGAAAAACTTTTACATTTCTATCAGACACTGAATACCCCCTTTGTTTGGCAAATATTTTCCTGTCTTTCTATTTCAGAGTAGAGGTTGGAATGAAGCCATGGGACTTTCATTTTACAAATGAAGTCTAGGGAAATTACCAACAACAACAGCGCATCAAGGCAAGCTGTGATCAATTTGCTTCTGAACTGAGAAGTAGTTTCCCTGTAGCATAAATGTAAATGTGTACTATTGATTTCTGCATGAAGAAAATGATTGTGACTTACCAAAATTGTTTTTCCACTTATGAACTTTCATCTCTTACCTGGAAAGTTTCAAACATTTTTTTGAATCTTGAAGTGAAGCAGTTTTTATTAAAATATTTTGTTGTGCTTGGCAGTGTTTGTGTCCCCTTTTCTGATACTCTTTCAGTGTTTGCTAGGGTAGTGTTAATGACTCATTACATTTACAAGCTGGTAATTAATCATGACCTTCTGTCATGGGTTCAGCAGTAGCAGTCATTTTTCTCCTTCTTGGTTGCTGGTGCAGTGCTGTGGTTTTGACTTTCGGCCTGGGAACAGTGCTGATAACACCAACGTTCTCAGTTACTGCTTAGAATGTTTGGTCTGACCAAGGACTTACTGAGCCTCATGATCTGCCAGGGAGAAGGGGAAGCTGGGAGGGAGCAGAGACAGGACACCTGACCCAAATTGACCAAAGAGGCATTCCATACCACGGCACATCATGCCCAGGATGTAAAAACAGAGGGCAGGGACCCGGAAGAGGGGAGTTTATGGCTTGGCCATCGTGTGGTGAACAGCTGTATCCTCTTCCCTTATATTTCCCTGGTCATTATTGTTATTGGTGGTAGCAGTAGTGATTTATGTTGCACCTTAGTTACTGGACTGTTCTTATCTCAATTTGTGGGAGTTACATTCTTTCGATTCTTCTCCCCAGCCCCCTGCTCAGAGTAGGGGGGAACAAAGAGGGGAGAGTGAGTGAGCAAACTGCGTGATTTATGGCTTAAACCACAACACCTTCAAAGGCAAAATTAATGTAGCTGACAGTTGTATTGCCTGTAAAAATTAAGATAAAGAAAGTCTGCCATCATCAGGAAGACAGATAATCGAAGAACAGAAAAGCTCCTGACAGAGCAGATTAAAGGATTCTTTTTTTTTTTTTTTTTTCTTAGTAAACTGAGTTCAAGGAAGAACTGTTGGTGAGGGAGGAAGGATGGAAGGCTTGGAAGACATTTCTCTCAAGAGTTAAAGTCTGCGGGAATTAGCAACAAGAGTTGCTAATTCCCGCAACAAGAATTAGCAACAAGAGTCAAAAAGAAGAGTTGTAGAATCTTGAGCCAAACAGGACAAAGAGCTTTAAATGATATAGCCTCATGACCCTTTTTTTATGAGCTCAAACAATTAGAGTATCCATAAAGCTGAGACTTTTGTGAATTTTAATAGCCTATTGAAAATGCTACTGTAGAGTGTTCATCGGCATACAAGTAATTTCACTTTCAAGATCACTTTAAATAGTCAAAATACCTGCCCTAGAGAATGTATGTTGTTCCTGACAGGGATTAATGTTTGTTTGTTTTTGATGGGCGGCTTTTAGAACTGTCTCAAAACTCAGATGTTGATTTAGTTTTGAGTCATTATTTGTGTGAAAGATTAACGTTGCACTAAAAAGTTCTGCAAGCTCTTGTCTTTATAAAAGCCCTAGCTCAGCAGAAAATAAATTGGAATCCTAGCACTCTGAATTCTCTAGTCCTCATGATAAATGTTCAAAATTTATTGACTGTGAATGTAAAAATGCTAAGGATTGTATTTAGGGAAAATACTAACTCCAAAATGAGTGCAGATGTAGGTAGCAGAAATGATATTTTTATACACAGACATGCGCATACTACTCACAGGCAGTTTTCCTCCGTATTATTTCTGATAACCTGAACAAGCCTGGGTGATCTTGAAAGATCTGTATCCTATACAGTAAGGGTGTTGTAGCCCTTACCAGTATTGATTCTTTTACTGTAATATTTTTACTTCTCTATGTAGACCTTGGCTAAGTATGTAGAGTGTATCTAAGTGAGAATGCTGAAGAAAAACATGCAGAGGGAAAGCAAGGACAAATTCCATTGAGCTAGTCCAGTGTGCCTCCTGGCAATGGATTAAATTTAATTCTCAAATTGCAAATATAATTTTGTTAAATATGACTTCCTATGTACATACAAGAAAATCCTTTTTAATACCTTTTTGAAATGCCATCATGAAAAAATACCATAAAAGTCTTCAGATATCTTCCATCAAATGCTATTGAATCTGGTTTGTAATTCAGTTGATTGATTAATATTTTTCCCATAATTTTTGGCTTGCTGGATAGCACTTAGCAAAACCTCTGTATCCTGATGTCTCTGTTGATCATCTGTTCTTAAACAGGTTCAAATTCAAAATCCTTAATCAATCCAAAGGATGTCTAAGTTATATTTTCTGACTTGACTTTGCTCTCATTATCTTTTGATAACATGTCTGAACATATTCTTTCGCAAGATAAACCATCATGGTTAAAAATAAGCTTCTTTTGCATAAATTTCTTCTTTATTTTCACTCATGCATATTCATTAGAACATTGTGCTCTTTTTTTTTTTATTTTCACTTTGTTGATTTGTGTCAGGGTTAACCACTGATGGAAACTTATCAAATAATATTTTTTTTTGATCATGATGATCATGCACAACACGAAAAACAGAATATACAGCTAATTCAATTTTAGCTCTGTTGGTTCTACACTAACTCTGGGAGAGGAAAGCTTAATCACAAAGCTCAGTATGTGTACTGACATGTAGATGGAAAATTTCCAAGAAGACATGTGTTCCTACCTCTGTAAACTGATGCTTTTCACAAGTGCTGCATTTTGCAGTCATTGACTCTGCATGCACAGAACAGAGTACTGTGAGAATTTATGAAAGTACTACATCTGAAGATGCACATCATGAATGGCAGTACCTTAAAATGTCCCATGTATTTTGAGAATAATTTGTAGTTCAGATGAACTAACACAATATATCTGTCAACAACTTCATTTACGTCAGTTGTAAAGCAGTGTCTGAAAAGGACATAGCATAATAAGCATATTGAGCTGTGCGCTTTAATATCTGAAATTGCTTCAAAGTGATCAGTTAGAAAACCAGGTTTTCTACACCTAGAGTATTATACATTCCTAAATGATCTGCCTGTTTAGTGTTTCAAATGTTGGTTATAACCTGTAAACTCTGACAATGCCTAACTGTAGGAGTGTTTGATGGTCCTGTGCTTCCTTGGAGTGCCCCAGAGCTCTGGAATCAGCTCCATCTCTTGGTCTGAGATACAAGAACATATAAATTTTTTTGACAAACAAATGTCTTCAATAAGTTGAGGGGATGTTATGGAGTAAATCTGATGATGTGTTTCATGTATGTTTCAGCATATTTCCTATAGGATCATAGAAAGCAATATCTGAAAATAATATACTGACTTTTACTCTGGAAAAATTTAGAGCTCCTGATCATTTTTTTCCCCTGACAACTATACATTATTGTCTAACGAATATTTTTTGGCCATATGTGTAAAACTAGAAAGAGGACATGAAAGATTTGGTCTTTTAACCACCTACCTTTACTCATACAATATTCTAAAATAATGCATTACTTCTGCTACTAATCATGTTGTCATATTGTTTGGGGCATATGGCATTATGTAAAAATCTTCAAGTTCAGCTCTGTATTTAAGTGTAGGCTGGAGTAAAAATCTGACGTATTCTTTTCTAATAGTTTGTTAATTGGTAGTTCAAACATTGCATTTCTACATTTTGCTTTTATATTCTTTTTTGCATGCTTTTATATTCTACGATTTTATATTTCTATGATTCACAATATTGTTAGTGGCTGTTAAGGAGCCAAGGAATCAATAAAAATTTTAAATATTAAAAAGTCACTAAACAGAAAAAAATACACTTAATGTAATCTATAGGGAAACTTTACTTTTGTGAGTACTACTAATTGTCCTATGCAACATTAATATGCCTAGTTGCAAAAGTAAAAGAAACTTTGATTTCAGTATATACTGTACTGCAAAATGCACTAGAATGTACTCCACAAAGTGAAATAAATGAAATTATATTAACATAATAGGCATTAAATATTTTAAGATATAAAAATGCTTCAAAGAGATGTTTGGAGGAAAGTTTTAGGAGCATTTGAAGTTCTAGGGAGGACTGAACTTAAAGAGAGCTGAGTCCCAATTCTAAAAATATGTTTTACCATGGTAACATGGATTATACAAAGCACTGCAGCATCTAAATATGTTATAAATTAGATTTGCTTTCAGGAATATTGTCATCTTAGTTTGCATTTCAGAGTTGCTGTTACTTCATTTGTCATTTTCACTCTGTATCTCAGACACGTGAAATCTCACAAATTAACTTGTGTTTAAATGCCACTTTTCAGAGAAAACTGAAACCCATAATATTCAAATTTTTCTGTATAATTTACTCTAAAGCTCTAATCTGAAATCCCTATTCACATGTCTTTATAACGATAGGTAAATGAAGAGAGGTTCAAACTCTCAGAAGTGTTTTCTTTTACAGTATTATGCAGCATAGCCTGTGTTTTTTCAAAACCTATATTTTATCTCTTCTTCTAGAATTTGTAAGGATTTCATGAGTGTTTTTAGAATAATTTCTTTTCTTAGTCTAAAACATAATGATTCAATAAATGGAATATTTCATTACACACAGACACACACAGACACACAGACACACAGAGACACACAGACACACCCCTTCCCAAGATGCTAAAATACTTATCTTTTCATTCAGGATAGGGCTAAGTCCTTGAAACATTTGCTGAAATAAAAATGTAAATATTTCCATTTCAGCATTCAATAATAACTAAGGATGCTTGTTCTTGGTTGTCATGGCATGTCATTCATTAACTTTGCTGGCTGTGGTAATGTGAGAATAAGAGCTTGACAGAAGGACTGGGCACAGATACGGATTCTTTTTTGTTTAAGATTACTCAGTTTTATATAATTTTACATAGTAGAAGCTCTATAGACAGACAGGAGCAGTCTCACACTTGAAGGCCCTTGTCATCATGGGGGTCTTTAACCACCCTGATATCTGTTGGAGAGACGGTATGGCCTGGCACAAGCAATCCAGGAGGTTCCTCAATTGTGTGGAAGAAAACTTCCTCTTGCAAGTAATAGATCAGCTAAAAAGGAGGGGTGCCATGCTTGACCTCATCCTCACCAACAGGGAAGGGGGAGGTGGGGAATGTGATGCTCCAGGGCAGCCTTGATTGCAGAGATCATGAGATGGTTGAGTTTGAGATCCTCAGGACAGTGAGAAGAGAGTGCAGCAAGATCAGTGCCCAGGACTTCAAGAGAGCAGACTTTGACCTCTTCAGGAACCTGCTTAGTAAGGTTCCATGGGATATAGCCCTGGAGGGCAGGGGGGCCCAAGACTGTTGGTTGATATTCAAGGATCACCTGCTGCAAGATCAGGAGTGTTGCATCCTAACTAGAAGGAAGTGCTGTAGGAGGGCCAGGAGACCTCCTTGGATGAAGAAGGAGCTGCTGAGGAAACTTCGAGGGAAAAAAGAGGCTTATAAAAGGTGGAAGCAAGGACAGGCAGCCTGGGAAGAATAGAAGGTTATTGTCCAGGAAGCTAAGGATTAGGTCAGGAAAGCTAAAGCCCAGATAAAACTGAGTCTGACCAGGGATGTCAAGGATAAAAGGAAGAGATTCTATAGGTATGCAGCAAACAAAAGACAGAATAAGGATAATGTGGGCCCTCTCCAGAAGCTATTGGGAGAACTGGCTACCCTGGATTTGGAAAAGGATGAGGTTCTCAATGACTTCTTTGCCCCAGTCTTCGCTGGCAAATGTTCTAACCATGCCATCCAAGTCTTGGAAGGCAGGCACAGGGACTGTGAGAATGAAGACCAGGGGCCCACTGTAGGACAGGATCTGGTTCGAGATCATCTCAGGAACCTGAATGTATACAAGTCCATGGGACCAGATGAAATCCATCCGCGGGTCCTGAAGGAGCTGGCAAATGAAGTTGCTAAGCCACTGTCCATCGTATTTGAAAAATCGTTACAGTCAAGTGACTGGAAAAAGGGAAATTTAACCTCCATTTTCAAGAGGGGAAAATGGATGACCCAGGGGACTACAGACCGGTCAGTCTCACCTCTGTGTCTGGCAGGATCTTGGAGCAGATTCTTCTGGAAGGCATGCTAAGACACATGAAAAACAATAAGATGGCTGGTGACAGCCAACATTGCTTCACTAAGGGCAAATCCTGCCTGACCAATTTGGTGGCCTTTTATGACGGGGCTAAAGAACTGATGGATAGGGGCACAGCAACTGACGTCATCTACCTGGACTTATGCAAAGCGTTCAACATTGTCCTACATGACGTCCTTGTCTAAACTGGAGAGACATCAATTTGATGGACGGACCACTCGGTGGATAAAGAACTGTCTGGATGGCCGCACGCAAAGAGTTGTGGTAAACAATTCAATGTCCAGCTGGAGACGGTTAATGAATGGTGTTCCTTGGGGATTGGTGTTGGGACTAGTCTTGTTCAACATCTTTTTTGGCAACATGGACAGTAGGATTGATGCAGCTCAGCAAGTTTGCTGACAACAATAAGTTATGTGGTCTGGTTGATATGCTGGAAGTAAGGGATTTGATCCAGAGGGACCTTGACATGCTTGAGAGGTGGCCAATGTCAACCTCATGAAGTTCAACCAATACAAGTACAAGGTTCTACCCTTGTGTCGTAGCAATCCCAGGCACAGCTACAGGTTGGGCAGAGAAGAGATTCAGAGCAGCCCTGCGAAGGACTTGGGGGTGTTGGTTGATGAGAAACTGAACAGGAATCGGCTTCACTGTGTGCTCACAACCCAGAAAGCCAACCGTGCTGGGCTTCATCAAAAGGACTGTGAACAACAGGTTAAAGGAGTTGATTCTGCTTCTTTACTCTGTTCTCACTAGACCTCACTTGCAATATTGTGTACAGTTCTGGTGTCCTCAACATAAGAAGGACATGGAACTGCTGGAGGAAGTATAGAAGAGGCCACAAGGATGATCAGGGGGTGGAGTACCTTCGATATGAAGATAGGATGAGAAAGTTGGGGCTGCTCAGCCTGGGGAAGAGAATACTTCATGGGGACCTAATAGCAGCCTTCCAGTATCTGAAGGGCAGCCTATAGGGATGCTGTAGAGGGACTCTTCTTTAGAGACTGTAGTGATAGGATGAGCAGTAATGGGTTCAAACTAAAACAGGGGAGGTTTTGGTTAGATAGAAGGAAGAAGTTCTTCACTGTGAGAGCGGTGAGGCACTGGAATGGGTTGCCACTTCTTTAGTGGCGGACTCTTCATCCCTGGCAGTGTTCAGAGGCTAGACAGAGCCTGGGGAGACATAGTCTGTGTGAGGCTTCCCTGCCCATAGCAGGGTGTTGGAATTAGAGATCCTTTCCAACTTTAGTCATTCTATGACTTTATGATTCTGTGATTGATTTTCTTATTTCTTATTGGTGCAATATATTTATAAAAAGTCCCTTCCTGAATGTCTGGTTTTGGTACAGTATCCAGCCTAACCTGTACATGTGTAATTCTGAGGCACTTGTACGTGTCTTGAATCAAAACTTGCTTTTTCTTATTTTTTTTTGTATTCTTGTGATAATAATAATAAAAAAGTGTCTGATGAACACAGGTGTCAAACTGAGTCTGTAAAAGGATGTCTTAAGTCAGACACTGCTTTTACTTACACTGACTTTTCATAAGATCTTTCAAAAAGTAATTTAAAAGATCAGAATCAGGTCTGTAAAATCTAGTTGGAAATTAAGACTCTTCTGTTCACCTCAGTACACACATCATTAACTAGGAGATTATAACTAAATGTTGATAATGAAATTAATATGGCTATGTGAATGCTGATGTGTATCCCAAATTAAAGACAATGCAATGTCTCTTTCAATATGAATTTCCAAGGGTTTTTTTTTTTAGGCATCCTTCATTTGACCATTCCAAGATGCTGAAGGTGCTCTGATGGAGAACCTGACTGTCATCTGAGGAAACTGTGTCAGCCCTGAGATGGAGCATGACAGAGATACAAGCAGACAAGGTACAGGGGTGGTGAAGTGCTGTTTTCTGACTGATAAGACTGTGCAGACAGCCACAAGCACCAATGCAAAGAGACAAGAAGACAAACAGTATTGCAATACTGTTGGTTTTGAAAGTGATAAGGGAAAATTAATTTATTTGGTTAAGAACTGGATTAGGACCTGATTAAGTCTTGGATATATGTTGCAGAACATATACTTGAACTGAAATAAGATGTGTTGTTTCACTTGTCACAGGTTGTTGAGGGAGTCAACCTGACAACTGGAATAAAACTGGAGACTATTTTTTAGTGCAGAAAAAGTGCATGTGATATATTAACTTCAGGTACAGCTCTAAAAAAGGATGACTTTAATTTTTTACAGCTACTAAGACACAGCTTGCATCTTAAATTTGAGGGATTAGTATCTTAGTTACAGCACTCAGAAGCTGCATTAAAACTGAGAAAACATCATCTGTGCATGTTCTAATCATGTTTCACTTCTGTATCAGGAGAGATTAAATTGAGCAACTGCTTTTTCTCTTGCCATCTCATCTAAAGAAAAGAAAGAAGAATGTATGCAAACATTTTGAGGAATGGGACCATGCACATAAGGACAGACAAATCAGGAGAAGATGAGTGCTACCGGCATAGTAAGGCATGAGCATCAAGGAGGATCTATCCTCTCTAGGAAACTAGATGGGTCTGCAATGGTAAATTATAGTGTAACTTTAAAGAGAACAAGAAGATATGCAAGGTGACCCCAAAGATGAATTTTTTGTCCTGTGAACTAGGCTTTATTATTGTAACTGACTGTCTTTCCACAGTTCACAGAACTCTTGTTTCTATTCCTCAAAGTCTGAGTCATTTGTGAATTCAACAAAACCCCTGGGTATTTGGCTTCAGGGAATTCTTCAGATGGTGTCAAGGTAGCATACTGGGAAAGTAGAAATGCATTGTAACTCATGTAGTTGCCTCCTTTTGCAATGAAAAGAGAACTTTTGGCTTTCCATTCTTAGTTAACATCCAGAATATTTTGGTACACAAACTACTACCCCTTATATAAAAATGGATGATCTTCCTAGATATGCTTAGAGAAGAAACAAAATACCTAGTAAGCATAGGTTAACCTCCACTACTTTTGGTTACAGGTAGTTTTCAGTCTAGATGAAAAAAGAAAACTCAGCCAAAGCAAAAAGACATGCTGCAATGGTAACTTCTATTAATATTTACTTCTGCTTGTAAGAAATAAGGAAAAATGTAGTTTGTGAATGGAAAATGGTGCAGAAAATATTAATAATATGTTCTTATGGGAAAGTGTGGAATTCTATTACCAAACTGTTCAAATTTAGCCTGCAGATTCTGATTTAGTTCTTTGGTTCTGTACTTGCCCACCTGAGGTGATTTCCTTCTATCACTTTGATTGCATAAAATTGTCAGGGTGTACAGGCTTTTAAAAGCACAGATATTAAAAGAATCTTTCACCCTGAGTTTAAGCAGCTTTTATTAAAAATGACAAACAGCACTTGGTCAGGCTAAAAGCTATTTCAAAGTTTGTTTCATCACTTCTGTTACTTGTCTATGTGCCCAACAATTGGATGACTTTTTCAAATAACAGTGCAGACAAGTTTTGCAGGCTCAAGCAATGGATTAATGTTATAATTTGATCTCCTTTGCTGCAGCTGGAACATATATATATGTTCTGTCAATATACTGCTTGAAAGCAAATTGCAATGTGGCTCTGTGTGAATGTGGATACCAATTGCTACACATACGGTACTACACTACTGAATTGAACAGAGGGAAGAGAGGGTGTATATCAGACAAAAGAAGGAGCACTAATTAATATTCATTAACATTCATTGCTTCCTCTTTTGCATGTTGTTTGCAAATGGATTATAAAATTCACCACTAAGAGTTATTCACAAATATTCATTAATTTCTATGTGTGATTTCCTCCTTCATGTCTAGTACACAAGGAAATTCCTATAAATATTCATAACAGAATGTGCTGACTGGTTGCATAAGTCATATGATGTTGCTTGTGCTTTTAGATGGTTAATTTATGTAAATAGCAAGTACAAGGAGAATGGAAAATTTCGAATATTAAAACTAAATGTTTATCTTGGAATTAACACGAGGGAAACAGACTTTTTGCAAAAACATACTGAAAAAGACAGACCAGAGATTTCAAGAGCATATACGCAATTTGGAGCATTTTTCCAAGAATGTCAATGGGCTATGTCCAGAATTTTGTGAGGTATTTTGAAAACAAATTTGAATATTTGTGGGAGAGAATACATAATATTTGAATTTGAAGCAAACCTTTGATTTTTCATAAGAAGAACCTCTCAAATTGCTAATGTCACTATTGAATATTTTCTGTTTAAGACGGAAGTGTTTTAAGATGTTAGTAGCAATGTGTGGTGTTAGCAGTATAATGTCATAAGAGTGTGTAGGCAATTGTAATGAAACAAAAGCTCAACTAATATGTCTTTCCTTACCCTTGCTGAATCCCCGTACTCTGATAAAATAATTACCAGATAATCTCTTTAATAAATGCTGAAGATGCCAGAACTGAGGCATTAAAATGTGTGTGCTGTAAATATTAGGACTAAAGTGGTTTAGTCTCAAAATTAATAGTGCAGTTCAGCAGATGTAGGTCTCCTCTACTGTGTCTCAGCAAAAAAAAAGCATTTAGTAGGATTGACCATCTCTTTCTCTTGCCATTTTTTATTATTTTCGTGCATAAGAAGTTAATACTGTCTGCACACCTACCCTTATCCCAGTGCACAGATGTCATTAGACATCTCATTTCAGGGAAGATAATGACATGCAGCAGAGAATACTGCACAGCTTGATGTTCTTCTGCACTGGATTTCAAAACTGTACTACATAACCAGAGCCAGGAAAAGAAGGGAAAGAGACCAAACATTAAGTAACTTTCATGCTGAGTGTTTAGAGCATTTGTCCAGACAGTAAAAGATATGGATATTGGCAAATGTGTACAAAGAAACACAGTCCAGGTCTTCCCTGTCCTAGATAAAGACACTAATGCATAAGGCTACTAGGTAAAACGAAAGCACACAGTTCACTTTTTCACTTTCTTTTCAATGTCTTAGAAGGAACTTTGTGTTAAAGGCAGCAAGAAACTTACAATCAGATTTCATTTTAATATTTCTAAATGTCAAACAACATAAAACTTGCTTTGTTCTCCTAGTGCATTTTGGGGATTTGTTTTTGTTGGGTTTTATTCTTTTTTGCCTGGTGTTTTTTTTTTTGTTTGTTTTGCTTTTTGTTTTTTTCTGAGTTTCGTTTTTTTTTTTTTTTTTTTTTTTTCTTTCTCAGCTTAAGTGCTGAGTTAAAAAATTGCCTGCATAGCCCAATAGCCAATTTAAATCTTTGTTTTTGTTCTTCAGGATAGTGGACTGTGCATTTGCTGTATTGTGAAAAATTTTGTAAAAACTGTAGCTCAAGATAATTTCTCTTAAGGGGTTGTTCTCACTTTATAAAAGCCCCAAACATCTCCACATCATCCTCACATAACTGGATAGGTTTGAGTCTCTTATGATCACCTGCCAGGCTTTGTTTTGTTCTTATGATAACATTAGCTTTAGAATTGTTATGCCTTCCTAATTTGATGTGACAGATATCTATATTCTGTGGACTTTTTTTCCCTTTTAATGAAAGAATTTGCATCCATGATTTCTAGATCTATGCAGAAGCACAAAGTACGAGGGTACACATACACTGTTGGTGGCTGAAATGGACGTGCACATTTAAATTATTTGTATTATTTCAAAGTCAAAAGCATAGCTCTGGCTTGCAAATCAGTATTTCAGTAGAAAGATATCTACTTACACTGTCATGGTGGTGCATTGAGAGTTTAATGCAGCAGGGGCTTTCTCTCTTGTGAGGGTCTCTGGCTCAAGTGCTGGCAGCTGCCACATCTATAGGATACACAAGCTCAGACATGCTTGCTGGCTGGGGTGCTCCTTGTCCAAAGTCAGCACTGCTGCACAGCCTTTTTCTGCTGCGCATGTGTATCAGCTTAATATTAGCCAAGACAAAGTAGAATACACAAAAGCTTTTGGAATGTAGAAAGTGGGAATATTCAGGGTTAAGTATGTGTGGCTTCAAGAAAAGTTAGTACAAGAGAAAAATATGAGGGATGACCAATGCCTGAAAAATACTGTTTATAGCCAGATATTTGTTTAGCCACTAACATTTCTGTCAACAACCTTGATAGCTGAACTAAACAGATCAATAGGCAAATTCAGTATTTATTTTGTAATGGTTTATTTTTGCTTGTGTGTTCACATTTTGCCACTGAGACACTGAGAAATTCCCATTGGACCTAACAAATATCAAAGGCCTGTCACCCTACTTTGCGACCCTTACAAATTAAAAAGAAAACCAGAGAAACAAGTGGATTTTGTACAAGATGAAAGGATTAGACATTTCTTGTGTTTTCTCAGAACCACAAGAACTATGGCCGGCATAGACCTCAGAAGGTCATGTCCATTTTCTTACTTCAAGGTAGAACTCTGTGCACCTATGTCATTCTTGACAGATATATAACTATGAAGAGGACCCTTTTTCTTTCTTCTGTGGATAGAAATTGATTAAAACTTGATGTATGGTAATTATTTAAGTGCAGATTAGTCTGCTATGATTCTAGGAATTTTTCAGAGATGTCTAAAATAAGACCCTGTTCACATTATATTTCTATTTCCTGAGTGGGAAGAGCAATATCTGAGAGAGCGGCTGAAATCTGAGTGGACTCGGTCATCCTCTTCATAGTCCTGTGTTTATGTGAAGGGCTTTTAGGAGCCTCAGGTTCTTCAGGGTTGGCAAAATCTTGGATTTAGTTTTGCACTAGCAGCTAGCTGTATTCACAGCCTCTTTTGCTAGGCAGAAGCACTCACCTGGTGTGAGGGACCATGTATATCAATTTGTTGGTGACCACACCATCATTGCCTTCTCAAGGATATTTTGCTTGGATTAAGAGAACTGCTTCTGCTTCACTTGGGTCCTGCTGATCAAGCTGCTATGTTTTCTGTTTATGCTAATGAATCAAATCTTAAGGGGTGCTGTCAAAAAATTTATAGTGTAAGTTAAAAAGGATTATAGGAAAAATGTGGGTTTCTCTTAGTCTTCTTACTTGCTTAATTGGAAATAGCAAATACAAATTCTGCCTTTCTCAAGAAAAAAATGCAGATGTCTACAGAGGAAATTCTGCCCTGTTCAGGAAAAAATATATGTTTAATAAGGGTTTCAAAGATAAGAAAACACAAGAAAGAAACTTATTAAACAGTAGTTTATATGTATACCTGACATTCAAAAAAATGGCTGGTTTCTTGATGGAGAAATGTGTGAGTCTCCAAATTTCTTGACCTTTACCTGGTTGTATATTGACCCTCAAATATTTTAAACTCCTGCTCCATTCCTAATCAGATAGTTGGCTGGTGCATTTCCGGGTTTCCCCTACAGGTAAGGCCTTTCAATAAAGTCAAATGAGTCAATCAATGTGATTCATCCCAAATGTTAAGGCATTTGATGTTTTCCATTACTTCCTGGTTAATTACTGGGGAAGATTATCTGCCTGTTATGTTTTATTTCTCATAGAAATTACATATTATTTTCCACCTACATAAGATTCTTTTTTAGACATATAAGTAATATGACCTTTAAAGCAGTAATAACAGAATGTTTGAAAAACCCCATGATTCTATGCTTATCAAAAGAAGTCTTTTTCCTTCTGCCCTAACACTTTGGCTCCCTTAACTCCCTCCGGCTCTATTCAGGTAATGTTTTGCAGAAAAAGGCGGTGCGTCAGATATGTTAGCTCAACTTTCGTTTTGGTGCCGGGCCTTTATATATGTGCCGGTACAAGAATCTTATCAGGTATGCTGATCAATTTTAAACCAACATTTCATCAGTATATTGTTTGATCAGAGGGTGTATAGAAAAAAATATAGTAGCCTTCATTCTCAATATCCTAATGCTTCTAGTCCTTTTAAAATCTAACTCAGTATTTTTCAATTCCCCTCTTCAAAAATTGCTGCTTCATTTGACTCCTCCTGGATACTAGTCAGTTTAGAAAGTCAAATTAAATAGATTCTGGTTTAACTAAATAATTAATTAATTAATTAATTAACTAATGAAGAAATCGAACTAGCATTTGCTCAGTTTAAGTAGTTCTGTTATGAATTAGTGATAAACTCTAGAGGTATTCCAGAATTGAAAATCAGAGTGCAAGTATAATGTCAGTTTTCTTGTTTACACAGATTACATTTTTTAATGCTAGAGTACAAGTTGTCATCAGCAACCCTACTAAAACTATCGTTCACTGCTCTTATAATTGTTTGAACTGCACATAAAACTTTTCTGTAACTGTTCATGAGGTTCTTGTTCATGAAGTTGTAACTGTTCATGAACTGTTGGAACTTCTCAGGACTTTACTGTGTCTCAGTATTTTACTTTAGGGCTCACAAACAACTCCTTATCTTAGGCATCTGCTGTTGCTCATTGTGAAAATGTGCTGACACTTCTATCCTTACACAAAGGTTTCCATAGAACAAGTTGTCTTGCACTGTGTTTTACTTCTCTTAAGTAGCAAAACAGTGTGAAATCAAAAATTCACATCTATGACCAGAATCCATGTTACCACCAAATAGTTACTTTTCCAGCATATTTGCTGAACCGGTGATAATTTTAAAAGATTGTTTTAATGACTTTTAGTTTTTGTGTTTGTTGCTGTAAATATTTTTCTCATAAAAACAATCCACCTCACAAAGAGAAGGTGTTATTTTTTGTGATTATCACAGCATAAATACACACATTCTTATTTTTAAATCTGAAAGTAAAATGTTGTCCTTCAAGAAAGGCAAACAAGAAAATAAGGTAATTGTCTCACCAGTTGTTTCTTTTGCTGTAAACTCAGTAGCATATATTCACTACTCTGACCCTCAGTTACTTCTTATTTCCAAGTAGCATGAATCTGAAAATGGAAACCTGTTGCCATCAAAGTAGAATTGCTCTCCATAATGAAATTGGGAGCTTAAGTTAAATTCTTTAAGTAAAGAAAATAAGTTCCTTCTTGTTTATTTAATACCAGTGTCATCTTCCGTTTTATCTGAAGGTGTCCAGGAAGAAAACAAAATGTGCCTTAAAAATTAATTATGATGTATCAGGAACCTTGAAAGCTACTTCTGTTCATGGTTTATAGTGCCTAATCTGTTCATCTTCATGCTTATTTATTCAATTTACTATCTGAATTTGGAAACTATACCTGATATTCCTTGATAAATAATTTTGACCCAAATTCCAAGAAATGACTGAAATATTGCTATATTACTGCTTTGTAGATATGCAATCCAGTCACTTGGTAGGCTGGATTACCTGTAATATTTATGACTCTTGGAAAATCTTGCATCCACATTTCCTGTAACTGTGTGTTGGTGAAAGTAAAAAGTTAGGAAGCTACTTAGAGAAATGCTTTTAGCTATGATATTGCACTGTGTATTATCACATAATGTTATATTGAATGAGTCTATTTTAAAATAAGACTGTTCCAACTCCACAAGAGGAAGTGTAAATCTTACAAGAAAGTCTAACATTGGGAAAATGTTGTTTTTTCATTGCATGAGAAGGACAAAAAAGGGACAATGAAGATATTCTAGACAGCAAAATGGGACTGATTCAGCAGGAAGGTAATATCTTATTAAGCATTTTTCTTTAAAGACTATTAATATATTAAATTTTCTAATGCATTTTATAGACTGTTAATTTATTTCACCCTTTGAAAACTGATAGTTTAAATGTTCATGCAGGTTAAGACAGTGTGAATTACCCAGTACTATAGGGTGATTTTTCTACTAGGGATTTTACTCAACTGTTCGTCAGGTTCAGTAAGTTCCACAAGGAAAAAAGACCACACATTTTTAACCACATTAGGAATATATAAAATTATTTTCCACCATCTTCCTGATTGCCATAAGTAGCTAAGGTAGTAATATTTTGTCCCTGCCCACAGCAGGGGGGTTGGAACTATATGATCTTAAGGTCCATTGCAACCTTAACCATTCTACGATTCCATGATTTTCTGTTCACATCACAGCATATACCTGATAAGCAGAACAGGCGGAATTTATCACTGTCTGCATTCTCTAATGCTTAAAAGTTCTCTCAACAGCTTTGACCTTTTCAGTGTTCACAAATATTATATGATGCTCTCTGCCATCCGCTTTCCTCTCAAGCTACTTGGAGGCAGCTAACATATAGGGAAACCATAGAGCTGCTTAACCAATTAAAGTACAGGATACTGAAAAGGTCAAAGTAATACAGAACTCTGCACTACACAGAATGTATTAGGTATTTCACAAATAGTTCTAGCTGTAGATAAGAAAAGGGGATAAAAACCAAAATAAAACTGCATTTGAGTTCAATGAAAAAAATAATCAGATTTTTTGTTAAACATTTGTTATTAGTTTGATGCAGGAGGAGCACCCTGTAGCTGCTGGGCATCCAAGACTGGGAACATTTTAGGCACGATCAGAATGTGCATCTGGAGTGAAATCTTGTTCATATGAGTAAAATTCCCATTGATTTAAATGGATACAGGTTTTGTGGCCTGCAAAAAAATATTTTCTGTCAGATAATTTTAACTTGATGGACAAAAAACACACAGTAAGAAATATCTCTTTCTGCAGTTAACAGGTACCCTATCAGAATTGCAGAACCATGCAAGATGTGTCATGTTCTAAAGAGAGGTAATTCCTGCTTCAGCAACAGAACGTTTCAACTTTGTCTGTAAATATACTTACCGGGTGTCTGGAAATATTTCTTGCATAATCAGTCAAAGCACAATTTTGCCTCTTAGGTTACATTTTTCACGCAGAGATGCTTCTTTACAGTTCTCAACTGATACATTTTTCCTGTAGCATGGTTCTTCCGACATAGGAGACGTCTGCTCTTTGCTATGCTAGTGTGAATTTTCAATAGCTATATTTAGTGCTTTGAATCAGTCTTTCACTTTGAGAAAATGATCTGGTTTGTGGGTGGAAAAGTAAATTCTTTTCCTCCTCTGATTTGTTCATCAGTTTGGCTTTCTGACAATTCTCTGTATCATGACATGCTAGCAGGTAGTTCCAGAAACCCAGCAAGGAGATGCATCTGATAGGAAGGCAAATTCATCAGTTTGTTGTCATTCTTAACAATCCTGTATTCCAGACTAAAACTGTTATTTTTAGTGTCATTTATCATTTTAGAGTAATTAAACACATGTTTAGTCTAGACATAATATTGATTTCCAACTCCCATTCAAATTAAGGGAGTGCATTCATATATATTTAAAGATTTCAATAAAATATACATTTCTTGAAAGATATGCCTGAATTTAGGTCTGTCTTTCTTACTCTGCTTGGGCGAAGGTTTAACAGAGAAAGTGGTTGTAATAGACAGTGATGTTGACAAAAGCAGATTAAGTTATCTGAGAGGTACTTGTCTGAGGAAGGTCTTCCTAGCTCCAGAGTTACCCTCAGGGGTCTGAAATTATCAAAGGCAAGCCTTATCAGTAAAGGCAAGTCTGGCTAGTAAAGACCAATGCAAAGAAGTTCTTGAGTACCTTGTTCTTTTCATTTTAATAGGCTTGCCCCACAGAAAGCCACACAGTACTGAAAAGTCCATGGCCACTCTTTATTTAAACTTCAATTAGAAATCTGTTTTAGGATTATGATCCATGTCAGTATGTACATTGCCAGGTTCACTCAACTGCACCACACTTGCAACATCCAGAAGTCACTCAGCACATACTCTGTTACCAAAGCGAAATTGAACATAATTATCTTCTTGATATCCCAATTTTGGTGTATCATTTTCATAGGTTGCCCCTCAGTTGAGAAAAAGAGACTTCTGAAGCTTACTCTGTTAATTGCAAACAAAGTTGTGATTATAGTTAAACTGCTGTAAATTTGTTAATTAATGAAGAGTGCTGCATTATTTTGAAATAATTTTCAAAAACTCTCTTCCTCTTCACTGAAAAGTAAAATAGAGATATTTTAAACCTATAGTATACCAAAATTTAAAACAGGTTTAAAACTCGTATTAAAATTGCAGGTAGTTCCTGCCAATCACAACTTCGACTGCATAAACCATGATCCTTGATTTAAATAGTACTCTTGTTGGATAACTAGCAGCACTAATTTGTCTGAAAAAGAACATTCAAGAAAAGCCTGCTTTGGCTCTAAAATTATTCTGACTTCCATAGAGCTGAGTATGCCCTATGCACAAATGCAGTCATTGTCACAGAGTTTTCAAATATTTTCTCATCCAGAGAAACCTGTTACTCTTCAAACTCCTCGATCCTGTTTCTACAATACTTTGAAAACACAAGTAGCAAATCTCCTTCCCCTTTTGTCTGAGACTTTGACTCTTTAAGACTTTAGAAATTGAATCTTTTAATGTTTGCTGTACCAAGTTAGAATCTTCTGTGGGCTTAAGCGTATAAAATTATTTTAAGTAGAAAAAACCCTTACATAATGCTATAAAGCATTAGAGTATCTTTTTTTCCTCTCAAAAGAAATGTGCATTTGTTTCTTAATTGATTTATTTATTTTGGTGAGATAGGAAGTCTATTTCACAGAAATAAATATTTTTATTGTAGATAGACTGTAAGATTCCTTTTGCAGAAACAACGTAGTGAAATATACTTATTTTATCAGGTGAGGTTAAATATGTCCTGTGGTTTGTATTTAATTTATCCTACCAAAATTGTTTTCCAATACAGAAGGCTGGGATGATACTTGTTTAGATTTAGATCCCTTGCACATATTCCCTCCTTCCCATTTATTTTTCTTACTTTCTCTTCTTCTCCTAGGTGAATTGGATAACCACAGTTTTGATGAATCTTAAGGGTGTACATTCTAGTGCTTAGCAGAGCAGGAAATGCAGTAGTCACTCACATAATCTGTACAAAGGGATTTGCCAGCTGAGTTTCTCATGTAGTCCATAGATCAAGAATACCTGCATGAAGCATAAAAATGGTGAGAGAGAGTGCCAATGTTTTGCACTTGTTTAAAACAAATTATTAATCCATAGGCTACACTAGAATGTTACTGATGTCTCTTTGTTATAATAATTTGCTTGTTAAAATGAAAAGTTCTGGCACTAAATATCGCAAAACGGGTTACATTAAACATGAGATGTGGGAGTTCGCTGGTGTGACTTAAATGAGTCTGTTAGCTCCTTTTGCCTATAAAAGCTATTGCTTATCCAATTTTTTAATATTGTTACAGAGTGCTGAAGTTTGTATTTCAATAATCCTCCTTTAAAAATTCTGCAAGGTCATGAAATTTCAAAAGCATTTATAGACAAAATGTTGTCACTTCTATCAGTTTAAACTTTCATCAGTATGACTCAGACAGTGGCATAGAGTTTGGTGCCAATTATATATCAAACATTTTTGAGTATGGACTTCATTAGCATTCCTAAGAGATTATGTTCTGCTCAATAGAAGTTATTATGGGATGCCTACATATCTATAAGTTTGTGAAAAGTGCAAAGTAAAAATGGTATTTTTCTGTTATAAAAAAACTTCATAAAATGAGTTTCCATAAATTTATGAAATAAATTTAACATATTGGGGAAAAAAGGTGAAATATGCTGCATTTCTATATTCTTACCCCTTTTATCCAGTAGGTTCTCAATCAAGTGTGCATAGCTGACTTTTCAGTTCTTCTCTTGCCATTAACAGTTGAACTGAGTACTTACCTATCTCTACCAAAATTTAAACCACAATATGAACCTTATCTGTATATAAGACATTTGAGAGGAATGAATTGCATGGCCTCTCTTGACTGCTTTAAGTTGTTTTTTAATAATTACATGATTTGTGAAGAAAATAAGTCTAAAGTCATCAAAAAGAATGAAATTACTAGTTCGCCATGTCTTTTCTATATTTGACCTTATATACTCTGGGTATATGGATATTATCAGAACTGAAAAATAGCAAATATCTTAAAGGACTATTCTGCTCACCAGTGAAGATCTTGAAAGATGTGTGTTGAAAACAGACTGAATGCTTAAACTATAGAGCTATCAAAAGCAAATAAAGCATGATTAGGAAAAGCCAACATGGATTCACAAAGTCAAATCATGCTTGCCAAATCTCATCACCTTTTATGACCAAGCAAGCTGCTCATTCGCTGTGGGGCTGGCAGCTGACATTGTCTACCTGGATTTCTTCAAGTCTTTCGATACAGTCTCCTGCATCTTCCTCCTAGAAAAACTGATGTGTTATGCTCTAGACAAGAGACCTGTGCAGTGGAGGGAGGAGTTGGCTGGCCAGCAGCACCCCGATGATGCTAGTGAATAGATCCTTTTCTGACTAATGACATGTTACTTGTTGAGTCCCCCAGGGACTGATATTGCACTCAATACTGTTCAGTATCTTCACAAGTGATCTGACAGATGGGATCAAGTGTACCCTGGTGAAGTTTGTTGATGATACCAAACTAATTGGGGAAGTGAGGAGCAACCCTTGTAGAATAAGCTGGATATGCTGGAAGAGTGGGCTAACAAGAACCTTATGAAGTTCAACTTCAAGGACAGGTGTACCTGGAAGAACACAATTCAGGAGTCCAGCACAGGCTGGGATATGTTCAGGAGGAGAAAGACTCTGTGAAAAGAGCCTTGGGGGTCCTGGTGGATTAGCATGTTTTGTGGTGTCTCTATTACTGTTTTTTCTGTGTTCACCTATGCTCCATAAGCTGTTGAAAATCAATATACGAAAGTTTTTCTCATTATTGGTTTCTATTGATATACACAGATTTTCTGGACATCTAGTACTAGAATGTTCCAGCATGTCTGTCTGTTTCAGGTCCCTGTGGTTTATGTACATGTCTGTACCAGTCTTAAGAAATTATATTTGCTAGCAGAGATAGGCACTTGAGTATATTAGCCACAGAAAGTTGTGGGCAAATATTTCATGACTCAGTGATAGAGCCCCAGATGATCTATGTATACTCCCATATATGAAGTGATTCTGCTGGGGATCCACATATTTTGTACAAGTCTGACCAGGCCTTTTTCTTTTTAAATTCAGCACCTCAGAGACCCAGCACCAGACAGTCTGTCTCTAGTCCTACTTTTTCAGAAATATTGATCCTATGGTGCCTTCCTGTAATATAAAGCTCTCAAAACACAAAAAAAAAGAGTAAATGTTGAAGTGAAGGAATCTAAAGGAGAAAGCCAGTTTTGAGGATGAATAATCTTTTTCTTGTAATTTTTTTTTCCATATTGAGCTCCAAGATTCAATGCACATGTTACTATTTAATGTTCAAATGTTTTGCTTCCCCCTGCTACTGTGCTTCTGAGGGTTATATGGTGCTTTAGATAATGCTCCCTTGGGCATTATTTTTAAACATAAAAGCAAAATATTGGTAGGCTTTTATAATTGCTTTAGATGTACTTAATTACCATTAGTCATTGCAAGTAGTATAAACACAGCTTTCAGTGGGCTTCATGAAGTTTAATTCTTTTTTTGTCTTTCTGTATATCTTCTGTACACTCAAAATTAGTGTTCTATGATCTAATTTGAATGAATACTCATGAATACTCAGTGACTTTTTTTTGTCCTGTTGCTCCATTTGTACCATTACATCTACCGTTTATCCTGCAGTGTCTCCTTCATAAATGATATTCTGTCTGCCAATAATACAATAAATTTGTGCATGAAATATATACATTCAGAGCTTGAGGAGGCCTGCATGGAATGAAAGACCAAAGCTAAGACAATTTTATTCTATATTTCTGAAAACAAGTTGGAATCCTAAAGGTCATAAAAAGTTTCAATATTTGAAAACATATATATACTTTAAAATGTTTTAATTTTCAAACAGATTAATAGGAATAAAAGTAATTAAGTGGATGATGACATTTAGCATTTAGAACCATTTATTTCCAGTTATCCCACTTATTATAACTTCATAATTCATGTATTCTTGAGCCAGTAAGTAGCGTCCATTATAGTCACTACAGTAGTCTTCTCTATGTTCTTCACAATAGTTATACTCCTTGTCAACATAGAAGATTTCAAAATTATTACTGTTTAATATCTTCATCAATAACACAGTGGTATTGATGCACCCTCAGTAAGTTTGGCAATGACACCAAGCTGTGTGGTGCAGTCAACACACTGGAGGGAAACGATGGGATCCAGAGGGACCTAGACAGACTGGAAAGGTGGGACAGTGCAAACCTCATGCAGTCCTACAAAGCAAAGTGCAAGGTCCTGCCCACTGACTGGGGCAATCTCAAATCATTTTGTGATTCTTTGATATGTCCAAAATAAGGGATGCAGAATATTTTTCTAATATAAAGAAATTTTGGACAAGATTTTTTTAAAAAGGAATATGACAATCTTTTTCCATCAAGATGTTGAACTAAACCTAGAGTAAATATTGTGTTATGAACTTAGATTCTTGACACATTTTAAGGTATTTCTTTAGGAAAACAGAGGGCTTAAACATAGAGGGCTTTTCAATGATATCTGTAAAAAAGGAGTTTTGTCCTTTAGATGCTCATTTTCAAGATTTTATTTCTGAGTAAGCTTTAATTTTGTAGTGATTCAACATAGACATGTGTATACATGCACACAGATATATATGCACATGCATATAACACACAGAGATAAACACAAAAGCACAGGTATACACAGAGACAATTTTTCTCACTTATTTTTCTCACCCTAAGCAACCTCTGAGCCTCAGTGAAAATATTATTTTCTTACAATAAAATCCACATATTAAAATGAAGGATGAAATATTGTTGTAAAGATTATACAGAAAATGATTTTGATTATACATTTCTCTCTACTATATTTATATTGACTTCCAGTTACTCATTATAACATCTTTAATTGACCAGATATATATGATCCACCCATGTCTCTGAGATTGCTAAATCACTTTTTCCTGCTAAATGCCAGCAGGATGATACCTTCAGATGAGATTTCTGATTTCCTCCATTTTCTAGATTATGGTTATTAAATGTGACAAATGGAGCTGGAAAATTTTCTCTTACACAAGAACAGACAGAAGCTTAATGCATTTAAAATTTGATATTTGGGCTGGGGCTGTGACAAGTATTATGAATTCAGAGATAGAATCCTGGCAAAGAGTTTTGACAATATTGGAGAGAAAAACTCTAAATAATAGAAAATAACTAAAAATGTTGTAAGATAAGTAGTGCTGATGTTCTCCCCATTTGGATTTTTTTTTTTGTTTAGCTTTTCTTCATTCTTTTTGTTTCTTCATATAACTAATAATTAAGTTTCTTTTTGTCCTGCCTCCCCTTACCCTCTTCAGTATGGCTGAGTATGTTTCTTCTATTCCACTCAGCATGTATCTGGGGTATACTTCCAAACAAGAAAAGCAGCTTTATCTGAAAATTTTGGCTCAGGTTACATCTGTGGTGGATTGGAATGTCACCTTCTAGTTACTCATACTGGCCATATCCATATTAGCAAGACCATGATCTGGTAGAAAATAGCCTGCAAAGCAGAACAGTTGGTACAGAGGAACAAATATCCTGATGAGCAGGAGGTATATTTTAACAGTCTTTTGCTGTGGGCTGGCTTCATTATGGACAGTGTTCATGGAATTTTATCTGAAGAAATTCCCACCATTCAAGACTGCTCTGCAACATGAGCCACAATATAGTCAGTGGATACTTCAGACAAGCTAACAGAGATGAACATTTGTGGAATCTTCACACACACTCTTCCTTCTCTCTGCTATCTTTAACCTATAAGAAGTCCTGTTTGCCGTCAGCAATTACTGCATCAGAGAAGTTACAAACCATGCCCTTCCTCACACAGGAGAAAAGTCTGTATTAACATCTTCAGCAAACCTGGACAATGAGATGATGCAGTCTGCTGTGTAAGAGTAACAGCTATATTTAGTTTTTACGTTTCTTTTAGAAAATCAATAATAATTAATGAACATCAGATGGAATATTAGTGAAGAAATGTTATAAGTTATCCTGCTCCAGAGCATGAACTGATTGCCAGGTAGAGATTAATATGAAATTTCCTCACCAGCTGTCTGTGACTGTGGAGGTTTCTACAGTGTTTTATGCCTTCCTTTACACTGTTCAGTGTTTGCTGTTAGGGAGATATAGATTTCTTCTGTTCTTTTTAAAACGTCTGGGATACTTAATATGATTCTTATGCAGTATTCAATTGGAAGCTCTGACAGCTGGAGAAAACTTTCCAGTTTAATTGGAACAGTAATAATAGATTCAAAAATAGACAAATTAGAATTTTTAAGCATTTAATTCAGGTGATAATACAAAATTGTCAAAAGATCACAGCAGCAAAAAAACTCTGAGACTTCATATCACACTGAAATATATGTCTATCTTCCATTTACAAATGAGTTTTAGAAATAATATTGACTGACAGTTCTAGTGAAATACATTTTGTCTTCTCTCAGAGATGTCTGGAAGCGTATAATGAATAGTGGGATGGTAGGGACTCATTTACCTATTTCACCTAAATTTGGCTGATCATCTGAGATCATATATTTCTAAGAGTTATGTGCATTTTGATTTCCCTTATAATAATAATAATAGCAATAACAGAATTTTTAATCATATTATTGCTGATGCTTTGCCTTTTACAATGCAATTCTACAGCTAGGAAAACACAGTCAGTTTTCTCTGACTTTAAAATTAATTTTGTTTTTTTTTTTTTTTGTTGTAATTCATAAGGAGCTTTAGAAACATTGTTCAATTTTTAATTAATGTACTAAAGCATGACTCACTAACCTATAAAAATTTATGTAACACTGTGTTTTTGTATTTTACATTGCTTTTTTTTTTTCCATTTTAATTAACCAGTCTTTTCAATCCTACCCTTATCGATATCTCAGGAGTATTAAACAATACGTTTCATGGGTCTGTTGTGAGCCGTGGTTGGGGTTAACACAGCTATGTCTTAGAGGTTAGAAAGGTCAAAATATTTCCTTTTGCAAAGAAGGTGAAAAATGTCAATTTAGTAAACACTGCGCTTGGGTTTTCTTTATAGCTTTGAAAAAATAAAGGTAATTCTCATTTCACAGACATGTATAATATTCTCTTCTGAAACTATGGCCTCATTTATAGTTTTTTATTCATATTTGACAAGATTTAAGTAGGCATAAGTGGAATATATAGTAATTTATCAATCTGTTTTAAAAGACTTTAATAATAATCATAATAATCATCATCTTCTTTAACGAGAAATGCTTTAATAAAGTATTTACTATTATAAAGCTTAATATATAGATATCCTTGAAGAAAGTGAAGCTTACTTCCTAAAAAACTTGCTAGAATTGCAGATATTATTAATATCTTTTCAATGAATTCCATCACTAGTGCTTCACCCTTAAAGAACTCTGACATTGATATCTTCAACCAGGTAAAGGTGATTTCCTTAGAAGATAAAGCACTTTAAAAAATAAAATATTCTTGCATAATTTCTTAAGAAGCTTGTGAGAAGTAGACACTTCCTGTTGAGGTTCATGTGTCTTATATTTTAAATAATTCATTCACTTTTGAAATTAACAATCTTTATAATGATTTCTGCTTTTCTTAAACTTAATGTGATATATCCAAGATAAGTTCTCAAAAAAAATTTGGCGTTTTTAGTGCCAAAACAGTGGCCAGTTTTTTGAGCTGATGTTTTATTTCTTGTATAAATGTATTTTAGCAGTAACTTCCAAAATTAAAATATACTGAACGTCCAGTGATTTTAAGAGCAGTGTATATTCAATAGCAAGCATATGATTCAAGCAGATCCAGCTGATATTAATAAAAATTCTATAGCATTGTGAATGCAGAGCAGAGAAAGGGGAATTCTATACAAGGGCACAGGGCAGAGAAGATGCTATGCACATTGGAAGTGCTGGTCCTGCCATCACTGTGGTGCAAAGAAATCTTCCATGTTGCAGAAAACTAAATATAGATACCTGAAGTCTTGCAGTCCATCATGTAGAAGCAAGTTCTTTTGCTGTGTTATAGAAAGGCTTTTGACCCAGGGAGGGAAGGAAAACAGCGGAAGCACTCAGAGGGCTCCTGGGATTAGAAATACAGGTAGGGAGTTTTTGATAAAGGAGTTATGATTTTAAAGGACAGTGAAAGCAATATGTGCGGGCTAGACTGAGCACCATAGGTACTCTATTTATGACTTAGATCTGTCAATGCTTAATGAAAATAGGTTCTGAACTAACAAAGTTAGTAGGTATGTGATTTTTATAGATGTCTCATGCTTGCTTTGTCTGAACAGCCATAATTAATCTCTGATACAAGAGCAATATTTCCAAAAAGAATAGTGGCAAGAAGCTTTAACCAATAAATACAGTTTCTTACCAGAGCCTATAGCTTTAGGCTCAGCCACTGATTAATATGAACTTGCTGTTTCAGAAAACAACTCATAACTCATATTTTTAATTTGAGAGCACTAAACTTACTGTTCTTTTTGATAAGGACTATCATTCCTGGCTATTTTGAAAAAAAATAAAATTGCCATTTCTCTGACATACATTCCATCATTCTTCTGATGGAAATGCATTCAGAAATTTGGTTCTAATTCCCAGTCAAAATATATTCCTTGCTAGCATATATCTATTTAATTCTTTATCAGCAGATTTGTCTTAAAAACCTCTTCTTATGATTTGCAGCTAGCCTCCAATGTATTTATAGGCTGCATTTCTTAACACTTGTTTTCCTAGACTAAATAGATAGGCTGGACTGATCTTCGCTTAATGCTGTGTTCTTTCCCCTAACAACTCTGCAGATATTTTATGAAACCTTTTCTGGTTTCAATTTCTTTCCTGAACACTGGTGTCCAGAGTTATTACCAGACAAGTCTGACATGGATCAGGTTCAGGGTCACAGGTATTTCCATAGAAGTACCTCTGTTTCCTTATGGTAACATCATATTTTGATGTGATGTAAAGCACTAATACATCCAAAGGTCACTACTTTGTAAGGCTGGGGTTAGTAATCTTCTTTGTTAATATTTCCCATTTTATTTGTCTCCATGATCCTTCTCAAACTCCACAAAGTTCCAGAAAGTTTAGTGATTCTGCAGTAGTTTAAGTCCAGTCAGCCATGTAGCTTGCTCTCTCACTCCCCGCTCCTTCCTCCGTGTCGTGGTTTAAGCCGTAAATTTCACTTCTCCCTCCTTATCCCCCCCCGCCCCCCCCCGATGGGGGGGAAATGGGGAGAAGAACCAAAGAAAATGTAACTCCCACGGGTTGAGATAAGAACAGTCCAGTAACTAAGATACAATACAAATCACTACTGCCACTACCAATAACAATAATAATGACAAAGTAAATACAAAGGAAGATGATACAACTGTTTCGCTGCCCGACCGAGCCAAGAGACTGTGTGGGAAGAGCCAGAGAGAGCCCGCCAAAACCCCCTACTTCCCGGTTCCTCCCCCCCAGTATTCTACATCCTTGGCATGACGTGCTGTGGTATGGAATAACCTCACTGGTCAGCCCGAGTCAGGCGCCCTGTCTCTGCCTCCTCCCAGCTCTCCCCTCCTTCCCGGCGTAACATGAGACTCCGGGAAAGCTGAACCCATGACACTCCCCCTGCTCCCGGAGGGATGGAGAGGAGAATGGAGAGAATGTAACTCCCACAGGTTGAGATAAGAACAGTCCAGTAACTAAGGGATTACACAAACCACTGCTGCTACCACCAATAATAATGAAAATAAGGGAAATAACAAGGGAAGAGAATTCAATTGCTCGCGACCTGCTGACAGATGCTCAGTTGTACCCAGCAGTGATCTAACCCTTCTGGGTAACTGCGCCCAGTATATAGTGAGCGTGATGTGTTGTGGTATGGAATAACCTCTTTGATCAGTTTGGGTCAGGTGTCCTGTCTCTGCTTCCTCCCACCTTCCCTTCCTCCCTGGCAGAGCATGAGACTCAGAAAGACCTTGATGAGACTAAACATTCTAAGCAGTATCTAAAAACATTGGTGTTATCAGCACTGTTCCAAGGCCAAAAGTAAAAACCACAGCACTGCACCAGCTACTAAGAAGGAGAAAAATGACTGCTACTGCTGAACCCAGGACAGATTCCTATGTTAATCTACTGCTCGCATCATTAATGTTGTTCATGTGGTTCCACATCAATTGCTCTAAGCCTGGAGTGATTAAATCTCCTTTTGCTTAGAAAATCCTGCCAGACTGCAGGAGAAATAGAGGAAGATGGTTATTCTTGGTTAAAGTGAATTCAATTTTTTTTTTCTTACATCCTTGCTACTATTTCTTCTATTCTGCAGTAATATTGTATCTTTATTTTTACATATATGTACTTTTAACTTTCATTAATCTTACTAGCTTTCTTTCAGTCCTAACGTTGTCTCCTTTTTTTCTAAACTGAAACCAAGTTTTTGCATTTTTTTTTATGTATTCCTTCTTGCTAGATAACAGTCACAATTTTTTATTTTGTTCTTGTCTAGGTGAACAACTTACTGTGAATCTTAAAACACACTTTGAAAATATTCTCCTTTGCTTCACTCTCTTGGAATTCTTATTTTGCTATTATATTTCTTGACCTTAAATGGTGGTTTTAATTTCCAAGGAGTTTGGAAAACTCTGCTTAATTATAAATATCCAGTGGAAATTCAGTTCAGAGTGTCTTCTGACATGTTCTTTTTCCCTTTAGTGCAACAAGACTGCTAACAGTATTAGCACCCATCACTTAAAAAACTCCAAAGGGTGAACTTATTCAAAATATTACATATATATGTTAAAATTATAAATTATTTTTGAGATGTTACAAAATGCACATTATAACGTGGTAATGTAGGGGCATAATGCAAAGTACATTATGGTTCTAACATTCTATTTTAGGTCTCATAATGGCTTTAAAAAAAAAAATCTATGCAGTTTTTATAGCGCCAAGTCTTAAAAAAACCCCAAACTTCAAAATCATGGTGTAACTGCTGTAGACTTTTTGTTGGTAAAACCTTTAATAGAATATTATTTCAGTTTATTCTGAATCACATAGTAATTAACTTTCAAAATATAATAAACCCCCTAATTATTAATAACTCTACACATTCCTGAAAGTCTACCAGAAATACAGGTGTGCAGTGAACTTTAAGAATGATACCAGGGATAGAAAATGAGGTTTTAGATGCAAAACATTCTAATAGACTCTGCCATGTTGAGCAAAGACCTTTTTCATGGTTCCAAGAAGGTGAATTGTTTCACTTTCATACACCATAAACGCGCATTCTGTCTTGTCGCTTCTGATTTACATTTGTCAGCAATTATCATGAAATTTGAACAAAGTTCTGCATGATTTCAAAACACAGTCTCAATTTCACACGGGGAGTCATAAGAGTACTTTTTAAGATGATGAGAAATAGAAAAGTTAAATTAGTTATTACATAGCATGATTTATTCTGTGAATTTCATGAAATGAGGGACGCTGCTGAGAAAAAGTAATAAACCCATATAACATAAAACTACATCAGAACATATATACTAGAGCAGCCAACTTTATAACTTATAGAAACATAGAATCACAAAACGGCTTGGGTTGGAAGGAACCTAAAAGCTCATTCAGTTCCAACCCCTGCCACAGGCAGGGACACCTCCCACTAGACCAGGCTGCTTCAAGACCTGTCCAACCTGGCCTTGAGCACTGCCAGGGATTGGGCAGCCACAACTTCTCTGGACAACCTGTGCCAGGGCCTCAGCACCCTCACAGGGAAGAACTTCTGCCTAAGAGCTCATCTCAGTCTCCCCTCTGCCAGGTTAAAGCCATTCCCCCTTGTCCTGTCCCTACAGGCCCATGTAAGAAGTCTCTCTCCTTCTTTCTTATAAGCCTTCTTTACATGTTGAAAGGCTGAAATTAGATATTCTCAGACCCTTCTTTTCTCCAGGCTGAACAACCAAATTCTCCTAGCCTTTCCTCATAGGAGAAATATTCCAGTCCTCTGATGGTTTTTGTGGCTATCCTCTGGACCCCCTCTAACAGGTCCATATATTTCTTGTGTTGGGGACCCCATGGCTCTATATAGTACCCCAGATGGGGTCTCACAAGAACAGTGAGAAGGAATTACCTCCCTCACCCTGCTGGCCACACCTCTTTGTATGCAGCCCCTAGCAGTGAACCACCCACTGCTCCACCAGTAATAACGCAAGAGAGATACAAGGAAAAAGAATACACCTGCTTGCCAAGCCTGACCCAGCCAGTGCACCCCCCGAGCAGCGAAACCGCCAGTACCAAAAATCTGACCATGCCGTGCACCCTCAGTCCACCACCACACTCTTCCCTGGTCTCTGCTCTCCGTTTTCACATCCTGGACATGACGTGCTGTGGTATGGAATAACCTCTTTGGTCAGTGTTATGGGTTCGGCTCCCACCTCGCAGAGTCTCATGTTACGCTGGGAAAGAGGGGAGAACTGGGGGAGGCGGGGACAGGGCACCTGACCCAGGCTGATCAATGAGGTTATTCCATACCACAGCACGTCATGCCCAGGAGGTAGAATAAGGGGTGGGGGGAGGAACCGGGAAGTGGGGAGTTTGGGGTGGTCTCTCGGGGGTTTTCTCACATGGCCTCTCAGGTCGGGCGGGCGGCGAAACGGTCGTGTCCTCTTCCTTTGTATTTACATTGTCATTATAATTGTTATTGGTAGTGGCAGTAGTGATTTGTATTGTATCTTAGTTACTGGACTGTTCTTATCTCAACCCGTGGGAGTTACATTTTCTTTGGTTCTTCTCCCCATTTCCCCCCCATCGGAGTGTGTGTGTGTGTGTGTGGGGGGGGGGGGATAAGGAGGGAGAAGTGAAATTTACGGCTTAAACCATGACAGTTTTTGGCACCCAACGTGGGGCACTTAAGGGTTGAGATAAAGACAAAATAGCCACTCATCACAATGCTGATTTATTGGCTCTCAAAGTTGTTGCTCTGGTTCTCACAGGTTCAGCATACGATACTTTACTTACAGCTGGTATTTCTTATCTTAACGTTTTTCAGATCTGGGGTTTGGGTTAAGATTCTTGTTACATTATACTGTATTGCACGGATTGTTAATACAATCGACTCAGTGATCATGAAACTGACCCAGTTTGTGTTTCCAGTGTGGCCACCAACTCTATACTTTGGGAGGTATATAATGGAAGTTCTTAGCAATTATACGTCTTTTTTCACCTCCTCGGGTGGTCAGCCTGTGAAAGAGGCATTCTTTTGTGCTCCCAGCGCCCCCACCAGGCCGTTTACAACACTATTTGAGAATTCTGAAGGGTTTGCATGGCCTTTAGATACCCTTGAGATCTGCCTGCTGCTGGTGACAGGAATTATCATGTTGGCACACATACTGAATATGTTGTACTCACAACTATTTAGTCTAGTCCAGAGAGTAAAGCAGAGTGGGGTGTGGGCCATGTCTGGGGTTAGACCACAATCCAGGATGGCCAAGAGATTTTCCCCAAGGCTGGACAGTCATGAGTGGCAGGGTGTGTGGGATAGTATGGGCAAGTATCTAGGCCAGTGGGCCCCTCCAGTGCTTTGCAACTTCACCAATGAACAAATGCAAACCCAGAAAAATTAGTAAAACATTTAAAGGAGGTGTGTGGTCACTCAGGTCACACTAGAGATGGACAAATCATGGCAACGTGCTAGGGTTTGGCTTATGCTTACAGAGCCTTGTTTTACACTGTCCAGCATCTTCAAAAGGAAAAAAATGTCTCTGGATCTGAGGGTGGAGTAATGGACAGCGCAGTTAATCCAGCTCCAAGTACAGCAGCTACATCACCACCAGCGACAGGTACAGCCACGACTCAAACCCCAGTGACAAGTACAGCAGCTACCCAAACCACAGTAATAATCACTGCAGCTAAACCAGAGGACCAACTCATACCAATATCGGTTGCCCCTGTACGCAAGAGGAAAAACAAAGAAGAGGCAGGAAAGTTGAAACAAGACAAAGAAACGTCACCACCTGGGACAGCATCTGACCAGGAGTTATTACCACATGATGAAGGAGAAGAACAAGAAAAGGAAGAGGAGCCTTCCCAATCTCGGACCTCAACCGAGCTACGGAATATGCGAAAAGACTTTACCCGTCAGCCAGGGGAGCACATCATCACCTGGTTGCTCCGATGCTGGGACAATGGGGCCGACGGTCATGAACTAGAAGGTAGTAAAGCCAAACAGCTGGGATCACTTGACAGGGAAGGGGGAATTGACAAAGCAATTGCAAGAGAGAAAAAGTCCCTCAGCCTTTGGAAGCGGCTCTTGGCAGCTGTGAAAGATAGGTTTCCATACAAGGATAAAGTTATGAGTCGTTCGGCCAAGTGGACTACTCTAGAGAAAAGCATCCAGTCTCTGAGCTAATCAGCCATTGTAGAGATGATCTATATTAACAAGCCGAATGTTGGGGATATACCCATAGAACCAGATAAAGTCGAATGTACACGACCCATGTGGCGGAAATTTACACGAAATGCACCTCAATCATATGTCCATTCATCGGCAACAATAACCTGGAGTGACATAAGACCACCAACAGTGGATGAAATGATTTATAAACTCCGAGAGTTTGAAGATAATCTCACCCCTTCCATCATCTCAGCTGTGGAAAAACTGTCCCAGAACCTCCAACAATTGAGAGATGATCTATCCAGCTCCTCACGTGTACCAACACACATCTCAGCTATTAACAGAAGGCGTCCCACTCTTTGAGAGAGAAGATATAGAAGTTATACACCACGGGCCACCCTATGGTTTTACCTGCAGGATCATGGAGAAGATATGATGGAGTGGGATGGAAAGCCTACTTCAGTTTTGGAGGAGCGGGTGCGAGAACTGAAGAGGAGAGCAAAGGTTAAGTCTGATCACCCCATGAAGGCTGCGGCTTCAGTCTCTGGTGAGCAGGTTCCCAGATGGAGTGGAAGAGCAGATTTTACCTCAGCTCCTGTGATAAAGAAGAATAATCCATCTCCACAAGAGGTGAGTGACCAATGTGATGACTACTAGAGGGGCCCCACCTCCAGCCAGGTAGAGGTAGGGGATAATCGAACTTTCCGGACTGTATGGTTAGATATCTTGGCATCTCAGTCCCACAGAAGTATAAGGCTCTAGTAGATACCGGTGCACAGTGTACTCTGATGCCATCAAGCTGTCAAGGGCTGGAACCTATTTCTGTTTCTGGAGTGACAGGAGGATCCCAAGCGTTGACTGTACTGGAGGCTGAAATCAGCCTGACTGGGAGGGAATGGCAAAAACACCCCATTGTGACTGGTCCAGAGGCTCCATGTATCCTTGGCATAGATTACCTCAGAAGAGGGTACTTCAAAGACCCAGAAGGGTACCGATGGGCTTTCGGTATTGCAGCTTCAGAGAGAGAGGAAGTGGAGCAGCTGTCCACCTTGCCTGGTCTCTCAGAGGATCCTTCTGCTGTGGGGTTGCTGAAGGTCGAAGAACAACAAGTGCCAATCGCGACCACAACAGTGCACTGGCGGCAATATCGCACCAACCGAGACTCCCTGATTCCCATCCATAAGCTGATCCGTAGATTGGAGAGCCAAGGAGTGATCCGTAGGACCCACTCACCCTTCAATAGCCCCATATGGCCAGTGCAAAAGTCTAATGGAGAGTGGAGACTAACAGTAGACTATTGTGGCCTGAACGAAGTTACCCCATCCTTGAGTGCTACCATACCGGACATGCTAGAGCTTCAGTATGAACTGGAGTCAAAGGCAGCCAAGTGGTATGCCACGATTGACATTGCCATTGTTTTTTTTCTATTCCTCTGGCAGCAGAGTGCAGGCCACAGTTTGCTTTTACTTGGAGGGTCGTCCAGTACACTTGGAACCGACTGCCCCGGGGTGGAAACACAGCCCTACCATCTGCCATGGACTGATCCAGACTGCGCTGGAACAGGGGCAAGCTCCAGAACACCTGCAATACATTGATGACATCATTGTGTGTGGGGATACAGCAGAAGAAGTCTTTGAGAAAGGGAGGAAAATAATCCAAATCCTGCTGAAATCCGGTTTTGCTTTAAAACGAAGTAAGGTCAAGGGACCTGCACAGGAGATTCAATTTTTGGGAACAAAATGGCAAGATGGACGTCGCCAGATCCCCACAGATGTGATCAACAAGATAACAGCAATGTTGCCACCAACTAATAAGAAAGAAACACAAGCTTTCTTGGGTGCTGTGGGGTTCTGGAGGATGCATATCCCAAATTCCAGTTGGATTGTAAGCCCTCTCTATTATGTGACCCGGAAGAAAAATGATTTTAAACGGGGCCCTGAGCAACAACAAGCCTTTGAGCAAATTAAACGCGAGATAGTGCGTGCAGTAGCCCTGGGACCAGTCTGGACTGGGCCAGATGTGAAAAATGTACTGTACACCGCAGCTGGGGAGAACGGTCCTACCTGGAGCCTCTGGCAGAAAGCTCCAGGGGAAACTCGAGGTCAACCCCTCGGCTTTTGGAGTCGGGGATACAAAGGATCTGAGGCCAGCTATACCCCAACTGAAAAAGAGATATTGGCAGCCTATGAAGGGGTTCGAGCTGCTTCGGAAGTGATTGGCACTGAAGCACAGCTCCTCCTGGCACCCCGGTTGCCCGTGCTGGGCTGGATGTTCAAAGGCAGGGTCTCCTCTACACATCATGCAACTGATGCTACATGGAGTAAGTGGGCTGCATTAATTACACAACGAGCTTGAATAGGAAATCCCAGTTGTCCGGGAATTCTAGAAGTCATCATGGACCGGCCACAGGGCAAAGATTCTGGAAGGTCACCAGAGGAGGAAGGAGTGATGCGTGCTGAAGAGGCCCCACCATATAATGAACTGTCAGAAAGTGAAAAGCAATATGCCTTATTTACTGATGGGTCCTGTCGCATTATGGGAAAGCACCATTGAAGGAAGGCAGCAATCTGGAGTCCTGAACGACAAGTTGCAGAAACTGCTGAAGGAGAAGGTGAATCGAGTCAGTTTGCAGAGGTGAAAGCCATCCAGCTGGCCTTGGACATTGCGGAACAGAAAAGTGGCCAGCACTTTATATCTATACTGACTCATGGATGGTGGCGAATGCCCTGTGGGGGTGGTTACAGCAATGGAAGCAGAGCAATTGGCAACGCAGAGGGAAACCCATCTGGGTTGCTGCACTGTGGCAGGACATCGCTGCCTGAGTGCAAAACCTGGTGGCCAAGGTACGCCACGTAGATGTACCCAAGACTCATGTGCCCAAGAGTCAGGCTACTGAGGAACACCAGAACAACCAACAAGTGGATCAAGCTGCTAAAATTGAAGTGGCTCAGATGGACTTTGATTGGCAACTTGAGGGTGAATTATTTTTGGCCCGGTGGGCCCATGACACTTCAGGCCATCAGGGCAGAGATGCAACATAGAGATAGGCTTGTGATCGAGGGGTGGACTTAACAATGCATACTATTGCCCAGGTTATTCATGACTGTGAAACGTGCTGCAATTAAGCAGGCTAAACAGTTAAAGTCTCTTTGGTATGAAGGATGATGGCTGAAGTACAAATATGGGGAGGTTTGGCAGATTGATTATATTATACTCCCACCAACTCGCCAAGGCAAGCGTCATGTGCTTACCATGGTGGAAGCAACCACCGGATGGTTGGAAACATACGCTGTGCCCCACGCCACTGCCCGAAACACTATCCTGGGCCTTGAGAAACAGATTTTGTGGTGACACGGCACATCAGAGAGAATTGAGTCAGACAATGGGACTCATTTCCGGAACAGCCTGATAGATACTTGGGCCAAAGAGCATGGCATTGAACGGGTATATCACATCCCCTACCATGCACCAGCCTCTGGGAAAATCGAACGGTACAATGGGCTATTAAAAACTACACTGAGAGCAATGGGTGGTGGGACTTTCAAACATTGGGATACACATTTACCAAAGGCCACCTGGTTGGTCAACACCAGAGGATCTGCCAACAGGGCTGGTCCAGCCCAGTCAGAACTTCTACATACTGTAGAGGGGGACAACGTTCCTGTGGTGCACATAAAGAATTTGCTGGGGAAGGCAGTCTGTGTTATTCCTGCTTCAGGTAAAGGCAAACCCACTTGTGGGATTGCTTTTGCTCAAGGACCCAGGTATACTTGGTGGGTAATGCGGGAAGATGGGGAAGTCTGATGTGTACCTCAAGGAGACTTGATTTTACGAGAAAACAGCCAATGAACTCAATTGCATGCTGTTGCTTGCTATATAATTTTTTTTAATAGCCCATCAACTAGATGTCTTCAAGTCACCCGCGACTGACCCTCAGACCATCATCCCAACAAAGAACGAACTTTGATGAAACCAGACGAGTTCTGCAGTAAAGGAACAATCAGCATCAACAGGCAACGATCCCACACTGCACACAGCCTCCCCTGCTCTGAAAGACTGCTACAAAAGGTGGAGTCTGACATCACGGACTGGATGGACTCAACAGTTTCATAGGGATTGGTCCATGCACTAAGGGATTATATCTCTCTATTTGTGTGTGTGTGGGTGTGTATGTGTATATATATATATGGGATGGTATTTTGAAAATGTGGGATCTGAACATGATGTGAATGGTATGGAATAAGGGGTGGATTGTTATGGGTTTGGCTTCCCCCCCCTCCCTTGCAGAGTCTCATGTTACGCCGGGAAAGAGGGGAGAACTGGGGGAGGCAGGGACAGGGCGCCTGACCCAGGCTGACCAATGAGGTTATTCAATACCACAGCACGTCATGCCCAGGAGGTAGAATAAGGGGTGGGGGGAGGAACCGGGAAGTGGGGGGTTTGGGGTGGTCTCTCGGGGGTTTTTCCACATGGTCTCTTGGGTCGGTCGGGCGGCGAAACGGTCATGTCCTCTTCCTTTGTATTTACTTTGTCATTATTATTGTTATTGATGGTGGCAGTAGTGATTTGTATTGTATCTTAGTTACTGGACTGCTCTTATCTCAACCCATGGGAGTTACATTTTCTTTGGTTCTTCTCCCATTGGAGTGGGGGGGGGGGTGGTGGAAGGAGGGAGAAGTGAAATTTATGGCTTAAACCACGACAGTCAGTTTAGGTCAGGTGTCCTGTCTCTGCTTCCTCCCGGCTCCCCCTCCTCCCTGGCATAGCATGAGAGTCAGAAAGTCCTTGACCAGGCAAAACATTACCAAGCACTAACTGAATACCCTGGTGTTATCAGCACTGTTCCAAGGCCCAAAATCAAAAAACACAGTGCTGCACCGGCTACCACGAAGGAGAAGAAACGACTGCTATTACTGAGCCCATGACACTGTCTTTTTGTAATTTGTAATAAACAAGTTATCTGATTATGATACTTTGTTTGTGTCTTAATTTCACTTTTGGGATCATGAAGTGTAACAGGGTCCGGCACTGGGTTTTTCTCCAATCGGACCTTGAAAATACTGTATGGTTCAGGATCATCAATTATTAAACTAAAATTCTATGACAATTAAAGCAGAATTTTGCTTTTAGATCTGCATGAAATTTTAACAACTGAAAAGTTACTGTTTCCCCAATAATAAGAAATGACGTTTGCGCACTTTGAAAGTCATAAAGACTGTTCGTGTCAGCTGCCTCTACTGAACCAGAGATAAATCCCAAATGTTTAGATGATTGCAATCTCACCTAATTTCGGATAAATTTGTATCTACTATAATTTATATGCGTTCATAATGGAATTAGTCTAAAAGTAGAACAAGTTGACTGTCAAGAACCTTATGCCTTTTATCTACTTTAAACGGCTTAGTCTTCTGCATACATTTGTGAAAAAACACTTTGTGTCCTAAACAAAACTCCCGTTTTGGATGGATGGCTAAAGCTGCTGCTTACCTTAAACATTTCATTACCTGTTGTGGTTTAAGCCACTATAATTCAACCAGTTTGTTCCCTCACTCCCCACTCTTTCTTCCCTTCAGCTCCCAGGGGTATGGGGAGGAGAATCGAAAGAATGCAACTCCCACAGGTTGAGATAAGAACAGTTTAGTAACTAAAGTATGACACAATACCACTACTGCTACCACAAATAATAATAATACAAGAGAAATACAAGGGAAAAGAATACAATGGCTCACCACCCAATACCAAGCCCGATCATGCAGTGCACTACCCCTTTCGGGTCCCTGCCTCAGTTCTTACATCCTGGGCATGACGTGCTATGGCATGCAATACCTCTTTTTGGTCAGTTTAGGTCAGGTCTCTGCTCCTCCTGGCTTCCGCTCCTCCCTGGCAGAGTGTGAGACTCAGAAAGTCCTTGGTCAGACCTAAACGTTACCAAGCAGTAACTGAAAACACTAGTGTTATCAGTGCAGTTCTCAGGCCCAAAATCAAAACCCCAGTGCTGTACCAGCTACCAAGAAGGAGAAAAATGACTACTACTGTTGAACGCATGACATTACCTTACAAGACTTGTAAAGAATTGGGTGTTTTTTTTGCTTGAGGTTTAAATAACTGGCAACCACACCACATGTCCTGTTCATTTCAGTTTTACAGAGGAGAATAAAATGTGTTTCTCCCATTTTCTCTGTGTAAAACACATAACCTCTGTGAAATGTCTAATATTTTCTTATGTATGTGTGCTGCACAGACTACAGGCTATATTTTTCATGTCATTCTTCAAAACAAAACATATTATTCTACCTATATTTTTCCAGTGTTTGGTATGGAAGGGGAAAAATAAACATCATTTGTCACTCAAAACTATTCCATTCAAGAGTAGGTGTAACCTTTGCATCACTTTTCGAATCCAATTTTAGATTCATACCAATTCTATAATGGTGAGTATTTTAAAATGCACTCTTTTATTGATTGTATTTCAGTCTGCCTAACTAAGTTCTATTGCAATGAAGCTAAGGAAGATGGATATTTGATATATTCTTTCTTTTTTTTTTTTTTAATAATTTACATAAAACAGAAGATTCAAGAACCTTTCCTTCCATGAGCAAAATGACTCTTAACTAAAAGTTTAACTAATTTCTTCTACTTTCAACATTTCTGAATGTACGCTTACATATGTGTTGAGTATCTAGACCTTTAAATACTTGTTCTTTATTTAGTTTATATTTGCATAAAAATGTGATATGTTTGGCTATCAAAAAGGTTTCCTTCTGTTGAAACTGATAGGATTTCAAACTGTTCTTTAGGACCAAGGCAAGGATGTATGTGCATGGCGATGATTGTAACAGCACATACATGAATGGTCTTTATAGAAGAAAATTGAGATTCATGTCCCTGCTCTGTGAGTCTTTAACTGGGATAAGATCAACAGGATTACTGGAAAACAGGTTGGCTTGGCATGTCTCATAACATATAATCCAGTTTAGCAACAATGCAGAGGTCTAAGACATCCCAACCAAAACATGAATGGAAACCTCCATCTCTATTAAGTGTCTAGGCACTGAACCATCTGAACCATTTTTAATGGGAAGCTTTGTTTTTTTGGTAAGAAGTCCAATCTTTTCAAAATATTTTGTTCTGTTCCAATCATCAACTGAAATTTTCACATGGAAACCTGTGAAGTCTGAATGTTAGTTGGCAGCTGTTACTGTAAATCTGTTTAGCCCAGAGCACAGAATGTTTTGAATTGTGTTAGGATTAGATGGAATATCTTTTAAAGCTGCTGTGAGCAAATAAACTCTCCTGCTGACAAGGATAAGATAATTGCTTTCAGTAACACTACTCTTATTATTCTCATGCATTTTACCAGTGCTTTCTCTGAAGCGTGATGTGAATTGAGAAAAAAGAATAGTAACTGTGTTCAAAGAATATGTGGCTGTATTCTAGATAGATATGATAAGGTCTATTCCTGGTGATTTGTATACAAGCACATTAGACCATAACTGCACAAGCATAATAATATTGACCCAAGTAGTTCATTTCAGCAGCAGCAGCAACAATGGTTTGTGCCAAATGAAGTACCTGAAGGAGAAACAGTGTCTTACACTTACATTGTGCATGAGTTGACTGACTGTTGTAAATGTTTCCATAGTCTAACTGTAACTTCAGCTGTGGAGCTGTGTCCTGATGCCCAAATGCAGCTTGCATTTAGGTCCTTACCCTCAATCTTTCAAGTAATTCCTATATCTCTAGGAAGTTTGGTTAAAGAGATGTCTTTTTCATGGGTGCCTAACTAACATGCATTTTTAAATGCTCCTAATTCTGCCACTTCTTAGCAAAGGATTTTATGTTGTGATAAAGAACAAAAGCTCAGATAGGTTGATTCATGCATCACTGCAGTCTATGTGAGTTACTCCCTCTGAATGTATTTATAAATCTGTGTCATAGACAAGTATTTAAAAAGAGTTTCGAAAATGCTTAATTGCAGCAGGAATTAGAAAATAAGCTAAAATTAAAGATTTTGCCAGGTTCCTACATGCTTGTAAAAGTTTTGTGTCTTATAACCTGCTTTACAACTCCTAAGAAGTCTGTTTAAAAGGAGTAAATTAAATTTAGGCTAGTCCAACGATAGGTTAATGGTGTAATTGCTAACTGCTTTTCCCTAACTGCACTTTGTTAAATTGTTATTTTGAATTATTGCATATATAATTTACTGAACAATTAAAATGTACATATAGTGGTTTCATTAGGTAAGTTTCCTTCAAAAAATACGTTTTTTTCAATAACAAACAAAGTTCATAGCCTTATATATCATTTTTCTGCTCAAAGTTTAATATGCCATTGCTTACTTTTCAGCTATGGTTTTAGCCGGTTTCTTAATTTATCACTTTAAAATTACATTTTGAAGCTCCTGGGGAAAATTCCACAGCTTTGGACTGTTACAGATCAAGAAGGGTAAATGCTATGGGTGCATGTTGAAGATATATGCCAAACCTGTATTCCCAGACATAGGATTAGACTAAGTTTATGACCAGATGATGGAACAGGATGTTTACCCAGACAGGTGTATGTTGATGTGAAAAAGGAAAAGAGTTAGGAAGATGCCAAGAAGCAGGTGTTAGTCTTTGAGACACAACAGTGTGCCATATGGTTCCCAGACAGGATTTGGCTGATGTCGTATCAGATCTGAGTGTGGGCTGAAGTTATTCAGTCATACTGCAGCTCATAGACATTCCTTCATGCTTCTGTGATTCTGTTCTTTTCTACATGACAAGTGCTTAACCTATGCTAACTATATCCATCCAAACATTAAACAGCTTGTTTTGAGAACATGTTTTTACAGTAATTTCTTTTTAATCTTCAAGTCTGTTAACTTTTTTTTGCAAGAGTCTTGGTAGAGATGCCATCTTCTGCAAGATCTGATGTTAAATAACATGTGACTCAGTGTTTCAAAATCCGGACATTGTTTTATCTTTTTTCTTGGATGGTAGAGCAAAATTTTGCTATTCGTTCTGTTCTTTCTATTTGAATTTGGGGACTTCAGGGGTAATAGGCATTAGTTAATTAACTGTGGCTGTTTTGCTGGGTGTGTTGTTTTTGAGGTAACATCCCAGCACAGCTTTAACATACACAAATAGGTTTTGTCAGCTACCTCTAAAAATCTGGCAGAGGGTCAAGAAATCTAGCAGGAAAGAATACAAAAAATGCAGACTACTATCTTAATGTTGAGGGCAATAATAATTATTGTAATTTTATAAAAATTTATAAACAGAAAACTGTTTATCATGATATCTTTATCCTATTAATTATTTGGAAGGATTTCATCCATATATACTTTTTTCTGATTTGCTTGATTTCATACAGCACAGACTATATGTGCAGCGTTACCTCCCAATTTATGGCTTATTCAGGAAGTGACAAGTAAGTTGTGAGGCTGAAATTTTGGTTCAAGACAGACCTTTCCCTGTGCATAAAAAAAAAAAAAAAAAAAAAAAGGAAAGAGAGTATATTGGTGACCAAGGACAATTTTCAAATTCTCATAGAACTACATATTCCTTAATATTGTTCTGAAACCCTAACGGTAGTGGAATAGAAGTTGTTATGGCTTTCCTTGGTGTAGAATACTTCTTTTTCAGGTTGATACAATAGCATCTACTGGCACAATCCAGAACTGGTGAGAGGGAAGGAGGAGCTGTCTCCCGGAAAGTGTGTATGGTTGTAGGGGAACAAGTTTCGGAAAAATATTCAGAAATTCCATTTTGAAAACTAAAGTCATACCAGGACTAAAATGATGAATTTACGATATTAAATTCTTAAAGTGAAAAAAAATTTTTTTTTAAACAGACTTTGTTTTCATTTAATAATTCAAAGTATATTGATTCAAACATATATCATTAGCCACAAAACCTTGCAAATAATACATTGAGTCCTCTTCATCTTCTAGTCACATAATATCTTTATCATGTGGACAAAAAAGCCTTATTAAAGAATGCGTTTTAAAAATCTTTAACTTTTTAATTAAAACTATAAAGCTATGATGTAATCACAGCAAACAAAGTTCTTAAGCAAAGGATGCAAATGCATACATAATTATTGAAGTAACAAGTGATCTGCGATCAATGACTGGTGTAAAAGTGAAATCAAGAGCAGATTAAATTTTGACAAAAACTTTAAAAGGCACTTAAATTGGACTTGTTAATTAGCAAACACAATCAATAATAGGTATGAAATCAAATCAAATCAAATTCAATACTCCATTACTTCATAACTAGAGGTAATGTTACACTTGAAATTTCAACCATGAAGTTCTGGTCATTTTACTTTTGTCCGCTTTGCATGCACATGTGCCAACATGGAGTACAATTCTCCATCTTAACTGAAGCTTTCACTAAAGCTTGATAATAATAAAAAAAAAATTAAAATTACATAATCTAGAAAAACATTTTATCATGCAAGAATAATTAAAATTTTACTAGTGTCATCTGCAATTCTGTATTTTGAAAGCTTAAGGGGTGCTGTCAATAAAATTATGATAAGGGGTCCAGTTTTGTTAGTCAACTGCATGCGTCTCCAACTTTTGTTGTCTCAGATATACAGGTCCAAAACTGAAATGAAGATATTAATACAAGAAAAGAAATTTATAAGGAAAAAAAAATTATGAGAAAGTTGCAGACCTAGTACCATCTTATTTTAATGAATCATGATGCTCTAAATTTTCAAATAGTCAAGAGAAGATACCAAATTAATATTGTATAAAAAAGAGAAGCTACCTTTCAAGCAGTAGTGACTCTATTAAGCATTATCTGTGCAATTCATAATTGCAAGACTACATCTGATCATGATTTTTCATTTTTCAAAGCTTGTGACAGCAGATAAGGTAGATTTCAGTTTTAGAGCATTGAGTCAAGGAAACATTTATATGAACTAATGGGGAGCATTGAATTAAGATTACCCCAGATGTATAAAGTTATTATTTAAATCAAAGAATTGCTATTTTAATTTCAATACAATTCATTTATAAAGTAAAGCTGACATAGAGATGCATTTGCCTCTGTATGTGGACATCAATATGTGTTCTGTGACTGCGCAACCAATAATCACAAGAAATGTTATTTCTTTCAATATTTAAAATTATCTTTTCTCAGTCTTGGTAGCTGAGTATCGGATAGATCATCTCTCAATTGTTTGAACACCTGAGACAGTTTTTCCACAGCTGAAATGATGGAAGGAGTGAGATTGTCTTCAAACTCTCAGAGCTGACGAATCATTTCATCTACTGTAGGTGGTGACATGTCATTCCAGATTATTGCTGCCAAAGAGTGGGCATATGATGACTGTGCATTCCGTGTAAATTTCCACCATATAGGTCGTGTACATTCAACTTCATCTGGATCTATGGGTCCATTCCCGGCTTCCAGCCTGTGATAGATCATCTCTACAATGGTTGATTCCCTCAGAGACTGGATGCCTTTCTCTAGAGTAGTCCACTTGTCTGAACGACTCATAACATCGTCCTTGTAGGGGAAACATTTCTTTCACAGCTGCCAAGAGCTGCCTCCGATGGCTGAGGGAGTCTTTCACTTTTGCAATTGCTTTGTCAATTCCCCCTTCCTTAGCAAGTGATCACAGCTGCTTGGCTTCCCTACCTTCTAGTTCGTGACTGTCTGCTCCATTGTCCCAGCATTGGAGCAACCAGGTAATGATGTGCTCCCCTGGTTGACAGGTAAAATCTTTTCACATATTCCGTAGCTCAGTTTAGGTCCAGGGTCAATAAGTCACCTCTTCTTCCTCTTCTTCGTCAGATTCATGTAATAATAACTCCTGATCAGATGCTGTCCCAGGTAGTAAGTGCATTGTTTCTTCATCTTGCTTCATCTTTCTTGCCTCTTTTTTGATGTTCCCCTTGCATACAGGGGTAATTGATATTGGCACAAATTGGTCCTCTGGTTTAGCTGCAGTGATTATCACTGTGGTTGGAGTGGCTGCAGTTTCTGTTGTCAGGGTTTTGGTAGCTGCTGTAGTTGTCACTTGGGTTGGTGCATCTGCTATGCTTGGAACTGGATTAGCTGTGTTATCTATTGTAGTCAGAGTTTGAGTAGCTGTTGTACTTGTTGCTGGGGTTGGTGTAGCTGCTGTGCTTGGAGTTGGAGTAGCTGCGTTATCTGCTGCTCTGCCATCAGATCCAGAGACTTTTTTTTCCATTTGAAGGTGCTGGATAGTGTTGAACAGGGCTCTGTAAGCATAGGCCAAGCCCCAGCACATTGCCATGATTTGTCCATCTCTGGTATGACCAGGATGACAACACACCGCCTTTAAATGTTTTACTAATTTTTCTGGATTTTGCACTTGCTCAGTGGTGAAGTTCCAAAGCACTGGAGGGGCCCACTGGCCTAGATACTTGCGCATACTATCCCACACACCCTGCCACTCATGACTGTCCAGCTTCATGGAAAATCTCTTGGTCCTCCTACATCGTCTTCTAACCCCAGACAAGGCCCAAACCTGACTCTGCTTAAGTCTCGAGATCAGATAAAATGGTCATGAGTAAGACACACTCTGCATACGTGCCAACACGGTGATCCCCATCACAAACAGCAGGCAGGTCTCAAGGGTGTCTAAAGGCCATTCAAAACCTTCAGAACTCTCAAACAATACTGTAAACAGCCTGGTGAGGAGGCTGGGAGCTTAAGGGAATATCTCCTTTACAGGTTGACCACCCAAGGAGGGGAAAAAAAGTTGTGTAATTGCTAAACACTTCCATTATATACCCCCAAAGTATAGAGGTGGCGACCACACTGGGAACGCAAGCCGGATCAGTTTCATGATCAATAAGTCTATTGTATTACAAGTCATTACCATGAAGTACAGTGAAACAAGAACCTTAGCCCAAGCCCCCCAGCCAATAAACACTAAAACAGCAAATACCGGCTGTAAGTAAGGCATGACATGCTGAAACTGTGAGATCAAGAGCAACAACTTTGAGAGACAATAAATCAGCATTTTGACGAGTGACTATTAATCCGAAACAATAAATTCTTATCACGAAAACGATTAGACACACTCCGGTCAGATCTGTCTCTATCTCAACCCTTCATGCCCCATGTTGGGTGCTACAAAGAACTGTCTTGGTCTAAGCCCAGCTGGCAACCCAGAACACACAGCTGCAATCTCACTCCCCCCCCCCCCTTCCTCCCGCCACTCCCGGAGAGACAGGGAGGAGAATGGGGAGAATGCAACTCCCACGGTTTGAGATAAGAACAGTCCAGTAACTAAGGTATAACACAAACCACTGCTGCTACCACCAATAATAATGATAATAAGGGAAATAACAAGGGAAGAGAATACAACCGCTCACCACCCGCCAATCGATACCCAGCCTGACCCAGCAGTGCTCTAGCCCTTCCGAGTAACTGCACCCAGTTTATATACTGGGCATGGTGAGCTGTGGTATGGAACACCCCTTTAGCTAGTTTGGGTCAGATGTCCTGTCTCTGCTTCCTCCCGCCTTCCCCTCCTCCCTGGCAAAGCATGAGACTCAGAAAGTCCTTGGTCAGCCTAAGCATTCTAAGCATCAGCTAAAAACATTGGTGTTATCAGCACTGTTCCGAGGCTGAAAGTCAAAACCACAGCACTGCACCAGCTACTAAGAAAGAGAAAAATGACTGCTACCGCTGAACCTAGGACATCCTCAAAGAAGTATGAGGTGTAAAACAGATAGAAAAACACTCTTAGTAACAGTTAATTTGATCAGCATAATGTTTTCTTTAACTCACCATCCAACAGGAAGTAAAAATCCATGTCACTTTGCATGCTCAGGTAACAGAGCTTTGTGCTGACACTGAAGTGTTTGTCATGCTTGCCCAAACAACTATTCCAGAGTCATTCCTTGCTGACAATAAGCCGAATAAAACCTTTGTCGTTAAAACCAGTTGTGGACATTTATTTAAAGGAAAAAAAGGTAAGCATTATGGTTGACCTGGAATAGAGGTCTCTGAGACTGCAGTACTGCCTAAACACCATTATTTACCAACAACAACAGTTACTACAAGTAACTGGTACTATGCAGTATGGTTTGAAACTCTTCTCCAGAATTAGAGTCTGACCAAGCTAGTGGATACTTCTCGAGCTGTTGAACATGTAGAGACACTATGAATCAGACACACCTTTGTGTTGCTGTGTTTTAAAGAAAACCTGTTGTGAGCATCTGTCATCTGGATTATGTCAACTTTGTTTTGCCAGAAGGATAAATGTGTGTGTCCCTTCCTTCTGGATTTGCTTTATCCTTGCATATTTTAGTGTCGTAGAAAAAGTCCCTGCTTACCCTTTCATCTGCTCAGCCTTATGAACCTCATCTTCCATAAACTCCTATGGTTGAGCCTATTTGAATTTTCTCTGGGGATGAATGGAAACATAGCAGATAAAGAGTCTTTTAAATGTTGGAGACAATGGAGAAAAATTAGTAGTGGCATTGGCAAGGGGCCAGTATTTCAGAAAATATCCTCTCCTGAAAGGCATGCTAAGGCACATGAAAAACAACAAGGTATTTGGTGACAGCCAGCATGGCTTCACTAAGGGGAAATCCTCACTGACCAATTTGGTGGCCTTCTATGATGGGGCTATGGAACTGATGGACAGGGGTAGAGCAGTTGATGTCATCTACCTGGACTTGTGCAAAGCGCTCAACATTGCCCCACATGGCATCCTTGTCTAAACTGGAGGGACATCAGTTTAATTCTATGATTCTATGAAAAGCAGGGATGCTATGGAACTATTTTATTACCTTTGAACCCTGAGAGCTTTAAAGCTCCACTACATTCATCCTCGAGCAATTCCTGGCTATTTCTCCAACCTATATTTTATAAAATAACATAAAACTGCTTAGACAGTAATTTTGTCAAACTTCAGTTTTTTGAAGGTCTTTTGAAACTCTAACTTTCAACATAAAGACAAACTCATAAGTAGGTCTTATAAATTATGGTTGGTGACATTTCTCAAATAATGTAGATATGGAATGTATCACAAGTTCTTTTCATTCATGTTAATGAGTGTAATGAAAAGATAATATACACTGAAATGCACTGCTTAATCTGAGCAAGGAGTAGCATAGAATAAAATAGCTACTGTTGCCCCTTAGGACTGCAATACACTAAGCTTTTGTTACCATTATGTGCTCTACTGTTAAGTGTTACATGCTGCATTTATAATTTAATTCCTGACTAAGCTGATTCAATGACTTTGAATCTTTCAGGTTCTTAACAAAAAGTTTTCTAAAAGAAGGAATAAGAAACAATCAGATGACTCAATAACATGAAAAGAGTTTTACTACATGATATAAATCAACATAACATCAAAGTCAATGGAGCATAGCATTTTATATGAGGTGACTATTTGGGCCAATACTTGCATGTAAATTCTCTTAAGTGTTTTGCATGAGTGTTCTGGTTCATAATGAGGGATTCCAGATGTGATGGTACTACACATTACAATGGTTTGCTGTTGACTTGTGGTTTTTTTTTCACATTGCCCATGAGTTTCACAGGTGTCCACATGTGAATTTTCTGTGAAGTTTCACATTTATTTTAATATTTTATCACTTTTTTAAATTGTGACCTTTAACAATGAATTGTAATCCTGATATTCCTTAGTGAATCCACTGGAGTCCAAAGAAGTCAGAATTAAACTTCTTATTTTCTCTGTTATGACCTACAGAATGACGAAGAAAAAGTGTAGTATTGTCAAAATGGGGGATGAGCACTTAATCATTTGCACCTATACCTCTATTATTATTATAAATTAATAATGAGAGGTGAATGTTTCAGTCTTCTCAAGCAGGTGAAAGTTATGAACCTCAAACTTATAGTCCAATCATTCTCTTCTATGAGGAGTAATGTCAGTTTTTCATATGATAACTTATTCATGAACTGTTTTCCAGGATGTTCACAGCAAGAGCTTGGGTCTTTTAAATGTTGATGGTAGCTGCAGTGATTTCAGGACCACTGTTGAAGAATTTTTATGTTAAGCAATATAACATACTCTTTAACTGAGAGGTCTCAGAGTGACCAAAAAATGCTTTACTGTGCAAGAAATCTGCCGTCCCTTTAATCCAAATCAAGTGGGAACCAAGTCATTAAAGGCTCTGCATCAAAATCACAATGGTTTCCTTAATCTTATTTTTGATGGAGCTGTCAATAAGGGTTAGAGACATCTTTCTACTTTATTTATGTCATGACCAGTGATGCCATTATATCTCATAGTAACACTTTGAATTAGGATTCTCAGATAAAGTTCTATTCCTTTCAAGCTCACGTTTTCCAGACTGCCAGCCAAACGGATTCTTAGGAGGATGTGTATGTATCTTCGGGGCCACACTTTTTCCCTTTTTCCCTTTGAAGTATGTTTTAAGGCTACTGTTGATTTCAGAAAAAGTTCAATAAGCTAAATGTTTGTGTAATTGACATGTTAATTAACATAGCAGGACTGTTGCTGAATCTGTTCTGTTAACTTTTAAAGTCTTAGAAATAATGCATCTGCCTTATTTATTATTGTTAATACACATGAAACATTTCTGTGATTACTTCCAACATGCACTTCTGGATGAAGACTGTTTAGTTTTTTATTCTTCTGAGTTGGGTTCATCTGGAAACTACATGAAATATTTCTGTTACTATAGCTCACTTTCTGAATAATTTTAAAATATTCGAACTTCTCAGTTTAATAAAAATTGTCTATGTTTCTATTTTTTTTTCTTTAACAGTATTTTTTTTTACTTTAAAACTTTAGGTTCTATAAACATATCTGTTACAGTTCCTCTTTTTTTTCATATCATGTAATTAGAGGTTTGGTGGTGCTAGCAGTTTTTTCATAATTATGTGGTCATTCACCTTAACAAAGCAAGATCAAAAGGCGTAATTACTCATAAATGAATGTGACTAATTTTTAAAAGACATCTTATGGTTAAACAAAGAGAATTCAATATTTTGCAAAGAGTTGAAGAACACTGAACTTATCACACGTTGGTTAAAGCAAAAGGGTCATGGCTATAAATACATTATACCGCCAAGTATAGTACGAAGATAATGGAATCCTAAAAGTGTTGCTTGAAAGGAACCTATGGAGATCACCTACTCCGACACACCAATAACAATGGGTATATTGTTGGCACTGGATTGGGCCTGTGAGGATTTTTCTTGCTAAGTCTTAAAAGGCTTCAAGAGCAAAAGTTTTACACACTCTCTCGTAACCTCTTCCAGTAATGTCATACCTCCCTTGTGAAGTGCTGATTATTTTTTCTAGCGCCCAGCCATGTATGTCCCAAGATCCCAAACCAGAGATGACACGAGGCATTGGGAAAACAGTTTATTAACACATTTGTCAACTTTGTTGTCTTTTAATCATTCTCCACTTGTATAAAATCTCTGACTGGAAAGCAATACATGCAAGTTCACACACCTAAAGTAATATGCCTGTTTCCTGTCTGAGTTTGCTAGACTTACTGTGGCAAGGTTTTGTGTTGCCTTGATCCTAAATAAACACATGTAAGACTATGTATATGACTTGGATTCTCCTCTGATTCCTTATGAAACCAATTGGAGCTCAATTCAACTTTCATCTTTGTCTTATAGAGAATAACTCACATCACAAATGACAGTAAGTCCTGCAATTAAATTGGGAATTGATTTCACAGAGTCCAGAGTATGCACATCAGTATTTTTTTTTCATTAGGTAGATAACAAATAGGTGAAAGATACTGCCCAGAAGGTATTGTAGAATCCTGAATTGCTGTTTTCTCCCTGTAGATAGCTCTAATATCTTCCAGAGGAGACGTAACTTACACTGAGCAGGTATTAGAAACTTTTTAAATTTAGGTTTTCTGCTATAACCAATGGCTAAATATCTGAAGGGATATTCTGTCTTTATTGAAGGATTAAAAAATCTTCTAACTTTTGAAAATTCAGGACTAGGAGAGGGTAGATTTAGATTAGACATTAGGAAGAAGTTCTCCCCTGCAAGGGTGGTGACAGATTGCCCAGTGGCAGTGTTCAAGACCCAGTTGGACAGGGCTTGGAGAAACCTGTTCTAGTGGCAGATGGCCCTGCTACTTGCAGGGGGTTGGAACTGCGTGAGTTTTAAGGTCACTTCCAACCCAAACTGTTATATGATTTTATGATTCTATGATTTCTCTCTTAGCCAATTCAAAAGAAAATGCAGAAATCATGGGAAATGTGAAAAACAAACGCTACAAACAAATACTGTAATATATAATATCACTGCATCTGGAAATTTGTATACTGGCATTAGTTTGCAGTCTGCAAGATTTTTCATACAGTGCTTTAGGACAATCTATGTATAGAAGTACGCCAAACCATCACCCACAGACAGCATGTTAAGAAGAGACCACCACCTAAAGGGAAGATCTGTCTTGGTAAGGCATTGCTAAAATTAATTCTTTCTTTGGAATTCAAACATTTGCTTGTAGCCTGAAAACAGCACTAACCTTTGTTCAGGAATTCATAACCCAAGTTCCTCACAGGGTCTTAATTTTATTCCGTTATATGATACACAGCAGTGGCTTCTTATTTTGGAAAGATGCCATTCTTTCAATTAAAGTCATTCTTGACAGGTAAGAAAGTGTGAAAATACTTCAACAGTCCTTTCATCTACAGCTGGAGTTTTTTCCCCTTTCACATCATTGTTTAATCACAGAGCTGCAGGATGATGCTTGTATTTGCTTTCTGTTAGTAAAGACAAAGCAAGCTCTAATACCTAGATGAAAAATCTAACATTTTCAACAGAAGTGTTTGAATCGGTTCTTTCAGAATAACTTTCAGCTTGGAAAGGAGACATGTTTTCGTGTTGCTTGAAGTATGAGCTGAAATAGATGTGCTATAATCAATGAAATACAGGCTGAGAAAGATGTGCTTGAAGTTTCTGGTAGGTATGCCATGAGAGAAAACAGATTCTTATATTTGAAATTTAGTTGCTTCTGCTGCTAAAAGTATAGGTGATATGAAACACCAGTAAACTATATTTGCACTCTTTTAACTTAAAGAAAATACATGCTCTTTATCCACTTCTAATGGCCGGGCCTAGTGAATGAGTGGGTGAATGATCCCATACCTGTATTTACCATGAGGCTCTTGGAAAATGTTTTTGAATCTTATTAAAATGGAGTAAATACATTATGATGGGTTGCTGAAAAGGCAGAAATAAATATGGGAATAAAAAATATATAAACAAAGTTCTGATTTTAAGTATTCAACATAGAAATTATATAATGGCAAGAAAATAGCAGTATATAACAATCTTACTGAGTGCATAGCTTTCTAAGTTAGACAGTATCCTTGCTGGGAAATATCAATTGTTTCTCCTTGGATTCTAGTATTTCTGTCATAGTAAGCAAATCTAGAGCTAAACTATACACTTTTTTTATTATTTTAATTTTTTTTACTAAAAATATCCCTTAAGAGATCTTATGATAATTTTCATGAAAATAAAAAACCAGCTTCTAACACTTTCTTAATTTTTTTTTAAATAACAACTAAGAAACCTAATACAGTTCTAAAAGCAAGCAGTTAAAATCACCATCAAGAAGTGTGTGAATTAAGAACATGACTCTGTTTCCTATTAAGCAGGTGAATGCTCCAGAGCTATCTTTTTTATTGTGATAATTATGCAGCTAAGAGAAGTTTTAGAAGAAGTACTGCATTTCTTTAATTTTTTTTTATTAATTTTTTTTAAGGTCTTAGAAAGTTTTTGTGAACTACCCTTGAAATATGCATCTCTCTGCAGTGCGAGTTTAGGTTAGGAGGATAAAACCCGTAGAGAAGGTCAATATTAAAGAAAATTTTAAAGGCACTGCATGAAATTTCACAAAATAAAACTGCAAGAAAGATGCTCTTAATTTTCATTTTATCAAACATTTGTATCAAACATTTCAGTGGTTTATTTGTCTTCTTTCTGCATAATGTGTTTTTAAAGAACACATATAACTTTAGGATACGCATCTAATGGAATACTGAGATAGGTCTTAATTTGGATAAGAAAAAAAGTCAAAGGGTTTGATATTTGGATTATCTTTTTTTCTTTCTAACTATATTTTAGGAGCTTCTTATAATTAATTTATAAATACCTAACTATTGAACAATTGCTTTTTTCTCATTTCTCATCAAGTTTTACAGAGAAGAGTACATTGCTGGCCCAGTGCTGAAAATATGTATTTTGAGCTCACAAAGGAAGGGTACGTGAAGCGGGAGATTAGGGTTGAATTTAGGGGTTTGGGGGACGTGAGCATTGCTTTCCGTATTTAATGGTGTTAGGCAGCATTTTTGTGCAATAATTGTTCCACGTGGTACAGCTGGGCACAGGAAGACAAATTTATATGGTTTTGTCACTGGATTGCTTGGATATGCCTAATGGGCAAATCCATTTGATGAATTGTTGCATGTCATTCCTAGGATGGCTTCCATTTTTCTGTGTGTCCCTAGCAATCAGAGCAGGCAATTAATAGAACTGAAGGTGATGTTTGGTGTCCCAAGGCCAAATCCAGAGTTTGAAGAAAAGTGTCAGAACATGCTAGAAAAATAAGGGAAAATGTACACACCTTGACAGAAGACAGGTGTAAACTGTTTTTTTAAAAATAAAGGAAAATAAAAATAAGGGAAAATAAATGAAAAATAAAGAGAAAATTAAAAAAAAAGTCACAGATTTCACTCTAGGTTCTGTAATATGGCAGGACTTTGAGAAAAATCTAAGAGGAGTAATTAAACAGTGTGAAATGAAGTAAAACACACAGGTTGATGATTGTAGGGGACTGTACAGACTGCAGTCTCCCTATGGCTGTCTGAGGGCAGTGTGTGCTGCTAACACATCTGCAGGTAACATCTTCAGGAATACAGCCAAGAGCTAGATATGTAATTATTCATGTGAAGCTGGAAGTGCTCAGCTCCGTGCCCCTCATCCTCAATCTTCCATGTCATTTGGGCTGGCTTTAGGATACCAGGAGACATTTCCTGTCACAAAATATTTTTCTCTCTTAGACTTTGTAAAGTACCCATGCACCGTTCCTCACTTCCAGCACTTTAGACATCTTAAAATGGTTTACAACAGCAGTGTTTCAAATTAATGTCTTTGAAATTGTTCTGGTGGCCTCAGCAGAGTTTTCCAGTATGCGTTTATTTAGGTCCAGGGCTTTTAAAAATGCCTCAATCCATTTTACAACAGTGAAGTTGCAAAGTTTTGCAGCCCTTCAAATTTGAGAAGCTATTCAAAAACAAAAGTGGATCTCAAGAGGGAAAGTTTTGTATAAGTAGATTTCGTGATTATACAATGTACTCATTACAATACTTCCAGAGTCACCTTTTTTAGTTTACAGTTTCTCAGTATAATATTTTATATAACTGCAAAGTAGTTGCAACTTCCTGATCTTTAAATTGTCCTAAATTTTCATAATTACTCAGAGCTAATATAACAGGTAAGCAACATCTGACTCAGCTGTACTTGAACATTTAATACTAAAAGTGCAAAACCTGATCATTCAGCCTGTTAATAAAAAGACAAAATAAGATCTGAGTTTAATAAGAAATTGCTTTCATGATTTGTATATAATGCAAAGGATAAAAGAGGCTTTAAAGAAATATCTCACATGAAACAATACAAAGTAGTAGCATCTTTCTGCTAATAAAATATAAGGTGAAAATAAAATGCAAACCAACAGCATTTTTATGTACATGATTTGGCTATCCAGCATATTATGTTAATAGTTAATATTATGCAGAAAAAATGCAGAAATTCTTAGAATTGTCAATTTTGTATATGCATGGTAGCTATTTATTAGAAACATGATCTCTCAGATTTTTAAAATGCCTTTTTTTTTTTTTTTTTTTTACCAAACATATACCAAAGGTATATAAATTTTACCCAAATACATATACCAGTAATAAATACCCAAAGGCAAGTGTGGTAAAATATGACCATTTTTTTAAAAAAAAAAAACAAAGTTGTCTTTAAGTTAGAAAAACATAATGTGGATACATAAAACACAAAGATTTTTGTAAAGCAGCAATTTCACATCAGTAAATGGGTTGAAATAAAAAGTATAAGGGAAAAATGAATTATCAATGTATGAAATGTAAAACTGATTGTTAAATGTGAAGTGAAATTTTGTAAAACTGCTGTAGTGTAATTCCATCTAGAAAGTATACAGTTAAAATGCCAATTAAGTACCATTTCTGTAACAAAATGAAGACTTAAAATAAAAATTAGTTAATGAAATCTTCAAGAAAAATATAAAAAATTATAAAAGCCATCATTTGTTGGATTCATACATATGTGGTTTTGAACTCTGAATCTGCTATCTGGTAACACGGGAGTACTATATTTAATTTTATTTGTTTACTGGTTTCTGTATATTTATCGCACTAGGATGTGAAAAACTGGTTTGGATAATCAATTTCTGTTTTACAAATAATTCTTCTTTTCTGCAAGAAATCTAAACAAAAATACGGTGATTAAGTGACCTAATTTATTTTTTAAAGAAATTGTCTGATGCATCATTACGTGATGCCACAATAATACTCTATTTATAAACCAACATGAAGCTCATATTTATTTTTTTTCTTTATGTCTTTCTTATGTGAATAGGACACTTTCTGCTCTTAGAAAGTATTTTTTTTCCAAGAAGTTTATGTAAGATGACTTAATTTAATGAAACTAGGCCATCAAAGAAATCATATTGGCTTTCTCATGCTTTGCTAGATGTTTATTAATATTCTAATCTGTATGACTTTTTCAGTTGCTTGTCTTTCCATTTTATACAATGACAAACATCATATTAAAATTTTAATTGTTTTCCTTCTGCTTTCTTCACATAGCAGCAATAGGTTTGTTTGTTTTGCAACGTCTAAACATAGATCAGAATGAATGATTTAAGACAAATATTCCTGAATTTACAAGTTCGTCTTGTCTAAATGGTACATGCCAGACCCATATTCTCTAGGTGATCCACCAAATTGATCTGCATGGCCATTCAGTAGTAGAGATATTTTCTTCATATGTCCTGTGAGAAGTCTTCAGGCCAAAGTCATCCAGAGAATTTTCATTGGCATAAAGAGTTGAAATTAGAACATTAATTGCATAGGGAGACATAATTAAGTTTCTCAATGTGTTCTGTTCAAGCAACAAGGGCAGAAAATACCTGCACCCAACAGAAACAGAGAAAAACCTGAGAGTTCAGAGAGAATTTGAATTATGAAAGGTGGCAGAACAGAAACGTTACTGGTTCAGTAAAGTAAATGATGCAAATAGGTATTTTGACACAGAATATTCTGACATCTCACTGCCCAGGAAAAAGATGTATGTCTTCAAAAAACATGGCTCCATGTTTACACATTGTGAAAGGAAATTAGAGGGGAGTTCAACAATGATGATTTTGGGTCAGAAAAATTTGTTTTGAAATTCATTTGAATTCCTTACATTAATTTCTTTTGCTGCTTGTACATTTGCAGAAACATCCCTAGGGAGGATTTAGAACTCTGTTGGATGTAAATTAGACATATTGGAATTATGTTCATTTTCAGATATACCCCATTATCCATAAAAATTGTAATGAATGCTTGTGATTAAAAGAAATGTGGAGAGCTTTTGCTTATTGAGAATATTAGGATTGGCTGTGATTGCTAATGAAGTGAAAAATGAAATTCTGGTAATTATGTAAATAAGGACAGAAGTAAATGTGGATATATTGCTGGACTTCCAAAGAAATTATAAACAATTTTGAAATAGTTTTTTTGAATTAGAATTTTGAATACTTCCAAACAATAATGGACTTAGTTTGTTTTCTGCTGGGAAATTATAGCCATCTTGGATGTATATAATTTATATCAAACAAATATAAATTTTATATGATCTCGGATGGATCTGATTTCAAATATACAAAAAAAGAGCCAAAAAAAAAAAAACCAGTCTGAGCTGGATATTACAATCTAACAAATGAGCTTATGGATATGACGGTAGTTTGCTAAATCATTAACATTCTGACATCTTTTTCATTGCTGAAAGTAGGGAAAACAATCACTTGATCATGAGTAGCTAGAAATTAATCTTAAATGAGAGGGAATGATTAATAATTTCAGTGAGAAAATCTCTACATTTGCAGTAACCTTGATGAAGAATAACTGAGTTTACTTGGCAATACATGAACTTTTGCACAAAATAAGAAATGTTTAATGTTATTTTTAACTGAAATAAGCAGATGCTATTACAGAAATACAAAACCTTAAAAAAAAAAACTTAAAAAGGAATATACATCTTATCAGAAATGCTATTATTTTGATCCTTCATTGTTTACCTCTGTTTGCCTGTCGATAGGTTGGAAACACCTTTAACAAAGGCAAAAGTTCTAAGAGACTAGAGAAAAATGACTATGCTTTAGACATGTACAGCTTCAATAATAACAGTCAGTCATATTAGGCTAAACAAAGTCTGCTGAAGGAAACTATAAAGTTATCTTAAACTAACCTAAGGAAGGAAATTTAAATGTATAGATAGGATTTATTTGTCACTTCAAATCCACAGTACTTTTTTTTATTGCTTTCATAAGTATTTTTATACTAACAAAATAAAATGCATAGAATAAAAATATTCACTACAACTAAATATGTTTAGTTTTATTGAAAATTATTGTAAGGACAGAACAATCGAATGAACTCTTTGCACTGATTATGCAATAGGTCCCTTATGCTGGTGCATACTCATTAAACTGTATGAGCAGCAAAAACTGTAGCAGCAAAAGAACTTTTAAATAATTTTTTGCAGGTTGTTCCAAGCCTCATTTTTAAGTTGACAGTCTTACTGTCATGTTCAGAACTCAGGTTTGACAGTTCAAACAACAGCTTGTTGTTTGAACTCAAAAAACAGTTCAAATAAGGGGTTTTTTGTGTTTCTAATGGGAAAAAAAAAAAAAAATGACAGCATGTTCATAGTAATTTTGAGTTTGCCTTTGTACTTTGTGCCTGTGTATGCAGCAACAAAGACGGCTATCACATTGAACAGGCAACCAAAGTTCCGCTCTCATTGATTTTGTCTGACCTTGAGCAACTCTTCTTGCAATCTACATATCTGTAAAATTGAGAAGTTTATGTTGCAAATAGTTTTACCTGTATGCTTGCAGGTAAAGACCCTCTTTTGGGGAATATGGTGGTTGAATTGCCTTGGTATTCCTAATCTAAAACACGATAGTGAAATGTCAGTAGCTCTTTTAACGAAGTTCCATGACTGTAGAATAATGAAGAGAGAAAATTATTGTTAGATTTGTCTCTTCAAAGCACTGGAGCCATCTTCTGAATATCAGAAAGGGGAAGGAGAGAATAATAGTGTGAGTTTCATGGAAGATTTTGGAAATAAACTTTCAATCTTCTCTTTTGAACTCCGTACAAAATAGCTTACAATCAACTGCAGTAACTTTAGAGACATTAACAACTGGCTCATGTACTTTCTTATGGTGAATACTTCAAGCATGTGAAATCTATAACCTAACTTCAACGATCTGTAGAGTTGATGAAAAGCTGAAAGGAGCCTACAAACCTCTTATATAGAAATGCTCCTGAAAGAAAACATTAAAAACATACTTCAAATACTTAAAGGGTGTTCCTGTAAAAAAGTAAACCCCTTGTGAAATCTCTGCCTTCTGGTGGAAATGTCTTCACTCTTTACTGCCTTTAGTATAGTTTCATTAGCCCTCTCAAAACCGTAGCTGTATGCATATATTGGACTTACCCTTTCAAAATACTAAAGGAATGTAACTGCACTTTGTTTTACTTTAAAAAACCCTGGTATCACCAAATCTTATGCTACCTCGTTAGTGCAGCTCATTACCTAGAAACTTGAATCTGCACTAGTTTAATTCTAAACAAGGGCTTGATGACCAATTGGAGATATTCTGTGCATTTACTGATTCATTTCAAGATTTACCTTGTATTTCACTTAAGTTCCTAATTTGTTTTCCATAAGCACTTCTGTTTCTAGTGATGGTGCAAGCATGCCAGACTACAGCAATAGTGATAAATGGTGTTGATGCCTTAGGGTGATACCTAAGTAGGTGATAAAGCTAAGCTGCTCACTTTCAGTGTTTAATACTGTTTTGTAACATTGACTTTTCATTCACCACTGACTTGGCTTTGCTTACTCTGTGATTTAATTATTCTTCACAAGGTAATTATAATTTAGAAATGTTTATAAGGAAGACAAATGTAGTTTACAACTAAGCTAAGTAAGAAACTAAACAGTGCTAAACATGATATCCAGGGAGCTTTGAACTACAGAAAGCAGTTTAAAAGCTTTTAGAATGTGCAGTCATTAGAAACAACTTTTTGCCTGAAGGATTCAAGTACTTCTGTATTTTAAGATGGAGAGCTCCTTAAGCAATGAGATCCTTCTCATCCTGTATCTTTCCTTCAGAACAGTCAACAACAGATATGCAGGGAGATGGAAGAAGATAAGCATGTAACAGCTCTTACCATCTAGAGAACTGCTGAAACAGAAGCACAGTCTTTATGTAACAAGGCTTTCCAGATCTTTCACATGCGGGTTTGTTTAACAAACAGGTTGCAAGTTTACAGGAACGTGACTCTTCCTGGAGCTAAAGGCAGTGCAAATCTGTGCACAAATGCTATCTCACAGATTAAAAGGCATTATGTGTTTCTTGACAGTTTTATCAGTTTATTACCACATTAATCTTCAAGATTATTTTTGGAACTGCTGGTATCTTAATTATTCTGCCTTAGTTGCAAGGCAGAATGCAGGGAAAGCATTCAAAGATGCTTGAAAAAAAAACCCCATATTTTCACCTGCATACAATACTATATAGTTAGACCTAATGTCCAGGCATCCGCTTTCAGCCTTTTCTGTCTTGTGGCTGCCTGCATTTGTTCATCCATTTGTATCTCCTCCAGTGTGCCTGAGATGACCTTTCTCTTCCAGCCTGTCAATCATGGCTATCTCCTCAATCCTTCTAAAACAGCTGCTTTCCTGCAATAAATAATATATATTTTACCCTTTAGTTATGCATTCCACTAGGTAATACAGAGTGCAGTCATGCACATCTACAATCTCTTTCCTGACACTGCCACCTTACTGAATACTCAACTAACTCTTTTGAAATAGAACAGGTTAGAAAACTTCACATTCCAGTTTTATTTCACATATTAGCTTATAGGCTATGTAGCTTGTTTTTTGAAAATGGTCAACATTTAGAGTTTTGTTTAGAGGTATTGGGAAATATATTTGGATAGATTCATGTAACAAATAAGATTGCAGTTCAGGTCTATTTTCCCTGAAAGATGTGGATTATTTTTTATCTAAATGCCTAGGAGAAATATTCTTAGACAAGGTTGTTTATAAAATATCTAACACTTTTCATCATTAAGTTTCACCTAATAAAATCAGAATTTTCATCAAGGAAAGGAAATAGTTTGATTTGAAATATTTACATGTAAGTAGATAATTTTAATTTTGAATTTACAGTTAAAATTGAAGTAATTAACTACATGGTTTAATTTCTTTGAAAGTTTCAGGGGTTCTGTTTTTAGTTTAGTTTTTTGGGTGGTTTTTTTTTGCTTTTAATTTGTCACTGTCAAGTAATATCTACCCTGAATCAGTATTACATAGTAATGAAAGTACTGACTTTTTATTGGAGAGAAGCTCAATCTTTTAACCAGCTGCATTTTTTCTTGTATTAAAACAAATCCTATCGCTTGTGAAAAAAATCATTTCAGCTAAGCAGCGCTTACAAAAGTCTTCAGCTGAGAAAAAGCCCCTCACACTGAGAAACAAAACACTGCTAATTACAGGCACAGGTTAAATAAATCTTCAATTATTTTTCTGTTCAATAGAAATTACAACATTATGAAGAAGCCACAACTCATTAGTCAACAGCTGCTTAACTCAAGTACCTCACCAGAGGTATCCATGGCCTCAGAAATATCTTGTTCTTAATTGTCTGAGAGCCCTTAGAGAGTAGCCAAGCCCTGTGACCAGCTGAAGGGTTTGCTTTTCCAGGAAAGATTTCAGAAATGTTTTGGGTTTGGTTGTTTGTTGTTTTGTTGGGTTTTTTTTTCACTCTCCCTGAGTGCATGAATTTTTTAAACAGAAATCTCCATGAAATTTCAGAGATGCTACTTGTACTTTCATGATTTAAAAGTACCTTGTAAAGCAGGTATAACTAAAAGAAAATTTCATATGTGTTATCATAAATGAGAAGAAATATATGAGTTGCATAAGTGAAAAGTCATCAGTTAAGAACATAATAGATCTCTCAAAGACTAGCAGGGGTAAATTTTTAAATCTTATTTGTCATTTTTTTACAGTGGTGTTAAGAAAGAGAAATTTGAGATAGGTTCTATGAAAATAAACATGTATTTATAGAATAGAATAATAAGCATGACAGGGTAATGAATATTGTAAATATTAATTATTTACAAATAATTATTTGTATGTAATAATTACAAGCTGTTTACAAAATAGGGTAAAATGAGTTGTCAAAAGTAAAAAAAAAAAAAAGCAATTTATTTATAAAAATGTTTTTATATCTGACTTGTTTGTCCAAGTAAGGTCAGCAAGGTTTTGTACTTCCTTGCAATGGGGAGTGTCTTGATGATATGCCTTTAAGTCTTAGAGATTCAGTGTTTTAGTGGTTTTGAGAATAAATATAGCGAGGCACCTATGTGAGTGGAAAAGTGATATCGCTTCGAGACAACAATTTTGAATCCTACTTAGGAAGTCTGCTAAAGCTGTGGTAGCTTTGAATATTATTTTGATGAATAGAAGCAGCAGATGTATTTCAAAAACTCCTCTGGATTTCATATTGTGTTTTGCCTTCCTTGTATCCCACAATTGGGTTCTGTGGTAACACTGTGGCAGGGATAAAATATCATGTCCCTGACTGAACAAAGAATTGGGAGAGTTCTTACTTGTTTCTGATTAATTTTCTTGTCTGTCTCTCTCAGTCTTTTGACTTTTGTCAAGTTTTGAGTTCTCTTGGTTAAGACCAGAAGTCACCTACCCAACCACAACTGTCCAGCGTCATTTTAGGTGCTGTGGGGTATCCTACTGAACCTGCAGTTGCCTCTCCAAAGAAGTACAAGTTTTCAAGACATAATGTGCCATAACAACCATGTGGTGTGTGGCATGTGTTAGCCCCATCTTGGTAAACTGTACCACTTCAGATGGCTCTAGGTGACTATATGTGGGCAGTCCTACTCTATATCCCTACCTCCTGGCATAGGGCTGTACAAACGAGTTTCCGTCCAGCTGACATCTGTAACTATGGTCTGCTGTGTTTGTTTCTTTTGCGAACAGAGTTGTCATTAAAATATAAATACCAAGAAGGTACCCATTCTTTGCCCACCAAAAGTCTTGAGAAGGAAAATTCTGTGTGTGTGTGAGGGAGTGCGTTTTGATGTATTAAAATAAAACCAGTATTTTTTAGAGTTATATCTCAGGATCTTTTGGTTTTCTACTTTGGAAGGCTGGAAAAATCATGTTACAATGCCCAGAGTGCCAGAAAAAATGACCTTGTCTTCCAAGAACATGAAACAACTCAACCATCTTTATAGTAAGCTGCAGAAACTTGGGAAGAAGAGAACTAGCCTGATCATTCCAGAGCTATAGTTTTAGAATAGTCTTCAGAACAATGAGATATTCATCAAAGCCAATGTCATGGTTTAAACCCAGTCAGCAAATCAGCCATGCAATGCTTGCTCACTCCCCCCCCTTTCCTTCCGCTCCCAGAGGGATGGGGAGGAGAATGGGAAGAATGCAACTCCCACGGTTTGAGATAAGAACAGTCCAGTAACTAAGGTATAACACAAACCACTGCTGCTACCACCAATGTCTATAATGAAAAGAGAAATAACAAGGGAAGCGAATACAACCACTCATCATCCGCTGACTGATACCCAGCCCAACCCCAGCAGTGATCTAACCCTTCTGGGTAGCTGCACCCAGTTTATATACTGGGCATGATGTGCTGTGGTATGGAATACCTCTTTGGATAGTTTGGGTCAGGTGTCCTGTCTCTGCTTCCTCCCGCCTTCCCCTCCTCCCTGGCAGAGCATGAGACTCAGAAAGTCCTTGGTCAGACTAAACATTCTAAGCAGTAGCTAAAAACATTGGTGTTATCAGCACTGTCCCGAGGCTGAAAGTCAGAACCACAGCACTGCACCAGCTACTAAGAAGGAGAATAATGACTGCTACTGCTGAACCCAGGACAGTCAGCCAAAGAATCCTTAGTATAATCAGATATTCTGGTTTTATTATATAATCACTGATTTTTAAAACATATGGAATGCCTATTTATAAGTCAAGTCATTCCTTTTTACTGAACATAACTTTCTGAATATTATAACTGCAAACTTCACATACTCCAGGCCACAGAGTTACCTGGCTCTCCTCTGCCTTGGCTTACTAAAGCGGTTGAGTGACTTGATATCTTAGAAAAATTTGACCAGTTCAAACAAAACTAATGTTCGGTTACTGCTATACTGAAGTAGACTGATTCATATCAGTATGAGTGACACAAAATGTTTTACTGAAGATTATGATTTTTCTGCTCTCTTCTGTATCAGCACTACAACAAGAGAATCTTTTTTTTTTCAAAAAAAAAATTTTTGTTTTGTTTTTTTTAAGGTTGAACAACTATGTAAGAAAAAAAAAACAGCAAACAAGAATCAGTGATGCAGAATTTTTGTTTAAAAGAAAGAGCAGAGACGTGTTGCTTCTGCTAGGTTTCCTGCCAGATTTGATTTCCATGTCATAAAATACTCTTGAGTTTAGTTCAGAAAATTGTCAAGTAGAAAAAAAAAAAAAATTCAAGTTTGCCTAACATAATGAAAAATGTAATTTCAAAATCCATTATATTGAATTATTAATATTTTGACATAGCCTTTTCACTCCTTAGAAATAACAGTAAGAAAGACAATATTGACAAGAGCAGATAACAATCACCTGATTTTTTGCAATTTGGGTATTTTACCTTGCTTTGTATTTCTTTTTTTCACAGAAACAAATGCTGATCCACAAATTTGTCAATATATAAATTCTTTCAAAGGTATTATATTAGAAATGAACTTAATGTGTATATTTTAAATACCCTCAATTTTCTTCTGAAAGCATCAAATTGAAATGGAAACTAGAATTGATCTTGTTGAACTCTTTCAAATTGCATCTTTTCATTATATCCTTTGAATAGCTGAAATTGATATCAAGATCTGTATTTTTTTCTCTAATGTATTATTTCAGCTCCTGATGATTGATGTCTTTCTCTATTACTATAAATTCCATTAATACCTCTTGTATATAGATTTCTCAAGACTATTTATAACTTGCTTTTCTGATTTTGATGCCATTACAACAAATGTGTTAAGATTCATTGCAATTTCCAACCTAGAAGAGCTTTTAGCAAAAAATGTCAGATGTCAAATTAGTTTGTTCCTCAGCAGATAGATACAGAAGTTCATTTCTATTTTCATCACAGAGATCTTGAGGTAGTGCCTTTCCAAATGATCTGAGCTGTTACCGAAACTCCTTTATTAATTGCTACCCACTGTTTTATTTTTCTATTGAAATAATTTAAGAACCTTTATTGGAGAATAAAGAACTTAATATCAGTATTTAAGTAAACACGTTATTGAAAATAATTAAATCAAATGGGTTATGCAAACATCAGGGAAGTCGTGTGAGTGTATTTCAAAGATGTCAGACAGCAAAATTCCCCAAATAAATAAACCCAAAGTGTAAACATGTAGCAATAAACTAATAGATTTAATTGGATTGGACTAGTTTGGATTGGATTTGAGGTCTTGTACCTCAGCTTTTTCTCAAAGTAGGTCCTCTTAGAGTAGTTTGCTTGGAGATGCATTCTGCTGAGTTTTGTTGAGAGAATGGCCTACCAGGTAGAAACAATGTCTGGTTCAGGTGTGAGAAAAAAAGGGGTGTAATTCTTTTTATTTTTTTATTTTTTGGACCCCAACACTAAAAGTGATTGAAAGATGAAAATGGCTTGACTTAAAAATGTGTTTTACCTGTGAGCTAATGCAATTAATTTTCAGAACTAGGAAAGCCCAGGTACTACTAGTCTTCACTAGCAGGGAACAAGAGTTTTGATTTTGTGATAATGAAGACTAAGTTTACTCATATGAAATGTACTATCAAAGCATATGTCCCACTCTGGCTGATTGATTAATATATTATATCAGAATATTGCAATTTTTAGACAAATTTATTTAGTCAGTATTCAAAAGTTTTAGAAACAGAGACTGACACAACACTGTTTAGTCTTCAATCCATGCAACAATTCTGAGGCCAGATTCTGCTAATTTTCAAGCATGGCTTTTTCACATAAAGCTGTATACCACTGCAGTTAATCATCTGTGCTTTTAATTAACACTGACAAGGTATAAAATTTAACTTGTACTATTGTGTGGTTAAATTAGTTAAAGTTTTTGGCTTTCATATATTAGGGAAAAAAATCAATAAAATATTTTTGCAGCTATTTTTTATACAGAGTTATATTTTTTTTGGCAATGATTTTGCTCAGAGAACCATGGCTGCTTTAGCAGGGAGTACATCTGAATTTGCAGAATCTATAGGCACAGTATGCATTTACTTTAAAAATAAACCAAACCATTTCACATTAATATCTATAAAAATATTTAAAAGTCCTATTTCCTGACTTTAAGTTTACTAATAAGAAATTGTACTTTTCAGTATTAGCAGAAAAAGTAGGGCCAAAATGCAGTCACAGAATTTTTTTTGAGATAATAAGTGATAAAAATAAGTCTATGAAAACCACAAAAGAGAATGGCTATTTAAATATTCTTCATGTATTCGATATAATATCCAATGCCAATGAAAGAAACACTTCCTCCTTCTGTGCAAATATCAAGTTTGCTTGGTCTCCATTTGCTTTTTGCCGAGGCATAATGTTAACTCTTCATAAAAGCTCATTGTCAACATCAGATAACAGGAATTTTCTCTAGAAAGATGGATCTGCTAACATGCGAATATTATTGAAATAAACTGGTACAAACATATTTTTTTTATTTTCTAACTCAAAATGTAAAGCCTATTAGAATTTCAAATTTTATTAGTTAAATAATTTTTAACTTCCAATCTATTTAGCAGAAACTAAGTATTTTACAATAAGTCAATTATTTGAAGTTCAGTTATATCCCCAGTTTGTGAGGGGAATCCCTCTGTTCCTCAGCTCAATTTTTTCTTTGTGGTTTCACACATATGCTGCCTGACAGGTCTGATTCCTTCTATTCAAGTAATAGACTGTAAAAAGCCTGAAATGGAATGGGCAGTAGGTGATTGTATACTAAGGAAAACACTTTACTGATGTGGGCTATAGTTACTAAATTAGAACTTCATTTGATGGATAAAAAAATTCTCCCTCTGGATAGCTGTTTTATAACTCTGTGGGGTGCTGTTTTGTGAGAACTGCCCATGATTAACCTAGAAGATGAAAGGAAATTTGGAACATCAACAAATGTTGAAACTTGGCTGAAAAAAAGAAACGAGAGAAGCATGAAATTGTAGTCAAGTGAGAAAAATTTGAGACATAAATGTGAAGCTGTATGCAGAATGTAAAATAAACAGCATTTCAATATGCTAAAGTGGAAAACCAAAAGGGGTTAGTAAAATAACTGACTCCCTTACAAAGAAGAGCTATTTTAAAACTTGTCTTTTTTCTGTTGTCATCAAAGTACATTTTTTTGTCGAAGTTCTATGGATGTAATAACAGGGACCTATAAGAGGTTTGTGAGACAATACTCAGTTTGAACCATTACTTGAAACTTCAGGGATGAAATATTGTAATTCCAATATGCATATTTTGTATGTTTTCAGAAAGACAGCTGTCGTGGTTTAAGCCTCACACAGGCTAATAACTCACCCAGTTTGTTCACTCATTCACTCCCCCTCTTTCTTCCCCCAGTCCCAGGGGGATGGGGAGGAGAATCAAAAGAATGCAACTTCCACAGGTTGAGATAAGAACAGTTTAGTAACTAAGGTATAACACAAAACACTGCTGCTACCACCAGTGATAATACAAGAGAAATACAAGGAAAGAGAATACAACTGCTCACCAAGCCCAACCCAGCCAGTGCACCCCCCAGCAGCGAACCCCCCAGTGCACCACCACACCCTTCTGGGTCTCTACCCTCCGGTTTTATATCCTGGACATGACGTGCTGTGGTATGGAATAACCTCTTTGGTCAGTTTGGGTCAGGTGTCCTGTCTCTGCTTCCTCCCGGCTTCTCCTCCGCCCCGCCCGGCAGAGCATGAGGCTCAGAAAGTCTTTGGTCAGACCAAAACACTACCAAGCAGTAACTGAAAACACTGGTGTTATCTGCTCTGTTCCCAGGCCCAAAATCAAAACCACAGTGCTGCACCAGCTACCAAGAAGGAGAAAAATGACTGCTGCTGCTGAACCCGGTGACAACAGCTTAAGTTTTACTGTGAATAGTTAAGCATATAGTTGCTTAAAATTATATTTGCAATTTTATTACATTCTGGTTTTACTCGGTATTATTTCTTTCCCTTTAACATAGTGCAAAAGAAGAATTAAGCACACTTAAAAAATTTAAAGTTAGGAATAAGCACAAAAAACTTCAAAATATATTGCTTGTTTCTCTCTTCAGCTTGACACTTCCAGATTCTTCATACAGAACAGGGGCTTTATCCTGCTGAAAATTAACTAATTTTTTTAATTATCTTATTCATATATTGTGATCATATAGAAGAGCATACCATGATTCTGGTCACTGATTTTTTTTTTCCAAACTTAGTTGTCTGAAAATTAGAGCTTGTCTAAATACTTCAAAGATATTTTCAAGATTTTCGCTTAACCAGAGAATCATTCTGAAAGCTATAATATTATTAAAATATCATAATGATTAAAAGGATAAAGACCACATATTGTAATCAAAGAAAATTAGTCTATGCAACCAAGAAAACTATTTTATTATTTTTTACCAAATTGCTTGTCTTAACAGCAGTCGTTTGAGAAGTTTTCACTAGTAATGTGTGGTACAGACATAGATCGTTGTGCGCAGGGTTGATATAAGCAAATGTTTCCAATTACCATGCTTAAGGATCAACTTATTAAAAAGCAAATGAAAGCATTGGGATGACAATTAACAAACCAAAAATTATAATGGCAAAAGCAAAATGGAAAAAAATAAGTGTCAGCTTCATTGGGAAAGGAGAAAGATTCAGAGAAGCCCTGCGGAGGACATGGGGGTGTTGTTTGATGAAAAAATGAACATGAGCTGGCAGAGTATGCTCGCAGCCCACAAAGCCAACCACATCCTGGGCTGCATCAAAAGGAGCGTGACCAGCAGGTTGAGGGAAGTGATCCTGCCCCTCTACTCTGCTCTCCTGAGAACTCACTTGCAGTATTGTGTGCAGTTCTGGTGTCCTCAACATAAAAAGGACATGGAACTGTTGGAAGAAGTGCAGAGGAGGGCCACGAAAATGATGAGGGGACTGGAGCACCTCCCGTATGAAGACAGGCTGAGAAAGTTGGGTCTGTTGAGCCTGGAGAAGAGAAGGCTGCGTGGAGACCTCCTAGCAGCCTTCATATATCTGAAGGGGGCCTTTAGGGATGCTGGGGAGGGACTCTTCATGAGGGACTGTAGTGAGAGGACAGTGGGTAACAAGTTCAAACTTAAACAGTTCCCAGACAGAGTTCCCAGACAGAGTTCCATACTCTCCAGCCTATCCCTAACAGAAATAGCAACTCCCCCTCCCCGCCTACTGTGCCTGTCTTTCCTAAAGAGCCTGTAACCTTCCATTCCAACACACCAATCAGAGGAGCCATCCCACCATCTTTCTGTGATGCCTATGATATGTTATCCCCTTAGACGTGCATACATCTCTAATTCCTCTTGTTTGTTCCCCATGCTATGGGCATTTGTATAGAGACATCTGGGCCGAATTCCAGTTGAAGCTGGCTCATTTGCTGGAGCAGCTGGAATATCTCTACATTGCTCTGAACTTCTATTATAGGTGCTGGCAACTGCCTCTGTGTGTTGGGATGGAATAATGCCCCCCTTCCCCAACACATCTAGTTCAAAGCATCCTTGAGCAGTCTGGCAATCCTCCTCCCAAATCCACTCTTCCCTTTCTTTGTCAGACCAGCTCCACCAGTCCCCAGAAAACCTGGGATACTAAATGGTGTCCCATGTTCATGGTACCGAAACCCCTGACTATGGCACCACCCTTCAAACCATTTATTAACCTGGCCAATCCTCCTAGCCTGTTTAAGGTCCTTCCCTGGATCCTGGAGAATTGATGCAAAGACAATATGAGCTCCAGAGCCCCTAACCACCTCTCCCAGAGCTCTGTAGTCCTTCTTTATGTTCTCTGGGCTTCTGCTATCTATATCAGTATCATCCACATGGATCTCTAGAAGTGGGTATTAGTGAGTGGGACTGACTAGAGCAGGCAGCCGCTCTGCAACATCCCTGATGCAAGCCCCTTGTATTCAACACAGCTCTCTTGAGACTGGGTCAGGCCAATAGATGGTTGTCTCTGTTCCTTTCAGATTAAAGACCCCTACCACTACGGCCCGCTGCTTTTTCCTGGCAGCACCAGTAGTGATCTTCTTTACCAGTGCATCAGCCGATTTGTACTGGTGCGAGTGTGTTTTCTCATTAGCCCCCTTGCGGGATAGCAAAGTGGTTCTGGGTGGAGACAACAGACTTAGGAGGGAGCCCCTTGCTTTTAATTCTCCTCTTCCTCCTCTTTTCTTTTTTTTTTTTTTTTTTTTTCTGTTACTGTTTCCCAGCTTCCTGGGTTAGCAGCCTCCTTTCCTGCATGAGTGACAGTGGACATTTGAGTGATGAGGCACTGGAATGTGTTGCTCAGGGAAGTTGTGAATGCTCCATCACTGGCAATGTTGAAGACCAGGTTGGACAGAGCCTTGGGTGGCATGATTTAGTGTGAGGTGTCCCTGCCCATGGCAGGGGGGTTGGAACTAGATGATCTTAAGGTCCTTTCCAACCCTAACTATTCTTTGATTTTATGATTCCCCACATAAACTCTCTACTCAAATACTGCTGGTAAGCTGAAACAGTAGTGTAGCTTTTGCCACAGTTTCTCGGAGCTCTATGTATAGGATAGCTGGAGGATGGATTCTGGTATATCTTTATTGGTATAATGTTGACATCAAACCTTAGGTTATGCAACAGTACCTTCTCAACTGCTCACTCGCATTTTGTCTGATTTGATTGTCTGAACATGAGACCAATTCAAAACCTTCTTATCTCATTTGCATTTCTGAACAACTCATTTGGGCTTTTTTCCTTTTAGAAAAATCTAAATATCCTCCATATTCAGTGTGTGAAGAGCCATTCCTTCTGAATATTTGTCAGGATTATTCATTCTTACTTTAGGTCTTTCCATGATCTCCAGTTTTCTCAATATTTCTTTTAACTACCCCCCCACCCCACCCCCCAGATAGCAATATCAGAAGTATCTTTTTCTCCACAATAGATTTGTGGAGTTTCCTGCTTTTTCCTTTCTTTACTTTTTCAATTTCTCAACTTACTCCTATCGCTTACTCTAAGTATTTCTTCATCGTACATTTTCCCTAGACATTAGTTTGTTCCATAGTGGTATAGCAATGTGTTTTTTCTGCATAATGTAGTAGTAACCTTGGTCTGCAAAAATGTCTTTTCTTTCTTTTTTATCCCCTTTACCTAACATCCTTATCTTAACTGATTCTGAAACAAGCATCCAAATGATACAAATGTATGCTATCAATTTCTGATTGACTTTAGTTTCTTATGGCTCACTTAATATGAAGTCCTTTTATAACTTCAGCATGTTATAAGCATAGAACATCAGTTTTTTTCTTTTTAATGTACATAAGGCTAAATTATTCTAAAACCTCATAAGTATGCATAGTTATGAAATGCTTGAGGTTACCTCTTGTTTAGATTATTTTGATTATTTAATTGGATAGTGTGACACTATACATACATATCAATTTTTATAGCATTATTGAGGAGTGTTATGTTGTCTAAGAACCCTTTGAATAACTCATACAGAAATTGTAGTCCACATAATGTCTCTTTTCATAAATTTATCTTGTAGGAAATGAGAGAAATTTACTTAATTTACTGTCTTTGATTTCACTTAGTATCAGTATCAAAAATCATACTTTCTGTAATTTTTAGCTGCCAGAACAGTTCTTCCTATCAGTACTGTGCCTCCAATATTTTCTCTTTAAATTTCTGTTTCCCTGATCTACCCGTTTCAGTGCAGCAGATAGTTTTCTGTCAAATCTCTCTTTGTGGTCATGGGTAAAATGTTACGTTGGTTACTTTAAAATGCAGTAACAAGTATATGAGACATTTGATTTAGTGCATGGGAAGTTCATTTAAGTAAAATAAGTTAATGTAAAAAAAAATAAGAGTGAAAAGTTACAAAAGGATTGTTTTACAGTTTTCTGTAAAATACTTCTCTTTTTCTTTTTCTTTTTTTTTTTCATAATACTCTTTCAGGAAAATTATGCTATATCTTATAAAGGATTCTAGATCAAATCTGAATTTCTTTGTAAGTTACAGTTACTTTAAAAATAGTCTTTTGAAGTGTAGTATATGAATCTTTATTCAGACATTTCTGTTTTCTTAATGGAGTTAGAGATTATTTGAGAGAGATTATTTGACGTTTGGCAAAAAGCACTTGGCACTTCACAAGCTAAACTAATGAGATCCTGATGAATTTACATGATAGTTAAAAATAAATGACCCCAAGCCTTTGAGTTTCATTGTTCTCTGCTGCTAGTGAAGAACTATTAATAGCTATAAATACACATTCAGCATATTCAGCTAACACAGATAATGAAGGAAAAGCTGTTGAGCTTTGGTTTTTAACATCCAGAAAAGGGTGAAAGGGTGAAGCTGTCTCGACAGTTTTCTTCTGTGAATTGGATGCTGGATTTTAGGCTAGGGCAAAACATTCTGTAGATTGCCCTCTTTCAGAAATTCAGCAAATACTGTGCCTTTTTGTGGCTTTAAAAGGTACAAGTTAATGTGCCAATAACAGTTACTTCAAGGCTGATACAGTCCATTAAGATTGGGGCACTTGGTCACTTAACACGATTACTTCAGAAATAAGCTGTAATTTTTGAGAAGCCTCTCTAAGTAGTTAAGTATAAAGTAACTGTAGGTCTTTTTAAAATTATCTCAGATAGTGTGTGTGTAAGGGGCACAGAATGCTGTCTTTATTTCTTCTGACCTGAAAGAAAAGATACCAGGAAAATAACTGATTTTTATTAGTGTTTCAGCTGTTCAGCTCAAGGTTTATTTCATATGAAATATGTTTTCTAAATAAAAGAAGTACCTTCCCTTTCTTTTGTAAATCTTTGTAATTTTTTGCTTTTTAGTAACTGATCAAGCTGGAGCAGTACAGCATGCCACTTGATTTGCTTCAAAGGCCCTAGTACTTTCAACAGAAGCAAAAGAAATAATAAAAACTATATCTTTATTGTCTTGTATTAAAATCTCAGGTTTTATTTTAATTTCATGAACTTCTTTGACATGATTTGAAGTAAAAAGGATTAAAATCATTCATATTATCACTCTGGCCAGAAGTCAGCTTTATTATTTTGAAGAAGACAGTGGCGTGGTCTTCAGCTTTCTACAATAGCTGTAATAAGAGCTTTTATTTTTCTTTTAATTTATTTTATTTTATTTTTTATTACCTTTTTTTTTTCCCCCTGTAGTATTCATTGTGATTTATTTCTCTTTATTGAGAAAATTCTGAAATACAGCCGTCTATGATACTATGATAAAAATAATTAAGCCATTGAACAAATGAGTGGAACAGACCAAAACTACCAGGGAACTTACAAATATTGACACAATCATAGAATCACAGACTGGTTTTGATTGGAAGGGACCTTAGAGGTCATTGGGCAGGGACACCTTCCACTTGACCATGTTGCTCCAAGCCCCGTTCATCGTGGTCTTAAACACTGCCAGGGATGGGGCACAATCTAAAAAAAAGTAATGTTAAAGAGCAATAAAATAGACATTGTATATATATATATAATGCATTATCCTACTCATAATGAACACAATTCAGCACATCAAACACATTTTTATGCTTTTTTATTTCTTGTAGCTATTTATTTAAATGCACATATGTATATACACATATATATGTATGTAGTTGATAAATAACTTCAAAGTGACAGAATAATAGCTGCAGATTAGAAAATCCTGTATTACTCAACCTAACAAACACATCAGGACTACAATCATCATATATCTTTTTAATTACTTGCTATAATTGATTTCCAGAATTTTTTTTTTTTGTCTGTTTTGTTGATATTCATCTAATGGGAATATTCAGAAGTCATCAAATTAATTTACAATTACTTTGAACTACTGGAAATGAATTGTTGAATAGTATGTAAAAAAGCTTGATAGCCAAGTTTGTCTCAAACCCCAGGTATTAAAAATGTGTGTCGTGCCTCAGAATTGTATTTGCTTCTAGATTTGAAACAAAAGAAATACCTGGATATTGCCTTAGCTTTGGTCAACCTTCTTAAATTTTATGTGAGATTCTTAAACTTGATGATAGTGGTAGGTCAGTCCACTTGTAATTACTGAACATAATCCAACTCATTTAACTGTATGTTTTTTAAAACTTTTAACCTTTAAAATCTAGAAAATCTATGGATTTTTGTATGTTTATTCACATAGGAGGGAACTGAGACAAAAGCCACCCTTCTGAGTGAAATAAGAGGGAATAATGGAGGAACCCCCAAGTTTGTTTGATGGTAAGACCAGCCTTGAGAGAGAAGAAAGTGAAGGACATGCTTAACTGCAGATACTAGTTCATGGCCATGCGATACTTCAAGCTGGTAATGTATTCAAAGGGTTAAGCAGACACATCATTTTACAAATGTTGTTTGAACAATTTGTTTTGTATTTGTTTGAGAAAAGCATTCTAGCAGAGAGCTTGGAAAAATGGAATCCAGTTTGCACAATATGAACGAGAACAATATATATTAAAAAGAGCTTTTGAGTGGCAGAGTTAAAGGGATAATTCATATCTAATAGACACAAGGGAATCATGGTTGCTATTCAAAATTTTAGTAATGCACACAAACAAGATTTTCTTGGCTGCTTCTTAATACATTCAGCTGAACCTACACAATCTCGTTGCCTGACACAGTGTAGTAGTCAAGAGGGAACATGTGAGTAGATGCTAAACCTTATTTAACGCATTTACAAGCTTATTGTTTTGCTTCAAAGTTAATGGCTTAATTCAGTGCAGAACAGGCAGCTGGATTTGCTTCAGGAAGAAGTATATATCCTTCTTCAATAACAGAGTACTTGGCAAGCCAGCAAATATCAAAATACACATTTTCAATAAGTAATGCCTGACGGTTTATGTGACCCATGTATTCCTATAGATGTTAATATTTGAGTGTTTATAAGGTGTAAATTAAGAAAAATTGTAATATTAGCGTTTTCTGGAAATAATTGCTTTTTGGAAGAGTAACTCTCAGGGGTAAACTAGGTCAAACAAATACCCGAAGTCTCTGGTCAGAGAGCCTGAGGTGGAAAAGCAGCACCCAGAGAATGGTTACTGAGCTGAATGAAATGAGAGTTTTGCGTCCTGTAGGTGATGTCATCTGGGCCAAAACTTCTTCAGCATTTATATTTTTTAAACAAAACAGAATTTCATGGCTGTTGTATGTGAAGTAGGAGCTACTGGACCTACCTGACTGCTAGCCATGTGCCACCTCATTTCCCTTTTCTATACTGACAATTCACAACTCTCACCCTCTGCTTCAGAGTCTTCTCAGAGAATGTATATTTTAATAAATATATAAAGAATAAACTCTTCTTTTTCCCAGAAGATATCTATCTTGTTCTTTATTCTGTTTTTGTTGGTAGACTTTGAAATTCCTATCTGATCACTATATGAAACCAAAAGGATGAAGTAGTTGTATGAACAGGGTTTCTTCCTAAGTAAGTAATATTCTATATATTAGCCAACATGTATATTAATATTTTAAAATAACCTGTAATTTATAGGAAGTAAAAATGGTAAAAAGTGAAAAGATCCTGAAGAATCAACAGAGAGGCTCTAAAAGGAATTACACCCATGTGACAGAGAGAAGAAAACAATAAACACATCAAGACAATTGACAGTAAACATGTCAAAGCAAATTTGTGTTTTATAATTTACTGAGAAACATTTATAAAAAATCCATTAAGCTTTTAAAAATTAGGAGATATTGAGTATTCTTTCCAAACTTGAAGTGTTAATTTTGAAAGGTAAAACACACTTCCTTATTTTTATATTATATAAAAATATTTATATATCTAAATATTTATATAAAACATGCTTTATTTTAGGTTATCATGAGTATATGCAGGATCACAGAGCCAGACGTTAAAAAACCTTCAGTTTTAATTTTAGTTATGATTTCAAATCCATTCCTTACAAGCTCATAAATAATGTTTTTTGAAGCAATTTTACCATGCAGAAAATAAAGAAATAACCACCAAATTATAATTTGGCATAGGATATTCATGATGGCTTAGTGAGGAAAAGAAAAAAAAGTGGTGGTATGTCAAAGAGGTTTAGGATCCAAAGAGTTTAGTGAAAGTTGACTGATTAAAATCATAGAGGCTAAAGTAAGCAAAAATTCATTGCTTCAGAAACCGCTAAATTATTCTTAGTTTTATTCTCCTTGTATTCTCCATGTAGTTTCTTTCTTAGGTCAAGAGAAATATTTTTCATTTTTTTTCATCTTACATGTCTTTTCTGCGTGTAAGCTGACATAAAGTCACTGACTAGTTTATTCCCCTTTATTTCACAAAGAAGAGCACTTAAACTGTAGAAGTCTACATTACTGCCTTGTAGTCTTAGTGTTGTTAATGGGTGCCTTACACTCAATTACCACAATCTTCACAGAAAGTTTAACTAACCAACAAAATGTGAAAAAGATTATTTAGTAGTTAGATCAAGTGGAATCATAGCATTAACCACAGTGAGATATCTCTATTTTGCCCTAGAAGAAAATACATCCCAAATCATGAGAGGGAAAATAACACTGCTTGGAAGAACCTTGTGCCAGAAATGAATACTGCATTATTATTCCAGTCATTGGAAATAACTATGATAATACATTCAGTATAGATCTTTCTCAGTAGGACTCCAGCTCTGACTCATTACCCACCATAAATGGCTCAGTGAGTTGCAAAGGCTGTCAGTGCTTGCCCACTTAGTCTTTCGTGAATTCTATCTGCTTAACAGTATTATTACTTGTGGACATTCACAGGTGAAGCAAGCCTAAAAAAAGAATATTGATTAAAACTTCTGTGTTTTGTTTGTTTGGTTTGTTGGTTGGGTTTTTTAAGTATGACCCAATAAACTTTGGATTCGAAAAAGGGAAGAAACAATTTTCATGTGAATAAATAGGTACCTTTGGAAAAATAAACAAACACAGTAGTTATAATACTTCTGAGTCAAAATAAAACGTATATAATTTCAGAATCCTTTTTCAATTGCCTTTGGCTTGCATTAATTCCTTCCTTAAAATATATAAATCTTCTTATGATTTTAGGAAGTCTTTTAATACTTTTAATGCTGTCCCTCGCAACATTCTTCTGGACATGTTTTCCGTCTGTGGTATGAGCGAGTTCACAGTGTGCTAGTTAAAAAACTGGCTGAAGGGTAGAGCTAAAAGTGTTATAGTGAATGGGCTACATCTGGCTGGTGAATGGTCACTGCTGATGTTCCTCAGGGATCGCTTCCAGGGTCAGTTCTGTTGAATATGTTTATCAATGAGCTGGATGTAGAAGTTGGATGCACCGTTAGCAAGCTTAATGATGATACCAAACTGGATGCGTGGTTGATTCTTTTGAGGGTCAAGATGCCTTTCGGGGGAATGTAGAAAGATTAGCACACTGGACAATGATTAATGGGAAGAATTTTAATTAGTCCGAATGCTGGATCTTGCAATTAGGATATAGTGATAGTGAGTACAAGTATAATTTTGGAGTAGAGCAGTTAGAGAGCAGCCCTGCCATAGGGATCCAGGGTGATGATCAGCAGCAGGCTCAATATGAGTCAGCAGTGTGCCCTGGCAGCCAGAAAGGCAAGCCCCATTCCAGAGGGCATCAAACAAAACATAACCAGCTGGTGAAGAGAGATGATTATCCTTCTGTATTCATCATTGATGCTTCCTCACCTTGAGCAGTACATACAGTTCTGGGACCCACAATTTAAGGATGTGAAAGTCCTTGAGTACATCCAGAGGAGGGCAACAAAGCTGGTGAGAGGGCTGGAAGAAATGTCAGATGAGGAGCTCATAAGTACTCTGGGTTTGTCTAGTTTAGGGGAAAGGAGGCTAATGGCTGACATTATTGCTTCCCACAGCTTCCCTGGGGAGGCAAAACAGAGTGGGTGGTGCTAAGACTCCCCGGTACCCAGTGATAAGGTGCATGGTAATGGTTCAAAGCTGCACTGGAAATTAGGAAAATTTTTTTTACCTGGAGGGTGACCAAACACGAGAATAGCCTTCCTAGCAAGGTGTTTGATGCACCAAGCCTGCCAGTGTTTAAAAGGAATTTTGACAATGTCCTTTAACTGCCCTTTAACTGTCCTTTAATGTGCTTTAACTTGGCCAACCCTGAATTGGTCTCCCAGTTGGATGAAGTGATCACTGTAGGTCCCTTCTGAAATATTTGTGTTGTGCTGTGCTGTGTCATGCTACGCTATGCTATGCTGTGCTGTGTTATTTTATTCCATCCCACTCTACTCTACCCTACCTTACTCTACTGTACAAAAAATTCTGGTGATTTTGTTTATTCATGTGTACAAACTCTTGCAAATAAGTAGCTAAACATTAAAAATATGTATAAACATTTTTAAATTAAATGGCTTCACTTAGTAAAGTACATGTATAATAAATTAAATTTATAGCATAAGGCATGTGACCTTGATGATCTTCCAGCTTCACGGTTGTTAGCGCAGCTGTTCCACTGGAAATGGAACTGCTATCCTTTTTGTTGTTGGTTTTGTTTTGTTTTTCAAATTGTAGTTTTCACAATATAGTGGTCAGCTTTCTATTTTTTTCATTTATTTTCACAGTTAGTTCCCAGATTCTTTCGCCATTCCTAATAAAAATGTCTTTTAGTTTTAGCAATTTACAAGTATAACCATTTACAAACTTGTACGTAGTTCTAGTAACTACATACATAGTACTTGTTACTACATATATAGCTAATAGCGGTACTTCAGTAGATTCAGGGTGGAGAAGAAAGAAGTCTGGGTTTTGAGGGCATGTAAGGAAGTGGGTTTTGAGGATATGTAAAATCTCTGCTGTCAGAGCTGGAGGGATAGAGTGATTGACTAAATTTTTTGTTACAGACTATGGTGTTCTACATGCTACATTGGTAGATGAACTAAGAAATAAGAACAGATCTAGCAGGCCCAAATAAATAGAAATCAGAATACATCACTGTAATACTTAGAATGTAAAGACAGGTCTGTAACTACAGTTGTCACCAGGAACGTGCAGAGAGACTCAGGTGCTTAAACTGGACAATGAAGACATGAGCAAAACATTTGGAGACTGACACCAGATATAAAACCAGATATATGATTGGGTTTGAGATAAGAGGCTATATCTATAGTATTTACAAGCCTGTTAGCTACCTGATCCTTGGTATCACTTCAAGACGCAGTTAGAGAGTTTAGAGAGGTGAGTAGCCTTTCACAATGCAGTAGGCTGTTTATATCTAACTACCCTATTTTTGTGAATAAAAGGGAAGAAAAATATTGGTATGGTCTGATTGACAGTAAGGCCACAGCCATGGAGTCATGTAATTTTCTAACACATGTAGCTGGAGAGGTCAATGCTCTGGGCAGATAGCTAAGAACCATGTCAAACTGGAGACAGTAGAGAAGGAAATGTCTCAGAAAGCAAATTAAGAGCCTGATCATAAGTCAATAGAAGTGTCATTAAGTCCACATGACAAGGCCAAGAATGAGTTAAGGCACTCAAACAGTATCAAGGTCAGTGATTGTGGCGTGATTGGGAGATACCAGGTATGGATGCCAGACAGCAATAACCACCAGATTGTGAATCCAGAACTGACGAAACTCAGAAATAAACATTGGAAAAGAAAGACTACATTATATACTTTTTTTATATGTGATTTGGCTAGTACTTAACCTTCCGGTGTTTTCCAGGTCCTGTGGCTGGCTACAGTTTCAATATCCAGGAAGGTCTGGATAGTAACTGACCAGTAGCATCAAAAAAAGGAAACTTAAATAAATGGCAAGTAGTAGGACAATTCAAATCTAATATTCAAATGGCTGAGAGAGATGTGATTGCTCAGCCTGGAGAAGACTCTGTGGAGACCTTATTGTAGCCTTTCAGTTTTTAAAAGGGTCCTATAAGAGAGGTGGGGGGAGACTTTTTAGCAAGGCCTGTTGTAACAGAATGATGGGTAAATGGATTTAAATGAAAAGAGGGGAAATTCAGGTTGGATGTGAGGAAAAATTCTTTACAATGATGATGTTGAAATACTGGAATCATAGAATCATAGACTCATAGAATAGTTAGGGCTGGAAAGGACCTTAAGATCATCAACTTCCAATCCCCCTGCCATGGGCAGGGACATGTCCCACTAAACCATGCCACCCAAGGCTCTGTCCAACCCGGCCTTGAACACCACCATCGATGGAGCATTCACAGCTTCCCTGGGCAATCCATTCCAGTGCCTCACCACCCTTACACTAAAGAATTTCTTCCTCATGTCCAATCTAAACTACCCCTGTTGAAGTTTGAGCCTGTTACAGCTTGTCCTCTCACTACAGTCCCTCATGAAGAGTCCCTCCTCAACATCCCTATAGGCCCCCTTCAGATATTGGAAGGCTGTTATGAGGTCTCCACACAGCCTTCTCTTTTCCACACTGAACAGCCCCAACTTTCTCATTCTGTCTTCATACGGGAGTTGCTCCAGTTGCCAGAGAGGTGGTGGATGTGCCATCCTTGGACACATTTAAGGCCAGACTGGGTGTGGTTCTGCATAACCTGATGTAGTTGAAGATATCTCCACTTATTGCAGCGGGTTGGAATAGATGACCTTTGAGGGTCTCTTCCAACCCAAACTATTCTATGATCGATGATTTTGTAATTAGAAGACTTTGCAGGTCTGGGATAGCTTTTGGAATTTATGAATTTCTCCTGTATATACAGATTAAGAGATAATTCTCTGAAAAGTCACTTTTATAAATTACGTGCGAAAATATCAGAATTGTTAAAAATAGAAAACAAATTCAGAAAGCAGACTGTATGTGGCTAATGATAAAGTAAGTGTTAGGAATTGATAACAAGTTTCACTGGCTAGAGAATTTATTCTTATCTTTTATGACTATTTTCAATTTGATGTAATAAATGTGAAGATGTTAGTACAGTTAATTTACATTTTATCTTCTAACAAAGAAAAGTTTAATGGAAGACTTAAAGCATCATGAATTCTTCTCTATGCTGCAGATAAGGTTAAAAAAATGAAAAAAATAACATCACAGGTGGAAGCACACAACCTACAGAAATAAATTAAAAAATATATCTAATTAGTGTAAGGTACAAATTGAAAATTGGGTTCCTATTGTAGTAAATTTGAGTCTATCTTTTTTCTCAGTACATTTTTAATCCAAGATAGCATTGCATTTCCTCTGTAAAGTTTTCTTTATAAAATTAGCAAAATTAAAACCATGATATTACATTCCATAATGATAAAATTAAAGTATACAAGTATAATAATAATAATAATCTGGGAAATCTTACAGATGCTAGCATTTCATATGTTTAATATTAAGCTAAATTAGTCATACCCATATAATACACCTGTCTCAGTTATAAAAAAAAATATATTAGTGAATTAATAATCACATTAATTGGTATATATAGCTGTGGGAGTACTGATACTGAATTCATTTAGCACAGATTAAGACAGACATGGCAATCAAAAGGTTCACATGCCATTAAAATTTGGAGCTTGAAAACGCAGGGGAATTTTGTCTCCAAAATGGCTTTGGTTTGCTGTTTTCAATAACATTTAACATCAAATCTAGACTAGTGTTGACTGTTCATTAGCCATTTCAGGTGTTCAAACCTCAAGGAAAAAAAAGTGCTTGCAGAATAAGAGAAGTAATTGCTGACTTCTGAATCTGAAATTTGGTGATATGGCACATTTAATCTTCCACATTTATGCTTTCATGGGAGGATTTTTAATGTAGAAATTATAGTATAATCTTTAATCTTAAATTCAAGATATATTATTGAGGCAGGAATGGCTAATGTAAATAAAATTTAACTTCTTTCTGCTATTTCTACAAGGGAGTACATTAGCATCTTCATATATAAATGCTACATTTCCATATAAATAATTTTCATTATCTTACTAAAATAGGATTTGTTCTACACTATATAATATTAAGACTTGATATAATTTCTGATATATATATATATAAACCAAAAAATAAAACCAGTAACAAATGTGATCCATTTAAAATACCCTAGTTGACAATGCAAACAATCCAATAAAAAGATACTGTAATAAGTCACTAAGTATTTTTCTCTGATAAAATCTCTAATCAATTAACATTGAAATTGCATTATGTCATTATGAGAAACTAACACTACTTAGGCACCTGTTTGTCATTAAATTAAATAAGACCTTTATGTTTAGTTCATATCATTCTGATATCACTTATAGTAGTAAACTTAAAATCTATTGATTTCAGTGGAACTGTTGTGGATTGTAGGAGTGATTTATGACTAATGAGCGTGTAACTTGTTTTCACAGCCAACCTTTTTAGCTAGACCTGTTTATCCACTTGTTTTATTGTTTCCTATCTTTTGCATCAATCCGGATTGGGATTTCATTAATTGATTTGATTGATTAATTTACTCTTAAACTCTTAATTTAATTAAGTCATTTAGACTTACCTACTTTCTGATTTTGGGATGTATAGACCCTAAGTCCTGGATGCTTATGGAAATATTTTAAAACCATATAAACAATTCAGATTTTGCAAAAAAAGTCTGGGAATTTAAAAAGTAGTGACTTTTAGAGTAAAAATCTGTGTCTAATTTGGTTAAGTTCTGCAGAATCTGATTGTTTCTCTGGAATATTTAGACTATTTCATTCTTGACCTCCCAAACTGGTGCTACCATTCAGCCAACCTCCCCTCTCCCCTCTTATGGTCTGTCGCCAGCCCTTTCCTCCTAAACAGCTCTGTTAAACTTAATAAGTCAGAATTCTTTCTATGAGTCTTTTATCAGACTTTTCACTTCTTTCTGTGTGCTCAGAACCTGTAACACAGTACATTCCTCTTATCATGGAGTGGCTTTTGTTTTGTTTTGTTTGTTTGTTTTGTTTGTTAGTTGTTTTATTTAGGGATTCAGTTAATGTCTTAGTGTACTCTCAGGCGTCATCTGACTGTATCCAAGCTGTATCAGCTGCTCTGCAGACATCTTTAGGCTAAATTCATTGTCCATCCATACTTCTGACTTGTAGGTACATAATTGGTCTGAATGCAGGACCACATTACTGGAAAGTAGCTGTGAAAAAAAATATCCATGGGCTTTCTGTACATTGTGGGACAAGGAAGCACTTATATAAAAATATGATTGCACCTCAGTGGCGTTTTTTACCAACATTTTTCTACCTTCTTCTGTTCCCATTCGGTATCACTTGCAAAAAGTCTTACTTGAAAAGCCTGGTGGACATGCTGCAAGGATATATGGAATCTATGAAGAAATACAATTTCTTTGGATATTTGAATAAAGCCTTTTAGCAGATAATCAAAGTAAACACTACTAAAGGCAACACATGAATGAAACAGGAAACAAGTCCAAACCCAGATAATAAATATTACTATGTTGTAATATCTTTCTATTTTCCTTCATTATTTACTCTCTAATTTGGTATGGTATGATGCACACACGTCTAATAGAGTGTGACCTTTTTTTTTTTTCTTTCAAGGACAAGATGTTTCAGTTTTATTCTTGATAATACAGTAGCACTTTTCATGATTTGCTTGTTGCCCTGAAGAAGAAAATTGAACTTTTCAGGTAAGGTTGTGAGCTTACTAATACACAAGTAAAGAATACAAGCCCATGTTACTTCCCAAGTTCAACTGAAGTATTTGTTTACTAATCCTTCTAACATTCCTTTACTACTGAAATTAAAAGTTATTGACATATTAATGTAATTTTGCATAAAAATTAGTTTTGACGATATATGACAAGGTATCTGAAATGCGACATGAATAGAGTTATTATTTTTGACTCAGTTGTGTGGGTGGCTATAAAAGCTGTAAGTAAAACTAGTAATTACTAGTAGTGATATTTTGCTGAATTATAATTGTATTTCATGCAAATAACCATTTGGTGAAATTACTAAACAAACAAAGAATCTGAAAACTGTTCAGAATGAAGCAGGAAAGCTATCCATTGAAAGGAAAAAAAAAAAAAAAGAAAAAAATGTCTATTATAGAGAAATTGTATTTTTTTTTTCTTTTCTATCCTCTCAAAATTCTTTTAAAATATTTTGGAACTTGTCATAGCACTTGTTGCCTCACAGATATTTTGATTCTTAGCCACAAAGTAGAATAATAAACACAAAAAAATGTAATGTATCTGGAATAAGGTATGAATTACTCTTACCAGTTAAGCGCTCTGAAAGCTAATAAAATAATAAATTACAGTCTCTTATATCACCTCACCATTGGCATAGGGATGAGTATCAAAACAAGACTGGCTCCATGCAGAATATTTAAATAGAAAAGCTTCATCTGGATTACTGTACCCTGTTTTCCTTCACTTAAGTCTGTATAGAAGGTTTGTCTATTACCTTGATGCATTTTTCTTGATCTGCTGAGGATTTTTCCTAGTCAGTTATGAGATAGTATCAATTTTTTTAGAAAACAAAACAAAACAAAAAAAAAACAAAACAAAACAAAACAAAAAAACCACAAATAAAAAATCTTTTTTAATATTGCATGAATTTATTTTCTGCTTTGTTTCAAAGGTAGAAAACATGGAAGGTCACTTGATAGATGTTTCAACATAATTCTCTGTTAATAAGAAGAATGTAAGATTGTCAGTCTACAATATTCTGTTATGTAACAGAAGAGCATAGTAATTAGTTTCACTACTTTTTTGCGTAGAATTGAAAATTAAGTTAAAATCATGTAAAGAAAAGTCTAGAAACAGGTAAAATCTTTCTTTAAAGGTTGCTATCAGAATTTGGGGTTTTCTCTAACAAGTAGCTATATTCAGGGGGATTTAGTTTTCCTTTTTTTTAAAAAAAAAACCACCGGGTTCTCAACTGATCAGGAAAAGAAATCCACCTTTAGTGGGCTAGCCCTATGAGAGGCAGTTTTAATGTATTATAAACATTTCTTTTTTTTTTTCTGAAATATCGTAGTCAAGATTTTAGCAGTCATGTTCCACAAGTAGCATAACAGAATGTGTGAATATCAAAGGTTTTTAGTTTGACTTTAAGATTTAAAATCAGAAGCTCAAAAACAGAAAGCAAAATTGTCTCATTTTCTTCAAAGGTAATGACAATGCTGAAAAAAATTAGCCTATGTGACCTACCTTTTCACAATTTAAAAGAAAAAAACAAAGTCACCTATGATCAATTACTACATGCTATTATTGCAGTTCTTTTATTTTTTTTTTCTAAATTTAAATACCTATTTTAACTTCTAGTCAAAAACTAACTTCTAAGAGAAAATAAATAGCTTTTTGCTATAAGTGAAAGAGGTTTTTTGAATAAGGGTAAAATACATGAATGTGTATTTAACCTTGCAGCTAATAAACAGGATAATTTTTTGACAATTCTTAGTGCATTTATCTGCTATTCATACCACAGAAATTTAGAGAAATCAAAGATGTTTTAGAGAGCTGTTTTTTAAATAATAAATAATTTAAATATTTGTCCAGAATAAAATATAATAAAAAAAAAATTTCTTTCTATTTTCTAAGTAGTTAAGTGTGAGGGAAGTAGAAACAGGTAGACATTGGAAACATTCAGATTGTCTTGTTTAGTTGTACATTTTACCAAACCAAAAAGAAAGTGAATATAAAATAAAAAAGGATTGAGGATGATACTTATTGACCTCACTCATTGTTTACAAAGTGCAATCTAAAGTAAAAATTAAATGGAGGTCTTATTTTATGTGAAAGCATTCAAACAAAAGAAAACAGTACAAATTACTGGGTTTTTGTTTGGTTTGCTTGGTTTTAATTTTGCTAAATCTGTTTTCCAGAAAAAATTGCATCCAAAAGAAAAATTCAGATAGTTCATCTGAACTGCCTAATGGATTGGATGAATACCATACTGTAACTCCAAATTACTAATTGTTTACATTATTGCCTTCCAGTTATTCGCAATACTACTTCCCCAGATATTTTATTAACTCTGTAATAAAAAATAAGAAATTAAACCCATGGGAGATGCCTGTCTGTGCAAATTCTCACCATTAATTTCTCCTGAGAATTCTTCTCCAATAAGATTTACTTGCAAATATTGACTTAAATCAATGTAAGATGAAATCTATACAAATGGCTTATGCTACCAAGAACTGTCTTGAAAGGAGGGCAGCTCCTATTTCCTATATCATAGTGAAAATAATCCCTTTGAGTTTGAAACATGCCTTTCAATTCTGAGTTTCTAAAATTATTTTGTCATTTACTGCTATTGTAAAACATTTGCCTTGAAAGCTGATTGTACTACAGAAATTGACATCCAGAGAAGGCTGGGGAGGGGATGAAGCAAGACAGTTCACATTCTTTTCAGTTTTAGCGTGATCAGTGAGTCAATGAAAAAGCCTATGCTAATGGCACACTATAAATTAGTACATTTGCAATAAAGGAACTGATTTTCCATTTTAATCTCTTGGGAGCTCTTTTGTAAATGCTTTTCTATCTTAGGTACTGGTAAGTTCAATGAGGTACACTATAAGACTCATGCTCCAGTAAACTGATGAAAAATGTTAAATGCAAGAACAGCACTAATGTTATGTCTAATGGCAGCATAAATGAAAGTCCTTCAGTATTCCCTTGTAACCTGCTCTGGAGTTTGTAACTCAGCCATGAAATGGGCACTGGATTAAAGAAAGTACTACGCAAGCCTACAGAAAAAATATTTCTTTGAGTTTGTCGGAGCTACCTTAACAGACTTTGACTTTTAGGCTTGCAGGGGAACACAAATGATCCATTGTGATTCTGGAAGAGAAAACTGTTGATATGACATATATGTAGGAAATACGTGATACTCGATCCTCAGCTACTTCTCAGCAAATCCTAAATTAATATGTTTTTACTATATATTTAAATAAATACACAGTCCATTTCCCCTACAAAAGAGGAAAATTTGTCACACTTCAAATTACATTGCAAATCTTGTCAAGAAAAGTAAGCTGAATATGAAGAAGTCTGAATGTGAGATTTACTGCCTTATAAAGTCTATTTACAGTGATATCTATGTATTAAACTTTTGAAAGTAGGAATATGTGACCACCAATATGTGGCGGCCCAATTCTCCTCATGTTCCTTAGTGAATAGGGCAGAAATTCAGCTGAGGTCAACAAAGTTTCACATTTGAACCATTTGAAGAGAGAGAAACCATTTTATGTGACTTACTAAGAAGACCTTTATTTTCTTTAGTTCACCTGCTGTGGCTGTGGAAAGAAACTCAGTACAAATTGCAGGCATAGAAGAATTGCAGAATGCTCCCACATAGTGTTCCTTATGCTGCATACATGAAAACAAAAATATTTGCATGTACATACAGGAAGCCCCCAGGTGAAGACAGCTGATTAAATCTCTTCTAATTTCTAGTCCAGGTGGAAACCGAGAAAACATGTGTTTTCCAAAGCAGAAGATATTTTGACTGTATCACAGGAATGACTATTATCTGTTAGAATAGTGTCTGCTGGAAACAGCTGTTTCTATCCCCATTCTGGGCATACTGATAAACATCTAATATCATGTGGATAGCAGACTACATCATTGTGTTGAATATCGCCCTTGATGCAATAAGTTTGGATTGCACCAGGGATATTTTGATATACAAAGTTCATTTAGGTTTACAATGCACCATATCTTTCAGTATAATCTCCTTAGGTAGCACTGTATCCTTCAGTTTCAATATAAACCCTATATTCAAATTTTGTAAGTTTAATTCTTTCAAATTCTTAGTTCCAAATTAAATTTTAGTTGCTTTAGTAACTTTAGCTATCATATTTGGTAAAGAAACTATGTAGCTGCCTTTAAATGTCAACTGTATTCTTACAGAACTACATACTCCTTTTGGTTTATCCTCCTCAATACAGAGATAATAGAGAAAATAACATTCGTATCTTTACGAAACTAAGTTTCTTTACAAATTGCTTAACAATAAAAGATGAAATGGTTTCCCATTTCTTGCCATGTAAGAGCCATTAAGAATCTTCAGGTTCTGATAGCTAATGTAAAGAAGTTAAACTATTATATTTTTTCTGTTCAAAGTCACACTCATGCAGGCATATACGTGCTCAAATTTAATTGATTCTCGTGTACAACAGGGCAGTTAGGCAAGCAATTAGATATTTGTAAAAATTAACAATGTTCTCCCATGTCTCTGGAAGATCAGATAATGATATAAATCTCATCAGTGAAAGCATGTTACATGTCTTCTGTGGCTAACCCTGAGAAGCCAGTATTATTCACTTTTCTGGATATGCTCTGCAAAACCCACGGAAGAATTTTTTACTAGTTTCAGTGAGACTTGACCTGAGGTCTCATTTTGTTAATGTGGCTGGGGCTCCTGCTGAATGTGATGGTGCCCAGTGCCATGGTTACAGAGCTTTACAACATATGGAAACATTCTAGGCATTGCTTATTAAACTGCTGTGTCACACAGTAATTTGTAAAATAAATTAGAATACACTACTAATACTCATACGCTACTCTGGGATTTTTTTTAATAAGAAAATTAATCCCAAAACCCACTCAACTTAAAAATTTCATCCAGATAATGGATTTTTTTTGGAAGATTATACTTAGGGAAGGTGTAAGTGAATATGTAAGACTCTATTATTATTTAAAGAAGGAAATGTGACCTTTCTCTGAAGAAAGAGAACTTTACTACCAACACACTTTCATTTTTTTTGCTTCACATATAATTCTCCATATATTCCATATTTCTGAGACGGATCATTCTACAACTGTTTGATTAAGCTTGCTTTTTCCTAGATGATTACTACTTTATCATCAGTAAGCTTAGGGACTTCTAAAAGTGATTAATTCATTCTGTTTACCCCAAAAGGTAGAATCTCAAAGTTCTGAAAATTAAACCAGTTGATGCAAATTTCTTTAGCTTTTTTATGTTTATATATTACATATAAATTGTCTTATTGGATCTTTAAATGCTTGACATTTTTACCTAAATGGTTGCATTCTTTGAAGAAGACAGGTAGGTCCTTATTTTAAGTTGAATCATAGCATAAGTCAAGCAGAGGGGGCAAAAATTAGTTCCTTTGTAGAGCTGATATTTTTCTTCTATGTTAACTGGAAATGTTTTCAGAAGCAATGTGACAGTTAAAGAGCAGTAAAAGTACAAATTCAAGTATATTCATTACTGCTAACACAACATTATTATGGTGGAAAACAAAAAAAAAAACAGCATATTGTTTCTTCTCAAACTCTGGGTGAGAATGGCATATAATAATGACACATGCATAAAATTGACAAAAAGATGAAATGATAGCAGAGAAAACAAAAAAAAATGTAACCATAAAAATGCAATGAGGGTTTTAAAATAACCCATAACATCAACTTTAACTTATATGCCTTAAAAGAGAGCATTAAACTGTTTCTCTAGGGACAAAGATGAAAGAAATATTTTGCATCAGGAAGCATTGTTTTTGAAGGTAATAAATTGACTATATGATGTGATGTGATCTCAAAGATATCCTCTGTGAAAGTCACTAGTGTTTCATCTCTTTCTTGGAACCTCACAAGCTCTGCTGAGACCACCTCCCAGAATAAAACCCAGGACAGTGTAGTGGAGAAGTGTGTAGGATCCATAAGCATCATGTTGTTCAGAGATACTGCAGAAAGAAGGAAGGCTTGCTTGCAACAAGGAGCAGACCCTGAAGGCAATATTCAGAGAAATGGGAAGGATATTTTTCTAGACACCTGTAGGAATGGATAGGAAGGGGAAAAAAACTTTTGAAAGCTAATAAGCAAGGTAGTTGGACAGGGAGGGGACAACAAAGATCTGTTTGCCAAAAAAAAATTATTTGGCTTTGTACATCTGAAAAAGAAAGTTTTCTTTAGAAGCAGCAATAGAAATTACAAGACATTGTCAATGTTATTATGCTTTAAAGTGAGAAGCCAAAATGACAGCTAATTTGAAAATCAAATGATGATTCATGCCTTTAAGGTTTCATATTTACTCATTTTATAAACTGTGTAAACTGTGTCACTGTCAGATTTGCAAATATTTTGAGGCCCAAATATATGTTGTTCTGCTAATACAGGGGAATTCAGAGGATCTTAAATTAGGAATTACATAGTTTTTTAAACTAAGCACTTTGCAGGAAGCTAAGTGCTTACCACTCTTCATTTTAAGGGGAAAAGGTATTTATTCAGTAATTACAAATTTTATTCTGCTTTCGCTCTACTGTTTGTATCCTGGTGTGTGGTTCTGAGGGACACAGAACACATGCATACTACATATGTTAGATTGATATCACATCCTTTGAACAACTATTTTTTTGCATAAGAAACTACTGTACCCACCAGAAACTATACTGTAGAAAAAACAGACTTTTTTTAAATTTAGTTATTTACTGTTGTGAAGTTATTTTGATAATTTCTCTCTAATTTCCACAACAAATCCCAATAAGTACCATGCAGACATTAATTAATTTAATCTAAGTAAATGTAATTACAGTATTTATATTTATATCAGATCTGTCTTATGTTATTTTCCTAATCAAACTAGAAACAAATATATTATTCTTTTCCCCATCAATTTTATTTTAATGTTAATATTTTTATTTTTAATGTTAATATTTTTATCTGTTATGTCTTCTTTAAAAAGTTTGCATATTCCTTTCTATATTTAATTAATCAAACTGAAAATTTGAATACCTATCCCAGTCTAATTCTCAAATAACATACTTAGTCAGAAAAGTATAAACAAAGTTAGTGACTACACTACCACAATTGATCTTCACTGGCAAATATCTGACCTTTTAAAACTGTTTTTTCAGAATGTATTTTTTCTCATCAGAAGACAAAGGGCTTTTTACACCTGATTTAAATAATAATAATAAAAAAGATATTCATAAGATTTTTTTTTTAAATTATAAGGAGATTAAACTGTTGGAGCTGATAATCCCTTCTGATGGTCTGTCCAGAACAATATTTATATACTTAAATATTTTTAAGACTCTGAATAAAATTTGGACCATATAAGGGTTCAGACTTACTCTCAAACATGAAGACAGATTCCAGCTTTTGAGTACACCTGAGGTTTTCCACATTCTACTGAAAGTGAAGAAAAAAAAATCATCTGCCACCCATAATGTTTAAGTTGAATGTTAAAAGAAAAAGTTTATTTTATAAGGATTACACATGGAACACCCCTCACTACCACAATGGGAATATTCCATTATTAAACCTCTGAAAAAAAAATCAAAACAGGAAAACAAAACTCAAACCCAATGAAAATCTGAAACAGACTGCAGTCAGAAGTTTTTATGCACAAAAAGTAACAGCCCTTTGTAATGGACAGTAAAAAATTCTTTTGACACATCAATAATATTCATATTGCAGCACTGAACATTTTGGTATGATAGTATGAATGCAGAGGAGCATCAAATCATTGCTAAAAACCATCCCTTCCCACTATTATTTCAAGAAAGGTGTTACCCTCTTCTTAAGTCTTGCTTGTATCCCACAGTGTTCTTGATCAAAGAGATGATGGGGAGTGTAAATTTGTGCAGCATCCACTTTGCTGGGTAGTGCCTCTAACAAATGAGGTTCATAACACATACTGATATATTTACAGAACCCACCACGATATCCTTTTTCCAATCTAAGAGCAGTCTAGTCATATTGAAAGAAAAATATTGTTAATCTGGCTCTACGGTTTTAAGTTTTGGATTGAGAAAAATAGTTTGGGCATTTTCTGGTTTTGGCTGGGATAGTTAATTCTCTTCCTAGTAGCTGCTGCAGTGCTCTGTTTTTGACTTTAGTCTGAGAACAATGCTGATAACACACCAATGTTTCGGTTGTTGCTCAGCAGCATTTACCCTATTCAAGAACATTTCCGTCTCTCGTGCTCTTCTAGTGAGGAGTGGCACAAGAATCCAGGAAAAAGCAGGGACAGGACACCTGACCCTAACTAGCCAAAGGGGTATTCCATACCACAGCACATCATGCCCAGCATATAAACAGGGGAGATTTGGCCAGGCAGGGCTGGTCACTGCTGGGGGACTGGCTGGGCTGGAGATTGGTCAGTGCATGGTGAGCAATGGTGTGGGACATCACTTGTCTTTCTTGGGTTTCAGTCATCTCTCTCTTTTTTTTTTTATCTCCAGTTTCATTACTATTACCATTATTATTATTGTTACGGAAATTGTTATTGCTATTGTTATTATTTTTTTTTATTTTATTTCAATTTTTAAACTATTCTTATCTCAACCAATGAGTTTTTAGGGTTTTTTTTTTTCAGTTTTCCTCCCTATTGCACCAGGGACAAGGACAGTAAGCAGGAGGCTGAGTGTTGCTTAGATACCAGCTGGAGTTAAACCATGACAGGTGTTTTGCACTATACTGTATGTGAGATAGTTGTGCCTGGTTTTGTCCATCCCCAACACCAGGAAAAAAAAACCCAAACTACTTAGCAATTAAAGTACTCTAAACATATTAATTAATGAAATTATTTTAGAATAAAAATAATATAACTATAACCTTAAGAAGAAAAATATACATACAAATAAACAGTATAAGTCCATCAAACTTTGAGAGTACCTCCTTTGTGTTAGAAATCTGTCCTATTCACCAGGAAGAATAACCCTAAATTGTTACTTGAAACTCTTCTGTTTTTCTTGTGTCTGAACACAACTTTTTGGGCTGGGTTCTAATCAGAAGTCCCAGCCTGTTCAGATTGCAGGCATTCAAGCCAAAAGCAAACACCACCTTTTGGAAAAAAAAATGAAACAAAACAAAAAACAACAAAACACCCCAAACAACAAAAGCCCAAAATGAAAATCAGACCTAAAAATACTATTTTCTGTATTATGCAGTGTATTACACAACAGGGTAATATAAACATACTTCTTTTTCCAGTTTTGAGATGAGATAGTGGCTTAAGAGAGCTTTTAAATTCTACTATTGTATTATTGAAGTTAAATAACAAGGAAAGCATTGAAAAGATACCCTTCTTCACAGACTTATTCGTAGATGCTGTTTTCAGTATTTCCGATTTATAACTTCTACTGGAGTTCATGCCTAGAGCTGCTTACGGCCTTGTTAAAAGTAAGCACTTCTGACAGCAACATTTCATTTCTTTCTGTGCAATTTTTTTCCAAGTGCATCTGTTTTTGACCTCTAACTTTGGTTGGTAGAGACTAATTTGGAAGGTTTTAGGATCTTCTGTTTTGAAAATTCTCTGTAAAAATGATGATACCTCAACTAGGAGATATCTATACACATTTAGTAATGTGTATTCATGCTAGTGTGAGTAAATTGCTGTACTTTTCCCCTGTGAGATCTCAACTTTCATCAGATGATCTATGTATATACCATGGTTCAACCCAAGCTGGCAGGCAGCTAAGCACAGCACAGCTGCTTGTTCACTGTCCTGCAGCAGCAGGATGGGGGAATAGAATTGCTGGGGTGAAACTGAGAAAACTTGTGAGTTAAGATAATAGCAGTATAATGATGAAAATAATAACAATAATAACAGCAATAATAATAATAATACAAAAGAGTAATTGAAAGGAAAATAACAGAGAGATATCAAACTCAAGAAAAGTGAGTGATGTAAATGAAAAACACGTGCTCACTAACTGATGCCCACCCATTCCCTAGGCAGCAGCGCCTGACCAGTCTTTTCCCCAGTTTATTGCTGAGTGTGACATCATGCAGTATGGAATATCTCTTAGGTCAGGTGGGGTCAGCTGTCCTGGCTGTGTCTCCTCCTAGCTTTTTATTAGTGGAGTGGCGTGAGGAGCAGAAAAGGTCTTGACTTGTTATAAGTACTGCTCAGCAGTAACACTGTTTCCAGCTCAAATTCAAATCATAGACCCATATTAGTTACTGTGAAGAAAATTAACTCTGCCCAAGGCCAAGCCAGCACAGTACAATGTTAGTGGTACATAACTGATAAAATATTTTATGGCAGAGCCAAGAGAGCATGGGAAAATCACATGGATTATTATTTAGCTCAGTAGTAAAATTTCTAAATACTCTAGGAGTCTAATATCAGAAAAAATAATTGTTCTTACGTGAGCAATTGAAGGGTATATTGCAAAAATAGCCGAGGACTGAGATACAGAGAGTAAGAGGAGGGATTAACAAAAGAATTTAGTCCACCTGATTTTTTTTGTCACTAGATACTCCTAGAACAAAGTAGTATTTCCAATTTAATTTTGTGTTTGTTGATTTTTTTTATTTTTCTTTTAATGGGGAAATGGGCTGCTGCTAGTTTCAGGCAGATAAACCAGAATTTTGTTGTCATGTTGTTCTCATGGATCACAAATATTTTTATGGCATGGCATATTTGAACAAGCTGTCACTCAAAGTGATACTTCAGGCAGTGCAGCTGTGGGAATACGTGGTCTTGTGAAAGTTCAGAGATTCATCAGAATGATACAAGAGAAGAGGAAAATGAAGATTTGAGGGTTTAGCAATTCTAATCCTGATTGTATAATTTCGGACTGATATAATCTAAATAAAACAAGTAAATCAATTCCAAAATTTCCCTGTAAAAACTCTAATAAATTATTAGTTATTCTAATTAATAACTTTGATTAAAAAATAGTGAATACAGAAAAAAAAAAGACAGATGAAATATATCAATATCACCTTTTTTCACTTGCAGATTTCTATAAAGGCCTTGGTTTGGTTTTTTGATGTTTTGGGTTTTTTTGGTTTGTTGTTTTTTTTTTTACTGGCTTTGGTTTTTTTACTGGCTTGTTTTTTTTTTTTTTGTCTGTGTTAGAGAAGGTGAATTTTCACTGAAGTCTGATTGGAACTACTTAAACCATAAGCAGAGAATTGACAGGGTTTTTTCACTGTTTAAATATCCTTAACTTTATAAAAATATTTTTATAACTATATTTTCTCTATTTATCTCTCTAAATATCTATTTTACTTTCTATTCAAATTCTTTATTTTTTCTAATCCTTAGTTTAGACTGACCTCTGGGCAACTTCTGACTGGCCCACACCCTTCCCAAGATGAAGTGCCTAAAATTCAAAACAATATTTGGCAATGTTAAGTACAGTAACAGTTACCTTCATCACAGGGCTGTTTCTTTCCCACTTTCTTTTCCTTTCCTACCTAAAAGCACCACAATGTCAGTCTTTGACCATAGAAATTTTTCCTGTTGCTGTTGCATTATAGAAAACATTTCTTTCTATTACCACACATCTTTCCTTCTTTATCAGGCAAGATGCTGAGGCGGCAGTTTTTCAACTACCAAATCCCTCTTCTACACAAATAATTACTGGAAGGAAAAGAAAGATTCCAATTACACTGACTAGCTACTGTATATCTTCACAAGTTTCAATATCCTGCTTCCTTTGCTCATAAATATCAACTGCTTTCTAGTATATATTATAATATGCTGCAGGTGCTGTCTATCTAGCCCATCTATATGTTTTCCCTTTCTGTGAAAAAATGACATAGGTGCACAGCTTTGTACTTAAACAGCTTTGTGTTAATAAAAAGCAAAGACTGAGCTACAGCCAAGAGTGTTCAAGTGTTTCTAGATCTCTTAGTTTAGGTATGGCCAGAAGGATAGAGAGAAAATAATAGTAGGTGATACATAGATGTTTTCTAAAGATTGGGTTTGATTTTTCCAGGGTTGAAAGGGGAAAAGGGAAGGAAGACAGGTGGGAGAGGACATGCACACACAATCTCTAAAAATAACGGAAAGCAACACTTTTAAGTGAGCTGGAATCTTTTCTATCCACCACTATAAAGGAGACTTTAGTTAGGGGTGTTTTGTCCACTCCTGACAGAGAGTGTGGGAATTCCTGTATGCTGACATTCAGGAATCAGTTCAGCTGCTCATGGAGGAAAAAAGTGTTGCAGGCACAGGGGTGACAAATCTTTTCTTGTTGGCTCAGCATCCCGCACTGTCGTCCTCCCACTTGAATGCAGATAATTGCATCCTGCACAAATCAAACAAATCTGCAAGCCATCATAAATTTTTATTATAGCCAAGCATTTTAAGGTTGAAAACCAACTTTATGGTCTCTGGACTAGCCTCCTAAATAAATACAGGTTAGATACATAAAATGACGGGAGTGTTTACTCCTCTATTTCAGTTTACCAAATCCCTGTTACATCTGATTTATCTATCAAAAAATCAAATATGCAGATTAGACAAGTCACCTTTGCTTGTTTGGTACAGTTGCTGCACCAAATGTCTTAATCCCATTTCATACTTTTTATACAGCACTATTAATTTTTGCCCTGACTCTTGTTACTTTTTGGAAATGGTAGAAACATATTAAGAAAATATTTATTGAAGTTAAGTAGCCATTTTATTAAAGCTGTACATAGAAATTTAGACACTGAATCCAGCATTTTTCTCTGCAAATCATGTTACCTCTGGGAAGAATGGTAAACAATGTGAATAGTTTATTTAAATTCAAAGATATCTATCCTGTAGAAGAAAAATGTGAAGTCTAATAGTAAAAAAAAAGGCTATACTTCCACAAAGAAAGCATTTTTGAGCTCCAGGGCTCAGAAAGACCATGAATTTAATGGCCTATGTTGAGGCACAGATTGAGTAATATTTTTTTTTGGCAGTCTATATCACATAATCAAAGGAAAATTGCCTCCTGTCTAATATAATATCCCTGAGAGTACGAGGACCTAATAGTAGTCACAGAAAATATACTACAGGTGATCAAATGCTCTTTCTTTACAAATATACTTAAAGAAGTAGTCCAGAGTTTCTAGGCCCAAAGAATAGACAGAGGGGTTAGCTGGTTTTTGTTTTTGTTTTATGTTTGACAAAAGAAAAGTTCTCCTACTCCTTTCTTCTTCTGACCATACCTTTGAATCTACTAAATAGCACAAAACCCCTAAAATATTTAGTTTGGCAGGAATAATAATTACTCAGTAAGAAGTGTATCTTAATGCCACTTAATGAGAAGTTTGATTTGGAAATTAGGAATTTTAGTGTCTGAATTCAGATCTGTTTAGCTTGACTCTTCTTTGTGAATATTCTACAAACAAACATCTTGTATCCTAAGCAAACACCTAAAACTTGGTTTGAAAAGTAAAGATACTACTTATGCAGAGGGTAGAATAATAGGGTAGAAATAGAATTAACAGAAACAGAATGGAATGAAAAAGGACAGCACAGAATAGCATAGAATACTGTACAGATTAGACTGGACTAAACTAGACTAGACTAGAATAATTTCAGTTGGAAAGGACCTACAATGATCCTTTAGTCCAACTGCCTGAATACCTTCGTAAAAGAATGTGTATCTTGTCCAGAAGAACATACGCAAATTCAATATGATTAAAAAACACTGCTTTAACAAATTTGCTCGTCCTTTTAATCACACATTTTTCTGAGCCATCTAAAGGATATTTCTACATTTTTTGGTTTTGAGATGTTTTTTTGTAACACAGACTCTTAAGCCTCTATTCAAACTTTGTATTTATTTATGAAAGATAAGTTACAAGTCACTACAGCTATCTGTACTTCCCATACAATACCATGGCACCCAATATGGAGAGACATAGGATGATAGGTTTCTGTATCAGCAAAGAATGAAATTGAATCAACTTTTGAGAAGTGAAGAACATTCCTGAAAAAGGGAAAAAAAAAACATTTATACAGCTTCTACAGTTGCTTTGTATATGGTGAAAAGGTCATGGAAAACCAGTCATGAATATTTTCAATAATGAGACAGCAGCAATAGATTTTGTATCCCTCTACAAAAAGTACTGAAAATATATGCATTCTCATCATATGTCCATTTTCGGCTATAGAGATAGCTTTCATAGATTGCATTGGAACTTACACATATTTTTTTTCTACTTAGCTAGAAATAATAGACTAGTCTTCTGATTTCTTTTCCCATGTCCTGCAGAGGCTAATGAGGTAAATAACGAATCATTCCAGCCACCTAAATAGCTTTCCATTTTTTCAAATGGTAAGAAAAATTACAGCTGTGCCATCACCTCCATGATTTCGACAGTCTGATTGACATTTAATCTCTGCTTATTATCCGCAATAAAGATTACTGTACATACAAAGTTTTCCTAAAAACAGTAGAAAAAGCTACCTAGATGCATAACTATCCTTGAGAAGCAAGGAAACTTTATTCTTGAACATATGACAGCCATTTGATAGACCTCAAGAAGTAAACAGATATTCAAGATTGACACGTAGAGATTCAGATTAAGTTCTACTATGTTTAAAGTTCTGTCCTAAACACCTGTTTAAGGCTGAATCAAGTTGCATTTAGAGTATCATCAAAGTAACTAGACTGTCCACTGTTAGACTACCTTGATACACAGAATTGGATGCTCCCAGTAGTTTCCAGCATCATAGGTGGAATATCATATCATCATAGGTGACGGCATCTGTTGGACTTGGCCAGTTAACTTTGTTCAAAATGATCAAAAAAAAGGTTGAAAATCCTCTGCAAACCAGGAGTGAGTAAGCAGACTCACCATCTACATTCTGCTTTAAATAAGAAAGAGTAAACCAATCTTCTCTTCAGTTAGGAAAGGCTCTTACAAGACTTTTGATTTTGCTGAACTACCTCAACTAAATTACCTACTACTCTGTACTTCTGCTCAAACTCCTTCAATTTGTTCTTCAGCTAGTGACTCATGTTCCTCAGGACTTCTCATGATTTTATAATAGAGCTAAGTTAGTAGATTTACTCAGTACTTTGCAGACCTATCCTAGCTGTAATAAGGCACAAGGTACGTTTCTTCTGTTTAAGCAGATGGCGCCAGTATTAAAGTTTAATAATTTTTACAAATCCCTAGAACCTTTGTACCAGTGACAAATATGCACTAGGAAAATTCAGTGCCATAAAGTACAGGGAATTTTCCTCATCCAGTTTCTGATTTTAGCCATTCTTAGTAGAAAACTATCCAATGGATTTGGACAGTTAAAGAGCGTGAGGGCTACTTTAATCTATGCTAACTGCCAATAGCCCAAGGCTTACTGGACCATAGGGAAGTAGACAGGCACAGTTTTATTTGTCTGCCTTTCCACAGAGAAACAAATTATCTTTAATTTTTTTCTCTTGTCAAGCAGTTGATTTTCTAATTAATTTGACCATACCAACATGCCAGTACCCAGCAAAAAATACTTGAATTGGCAGAGCTATACAAAAGCTGTAACTGCAGTACTTGCGTAACTCAAAGTCCTCCCATTAGCTATCAAATTAAGCAGAAGAAAGTTTAAATTATCAGACTTCAACTTTATTTATTTACTTTTACAGAAGACTAATAATGTCATGGTTTAAGCCATAACTCACGCAGTTTGTTAACTCACTCCCCCCTCTTTCTTCCCCCCACTCCCAGAGGGATGGGAAGGAGAAACAAAAGAATGTAACTCCCACAGGCTGAGATAAGAACAGTGCAGTAACCAAGACATAACACAAACCCACTACGGCTACCACCAATATTAATAATGACAAGGGAAATACAAGGAAAGAGAATACAATGGCTCACTACCAGATACCAAGCCCAACCCAGCAGCAAACCCCCTCTTCAAGGTCTCTGCCCTAATTTTTACATCCTGGGCATGACGTGCTGTGGTATGGAATAACCTCTTTGGTCAGCTTGGGTCAGGTGCCCTGTTTCTGCTCCCTCCCGGCTTCCCCTCCTCCCTGGCAGAGCATGAGGCTCTGAAAGTCCTTGGTCAGCCTAAACATTGCTAAGCAGTAAGTGAAAACACTGGTGTTATCAGCGCTGTTCCCAGGCCAAAAAATCAAAACCACAGCGCTGTACCAGCTACCCAGAAGGAAAAAAATAAGTGCTACTGCTGAACCCAGGACAAGCAGTTAACCATTATTAAGGCCCGATGAATATACCAGATCAAGCCATGAAGGACATGGGGAAAATTAGGAATAATTAAAGGAAATGAGAAGGAAAGAAAACACATTACCATTTGAAAAGGATTTCTTACTTAATTATTGTCTAATTCAGTGAGTTATAAGATTTTTATTTAAAAAGATACATCTGATAATTAAGTAGCTATTTATCTTGGTTTAAGCCCCCCACCCACGCAGTTTTACTCACTCACTCACTCCTCTTTTTATTCCCCCAGTCCCAGGGGGGATGGGGAGGAGAATCAAAAGAATTCAACTCGCAAAGGTTGAGATAAGAACAGTTTAGTAACTAAGGTATAACACAAATCACTACTGCTACCATCAATAATAATAGAAGAGAAATACAAGGAAAGAGAATACAACTGCTGACCAAGCCCGACCCAGCCAGTCGGTCATTGCACACCCCAGCAATGAACCCCCCCACTACCAAAAACCTGACCATGCCGTGCACCCCCAGTCCACCACCACACCCTTCCGGGTCTCTGCCCTCCAGTTTCACATCCTGGGCATGACGTGCTGTGGTATGGAATAACCTCTTTGGTCAGTTTGGGTCAGGTGTCCTGTCTCTGCTTCCTCCCGGCTCCATGAGACTCAGAAAGTCCTTGGTCAAACCAAAATATTGCCAAGCAGTAACTATAAACACTGGTGTTATCAGCACAGATCCAAGGCCCAAAAATCAAAACCACAGTGCTGCACCAGCTACCAAGAAGAAGAAAAATGACTGCTGCTGCTGAACCCATGGCACTGTTAAAACAAATTGCTCATTAGATTTTTAAACACAGACATCCCTTTTATTGAAAAGCTACCTCCAAGTTATATAGCTTTAAATAGATATTTCTGTTTCCAGTAACCCAACTCAATGGAGCCAGCTACACAAAGTGTTTCATATGAAAAGAACAGCAGCTAGAGCTAGCTCTCAAAAAGAGAATTGATCTAAGCTGCTTAGGAAGCAGTCCCTTTGCTTCCACAGGCAAAGAAATCCTTTCCTAAATAGTAACATTTGTGAGGTGAGGGTTTTTTTAAATAAACTTCCTACATACATACTGATAAAAAACTTTAATTCTATTGACCCGAATTGAAAAATGAAAGTCCTTTTCAAGCTGCATGAGCTGGTAATGATCATAATTGAAGAAAATATCCACTTGTAGTAAGATTTACTTTTAATTTAAATGAAGCTAATGAGAAAAAAGGTGAGTGAAAAAGAAATTATTTGCACAGTCTTATTCTGTGGCCTTATTCTGCTTGATATCACTGCTGTATGCAGTGATCTTCCTAACTTTACCTAAAACTAATATATGAAGCAATATGTCTTCTTCTAACATCTTCTGGAACTAGTTTTGTTTGGTTCATTGTGTATAAGTAAGTAGAGGACTTTCTGTCATGGGTTCGCCTTTTCCGAGTCTCATGCTATGCCGAGGAGGAGGGGGAACTGGGAGGAGGCGGAGAGAGGGTGCCTGACCCAAGCTGACCAAAGAGCTATTCCATGCCACAGCACATCATGCCCAGGATGTAAAATACTGGGGGCGGGAACCCAGAAGTGGGCTCGCTCTCGTGCTCTCTCTCTCTCGCGTGTTCTCTCGGCTCGGTGGAGCGGCGAGCGGTTGTACCCTTTTCCCTTGTATTTACCTTGTCATTATTATTATTATTGGTAGTAGCAGTAGTGATTTCTATTATATCTTAGTTACTGGACTGTTCTTATCTCAACCCGTTGGAGTTATATTCTTTCAGATCTTCTCCCCATTTCCCCCCCATCAGAGGGGGGGGGGGGGGGGGTTGAGGGGAGGCGGGAAGGGAGGGAGAGGTGAAATTTATGGCTTAAACCATGACACTTTCATATTTAAATGTATCTCAGAAAACTTGATTGTCTCAGACCTGGCTAACTGACTAAGTTTGTGAACAGAATCATAGAATGATAGAATAGTTAGGGTTGGAAAGGATCTTAAGATCATCTAGTTCCAATCCCCCTGATATGGGCAGGGACATCTCATACTAAACCATGCCACACAAGGCTCTGTCCAAACCAGCCTTGAACACCGCCAGTGATGGAGCATTCACAACTTCCCTGGGCAACCCATTCCAGGGCCTCACCACCCTCTCAGTAAAGAACTTCTTCCTCATGTCCAATCCATACTTCTCCTGTTGAAGTTTGAACGCGTTACCCCTTGTTCTCTCACAACAGTCCCTAATAAAGAGTCCCTCCCCAGCATCCCTATAGGCCCCCTTCAGATACTGGAAGGCTGCTGTGAGGTCTCCATGCAGCCTTCTCTTCTCCAGGCTCAACAGCCCCAACTTCCTCAGCCTATCTTCATACGGGAGGTGCTCCAGTACTCTGATCACCTTCGTGGCCCTACTTTGAACTTGTTCCAACAGTTCCATGTCCTGTTGATGTTGAGGATACCAGAACTGCACACAGTGCTCCAAGTGAGGTCTCACAAGAGCAGAGTAGAAGGGCAGGATCACCTCCCTCCACCTGCTGGTCACACTCCTTTTGATGCAGCCCAGGATACAGTCGGTTTTCTGGGCTGTGAGTGCACACTGAAGCTGGCTCATGCTCATTTTTTCATTGATCAGCACCCCAAAGTCCTTCTCCACAGGCCTGCTCTGAATCTCTTCTCTGCCCAACCTGTAGCTGCACCTGGGATTGCTCCGACCCAGGCGTAAGACCTTACACTTGGCAAGGTTAAACTTCATCAGGTTGGCATCAGCCCACCTCGCAAGTATGTCAAGGTCCCTCTGCATGGCATCCCTTCCCTCCAACGTATCAACAGAACCACACAACTTGGTGTAATTGGCAAACTTGCTGAGGGCACACTCAATCCCACTGTCCATGTCACCGACAAAGATGTTGAACAAGGTCAGTCCCAACACCAATCCCTGAGGGTCACCACTCATTACTGATCTCCAGCTGGACATTGAGCCATTGAGCCCTACCCTTTGCATGAAGTCATCCAGCCAGTTCTTTACCTACAGAGTGGTCCGCCTATCAAATTGATGCCACTCCAACTTAGAGAGAAGGATGTCGTGTGAGGCAGTGTCAAACGCTTTGCACAAGTCCAGGTAGATGACATCAACTGTTCCACCACTGCCCATCAGTTCAGTAGCCCCATCATAGAAGGCCACCAGATTGGTCAGACAGGATTTCCCCTTAGCAAAGCCATGCTGGCTGTCACCAGCCGCCTTGTGGTTTTTCATGTGCCTCAGCATGTCTTCCAGGAGAATCTGCTCCAAGATTTTGCCAGGCACAGAGGTGAGACTGACTGGTCTGTAGTTCCAAGTCTCATCCATTTTCCCCTTCTTGAAAATAGGGTTATATTTCCCTTTTTCCAGTCATCGGGAACTTTACCTGACTGCCATGATTTTTCAAATATGATGGACAGTGGCTTAGCAACTTCATTTGCCAGCTCCTTCAGGACCCGCAGATGGATTTCATCTAATTCCATGGAACTGTATATGTTCAAGTTCCTAGGATGGTCTCGAGCCAGATCCTCTCCTAGAGTGTCCCCCAGGTCTTCATTCTCACAGCCCTTCCATCTGCCTTCCAAGACTTGGGTGGTGTGGTCAGAGCATTTGCTAGTGAAGACTGAGGCAAATAAGTCATTAAGAACCTCAGCCTTCTCCAAATCCAGGGTAGCCAGTTCTCCGGATAGTTTCCGGAGAGGGCCCATGTTGTCCCTGGTCTGTCTTTTATTCACAGTATACCTATAGAATCACTTCATGTTATCTTTCACATCCCTAGCCAAGTTTATTTCTAAGTGGGCCTTAGCTTTCCTAACCTGGTCCATATCATCCCCATCAACATCCCTATATTCTTCCCAGGCTGCCTCTCCTAGCTTCCACCTTTTATAAGCTTCTTTGTTCCTCCGAATTTTCCTCAGCAGGTCCTTATCCATGCAAGGAGATCTCCTGGCTCTCCAGCAGCACTTCCTTCTAGTTGGGATGAATCACTCCTGAGCTTGCAGCAGGTGATCCTTGAATATCAACCAACAGCCGTGGGCCCTCCTGGCCTCTAGGGATATATTCCATGGAATCTTACTGAGCATGTTCCTGAACAGGCCAAAGTCCACTCTCTTGAAGTCCAGGGCAGTGAGCTTGCTGCACGCTCTTCTCACTGTTCTGAGGAACTCAAGTTCAACCATTTCATGATCACTGCAATCAAGGCTTCCCTGGAGTGTCACATTTCCAACCAGCCCTTCCCTGTTTTTGAGGACGAGGTCAAGCATGGCACCTCTCCTTGTCGGCTCCTCTATTACTTGCAGAAGGAAGTTGTCTTCCACACAATCGGGGAACTTCCTGGATTGGTTGTGCCAGGCCATACCATGCCTCCAACAGATATCAGGGTGGTTGATGTCCCCTGTGAGAGCAAGAGCCTGCCAGCACGAGGTTATTCCTATCTGTCTATAGAGTGCTTCACCCACCGAGTCCTCTTGGTCAGGTGGTCTGTAACAGATCCCCTCAATAATGTCACCCATCGCTGTTCTCCCTTTAACCTTGACCCACAAACTCTCTATTGACTGCTCAGCTGTTCCCAGACAGAGTTCCCAGACAGAGTTCCATACTCTCCAGCCTATCCCTAACAAGAAATAGCAACTCCCCCCCACCCCACCCCCCCTCCCATACCGGGCCTCTCTTTCCTAAATGAAAAAATTCAAAGCGCTGTTGGGTATGTGGTCTATTTTGAGAAAATGTCACTCAGGCTGATGAATCATGAACCAATTTACAAAACCATACAGCTGGGTTAAGCGGAGTTCTTTTCTATAAAATAAGTCTTCTCTAAAAGTAAGGTGTTGATTATACTTTTCAGATATGGTCAAGAAGAGAATATGTTATAGAATTAAAATATTCACAAAGGAAAAAGAATCATTTAGGTAAGGAAAATTCTTGCATTTTCATTTTAAATGCTTTGAGTTTCATTTACTTTGTTTGTTTTTTTTTTCTTATTTTGAAACCTTGTACTATATTTAAGTTCTGATTACAAGCTTTTATTTTGACCTCAGAAATGCCAGGAGATGTTTGATACATTAGGTTAAGCTTTACCTTATTCTTCTATAATGGCTTTTATATTTGTAAACTCTGTTTAAATTAAATGGCAAGTTATTTCTTAAATTTGTCTTTTTTTTTTTTTTTGTCTGATGAGTTACCTTTGCCTTGAATTATTGAGGAGAAAACTACTCAGTATTTACCAAAATAATTTTATACTTAGAAAAATCATGTATCTACCACTTCTGAAATTAAAAAAAAGGAAATAATTTATTAAAAATATCACCTATTTATGACAAAAGAGATACTCTAGGTTTAATTAAAAATATTTTCCCTAAAAGGAAAAGCTAGAAAAGAAGTACCTATAAAGAAATATTTTCAGGTCATTGATGGTCTGAGTTCTGTATGTGCATATTCCAGGGGATCTAGTAGGATTGAAAGATTTGATCATGAAATAGTGAAGACTAGAAAAGACCTCTAGGATTGTATTATTCAAAGCAGGGCTTCAGACTTAAATTGATATCCTCAGGACCGTGTCTGGTCAACAAATGAAAAGTCTCCAGGGCACAGATTCTGCTGCCTCTCTGGGACTGATTCTGGTAGTTAATAATCCTAATGATTAAAATGTTTCTCGTTAATATATATAACCAATTGAAATCTCATTTCATGAAATCTGTGCACCTCTTGATTTTAAACTGTGCTGCTCTGAGTCTTATTTTGTGCCTATTCCTCCTTTTATGACAATTAAAGACTGCAGTTTGATCCTGCTTAACCTTCTTGAGCCTAAACAAACTGAGCGTAGCCCTTCCTCAACATAAACATTCTTTGTGTTAGTGGCCTTCCAAAATTATTTCTAGTTCCCTTAAACCCTTATGATTTCAAATGGGTGTTAACACAGCAGGGTAAAAATTGTGTGTCTCTGTCATCACTAACTCCTGAGAAAACAGCTGCTCTGCTGAAGTCAACAAGTTTATTGTTTGAGTGATGGCAAGTCTGTGCTAATACTTTTCAACTCCACATAAATATTCTTATATGAAGTATAACACCATTTCAAATTTCTTCTCTAATACATTGTTAGCAACATATAGTAGATTGCTCCAGCTTTAATATCACTTCAATATGTTATATCAAATCTGAATTTTTACTAAGTGACTTATTTGTCTGTGTGAGAATGGTGTTTAGATTGCTTTCAATCCTTTGAATACAAAGTTTACTTTGGTTTTGTATATGCCATGTTTTGGCCCAAGGGCAGCTGCATAGCAGAGACATATAAGTCATCCCAGAAACTTATCAGTGTTGTAAGGCTCATTTAGGTTTACTAAATCCTTATAATACACAACTAGAAGTAGCACAATCTATTTTAGTCATAACCTAAGCCAAATTGATGAACGAAGACCTAAAGTAATCAACTAAGAGTAAAAGGAAAATATTAAACATTTGAACAAGTGCTTAGACTCGAGATCCCATTGCCTATTAAAACCATAAAGGAGCTGAGCATCCAATCTTCTTTAGTTTGTAAAATTTATTGCTTTCCTGTATTGACTTCACTGTTGTTTACATTGCATTTACCTGCATATATCTGAAACCAAACATGCATATGTATGATCTGTGATAATGAGTTAGGGGGTGAAAATTTACCCAACTCTTCTCTGAGACAAGGAGGCGCAAAAGCACAAAATGGAATATAAAACTTTGTAAGCAAGTGGAATCAGTTCTAAGTAATGATGGCTTTGTAATGGAAAATAACTGAGGTACATGAAGATAAACGGTTCTAGTTGACATAGTTTTCGGTCCGTATGACCTTAGTACAAATAGTGTAAGAAAAACAGGATAGAACCACAGGACCTGGGGAAGCAGAGTATCTGGGAGTAACAGATGCCCAGGATGGTGTCATGGGTTCAGCAGTAGCAGTCATTTTTCTCCTTCTTGGTAGCTGGTGCAGCGCTGTGGTTTTGATTTTGGGCCTGGGAACTGTGCTGATGACGCCAGTGTTTTCAGTTACTGCTTGCTAATGTTTTGCTCTGGCCAAGGACATTGAGTTTCATGCTATGCCAGGGAGGAGGGGAAACATGAGGAAGCAGAGACAGGACACCTGACCCAAACTGACCAAATAGGTTATTCCATACCACAGCACATCATGCCCAGGATGTGAAGACAGGGAGCAGAGACCTGGAAGGGTGTGGTGGTGGTGGACTGGGGGTGCACGGCATGGTCAGGTTTTTGGTAGTGGGGGGTTCGCTGCGGGGGGGTACATTGGCTGGGTCAGGCTTGGTGAGCAGTTGTATTCTCTTTCCTTGTATTTCTCTTCTATTATTATTGATGGTAGCAGTAGTGATTTGTGTTATACCTTAGTTACTAAACTGTTCTTATCTCAACCTGTGGAAGCTGCATTCTTTTGATTCTCCTCCCCATCCCCCCTGGGACTGGGAGAAGAAAGCGAGGGAGTGAGTGAGTGAGCGACTTTCATGAGTTTTAGAGACTTAAACCACGACAGATGGGCATAGTTAAACTAACTGATAAGTAGAAGGACAGGATGATTGATATGTTTGTGGTGTTAATGAAGCTGGTGCTTCAAAGGCTGCAGAAGTTATGAAGATTGTTGGAAGAAGTAAATGTACCTCAAAGACCATCAACACATTTTTGCACACATGCGGGAAACTTTCTGGAAAATGATGTAATTCATACGTAGCCTCATGAATACGTATGTATGCCCAGTGACTATATAAGGGCAGCTTGTGTAGTAGTACAGTGACATGTTAGGAGGAGCTACCCCCTGTGTCTCCCAGCACCACAAAGAAGAATACCTGCTTGTCAACTTGAAAACTTTCTTGGCGAGTTTGTCCCTGGAGTTTTCTCCGAATAATCTCCATGAGTTCTGGTTGTTCTCCTCACCACTTCTGCAATCCTGATGATGAGTTCAGTTCCCAAACTTTTGTGCTGAATCGAAACATAAATCTGAATACTCTCCCTCCCCTTTTATGAGCTTTTATGGCCAGGAATGGTGTTGTGAAGAATTTATGAACATGAAATCCTCACTAACTACAGGGTTATTCGTTTTCTTGAGGAATAAATCCAAGTTACCTTAAAATATAGGTATAAAGTTCTTTTCACTGGAGGATTAAACACTGACAGGCAGTATCCCAAGGTCTTCATAATTGCTGGATGTTTTCAGGGCTCTAAAAGTTATAAGTGGAATGCAAGATAAAGATTAGAGATCTCCTCAAGTAGTCAGTCAGAATATCCACATGAGAAAAAGTAAACTTACAAGAAACCCTTTTCTTAAAGTAGTGTGATGCAAAGATGCATTACAGTATTCATCTTTCTATCTGGGTTTTGTCACTAGTTTTGCAAATAAACTAGATTACATTTATATGCACCATTATTAGTATTGTTTTTCAGAAAAATGAAATGTAAAGTCACAAAAGAATACTTTTTTTTTTTTCTATTTGAATGAGTACTAAATAATGATCATGAAAAACATTTAAAGACATATCTAATAAAACCATAGGGGAATTGCTGCTGTTGAGTGTTTCTAAATTATTTTGAAGTGTGCAGTAATGAAACTACAAACTGAATTAAGTACCTTCTGCTTTTCGAAGCTGTTGTGTCTGATCCATTAATGAATGCACATTTTTTTTGCAGTAATCAGAGGTTTAAATGGGCTTAATGTGATTAGAAAATTCCTTTGAGATATATATTATATCTTACGAAAATGGATATTCTTTGCAGATTAAAACACATTGTTTCAGCATCAGTGTAGGACTATAGAATTACAGTTTTAAGTACTAACTCTGCTTAGATATGAGCAGAAGGCTCCTGTTGAATACAAAAGGAGACAAATGCACTGCACATATATACATACAAAAGTCATGCTGAATATCCCTATAAATAGTCTAAAGTTCTGCATGGAAGAGCATTCACAACTGCTATAATAATTTTAATCTATTCTGAAAATGCAACTGTGAATGTCCTCCCCCAAATTATGATGCTAAAGGAAAGTCGGTATGCTAGTAGTAAGACATTTAAACTTAATTTCTCACAGCAAAATCAGTGAAAGTCAGTCTAATGCTGCTTTGCCTGAGCTCCTTATTCGAAATCCAAACAATATGCCTTCATGCAAATCAAAATTAGAGATGCTTACAATCATGACTTGCATGCATATGTTATTACATACATGTAAATATGCATACAATCCCACATTCAGTCTGTGCAGATACTTCTAGAATTGAAGATTTAATTTGCTAAACAAGAAATCTTAACAAAAAAGTGGAGTGTTTCTAAGTGCTTTCTGATCGCATCCTGTATGTCAGTTCTCATGGCATTCCCTATTTAACACTTCTGTCTTGGTTATTTGTTTCTTTTAGGCTAATATGATAATACCACTTTTTTTTTTTTTTTTTTTTATAATATCGATATCCACCTGACTGAATCTCTTTGGCATATCTGTGAGCTACTGGTCTGAAATCAGATTCCACTGCCTCTTGTCTCAAAGATTGGTAGGAGAAGCTGAGGTGAGACTCCACCATCCACAGCCTGAGGGATGAGGGGGAAAGAGCTGAGATAAGACTTTTCCTTCCATTGCCTCAAGGACTGGTGTGAGGAATTGAAATGGGACTCCATGGACCATTGTCTCAGAGATGTGTTGGAGGAGTTCAGATAAGACTCTACTGTCCATTGCCTGGGAGATGGGAGTGAGGAGCTGAATTGGGACTCTACCATCCATTGCCTGAGGGATGAATGAGAAAGAGCTGATAAGACTCTTCTGTCCATTACCTCCAGGGCTGGTGTGAGAAATTGTTGTTCCTTATCCCAAGAATTGCTGCAGACACTTATGTGTGTGCAGACACCTGCAGTTGGCTGCAATACCAGGGAAACCGGTACACCAGGAACAGGATAAGTGACATGAAGAGTATAGGTACTCCCCCCAACTCACAATAAAAGGGGGAATTCAAAATGGGTACATTCAAGGGGACTCCAGAAGGACGTCTCCACGAGGACACCCAGCACCAATGGACTCTTGGGGGACACTCTGCTCTGATACTAATAGACTGCGAACCCTGAAGATCTCCCACCACCAATGACAATGACATGGGGGCACTGCTGGATCCATGCTTGTGACTATCTCTCTCTGTGTACCCCAAATCCTTGCTTCATTTTCTACCTTTTTTCCAATCTGTCTTATTGCTATCCCCTTTATTACAATAATTTCCCTTTTTTTATAATAACTGTCTTTTTGTAATTTGTAATAAACAAACAGTCTGATTATGGTACTTGACCTCGATTGTGTCTTAATTTCACTCTTGGGATCATGAAGTGAAACCGGGTCTGGCACTGGGGATTTTCCTTCAGTCAGACCCTGACAATATCTTAAGTACAAATTATGCTGAGTTTTTAATGTAGATGTTCATGTGATTGAAGTTAAGTGCAAGCTTATAAACTTTGTTAGACCAAGGGTCTTCTTGAACTGAGCTCTCCTCACCCATGAAATTGTCACTGAGACAGTAAAAATATGATTATTAGTACTGTTTGACGCATACTCTCCCCCTAAAGAGATATTTGCTGGCCCAAAAAAGGACTCAGGGTACAGCTAAGATGCTATTCTAATGTGGAGGATTAGCAAGGAAATTGCATTTTGGCTTTAAAGCTGCTTGATCATCCCACTCAACATGGTTTCATAAGGGGCTCCTGCCAATAATGTTATCCTTTCCCCCTGAGAGGATTAGAAGGTGTGCAGTGAAACCCTGCCAGCTATCTTCAATGTCAGGTGTGCATTTTCCAGAAGAGCTAAAAAAGCTTGATTCTCCTCTCTGGTGTAGTCTCTTGTCTGAAGAAATTTGCTCCTATTCTATAAGTAATTTGGCATGGTAAAGGCCGAAAAACTGCTTGCTTCCTGCTGGATGTAATCCCAATAATTTTATAAGATAACTCTTCATAGATGCTGCGCTAATTCATATGCTAGTCTCGATGTGGCCTCTTGGTAATGAGTGGTGTGATAATTGCTGTGGAGAAGGACAGATTGTCATGGATCTGCTAATTCTTTGTCTAAGAACATTGTACAACGTGGCTCTATAGTGTTGATTAACATCTAGGCAATTGGCTGGGTTAGCTGAAGCTGACAAGATGGGCTGCAGGCTGAATCAAAGGAAAGTCCTTGATCCTAGCTTTACCAAAACTTCTTTCTGAAGCTACCTGATGTCTCAGGTAGCTTCATTTTTGGCTTACATTTCCTTATCTATAAACTGGGTGATAAACATACTTAGCATATGAAAAATATTTAGGCTAAATTGACTGAATAATGTATTTTTAAATGCTTGGAAGGAATGTGGTATTATAATTCAAGGTGTTAATATTTTATTTTGTTATTAAGCTTTAACCACTTATATAAGTAATAATTTTTCATAACTGTGTATGTAATGTATGACAGTACTTAAGTCACAATTTACTCGGTGTGCTTGTTTTACCTACCATCTTTCTGAAATTTGGTTATTTAATGAGAGAACAGATAATCCTGAATAAAAATTGTCCTGTTTTCGTGACAAAACCTAGATATAATTTTTATTGCTTTTTTTTTTTTTTCTTTTTGTCATGATTTAAGCCTCTCATGCAGTTCACTCATTCTCCCCTCTTTATTCCTTCCCACTCCTGGGGGGATGGGGAGGAGAATCGAAAGAATGAAACTCCCACAGGTTGAGATAAGAACAGTCCAGTAACTAAGATATAACACAAACCCACTACTGCTACCACCAATAATAATAATGACAAGGGAAATACAAGGGAAGGGGATCCAATGGCTCACTACCCGATACCAAGCCTGACCCAGCAGTGAAATCCAACCCTTCTGGGTTCCTGCCCCTAATTTTTACATCCTGGGCATGACATGCTGTGGTATGGAATACCTCTTCAGTTAGTTTGGATCAGGTGCCCTGTCTCTGCTCCCTACCAGCTTCCCCTCCTTCCTGGCAGAGCATGAGGCTCAGTAAGTCCTTGGTCAGACCAAATATTCTAAGCAGTAACTGAAAACATTGGTGTTATCAGTGTTATTCCCAGGCCAAAAGTCAAAAATACAGCAATGCACTAGTTGCCAAGAAGGAGAAAAATGACTGCTATTGCTGAGCCCATAGCATTTTTAAACTAATAAAATCCTGTCAAGACTGATGTGTTGAGTATAAGGGTTCCTCCTGCTCTCATCCAGGGACAATAGCTATCTCTGAAGCCTGACCTCAAATCAGAGTGATACAGGTTCTGGAAGCAGGGTATCTCTGACTCAGTATTCCTGTATTAACGTTGGGGTATAATACTGACATTTCCCCTGCTTAGTCTTAGAATTTTGCCTTCCCTGGAAGAGTGTTTAAATTTGTCCATCTACTTTTAGTACTGAGCACAAAAGTCTTATCATTTTATGCTTCAATGTATATCCCCTTTCTACTGCTCTTTTTCTGTCTGTAAGGAGTTGATAACAGTTTGCAAAATAACTGGGATGTTCCTGGCCGTATGGCACTAGAAAAATTAAACGAAGATGTAGAAAACCTTGTGTGGCATGCAGTTTCTGATATGAAAGAACAAAAGGAACATATTTTGTTAATTTAGTTGATTGAAAAATAAATTCTAAATACCAGTGAAGACCAGTGATTAATTTAGTTTTAGTGGGATTTACGTATTCAAAAATGCAAGGAAGTCCTTTAATATGTTATTAAACTAGGGAATTGTAATTACAATGCGTAAGCTTTCTTCAATTATCTATTTCAAATGTCAGCATCAGAGAGTCTCAGAATTTACCCAAAATATATAAGTATGCAATATTTGATAGCATACCTCAGCAGTGATTGCAATAGAATGACTGCTAAAAACCCCAGTACACTTACAGTATTTTTGACAGGTGGAGTAAGAATGTTTTCAGTTCTTGATATCTTTGTCTACTTAAAAAGATAACTGTTCTTTCTGGTTAGGAGCTGAGTGGTCTCCAATCTGTTATTTGAAAGTAAAATAACAACTTATGTGGAGATAATTATGTGAGAATGGGAATACTGTTTAATTGAAATAGTCAGTTCTAAGCAAAAAATACACAGCATCAAATTTGGAAGTGACATGGTGTTATGTTACTACCTATTTACTGATATTTTTTTTCGGCAATTTGCTTTAAATTCTTAAGCCACTAGAATGAATCACTCCCCATGTTTGTGTTTGAAAATATTTTACTTTTTCTTAGCTAAGGAAAAGGAAATAATATTTCTTTGATGCCACATGCTGCTTAATTGCACAGCATACTGCATAGAATATTGTGTACAAAGGTCTTGGATTTCTAAAATAGGTCTCAAATCTATCAGGAAAATTTGTACAACACACAAAAAGAAGTGCAGGATTCTATGTTGACATGACTGTACTATGAAGGTGCTTAAACAGTTCAGAGAAAGAGTGACTCTTTTTGGCTTTCCTAATGAGTTTAGAGGCGACCTCAGTATTCCAAATGTAGTCTGGGAGCTACTTCAGATAACAACCCATGTCTCAATTAAAACAAATAAAATATTGATGTTTATTGTTTTGTCCAGCATATGTTTTGTGGTTTAACTTGGACAGAGACATGTTTGCACTATAAAATCTCTCTTTTTTCTAGATGATGCAACATTTTTAAGATTTATGTCTCCAATGAAACAGACTTTTGGGACCTCAGAGAAACTTTTTATATTTTAGTTTAGATCAGTGAAAAATACAAATAATTAAAAAGTCATTATTGAATTTTCTTATTCCAAGTAAATTGCATTCCCTTCTCAATTTAGTGGATTTATCTTAAAATATAAACTTTACAGGTGCACAAATTTAATGAGTAACTGGTAGGGAGGATATAAGTTTACTATAATTCTTCCCAATTAAGCAATTTTTGTACTAGCCATTTAGAAAGATATCTAGGATTTACTTTTCTTGATTTTCTGTGAGGTTTTTCTAATATTTTTCTTAACTTTTCATTTGAAATCATGGCTTTAATAGTGCAAAATGTGTTCTAATTAATATCATCAGTCACTAGGTAAAAATAGAGCATTTTTCCTTACTTGGCTTAACTACACATGCTTCTCAGTATTACATACACAGTTTTTTTGACAAACTGTCTCAATGTTTAATCTCTGGCTCTGGGGATTTGACATCATTTCTGTAATTGATCCATACATCATGAGTAAGCAGACAGTTCTGATGAGGAACATTAAAAAATTTAAAAATATGAATCAGTGCCTACAAGATCTGTTATTTATTGCAAATTCTGGATTTTAAAATTTATTTTAGAAACTATCACATCTAATTTTCACCTTTCTCTGACTTCTTGGGATAATCTTCTGCCAATTCCTTCTCCTCTTCTCCAAGTCTTATCTGTCCTACATGCTCCTTCAGCCTCTTACCCTCTAATGATGCTCACTTCCCATTCGCAACTCCCACAATACAGACCCCCTTCTCTATTGTGCCGCCTACCCTCATCTCTGGACTCAGTATAGTTTAGCCCCTTTTTATTTCCAGGAGGTTGTCCTAGGACCATCAGAAGCAGTCATTTTTCTCCTTCTTAGTAGCTGGTGCAGTGTTGTGTTTTTGACTTTTGGCCTGGGAGCAGAGCTGATAATGCTGATGTTTTTAGTTGCTGCTCAGTCATGTTTAGTCTGACCAAGGACTTTCTGAGTCTCATGCTCTGCCAGGGAGGAGGGGAAGCCGGGAGGAAGCAGAGACAGGACACCTGACCCAAACTAACCAAAGAGGTATTCCATACCACAGCATGTCATGCCCAGTATATAAAATGGGAGCAGCTACCCGGAAGGGTTAGATCACTGCTGGGTCAGGCTTGGTATCGGTTCGCAGGTGGTGAACAGTTGTGTTCTCTTCGCTTGTTATTTCCCTTATCGCTCTTATTGTTGCTGGTAGCAGCAGTGGTTTGCGTCATACTTTAGTTACGGGACTGTTCTTATCACAACCCATGGGAGTTACATTCTTTCTATTCTCCTCCCCATCCCTCTGGGAGTGGGGGAAGGAAGGAAGGGGAGTGAGGGAATGGCTGTGTGGCTGATTTTCTGACTCGGTTTAAACCATAACACAGGTGTTCTTGCTCCTTCTTACCTGGCTGATTTACATTTTCTTTCTATTTTATATGAATGCTGCCTGATCCCCGAGCACAGGCACAATTTATACTAGCAAAATGTAGACAGATAACAGGTATTGCTGAAATGTTTTATACTTCAGATTTTAAAGAAATCAGTTCTTAATAGCTCTAAGTCTTTTTCATTCTCCTCCCAGCTTTTCTTAGTATTACGAATCTTAAATATGGATTATTCAGAATGGAAGGGAGCTCAGGAAATTGCTTAGTACAAAATGCTGCTCAAAGCAAGATCGGCATTAAGTTCACACCTAGTTGCTGTGGGCTTTGATTAACTGAGTCTGGAAGCAACCTGTCTTGGCAACATCAATCTATCTTCATATGTTGGTTTTTTGTTTTTGTGTGGTTTTTTTTTTTTTTTCCTGTATTTTGTGTCAGAAATAGTATCAGTAAAAAGCTTCTGTTTTCTCAGGAATTTTCCCATAGGCATTGGGAAGCTGATGTTAGGTTCCCCTAGATGTTTTTGCCTTCTGTTAAAAAAAAGTCTACCTCCTCCTACTTCACTGGGAAAGTGCTCCACTCCCCAAGCATTTCAGTGGCCCTTTGTATACAAATTTATCTACACCCTTCTTATTTTGGGGACCCAAAACATTTTGAAATGAAATCTGAAGTTTTGAAAACACCAACAAAGCACTCCTGAAACATGTCTTTACAGCATATCTTTGGTGGTTTGGCACCGAAGTGCCACACTGCTGGTTTTCCTACTTCATTTTACAGCATGTGTATTGTTGAGCAGCTGTGCCAAACTTAATTACATTGAATCTAATAGAAATAGATTGTTCTTGGCTTTTTGACTGTGTACTTTCTCCTATTTGCAAGAATGCATTTCTGGAAGTTTATACTCTGGTGTTATGCTGTTTGAAATATATAATTTACAGAGATGACTTACACAGTGTAACTCAAATATAAAATATAGATAAACAAACGTTTTATGGTTGTGAGCTGATCTATTGTGTACACCGGCTGATTTTTGCAGTTCATTTTTTCCATAGCAGTCAGGTTTCATCAGCAACACTGCTTCTAAAACCTAGAATTTTCTCAAACAACTCTTTTGGGCATTAATACATATTGCACTTGTTTATCTTCTGCAACATGGTCGATGGAGTATCTTTCATTTATTTATTTATTTCTTCTAATATGTGCATATTTTCAGTTGGATGTTTCTTAGTAAGGCAAATATTTTAAGCATATTTGTTTGCATATGATCCTGGGGGATGAATATCTTTTTGATTATGCAACAAGTATTTTCTACAGAAACTCCAGAAAATGAAGCATTTTGTATGTGATTCTCCTTTTATAAAAATTTTTTCCTTTAGCACCTATTTCTCTTACAGTGAAAATACTGAAAAGTCATTGAAAATAGCTGTTGTGCTTTAATAAATTACCTCATAATTAGACTACATGACCAACATCTGAAGTAGTGTTGTGGTTGCTTAATATTTTCTGAAGCAGCATGCTTAAAGCCCATAGGCCTCATGCTGAAAAATACTCAGTTTGGTTCATAAATCCATAAACTTGAAAATTATAAACTTCAGTGGTATTGTAGACATGCTGGAAATTTGGAAAATTTAGATTTAAGAAAAATCTTTTCCCTAGAAAGTCATGTTATGGAAATATTTATATTGGTCTCCTAACTTAAATCAGCCATGTAAAAATTACGCAGTTTTGACTAATGTACAGAATTTATTAGGAATCTATATTGCTTTTCCTAAAATACTTTTTATATTGGATTTAAGAAATCACTAAATTGGTACAATACAGTACTTTCTCTTTCCTGGTTATATTTTAATTTGTTATAGTCCTATTGCCTTCATGGTCAAGGTTCACATACATTTATTTTAATGTCAAACTCTTAGTAAAACAGAAAGTAAAGCTGAAGATGCTGGTATATTCTTCAATTTTATAACCTTTCACTTTTGGAGGAGGAGGATGATTATTTATTTTTGGTAAACATTGAAATGACATTTCTTGGAGTTGTCAGTATTGTGTAGTCTAGCATGTAGCATGTAGTACATACTCATCTTGCTATCCTGTGTTTTTGTTTCAAATGCACGACATTACATGGCAAAACTTGTCAGAGTACATTTATGCCTTGGTTGTTGAGAATATTGAAGTGGTAGGATTGGGTTATTCCACCTCTATTCTTTAATATATTTTCTGCCATTACTGAGACCAGTTAAAAAGAAGGAAGTTACATGAATGTCTGTTTAAAATCTGTTGCAATATACAGACTTAAAATAATGCAAACAGTGTGACAAGCTAAAACATGTTAAAATGCAAAGTGACTTAACACAAAATTATAAAAGTACATTAAAGGTCTGCCATCCACTGTGTACATGAGATGGGGTTTATTAATTTTTAAAATCAAAGGTGAAATTTGGCATGTATCCACTGCTGCTTGTAACTGGGAAACACTGGTAACCCTGACTTACTATGGTTAAATTTTGCATGCACAGCGAATTAAGTTGTACATGCACAGTAAATTATTTTTTGAGAACATTCTGGTTGTGTTTCTGTGGAGGTTTCGATCTTTTTGTTTGAAAATTAGGTTTTAATTTGTGTGAATGGAGGAGAAGCATCACCTCACTGATGTGTTCCAGAGAGTCATTTGATTTTGTGAGGCAGCATGTAACTGCTACCAGCTAATGTGGGACAGAGGTTAATGTCCCATCAAGTAACAACAGAAGGATAAATATTAAGGAAGTAAAAAAGATCACACCAAGGACTGGAATTGCAAAGATGATGGAGATCAGGTCTGATAATTTTTCAGGAGAATCATTAGAGCAAGAGCCCAGGAAATTTTAGGAAATGATCCTCTACTCCCCTTAGTCTTTTTTTTTTTGTTTGTTTGTTTTCCTCCTTTTTTTCTATTTTCTCTCTTTCCTTCTTGTGCCATGTCTGAATTCAAGAGGGTCAGAGGTAAAGGGAAGTATCTTTTTATTCTTAATGAAATCTGTAGCAGCCTTTTCAATAAGGCATGCATTGTACCTGAAAGTTTAATTGCATTTGTCATGGCCCTGTCTAATTTTTCTCTCTACCTTCAAACATGTCTGAAATCATTTGTGCTAGTGCCAATTTCTTCTGTCTCCCTCAACAGAACTTCTGTCTTCTTTGTCTTCTTTGAGCTGAGAACAAACTTCAGAAAAATCTTTCTGAAGTAACCCAAGGAATTAATTTGCCTAAATGGACCAATTTATTTCAAACAATATGAGAATATCTTCTAGGCTTTTGTTTTACTTCATAGTAAGTTCTGTCACATACTTCTCTTAAAACTTAACTACAAATTATTACTTTCTAGTCCAAAATAGCAAGTTAATTTACAACTTGTTGTTGAATTGCACATTGTAGTCTTGGTTTCCTTAATCTTACTCATAATTTTTTAAGCCAAATGAATTAAAAAAAAAAAAAAAAAAAAAAAAAAAAAAAGACATTTCAATATCTTACATGGCATTTCAGAATAAGTATGCAAAAATGATCATTTCCAAAACCCAAACCCCAAATAATCTTTTTTATAATAAAATTCATTCTATCAAAAAATCTATTTGATAAGATTAAGTGCTTAGGCATAACATATTCCTGCTACTTATCTGCAAACTAGAATATCAGATGTTTGCATCACTTTTAAAAGGCTTCAGAAGTTCATGAAAGCATCCAACACAGAAATTAAACTCTATCTAGCAGATTTTCTGTCAAGCTAAAAGTTGTATTTATAATGATAATGCAAGTTCTGTCACCAAAGACCTACATAAATGTATCTGAGTTATGGAAATTCAAATATGCAAACTTATTTTATTTTGTACAAACATTGCTTCAGTTTAATAAGACCCAAGTAATTCTACGTTTCGGTTCTATTCATTTAGGTTTTTAATTTTCTTTCTTATGTATTGTAAGGTTGACAGTAAAACCTGTTGGTTTTCAGAATTCTTCTAAAAAATCAGAATTTTTCTGCTGTTTGATTTTAAGATCAAATATTTTAAAAAAAATCAAAATTGAAAATTAATATTTTTTTTAAAAAAAGCCAGACCACATATCCTTAAAACCTCCTATTTATAATGATTTTGGTGCCATTGATAAATGAAATATTCATAGGTATGGAACAAGATACCAATCAAAAACACCGTTTACAAGTCATAGAGTATATCAAAAGTAAAGGTTTCATGTTATTACACACTGTATTAAAATTACCACAGATGTGTACCAGGCATGAAAAAATCATCTGAAATTCACACTATCTCCTTGTTTCCAACGCACATACTTAGACATTTAACATACTCTATAAAATTTCCATCATTTTAGGTACAACTTATTCCACTGATAATTAATGCTTAGCTTTTATATAAAATAAAGACTATTCAATGATTAATTTCACCTGTGATGAATTTCTTTCATCTTTGTCAAACACTTGATGCAAAGTGTTTTGAAAATTTTTCAGTTTTCTCCTTCAACGTGTTTCTACTTTTCCTATCTTTCAGTAATAAATTAACTACAAATGGAACACCACCAAAAGTATCTTCTTAGTGCAGGGTTGCCTTAGGATGCTAGGTTATTTCGGGGGGATCAGCCAAAAGTGACGTCTGGCGAATCAGGAGGAAGCAGAGTATTGCGACTAGCATTCTCTATTGCTTCTAGACTGGGAATAACTTTATTGCAGTTGCATGTTGCTACAGTGGGAAACAAATCTATGGGGAGATGTTTATTGTTTGAGTTGCTCAGACTTGCCTTTCATGGTCTTTCCCATCTTCTCTACTTTTCAGATACTTCAAATTATCTCAGCTGGTAGGAAATCTTCTTCTTCTGTGTCTGTATTATCTTTGGTGAATGTTTCCAACAGGATTTTTCTCTTTTTACCACTCTTTTCCCTCTTCTTATTTTTTTCCTTTTTTTCTTTTTTTCTCTTTTTCTTTCTGAATGTCAGCAACACCAAATACTCATTCCACTCAATAGTCATGACAGTATATAATCTTATGCAGAAATAAAACCTGTTGCTTTAGAAAACCAAAGTAATCCAGTTAGTAAACAATTAAACACTTTTTTTCTGTGAGGGTGCCTGAGCAGAGAAAAACAGAGGAGTTGTGAAGTATTCATCCCTAGAAATATTCAGAAGCCGTCTGTACGTGGTACTGGGCAACGTGGTCTGGTTCACCCTCTTTGAGGAGGGGCTTGGATCAGATGACCTCCAGAGATTCCTTCCAGCCTCAACTATTTTATGATTCTGTGAATGATGGAAGGAGGAATGGACTCAAACAATGGCATGTACAGTCTGAAGATTTATGCGGATGTTAGGTTTTTACATATATAGATTCTTTGATTCCATAGTAGCTTGCTTTTAGCAAGGTAAATACTCAAGAAAGAGCAAACTGATGTACTGGAGCTGCCATTACAGTGAAAGATAATCTGCTTATGTAGCAACTATGCATTTTGAGTAAATACTGTGATGCGGTGAACAATAACCATTCATAGCTTAATGACCCGGACAATGGAAAAAAGTGTTCTGCCTATGCTGAGGATGCACACAAGCCTCATGATGCTTTCCAGCATTTGGATTCTCCTTGTTGATTTCATAACATTTTCCTAACTGAAAACCCTAGTCATTAGTAATTACATATAGCTAATTAAGATGTGATTTAAATCTATTTCACACATGCTATAATTACATGCACATTCAAGATAATTATGTTTTGAAATGATGCCAAAGTTAGGAAGCGTCTGTGTTGTAGATGCCTGCTACATACAAGCCAGTGTGCTATATATAGAATTATGGCATAAAATCAACTAAGTTGGAAAAGACCTTTAAGATCATCCAGTCCAACCATCACACTAGGACTGCCAAGACCACCACTAAAACATATAACATACAGAGTGATATTCTGAAGTTCAGTGATATGATTGTTTTCATCTTCTCCATGGCCTTTACATTATTTCACATGCAAACTGAACACTATTTGTCATGCGCTAGGGAAGTCCTCCATAACTTTATTAATTTATGCTAACAGTCCAGTGCTTTAATTAGTAAGCAGAATTGTGCTCATCTAATTTGTAAAGAAACTAGGCAGTGACACATGCTTGAAAGGCAAAAATAAGCAAGTAAGTGTAGGTAAATAAATTGGTATCACCGTCTGTGCAAAATTAATGTTGGGGTGTTAGCATACATAAATGATCTCTCCTTAAAAAAAGAGAGAAGCAAAAGATGCTATATGTGGTCCCGTATCAGCTGAGATCTACAATACCAGCCAGTGCTCGTTAGTGCTGTGAGACTTATACACCAGCAACTAAAGAAAAAAACCTATCTTGAGATACTCATACCGACATGAGAATCATTTCAAGTACTGAGAAGGTACATCAGGCTAGAATACACCATGTGAGGCTAACATCAGCAGGAGTTGAGCATTGATCAGAGTCAGTCAAGCTGAGTTCAAACAACATTTGTGGAGTAAGCCTGTGCTTTAGCTCCTCTGAGACGCTACTTCTAGGCTGACATTATTGCAAGACCTGTGGTCAGTTTTGAGCAAGCTGAAATTTCTCCTGCATTTTGTGATAAATGTGTGTACTTCAGGAAAATGGTAGTTCAGATGCTATTAGTACTTCGCATGCTTTAACTAGGCCTTATGCCCTTGCTGTGTGAAGATCCTCACTCACAGTGTAGAATCAAATACTAGGTTAAAAGGTAAAGAAGATGAATTTTTACATGTATCTGGCTCTCTCATCAGAGTTAGAAACTCTAAGTAATTTCTATGAAGCAGATTATCCTTCCATATGGACTCAGTGTAATGCCATGGGCACCTCTGTGGCACAGTAGGGCACCACTCCTCGCTAAAAGGATTTCCTCACCCTGCTTTGATACTGCTTAAAGCTGGATGTTTTAATGAGATGTGCTGATTTCTCCTTAGCCCTTCACCTGAAATCTGTTCCTTCAAACACATTAGTCTTAGCCATGAATTAATATCACTGATATACACATCTTAAAAGAAAATTGTTACATACGAGTCTTGGGGATGACATTTTCTTTTCTGCGTCCTTTTTTCCGTTTTGGTTTGGTTTTGTTTTTTGTGGTTTGGTTTGTTTTTGGTTTTGTTTGTTTGCTTGTTTTTTGTTTGTTTTTGTTTTTGTTTTTGTTTTACTTATGAAAGTAAATTATTTATGTCTTCGGCTAGTATTATTTTTATTTTTGATAAAGAAACAGGACTGGATTTTTTTCGTTTGTTTTGGCTATCTGGTTTGCTGTTTTTTTTTTTTTTTTTTTAACAATGCTGTTATCAACTTCCTGAGGTGGGAAAAATATATGATCTTATCAACTGCTGATTTTTCTATGGCAGTCTAAATTTTCCAGAAGCAAATTTAAGTTTTCATAGATAAGATATATCATTTTACATAGTCAAAATTTTTATCATTTTGTTCATTTCAGAACAGGCATTTAGCATACTACAATAAAATATTTGAAGCGCACAGTGTCATAGAAAAGTTCTGTTTATTCAAATGGGACTTCTTGTTTGACATCTAATTATGACTGTTCAGCTGCCAAGATTATTATAGCACTTGCAGTGCCAGGAAGACATCTGTTAAAGACTTATATTTAATGTCTAGTGTGAACAAGGTGTGTCTGCCACAACCGATCGCACAACCACCCTTCATATGAGAATACTTCAAGATTAGAATATGAAGTTGTAGTTGTCATCTCATACATAAGTGCAAAATTAATTTAGAAAATCCATCAGATGTGTTAGACTGGGTTGCTGTTATTACTTCCCCATTCTGCTTCCCAGTTTTGATCTCACCATTCCTTTTTCAGTAAGCTTTTATTCCTTCTTTGGTATTTTTAATTTGTGTGTATAATTACTTTTCAACTTGTGAATAATTATTAGGATTCTAAGTGCTCCCATTTTATAAATTGCAGTGAATTTGCCCCAAGAATTCTACTCTGATTGTGCAGTTCTTAAAATCTGTGTCCTTTCAGTAAGGTTTTGATAAAGCTCACTCATGACAAAAAAGGTATTTTGTTAATTACCAATGGCATGTCTTTACTGCTTCACAGTAGTTCACGTGATAAAGTCAGATAATTTCAATTATTCATCTTCAATAAATGTAAAGGAAATGCTAGATTTTTTATCTATTATATCAAAAACCATCTGATACATATGGTTTTATTTTAGTGACATATGTATGCATGTAAAGATCACATATGTTACTCTATGATTACTGTAACTGAGAGACAACTCTAGTTCTGTTGGAAATTTCCATGGACAAATCATAGTTGTTTCTCTTAGTACCTCTGAGTGCAGAGCTTCAGATTAGTGTCAACATTTTCGTTGTCACTGTGACTGGAGAATAAGAATGGCAATAGGTGTCTTCAAAGCATTTCTATGGAGTTTAATTAGAAAAAGTGTTTGCCTCAAAGCAAGAGTTGTCATCAGAGATCACATGCAGCTTTCAAGCCCACTAGCATTAATCTTCTATGCATATCTTTAAAACTAAAAACCTTTCTAATTAAACTCTGAAAACCTCTTATCTCTGAGGCCTGGCTGATGCTGTAATGGAATATATTATTCCCAGCAACAATGAGCAAAATTGTAATTCCCCACATAATACAAATCAAGTTGATTGTAGAACATTATGTTCATTATAAAGTAATATATTTTTTTAAATGTTTGATCAAAGCAGCTGGTATTTAATCCAGGTTGAGAAACAGAATACTGTTTCATGCCACTTATTGGTTAAGTCATGGCAAGGTCTGCAATTTACTGAAAAACCAAATGGGGCAACATCATGAGATGCTTATGCTGCCCAGATAATATACATAAGTCAACAGATAAACTTAGCATAGACAATTTGATGGGAAGAAACATAACTTTCAGGACATTATAATATATTTTTGCCTTTTAAAAATACAACTGAGAAGTGGGTGTGAATTGAGAATAAAAATATTGGTTTGTTATGTTTTTCAGGTTCTAAAATACATGCTTCATCTGACATTGGGAAAACCCTTGGCTCAGTGGTACTCAATTAAATAAATAGATCTAGGAGAAAGAAATATCAAGTTCTCATCTCCTCCAAACTGGGCAATGTTCTGTGTAATGGGAACAAGATACGCTTTCTTATATAATAGAAGATGGTTAACATATGCTCTTCCCTGACATTCCTCCTGTGGTAACACTCACAGGAGTGTAATGTTGCTTACCTGTCCCTTGTCCGCTTCTTCGGCAGTGGAACAGTAGAAGCATACACAATCAAATGTTTATAAGGCATAACATCATCTATATCAAAATAAACAGAGGCAGACCTGCAGTGATGTGTCTTTCTTTAGGAATGATAGTAACTTTCTCCAATGAAAACTTTGCCAACCCCACAAAACCTTTGAGTCTTAATAATGACAGGCAGTGGCAGGATAGCACAGCAGAGGTTTATCTGTCTTGTACAGAGAGACAACTTGTGCTAATTTGTTCCAACTTTTAATAAAAAGGGTGCCTAGAAGAAAGTTAGAAATTAATATACAATATAGTAACTTTTTTTCCTGTTTTCTGTTACATAAAAACTAAGTATTTTTTGTTATATATCCATTTTGAGAATATTTTTTTGGTAATGCTTAACTTACACTGTTCTTAGCTTGTACAATATTTTGTACTCCTAATTGTTCTCTGTATTGTTCTTTTCAACCTCTGTTATGTTATCCATACATGCAGCCACACACATTTCTACTCAAAATTTCCTAGTAAAATATCACGATCTAAAACATAAGTCACCATTGCAGCCCGGGCTTTCATAGGAAGGGCTGAATTTTTCTAGGGAGATGTGGTGTAAAAAAAAAACATTTTCCATTTTGATTACCAGTCTGGGATGGCTACTATTACAGCAAATGAAGAGTTGCCAGACAAAAAATTACAAAATATATTACTTCACCTATTGACTTATTAGATTGATGCAAACAGCCTGAATGTTTTCCCTGTTTTGTTTTTAGGTCTTGTATCTATATATCCAGTTCTACTATTTGTTGTGAAATAATGAATGTAAGGCCTTTATCTTCAAAAATAGGAATTGAAAAAAAAAATCATACCTATCTGACTACCTAACCTACTGTGTAAATGAACATGCCAATATTATTTTTCACTTCCTTGGTGTTTTATTAAACACCTCTTTTCACAATAGAAGGCTTGTAATGCATGAAACATTAAGTAAACTACAGATCTGTTCTAAAAATTGCAACTCTTGATGTCTTGAAAGACAATAGGAGTAAAGCTGTCAGTTGAGAGATTAACAATTCCAAGCTCTTAGAAATAGCTGAATTCCAATATTCTGCATAAAATTAGTGAATTGATATTTTATTTTATTTTATTTTAAGTTTATTTTATACGGAAAAATCTGTGCATAGTCTAAGGCAAGGGAAGTTCAAAAGAAGGATATCTGTTCAGTATTCAGTGTTTATTTTTAAACACTGCTGGAACAAATGTGAGGTAGAATGCACCTGATCAGGCTTGTTGGAACATCCACATGCTTCTCTTGCAACAAATGATGTGGAATAGATTGCCTAATGTAGTAAACCCAGTCATAACTAATTTGCATGTAGATGTTCCCTACATGAAACTTAAATAAATAAACAGACAGTGTTTTAGTTAATGACATTTAAATTTCTGTAAATGTTAAAACTATTTTCATTTCTCACTTTTGTCATTGATTTCCAAGGCAGTTTTTCTCAGTTTTACTTACTTTACATTTTTTGTGTTTGTTTTTCTCAAGTTACGCTTGTTCCTTTCAGTTACCCTTTTTTTCACTTGTGTTTTCATTTCCTGTATAGCTTTTTAATTAATTATATTTGAACTAATAAACATAGATTGTCTAAATATGATGTAAATTATGCATCAAGAAGTTAAGTTGCACAGCTGTAGACAGGCCTGCATGTTAATTTTTCTTGCCGTTTAATTTCTGCTCTAGTAGTAGTGCTGTAGCTTTTTAAAGATAGCTTTCACATGAAATTGTAAATTCATCTCACTTTCTCAGATCTTAGTAATCTTCTGGTATTGCTGATAAAAAACTTCTTCTAGAATTATCCTGTGATTAAAATAACTATCCCTATGGAACTTTTTCTTATTTAATGAATTCATTTCACACAGTGGATAGAACTAATATATTTTTCTTTTCTTGTTTGTTTTGTGGGTTGTTGGGGTTTTTTATTAGGTATGTTTTTTTTCTTTGGTTTTTGGCTTCTTTTGTTTTGTTCTGGTTTTGCTTTTTTTTTGTTTTGGCTTCCCTTTGCCATCTTCCTGTTGCATGACTTTTCCCTCTAATTTTTCCTGAGAATTTTTTAAGAAAACTTAATGTCTCACATTTTCAAATTAACTTTTCATAATGGAAATAAAAAGGACAAAAGTAGTTTTCGTGGTTTAAGCCCCTCAATAACTCACCCAGTTCATTCACGCATTCACTCCCCCTTTCTTCCCCTAGTCCCGGGGGGATGGGGAGGAGAATCAAAAGAATGCAACTCCCATAGGTTAAGATAAGAACAGTTTAGTAATTAAGGTATAACACAAATCACTACTACTACCACCAGTAATAATAATGACAACAGAAGTACAAAGAAAGAGAATACAACTGCTCACCAAGCCCAACCCAGCCAGTGCACCCTCCAGCAGTGAACCCCCCACTGCACCACCACACTCTTCCGGGTCTCTGCTCTCTGGTTTCACATCCTGGACATGACGTGCTGTGATATGGAATAACCTCATTGGTCAGTTTGGGTCAGGTGTCCTGTCTCTGCTTCCTCCCGGCTTCCCCTCCTCCCCGGCAAAGCATGAGGCTCGGAAAGTCCTTGGTCAGACCAAAACATTACCAAGCAGTAACTGAAAACACTGGTGTTATCAGCGCTGTTCCCAGGCCCAAAATCAAAAAACACAGCACTGCACCAGCTACCGAGAGGGAGAAAAATGACTGCTGTTGCTGAACCCATGACAATAGTGTAATAAATAGGAGCCTGTATGCTCGCCCTAACAAAATGTATTTATAATAGAAAATATTGAATATAATGTGGTTAAAACTAATGGATATAGTTGGGGTTGGGGATGGAATTTTAAAAAGACTGGAATAGAAACAGATACTTGTGAAAACAAGATTAAATTTATTACTTTTAAGGGAGAGTTGTCTGTACATTTTATTGCTTTTTAGATTCCAAGCTGTTGGAAAATTCTGACCTTTTCCTTTATAAGACTTATCAGAAAATAAAATCTATAAATCTTTCTGGCTCTTTCTGTCACTCTAATGCAGAAACACACAGAGACACACGCACAAGGAAAGAATTCAATAAAATAAGTTTAACACATATCTCTCATGTCTGGGTGTATTAAATTCTTGCTTAGACCAGGCACTAAAGAATGAAATAAAAAACTGAATTATTTGAAATCAGGCTGTGTGTGATCTGTTTTGACACACTTGTATTTGAGACGTAAAAAGAAGTTCAGGATTCTGTCAGAATCAGTCAGACGGAGAATTGAGGTGAATCATCAGATGCAGTCAGTGACATGCAAACAAATTCCTGTCTCTACCAATGTGCCAGCTCATTGCTCAGTGCTGGTGACTTTCACCTGCTGTTGGGTCTAGAAATATTAGTTAGACAAAGTTGGAACTTACTGATGACTTTTATTTGAAGTATAAGGTTAGTCTTATATTAGCTGGTTCTTAAATAAAACCTGGGAGTCTTAAAACTCCCTTTTATGGAAACACAGAGCAGTTTCAGAAGGAGATGTGAACTAGATAATTCTCAAGCAAAAATGCAGCGATAGTCATCATCGTTTCTACATAGTAGTAACTCAAAACATTGGGCTATCAGAAAACTCAGGGTGTTTTGTAAAGCAGTACAAACTGTGTGCTGGAAAGTAGTAACAAACTATGTAAAGTTATAGTGAAATTCTGGTAAAAAGTGAATTCTGCTGAGTTCTGAACCCCAGCATTTGAGAGCAGCGCCATTAGTTACCCTTCATGATCACAGCTACCAAAAAAAAACCCCAAACCTAAACATACTGAAAAACCTTGCTCCTTCTGAAGGCACATGAGGATACACACAATAATAACCTTGGGGCCCACAGACATCTGGGTGTTTAAAACACCTCACTTTTCAATTAACTATTTGATTACAGAATAGTATTTTAAAAAAGATCTATGGATGTGACAAAGCAAGTTGCACTTGCTATCAAATAACTTACCAAGATGCTTTAGAAAACAAGAACACATAATGACAACATACTATAAATGATGTTGTTTTGTGAGTTGTGCTGCCTGCTTTACATGCAGATTGTTAGCAACTGCTGTCATTAATTCTACACATGATTCTTAAGTAAACTGAGTGTATGAGTTCTAACACAATATGTTCAATCAATATAAATGAAAAGAAATATTACCACAGTGGAATAATTCTTAATGCTGGTGTGAGAGACAAAGCTCAACTGAAAGAAACTGGAAGATTGTTAAGTATTGAGGAAATATTGGTTCCCATCTTCTTTATCATCTTTACATCTTTTCTTCAGACTGAATGACCATCTTCAGTACCTACCATTGCAAGATATGGGTTGCCTAAAGCCTCATTTGCAGTGTAAACGACCTTGGATATGAAGTTCTGGCTTTGTTAATATTAAGTAGATGCACCCTCTTCTTAAGCTCTCTTATTCAACCTGGTTGCATTTAAAAAAAAAAAAAAAAAAAAAAAAAAAAAAAGCCCCGAACAACCCAAACCTTGAATTTACAATTGTGTAACATTAGGCAAGCAAGTGTCCTGATTTAGAAGGCAGTGAGTGATGTTCAAACATCTTGGAGAAGATGATTCCAGGAAAATGCCAAGAAACACTATATACTTTATTTCTTTATTTATTTGTTTATTTACATGAAATTGACAGCAGTTTTATTTGTGTTTTGAAAGGTTTTGTGGTGTCTGAACATTGTTTCTTATAACAGATTTGTAACGGATTTGGGCAGATACAACTGCTTATGCATGCATTATTATTTCTAAGTCATTTTGGCTGTTTGGCTGCAGAAACCTTAAGTTCCTACCTGGTTCTATATGGAGGTATGTATCTAAGGTTCTTTAACAACAGGAGGAGCAAACACAGCTGCTTGGTTTTTCAGTTCAGCACTCACTTTGTGTTCTACCCAGGGTCAGTCCATTTTGCTTCCAATCCAAAGTCTTTGGCAAAGATGAAAAATGGGGAGGTTTACTTTTTAGGTGCAGGGAAAGCATATTAAGAACAACAGAAAAATGAAACAGTATACCTTTGCTTAGTTACATGTCATGCCAAAGCATAGCATTCGCATCCTCAAGGAAAAATGGACTGAACTGGATAAGGTATTTTAAGCTCAGCTACTGCTGGATTTCAGAATTATCCAATTGCTGCTTTTGTTCTGCAGATATGGTGTAGTTTGTCCATGTGCTGCATATGCCCTTGCTGTTCGACATTAAAGATCTCTCTCTCTTCACAGGGTACTGATTGTTTTGGTCAAAATGCTATTTATACGAAAAAAACATCTATTCTGCTCTCGAAGTCAGAATTTCTGTTTGAGTTTTATTTTTTTATAATTTGTTTTCTTCAGAAATGGAAATAGTTCAAAATTGTAAGCTGACCAGTGTAGTAGTTTTGAAAACCTGAAATGTTTCATTTTTAATGAAAGCTTTAAAACCAGAACCTTCCAGCAAATGCTTTTCAGCAAATGGACAGCATAGCTATTAAAGTATATTTCCTATATATGCATAATAAAAAATCAGAAACTATTTGTTCTCCTTATCCATTACTGTGGCTCCTTTAATTTCTATTTGTATTTTTGTGGCTCAGCAATGATGACCAGTTTAACAATAACATTATCTTTTACTACTTGAAGTTTCCCCATGATAAACAATAAATATTATTTTTAACACAATCATTGTTTAAAAAACTGGACAGCACATTGGAAGTAAAACTAAATTGCATTTTTTAATTGAAGTGGATTGTAGAATATAGAGCATAATAAAATATCTTGTTCTTAATAGAAATTTATTAAATAATATCTTCTCTGTGCGGTTTCTCTTTATTTTAAAACTGAATTGTCATAATGCTTGTGTCGAGAATAGGGTTCTGCCTTTGTTTCTGATCATTTCTCGGCTCTTTTCCTTCCTTCCGCCTGTAATGTTTGCTTGTTTTTATATTTTTTAAAAATAGCACACTAAATAATAAATTTCCCATCCTAAAAAAAAATAATACAGAAATCTGAATGGATGAGTATAACTTTCTTAAATATCATTTGAAACTAAATTTTAGTTTTAATTTGACACTAGATTTTAGATTTGATGAAAGCAAACATTTCTATCACAAGATGCTGAGTTGGTGCAATTAAATTATTCTGCTTAAGTTTTTATTGAAGTTTTAGTTGCAAAACACAATCTTTTGGAAAAGCCAAAATATGTGAGATACAGTGGGATTTGTTAAGCTAAGTTTTATTTATCTTCACATTATTTCTTCTGTTATACAAAGGGATAATTAAATTTATAATTTTTACTATATACATTTTCACAATAAATGCAAGTTTAGCTTTTTTTTTCATTTTTATCTTGAATAAAATTGAAAATGTTCAGCCTGAACAGAAACTAAATTATATGACAAGGCTTATTTAGTTGGTGTGGGACGAGATAAAATATAGACTGAATTTTACTTCGTTGCCTTTATGTTGGGCTGTCCTTACAGTTCCAGTAATGATTCAACTTCCTAAAGAAATTCCTGCAGTGATTTTAGGTAAAAATATGAGAAAAAAATAATGTGCTTAAATGGACTGAAATACCAACAACATACATTATGAATATCCAAAAAAAAGGCTCTTATTTATATTCTGTGGAGTAAGGTTCGTCTTCCAGTAAAAAAAAAAACACCTCAAAACACTGGAGAAGGGAATTACAGGTTAAAACCCATGGGATGATGATAAGCATAAAATCTTTTAGTTTCTGAAGAAGCATTTATTTATTTATTTGTCAGACAATGCTGATACTAAAAAAAGTAATAATTCAAAATGCCATTGTTCAAAGTGCTTTCAAAGTCCTGTTATTCAGTCGGATATTAGTCTGTGATTAATACAAAAATAATTTTTGTCCTGAAAAAGACATTTAATCCTGTCATGGGCTCAGCAGTAGCAGTCATTTTTCTCCTTCTTAGTAACTGGTGCAGTGTTGTGTTTTTTACCTTTGGCCTGGGAACAGTGTTGATAACAGCAGTGTTTTCACTTACTGCTTAGTAGTGTTTAGGCTGACCAAGGACTTTCTGAGCCTCATGCTCTGTCAGGGAGGAGGGGAAGCCAGGAGGAAGCAGAGACAGGACACTTGATCCAAACTAGCCAAAGAGGTATTCCATACCACAGCACATCATTCCCAGGATGTAAAAAACTGAGGGCAGGAACCCAGAAGAGTTAGTTCATGGCTCAGTCATCGGGTGGTGAGCAGTTGTATTCTCTTCCCTTGTATTTCCCTTGTCATTATTATTACTGGTGGTAGCAGTACTGATTTGTGTTGTACCTTAGCTACTGGACTGTTTTTATCTCAACCCATGGGAGTTACAGTCTTTTGATTCTTCTCCCCATTCGCACACACACACACACACACCCCCCGGAGGGGGGGGGAAGAAAGAGGGGGGAGTGAGCAAACTGTGCGATTTACGGCTTAAACCATGACAAATCCTTAGTCAACTCTGTTGCAATGCAGCCATGGGTAAGCTATACTGTCAAACAGGTACAGCCTCCAAAGTGTTGTACCACTCACTGTTGATCTTTTGTTTCTGTCATAAAGGCATTTTTTATTAATGGGATGGAGCTTACATTCTAATATCTTCTAGTAATCAGGATTAATGTCGGTAAAGGTTGTAACAATTATCATCAAAGATACACGTTTCCTTACATTTGCTTTCTGCTTTGCACTTTTAGGATCTTAAAAGCTTTTGGAATAAATGCAGTTTTGTACTGTAAGAAGCCTCTATTGCTGTCTTTTAAATGTGTTATAAATGCTAATAATCCACACTGTAGAGTCTCATATATAGTTTGTGCTTCTGTCTTCCCTAGAACACATTCTGCATCAGAAATTCAGCAGTTGTTACATATCAGCATCCATCTTGTTCCTACAAACATCAGTATTTTTCCCCAAAATTTGAATGGATGTCATATTAAGTCATAGAAGAAACTTCTTTCCTTATCCTGTCTTATTTCATTCCAGCAAGGGTATTGTTGCTGAAAATTACTTTCTTTTTCAATTTAAAATATACTCCCCACAGTTTATATTCTTCCCAGCTGTTCTCTGGAGGAACATGAGAAAATTATAAGAGAAAATTGAATGTATGAAGTACTTCGTATCTGACAGTTACAGTTGAATGTAAAACAGACTTCCTTTTTAGTTAAAACTATATTGTGCATTTCTCATTGTCCTCCCTCAGGTGGGGATAAATCCATAGAGAAGTTAATTCTAAAGCACTTTAAAGAAGCACTTCTGGGGGACTACTGAACTTATATTGTGAATAGCGATATTTCGCTTGATATTGCTTTAAAAATCAATAGCATCCCCTTGCAAACAAGTCTATACTTTATCTACTTTACCAGACTTTGTGTTGCTGTTTTTAAGTGATTTTGGAAGCTCCCACAGTGGTTAGAACAAACTGCAAGTGGGATTTCAGTATTGTTTAAATTTGTAGTGATAATTATTTGTGTTAGCTATTGTTTTAATCGCAGAGAAAATTTAATCATCCATAGAACCTGAGATCAGATGTCACAAAACTGAGTGGTTAGGATTGCTAAAACTAATACTGTCAGAGTTATTAGCAAAAGTGATTTTAATAGAAATTTGTAGAAGTGATTCAACAGAATTCAATGGCAAATTTCACTCTACTACATACAAAAAAAAATTTTGTCAGAATAGGTAATGATTTATAGAGAATTGGGTTAAAATGATTTATACAGAATTGGACTGAAATGATGTGTAAAGAAACCAGAGATATAAAGGAGCTAGAGTCACAAGGGTCAGACTAGACCCTTTTGCTTTCTAAACTTATCCTCCAAGAGATGTACCATACATCAGGAAAAAAATTCTCACCCTCTGATTCAGTCATGCAAGCTTTCAGCATTTGATGTTGATGTTTTTGGCCTTTTAAATTTCACATTTGCTGAAATGTGTTAAATTGTAGCTTAGATGGTTGTTAATAAATAGATCTTGCTTTCTCCTATTATATATATTTTATTTTCACACATCCTTTTCTGCTGAAATTGCTTTGAATTTAAGGCTGCTAAATGTTTCTAGAAGTAAGCAGTATGATTTCTATGAGTTTATCGCAGCTGTTACTAGCACCATTTCTCCCCTACTTATAGAACTTTGCTCCCAAAGGGCTACAAGAGATTCATATTTTTGGGTTAGGTTTTTATTTGGTTTTGTGGTTTTTGCTTTGTTTGGTTGTGTGGTTGTTTTTTTTTTTTTTTTTGGCTATTGTTTTTGTTTTGTCTTGTTTGTTTTGGTTTTGTTGGGTTTTTTTTTTATTATTTTTTCTTTATTGCAGCTAAATATATTACTAGTTCATGCCATATTCTGTTTGTAGAAAATAGATGTCTCATCACCATTGCTCAGGCAATAGCTTATTTTAAGTTAACATTTACTGGGGTTTTGTTGTTCAGAAAGGGTTAATATAGCTTACACTGCAGTGTTAAATATTATCTTCATTAAACAAATATCCAAAATAAAACAGTCTAATTTTAATAAGGACCTATGATTTAGGTTTCATTTTTGTGAGTAATCCAAGCAGAAATATCAGCCTCATGTTAATATCTGAACCTTTGGTTTGGCCATGTCATATGCAGCCTTGATGGCATTCTACTTCACTATCCTGCTTAAAGAAAAATAAGAAGTATGAGCTTTTCTCTTTTTTTTGTCATTTCTTGTTCAAATAATTGTAAAGAAATAGCAATCTCTATTTGTGAACATCTGAAGTCTATTATCTAAACAGGAAAATAGAAGCAAGGGTAGAGTATGTGAAGTGCGTTTTCACAATTGTAATACATTCTACAGTTTCCTACCACAGAGATGTCCAAGCAAGCACATCACACTTCTGTATCTTGCTTTATGTTCTGTAACAAATCAATGCTTAGACTCTTACTTAACTCATGCAATATTTTTTTTCCCTTGTGGCCCTTGTAGAAGTCATTTAGAGAACACAGCTGCCAGTGGGTGAGACAGTGGAAAGTATTCCAAAGAATCTTAAATAATGAACACATTAAATAAATGATACACGGGAAAATATCTATTATTTTTATAAAAAGGAATTCTTCATAAATCTGTTGAAATTATTCAAATGAGTCAGTATACATGAGAGATCCCACAGGCATAGACAAATGGTTCAAAGACGGGAAACATGACCAGTGTTTGTGTAAGGGAAGAGGTAGCTGCAGAGTTCTAAAGAAGAATGTGAGGTAGGAAAGCAACCTTTTTTGATATTTTGGAAAAAAGTATACATGTAATCTATAGGCAGATCTATGACAATATCAGGTAATCAGCATTAGGGAAAGAAATAAAATGGCAAGAACTGTTGCAGAAATAGAGAACACAGGATGTCCCTAGCTAGAACTGTAGCAAACTCATATGCTTAGTAAGGCAAGCAATACTGTATCCTATTCGAGTTTCAAAGGTTTTCAAAAGGAGATAGCAGAATTGAGACAGGTTGAAGAGCAACAAGGATATGTATTTTTGATATGGATAAACAACTTACACTCTTCAATGTGGAGATAAATAGTTTAAGACCTGTTAAAAGTATCTAAGATTTTGAGTGGTGTGGGAGAGGGTGGGTAAAGTACAGGAAAAAGAAATGCTTTTGAGCAGTGATCAGCGCCTCCTGGCTAACTCCCTCCAGTTTATATATTTGGCATGAGGTGCTGTGTTATGGAATACCACTTTGGCTAGTTTGGGTCAGGTGTCCTATCTCTGCTCCCTCACAGCTTCTTGTACCCGTCCTCCCTCACGAAACATAAGACTGAAAAGTCCTTGATGAGGGCAAGTGCTACAGAGCAGCAACTAAAACATTGTGTGTTATCAGCATTGTCCTCAGACTAAAGACCAAACACAGCTCTGTACCAGCTCCTAGGAAGAGAATTAACTCTATCCCAGATAAAACCAGGACAATATGGTACAGTGTAAAGTAGAAGTTCAAATGAGCTCAAGACTATCTAAGTAGCAGAAGAAAAATATCGGTCTAATATAGCTCAGGAGTGTGATATAAATTCTGATTCAAAAGCCCATAATCCAGAAATAATTTTTATGCAGAGTATCATCCAAAAATATTCTTCTATATGCCCTCTTACATTCTTTCACAAACATCTATTACTGGAAATGCTGCATTGAAGGCATGGTATTGGTCTATGTAGACGTTTGTTTTCATCTAGACAGCTTAGTTTTATGTTATTCTGTTTTTCTGATTTCTAAAATATTCCATTTGCACCTATTGAACATTTGACAGATGTTCCTTTTTTTGCCATAATTAGAAGAAGAAATTTGACTAACTAGGTGTGGTTCTGATCTAAAGACAGACCAACTGAGGCATTCTAGAACTTCTTAACGTTTCCCTGTTAATTAACATAGATAAATCCACCAACTAAATCTAAAAGTCTTTCAGAAAGCTATATTAATTTTTTGCTTAAAGGAAACTGAATCAAAGGTGATTTAAGGAAAAATTCAACTGCTTTTTCTCCTCACTGACTGTTAGACATGCTTGACTGATTAATGCAACAAGATACAATAAACAATGGAGGTAGGGACAGAGAGGTTGGAAAAGTTGCTTTTTTCTTTCAGGCATATATTCTTTCAGTTCTCACTGAGCATGTACATCTAGTCATGTTTATACAGTGCTAGATGTATTGTTAGTATTACTACAATTACAGAAAGATAAACAAACATTCTTTAAATTATTCGTTTATAAAGTGTGGTGGTTTTCACCTGTCTAAGGTGATTGATCAAGCATTTATTCTTACTCAAACTCCCTTCTGTATGGCTCAAGAGTTGGATAGAATTCAGCTTCTAAATACATTCAGAGTAAAAAATGTGTTTGTGGACCAGATTAACTATATAGAAATATTCTTTATATTTCTAGTATAATATTCTGATTATTTCTAATGTAAATACTCTATTGAATTTCTTTTGTAAATTTTAACAATTTTAAATGGGTGTGTACATAAATGTAATTGGAAAATAGTAAAAGATGGAGTAAAATGGAGTACAAGACACCTTGTACAAGTATACATAACAAGAAAGACCGAGTGAAATCTAAGCTTGCTTTTAATGCAGATGAAGAAATATTTTTAACAAAACAGTGGGATTATTTAGAAAGAGGGTCTGGCTTCATTTTTAAATATTATTTTCTGCAGTAAGCTTCAAAACACATTGTATTGCAAACACCGTCAAAGATTCGGAAAGGAAATTTTGACAGTGAAAGCAACCTTCCATAGTATTGTTACGTGTAAAACTTTCTGACAATACTGAAGTTTTTAGCTAGAGGCTTAGTGCAAGTTTGAGCCAGTAAAGACTGACAACTACGTTTAATAACAGGATCTCACAAAATTATATTGATATGTGGCTGGAAACTGGAGATAAAAAGAAAGACAGTTGACAGAGCTTGATGGGCTCTCTGTTGAAGCATTAGGGTTTTAGAATTTTTTTTTCCAGTTTTCCTCCAAAAAGAGAGTATAAGTATTTTAGAAAAACATTACTTCTCAGTGAGCTGCTGGAATTTTGTACTATTACTATGAACAAGTTTTGTGGGTTAGCTTTCATAAATTCATGGAATGGTTTGGGTTGGAAGGGACCTTAAAGCTTATCCAGTTCCAACTCCCTGCTACAAGCAGGGACGCCTTCCACTAGACCACATTGCTCCAATCCCCATCCAACGTGGCCTTGAACACTGCCAGGAATGGGCCAACCACAGCTTCTCTGGGCAACCTGTGCCAGTGCCTCACCACCCTCACAGGGCAAAACTTCTTCCTAAAATCTCATCTCAATCTCTCCTCTGTCAGGCTAAAGCTCTTCCTCCTTGTACTGTCCCTACAGGTCCTTGTTCAAAGCTCCTCTTCTAGTTTCTTGTAGCTCGTTTAGGCACTCATAGCTGCGCTAATATCTCCCAGAAGCCTTCCCTTCTCTAGGCTGAAGAAGCCCAGCTCTCTCAGTCTGTTCCAGGGCAAAGCTGCTCCCACCCTCACAGCATCTCCATGGCCTCCTCTGGACTCACTCAGCCCCATGTCTGTCTTGTGTTGGGGGCCCCAGAACTGCACACAGTACTCCAGTGTGGTCTCATGAGAGCAGAGTAAAGGGGCAGGATCACTTTCTTTGACCTGCTGGTCACACTCTTTTGTTGCAGCCCAGCACACTGATGGCTTTCTGGGCTGCAAGGTTGTGAATTTTTTAACAAATACTGTATTAAGTTATTTTTCTTCTAGAAATAACAATATTTGCATCAGGACAACTGTTTCATGATATATTCAAAGTCTTTTTCAGGTAGAGAAGTATCTACATGTTGCAGAATGGGAAAACTAAATGCTGAGATAGAAAATGTGCTTGCAATTCTCTGTGATACTACCAGATATGCTTTTGCATTGCTTACCAGTATCCCCTCTGACAAAGTGTTTACCTCAATTAGTTCGAAGGGTTATTTTGTCATAAATTAATTTTGAAGCTCACTGATGGGCATTTTTGTTGTTCAGCTGCTGTGAGAGTATCTCTTACGTACAGTCATGACGTTTTTTTGGCCCTGATGGGTCCTGAGAGGCTGTAGAAAGATAATACAAATTCCTCACCTGTATAAGCTGACTAGTACTATTAAAGTCAGCATTTAAAGATCATTTATAAACACATTTAGAGGTGATTCTTGTCTAGCTTTTGTCAGAATCTGCTTTACTTTGGTACTGATATGCTTTAAACAGAGATATTGATACACTCTAAGGAAACATAAAATCCACATCAGCTGAGCACATATTGATAATTCATGATGAAGCATTTTGAAGTGTAGGCAAGACAGCATTTCACAGAAGCAATTCTTCAGGTGAATTCAGATGTTGAGAACTCTGGATGAACAAATTAGTCAGAAAATGTCTTGAAGTAATCCCAGTTCATCTTTAAAAAATAAGTCATGCTTTTCATGAAATTCTGTTTCCACTTGAAATTAGGATAGTGTTGATTCACCTTCAAGAGATTTTGTTTATTTGTGTTTGTTGTAGTGCGACAGAATAGAATGCAAGTGCAGAGATTTATAAGCTTGCAGAATTTCATCTTTGCTAAAAAAAAAAAAAAAAAGAAAAGGAAGAAAGAAAAAATGCTGTCATAATGCCATGCCATCCCCTACAGGTGGAGTGAAGTGTCATTTCACAGTAGTCAAGAAGACAGAAAAATCTGCTGTTTACTCAAATGTTGAAGGGCTTTTTTTTTTTTTTTTAAATTATTTTATGTATTAAAAATTAGTTCTTTGTCTTATTGTGAGTTATGTGCAGCTATTTAAGATTATATGGGTAAGGATTGATATTATTTTGGCATTCATATGAATAATTCTTTTCAGAAATTATATTATGAGCTCCAAAGAAAATATTCTTTTATCACTTTAGCCACTGTTTTTTATTTCCTTAAATGTGTAAATATCTACATTTTGTGATGCTTCTCTCTGCTGGCTGTTATTTGTAAATTACATCAGGATAGATTTATAAATATTTTTCCTAACAGTTTTTCTTCTGTAATTAAAAATAACTCTCTCTTGCATAGTATTTTCTGATATTTTAATTATATTGAATATTTTATCATGCTTTTAGTTATTATTTTCTTTAGCATCAGGTGTCTTTTTCTTGTTTTGGGTTCTTTTTTATTTTTTTTTTCTTGGTTAGTTTGGTATCTTAGGAATGCAATTGTGTGTTATGAAGTGTGGTAGGAATTGGTCAAAGTCAATAGCTTTTTTAATTCTTCCTCTGCTTTTTAGGAATGCATTTACTCACTAAATAATTTCTTTCATGAAATTTATATTGAATAATCTCTTCTCTTACAATCTAAGGTATTTGGGTTTATAAGAGCTTTTTATTGTTTGGGGTTGAGTGTTTTAAAGAAGGTTTCCCTTCATTTTGGAGAATTTTTGATGCAATAGGTATTGTATGAGCATGAGAACTTGAGAAGAAATAACTAAAATATTTTTATTATTTTGATTTGAGTGTTACTTCTAAATGTTCATTGTTACTATATGGGCAGGCTTTAAAAATCTGACTAAAAATATTCCTTCAGAAGATAATTAATGCTGGTGTTTCTGAAAGAAAATATATAGTAAATATCCTGACAGATATTCATTATAATTGGAATAAACTTTCCAAATTCTAAAAATTCCTTTCAAAATGGTAGCTTTGGAAACTTTGTTGTGGATTTCACACTATGTGGTGTTTTGAGGTTAGAAATGTACTACTGGGTTATGTCTAGCTAATTAAAAATTATTATTTATGTTTTTCCTGGAGGATTACGGAATATGGATGAATGAGACAGCTAGGTTAATATTTTCTTAAGATGACAAAGTCTTATTGTCTTATTCAATTAGCAGGTTTTTTCATCACCAGATTTGGATTTGAAACAATTCAGGAACAGAAAATTTTAGAAAGTACTTGAGAAATAATCATGAAGAATTTACTTAGTACCGTAAAGAGCTGTTCCCCCTTTTTTGTCTCATTTATCACATTATGAGGGGGAAATCTCATAAAGCGGTGTTCAGAAACTGTTCACATTGACAGATTGGAGGCAAGAGAGGGGATGGGGTGATCGTAAGTGAGAACAAGTTTTTACTATATGGTCATTTTTATAAAATAAATTATGTTCTATGCTGGAATGCTTATTATTGGATTATTCCCTGAAATCATTTAATAAATCTGAAGTCTAGTTAAATGATATTTCTGGTATATTTTGTTTTTTTTTCTCCTGGCTCCCAAGACAAGGTAGTCAGTACTTAACCAACAAGAAATCTGAAATCACAAATTTCAAAGAGTTGATTTCATTGAATTCAAAGAGCTATGGAAGACAGGTAAAAATAACATCTAATGATCTGCATATAAAGAAGGGATGAGAAAAAGCAACATTGTGACTTCAAGGAATGCCTTGTATGTTTTCCATATTTTACTTGGTGTTAAGGTGAATTTTTATTTCTGCTTCAGCATTTACATGGACTGAGTGTTAACATATTGAACTAAAATTATGACTGCTCTATGTCTAAATGGTGATTTTGCTTGGGAGCTGGAAATGTTTATGTACTTTCAGTTAATGTACAATCTCATACTCCTTTATGAATGCGTAGGTTTAAGGTTTATTAGTAATTTCCTTTACTACTTAGGGGAGAATAATTGAATTTTGCTCCATCTAATGTACAATACCTCATTCTCCTACTTAGATGTTTATGCCTTAGGAACCACTTTCCATTTTTCTCTCTGCAACAAAACATAGATAGATGTCAAACATGCATGATTACCTTACATTCCAGGACATTTTGCAAATTCTTAATTTTTTAAGCCTTAAAGCAAAAGAATGCAACCCATGCAGCTAACTATCCCTTCTGGGTAACTATCTCCACTTTATATTCTGGGCATGATGCGCTGCTGTATGGAATACCTGTTTGGTTAGTTTGAGTCCGGTGTCCTGTCTCTGCTTCCTCTACTGCTGAACCCAGGACAGTATCCACCCCTTATTCCACACCAGTCACGTCATGCTCAGATCCCACATTTTTCCACATACCACCACTCTTGTCTCATATATATATGCAAACACATATACATACACAAGAAAAGAGAAAGATATCCTTCCTTAGTCGATGGACCAATCCCTATAAAGCTTCTGAATTCATTTGATCCATGATGTCGGGCTCCATCTGTTGTAACAGTCTTTCAGGGCAGGAGAGATGGTGCGCAGTGTTGAACTGTTGCCTGCTGATGACACCATGGAACTCGTCTTGTCACTGCTGAGTTTGTCTGGTTTCATCAAAGTTCATTCTTTGCTGGGATGATGGTCAGACGGAAGTCAGGACCAGTCACTGGTGATGTGAAGACATCTAGATGGTGGGCTGCAAAAATTCTACATAGCAGGCAATAGCATACAACTGAGTTCACTGGCTCTTTTCCCTCAAAGTCAAATCCCCTTGAGGTACACATCAGACTTCTCTAATTTTTTTTCTGCAGTTGAAAAACTCATAGTTCTACCTTGGGATTGAGCAGGCGGTCTGCCGCAGGGTGAGCTACCACCTGTCAAAGCCTCTACCTCTCGACGCTCCCTCAGTGCTGTTAGTTGAGTGTCCCATGGGGCCCAAAGCATTTACTTTGAGAAAATTAGAGTGTTCAAAGCAGTCCTGCCACCAGCATACCGCAGCTAGGAATAATGGAATAGGACCCTGGTTCTATTTTGCTGGTTTTCGGAAATAAAGCCATGATTAAGAGGGACAGCTGGGGGCATTCTTAATGGGCCACTAGAGGTGAAATTCTTGGACAAGTGCAAGACGGCCTAGGGCAAAAGCATTTGCCAAGAATGCTCTCATTAATCAAGTACAAAAGTCGGAGGTTCGAAGACTATCAGGTACCATTGTAGTTCCGACCACAAACAACACTGACTGGCAAGATGGTGGTGTTATTCCTATGACCTGCTGGGAAGCTTTTCTATGCCTGGCAAAATCTTGGACCAGATTCTCCTGGAACGCATGCTAAGGCACATGAAAAACAACAGGGTGGTTGGTGACAGCCAGCTTGGCTTCACTAAGGCGAAATAATGCCTGACCAATTTGGTAATCTTCTATGATGGGGCTATGGAACTGATGGACAGGGGTTAGAATAGTTGATGTCATCCACCTGGACTTAGGCAAAACTTTCGACATTTTCCCACATGACATCCTTGTCTCTAAATTGGAGAGACATCAATTTGATAGGTGGACCACTCAATGGATAAAGCATCAGCTGGGTGGCTGCACGCAAAGAGCAGTGTTCAATGGCTTAATGTCCAGCTGGAGACCAGTAACGAGTGGCATCCCTCAGGGATAGGTGTTGGGACCGGTCCTGTTCAACATCTTTGTCAGTGACATGGACACTGGGATTGAGGGTGCCCTCAGCAAGTTTGCTGATAACACCAAGCTGTGTGGTTTGGCTGATAAGTTGAAGGGAAGGGATGCCATCCAGAGGGACCTTGACACACTTGTGAGGTGGACTGATGCCAACCTGATGAAGTTTAACCATGACAAGTGCAGGGTCCTGCGCCTGGGTCAGAGGAATTCCAGGCAGAGCTACAGGTTGGGCAGAGAAGAGATTCAGAGCAGGCCTTGCTGAGAAGGACTTTGGGGTGTTGGTCGATGAAAAAATGAGCATGAGTCAGCCTCAGTGTGCGCTTGCAGTCCAGAAAGCCAACCGTATCCTGGGCTGCATCAAAAGGAGTGTGACCAGCAGGTCGAGGGAGGTGATCCTGCCCCTCTACTCTGCTCTCCTGAGACCTCACTTGGAGCACTGTGTGCAGTTCTGGTGTCCTCAACATAAAAGGGACATGGAACTGTTGGAACAAGTGCAGAGGAGAGCCACGAGGACGATCAGGGGACTGGTTCACCTCCCATATGAAGACAGGCTGAGAAAGTTGGGTCTGTTGAGCCTGGAGAAGAGAAGGCTGCGTGGAGACCTCCTAGCAGCCTTCCAGTATCTGAAGGGGGCCTATAGGGTTGCAGGGAGGGACTCTTTATTAGGGACTGTAGTGGGAGGACAAGGGGCAACGGGTTTAAACTTGACCAGGGGAAGTTTGGATTGGATGTGAGGAAGAAATTCTTTACTGTGAGGGTGGTGAGGCCCTGGAATGGGTTGCCCAGGGAAGTTGTGAATGCTCCATCCCTGGTGGTGTTCAGGGCCAGGGTGGACAGAGGCTTGGGTGGCATGGTTTAGTGTGAGGTGTCCCTGCCCATGTCAAGGGGGTTTGGAACTAGATGATCTTCAGGTCCTTTCCAACCCTAACTATTCTATGTTTCGATGATTTTCCCACGTTACCCACCAAATATATTTGGGTCCCTGAGCAAAAGCAATCCCACAAGTGGGTTTGCCTTTACCTGAAGCAGGAATAACCCAGACTGTCTTCCCCAGCAAATTCTTTACGTGCACCATGGGAACTTTATCCCCCTCTACAGTATGTAAAATTTTGATTGGGGTAGGCCAGCCCTGTAGGCAGATCCCCTCGTGTTGACCAACTAGGTGGCTTTTGGTAAATGTGTATCACAGTGTTTGAAAGTCCCACCAACCATTACTTTCAGTGTAGTTTTTAACAGCCCATTGTACCGTTTTATTTTCCCAGAGGTACATGGTAGGGGATGTGATATACCCACTCAGTGCCACGCTTTTTGGCCCAAGTGTCTATAAGGTTGTTCCAGAAGTGAGTCAAATTGTCTGACTCAGTTCTCTCTGGGGCGCCGTGTCACCACAAGATTTCTTTCTCAAGACCCAGGATAGTGTTCAGGGCAGTGGCGTGGGGCACAGTGCATGTTTCCAGCTACGTGGTGATTTCTTCCACCATGGTAATCACATGGCGCTTGCCTTGGCGGGTTGATGGGAGCGTGATATAGTCAATCTGCCAGGCCTCCCCATACTTGCACTTCAGCCATCATCCTCCATACCAAAGAGGCTTTAACCTGCTTGGGTTGCTTAATTTCAGCACGTTTCACACTCGTGTATAGCCTGGTTAACAGCGTCCATTGTTAAGTCCACCTCTCGATCATGAGCCCATCTGTACGTTGCATCTCTGCTTTGATGGCCTGAAGTGTCTTGGGCCCACCAGGCCAAAAATAATTCACCCTTGTGTTGCCAACATGAGTCCATCTGAGCCACTTCAATTTTAGCAGCTTGATCCACTTGTTGATTGTTCTGGTGTTCCTCAGTAGCCCGACTCTTGGGTACATGAACATCTACATGGTGTACCTTTGCCACCAGGTTCTGCACCCAGGCAGCGATATCTTGTCTCAGTGTAGCAGCCCAGATTGATTTACCTCTGCATTGCCAGTTGCTTTTCTTCCATTGCTGCAACCACCCCCACAGGGCATTTGCCACCATCCATGAGTCAGTATACAGATAAAGTACTGGCCACTTTTCTCATTCAGAAGTGTCAAAGACCATCTGGATGGCTTTCACCTCAGCAAACTGGCTCAATTCACCCTCTCCTTCAACAGTTTCTGCAACTTGTTGTCAGGGACTACATACAGCAGCCTTCTCTCTCCAATGCTTCCAAAGTACTGAGGAGTCCAGTGACTTAGACACTTGCCTGTGCTATCCCACACACCCTCCCACTCATGTTTGTCCAGCCTCAGGGAAGATCTCTTGGTAATATTCTTAAATAGTTGTTTAACCTTAGACAAGACCTGAGCCAGACCCTGCTTAACTTCCAACTGAACAAGATCAGACCTTCTCAGGGTGGTCATGTTGTAGTCAAAACTTAGACAGCATATGCAGCAACAAGGTGGTTCCCAGCAAAAGGAGCAGGGTGCTTTCAAGGGCATTGACAGGATATTCGAAATCTTCAACTTTTTCAGTATCTACTCCTACTATAAATAGCCTGGTGGGGGAGCAGAGGGTGTGAGGGAACATCTCCTTTATAGGATGACTCCCCTAGAGAAGGAAAAAGTAAGATGTGTAGTAGTTAAAAATTCCCATTACACATAGTATAGAGGTTATAAGGACACATACCAGACCAGTTTCGTGATCAGTGACTCTATTGTATTGCAAGACCATGAAGTAGTGCAGAACAATAACCATAGCTCAGGCGTCCCAGCCGATAAACACTAAAACAGCAAATACTGTCTGTAAGGTACGACATGCTGAAACTCTGAGATCAAGAGCAAAAACTTTGAGAGCCAATAAATCAGTATTGTGACGAGTGGCTATTAATCCAAAACAATGAATACTTATCACAAATATGATTAGACACACTGTGGTCAATTCTGTCGTTATCTCAATCCTTCAAGCCCCACGCTGGGTGCCACAAAGAACTGTCTTGGTTTAAGTCCAGCCAGTAACTCAGAATCATGCAGCCACTTGCTCACTTAGACCACCTTCCTCCCCTTGCTCCAGGAGGGATAGGGAGGAGAACTGAAAGAATGTAACTCACAAGGGCTGAGATAAGAGCAGTCCAGTAACTAAGGTACAATACCACTACTGCTTAATAGTAGTAATAATAATGATAAGGGAAATAACAACAGGACAGAATACAATTGTTCACAACCTACCGGCTGATACCCAGCCCAACCTGAGCAGTGATCTGGGCCTTCCAGGTAACTCCCCTGACTTTATATTCTGGGTATGACGTGCTGTGATACAGGCTACCCCTTCGGTTAGTTTGGGTCCAGTGTCCTGTCTCTGACTCCTCCAAGCTTCCCCTCCTCCCTGGCAGAGCATGAGACTCAGAAACTCCTGGATTGAAGCAAACATTACTTAGCAACAATTAAAAACATTGATGTTCTCAGCGTTGTTCCCAGGCTGAAAGTCAAAACCACAGCACTGCACCAGTTACTGGGAAGAAAAAAAAACGACTGCTACTGTTGAACCCAAGACAAGATACCACCCAAGCAAGTTGCTCTCATCCTTCCAAAGAAAGACAGCAATAACGATTTATATGCATAAACAGATCTTTTACCATCAGGTTCCTAAAGTGTCATACAAGCTGACTTGGAAGCTGTTCATGTTATTCTCCAGGGAAATTTTAAGGGTTTTTACAGCCTATTCATTGAGATACGTCTATTTTTTTAGTTATAAAACACATGAGTGTCTTTGTAAAGCACTCTGTGTAAAACACTCTGTGTAAAACGTGTAAAACACTCTGTGTCTTTTGCATCTCAAGTCAGTAATATACAACATGAACTTTAAATTTATGGTTAAAGCATTGTGTAAAGCATCAGTATGTAAGGCTAGTTTTGTCAAAATTTTTCAACCTGCAAAGCAATCATGAAAATGTAAGAAATAATGAAGACCACAGACAAAAGTATTAATTTGTGGGTTTTTTTTTGTTCCCAGTCTGGTAAAATTCACTCACTTTTTTTGTTGCACAGCAATTATTACAGCATAATAGGGATTCTTTTCTGAAACCATTCTTAGAATAAAGGAAGATCAATGACAAAGGTAATGTATCCATCTTTCAGGTTTTTACTGATTTATAGATCAGCAATCTACAGATCTTGGAAATATCCCAATATTAAGAAAAGCTACAGAATAGAGCCCCATTTCACTGGCATTTGTTCTTTCACTACTACCATTGTTTTCCTGTATATATGTATGACATATGTCTAAATAAGGGGGTCACAGACTTCAACAATATAGCATTTTTAATTTGGTTGAGAGATAATAACACTTTTATTGCAATTTTCTTTAATCCATATGAGCAATCCTGTAGTAAAAATAGAAACATTTCCTTTTTATTTTTTTCTCATAGAATATTCTTATTTTCCTTTCTATTAGTACAAATAATTGTTACTGTTTTATCAGTTTCAAATATAGATAGCTGACTGAACACAGAGACACAATGTGGATATTAAATCCTGGTAAGCATTATGAAATAGTTTACACATGGATACAGATGTACAGCTTATGGCGACAGGAAAATATGTCTAAGGCTTTTGTCAATAAATTAGATTATAGTTTGAGTTGTGCTTACAAGAGAGTACAATGACATACTTATCCTGCTTTATTATTAGTATTTTGTCATTTTAAATTCAAATGACTCACTTGAAAGGCAATAGCTGATAAATTGGAAGTGTCAGAGGTTGCATAAAATTCATGAAGCAGGAAAATAATCAGATGTTGTATAGTGTGATGATAGTTACAAAAAAAAAAAAAATCATTCTCAGCTTCATCAATCTCATATAACAATCTTCTTTTGAAGGTCAGAAATAGATTGAGGCTTGCACTAAAAATGCTTTACTCCACAATCAAGCTGGCTACTTTCCAACCGAGGACCTGAACTCAAGATGTATATGATCTATGAGATTTGGGGATTAAATTGTTGGACACCATAAAAACATTAAGCAAATTAATGTTCACTGACTTTTCCATGGGCTCATTTTTAAAATACCTGGATTAATCTGTTTCTTTCTGTCTGGCAAGCCATGTAAATGGTTTGCCAGGCACAGATGAAATTATGATTACATCATGAAATGATATAATCTGAGTGTGAAGAAGATGATCAAAGGGCTGAAGCATCTCACCTGTGAGGCTGGGGTTTTTCAACCTGGAGGAAAGAAGGATCAAAGTAGACCTTAGAGAAGACTTTCAGTACTTTTTAAAGGGGGCTTAGAAGAAAAATGAGGACAGACATTTTAACACGGCTTGTAGAAATAGGCCAAGGCGTAATGTTTTTGCAAAGAGAGGGGAAATTTAGTTTACACATAAAGAAGAAATTTTTTTACCGTAAGGATGGTGAGGCACTGGCACAGGTTGCCCAGAGAGGTGGTAGGTACCCTATCCCTGGAAACACTCAAGGTCAGGCTGGATAGGGCTCTGAGCAACCTGATCTAGTTGAAGGTATCCCTGCTTATTGCACGGGAGTTGGACTAGATGAGCTTTAAAGGTTCTTTCCAGCCCAAAGTTTTCTATGATTTTAGACATATTTCTGTTAGACTTCTTAAGTATGTTTGTTGTGTTTTTTTTTTGGGGGGGAGGACATTTGTCAGTTCAAGTGACTTTTAATAAGTTAACTTTTTAAATCTTTATCATGGGTTCAGTAGCAGCAGTCATTTTTCTCCTTCTTGGTAGCTGGTGCAGCGCTATGTTTTCGATTTTGGGCCTGGGAACAGAGCTGACAACACCAGTGTTTTCAGTTACTGCTGGATAATGTTTTGGTTTGACCAAGGACTTTCTGAGCCTTATGTTCTGCCAGGGAGAAGGGGAAGCCAGGAGGAAGCAGAAACAGGACACCTGACCCAAACTGACCAAAGAGGTTATTCCATACCACAGCACTCATGTCCAGGATGTAAAAATGCAGAGCAGAGATCCAGAAGGGTGGGGGTTCGCTGTTGGGGGTGCACTGGCTGGGTCGGGCTTGGTGAGCAGTTGTATTCTTTTTCTTTGTATTTCTCTTGTATTATTACTGGTTGTAGCAGTAGTGATTTGTGTTATACCTTAATTACTAAACTGTTCTTATCTCAACCTGTGGAAGTTGCATTTTTTTGATTCTCTTCTCCATCCCCCCGGGACTGGGGGAAGAAAGAGAGTGGAGTGAGTGAGTGAGAAAAACTGCATGGCTTAGAGGCTTAAGCCACAACAGTTCTTTTTGGTGCCTAACGTGGGGCCAAAGGGTTGAGATAAAGACAGGATTAATAGCCAATCGTCACAATGTTGATTTATTGTCTCTTGATTCTGTTGAGTTCATGGTTTCAGCCTGTTGTACCTTACTTGCAGCCAGTATTTGTTATCTTAGCATTTTTTGAATATGGGTTTTGGGCTAAGGTTCTTGTTTCATTGTACTTTATTGGAACGGCTTGTAATACGGCTGGGCTCCGGAAACGGGGGGAAGGATGTGGACATGGACTTGTACCTGGCTGTCTGGCTGCTCTTTACCATTGTGGCCCTCTTCCTCACCTCCGTCTTCATGAGGCTGTGGGGAGCAGAGGGTGGGCGGTCCCAAACCAGGTGATGATGTGCTCCCCTGGCTGACAGGTAAAGTCTTTTCACATATTCCGTAGCTCGGTTGAGCTCCGAGATCGAGAAGTCACCTCTGCTGCTTCTTCTTCATCATGTGATGATGACTCCTGGTCAGATGCTGTCCCAGGTGCTGAGTGCGTTGTTTCTTCGTCTTGCTTCATCTTTCCCGCCTCTTCTTTGTTTTTCCTCTTGCATACAGGGGCAACCAGTATTGGTATGAGTTGGTCCTCTGGTTTAGCTGCGGTGATTATCACTGTGGTTTGGGTAGCTGCTGTACTTGTCCCTGGGGGTGGTGTATCTGTTGTGCTTGGAGTTGGAGTAGCTGCACTGTCCATTACTCCGCCCTCAGACCAGGGACACTTTTGTCCTTTTGAAGGAGCTGGATAGTGGTGAGCAGGGCTCTGTAAGCATAGGCCAAGCCCCAGCATGTTGCCATGATTTGTCCATCTCTGGTGTGACCAGAATGACAACACACCTCCTTTAAATGTTTTACTAATTTTTCTGGATTTTGCATTCGTTCATTGGTGAAGTTCCAAGTGTACTGGACACTCCTCCAAGTAAAAGCAAACTGTGGCCTGCACTCTGCTGCCAGAGGAATTGAGAAAAAGGCATTGGCAATATCAGTCGTGGCGTACCACTTTGCTGCCTTTGATTCCAGTTCATACTGAAGTTCTAGCACAATAGAAATTCTGTTCTTGTCATATTTGTATTAACTGAACTTGTGAAATCTATTATTACAGTCTGGATAAACAACCACTCTCACAAATATCACAAGAAAGTATGTAAGAAAGTCTATCAGTTTATTGATGGATTGGGACAATAAAGAGAGATAAAGGACATGCTTGGCTGAACCAAGTACCTCCCAGCCATCTGTTTCTGCATAATGTGCTGGAGACTCTATTCCTGAGTATAACTGAGGGAGAGGAAGTCAGACAGCACATACCCTGCAACACAGGAGATGTCTCTACTCAGACATGAAATAGAAGCATTAAGGAAAGTGTTCCAAGGATGCAATAAATATTGTTTTCGTAAGTTCAAATGAGACCATTTCTTTGTAGCTTAAGCCACAGATATTAATTTGGGGCAAGTGGGAGAGACGTAGAAGGCAGGAAGAGAGAGTGAAAAATTTATGATCCCCTTTTACTGTTTTTGTAACTAGTATGCTATTTTCAGAGGAGCAGAACTTGGTTTTTAAACAAAACCCTGGACCTTAAACATCTCTGAGTCAAAACTCCTTAAAATTCCCTAGGTTTAACCCAAAAATTAAGTCATTATTTTAATTCTCTTATAGAAAAAAATCTTCCTTGCTGATGGCCAAAAGACTTACCCACATTGTGAGTTTCTTCAGATGTCTCCTCTTCACTCAATAAGATTGCTTTTCTCCACTCCTGAAAAAAGAAATAAATAATTTCTTAATTTGTGGAATTTGGTTGGAATCAGGGAAGCCAGAGAGCCTGCACCATGTTCCTGAACCACAGGCTGATGTAGGACATTCAGGGCCCATCATGTCTGTGTAATCTTTTCCTGTGTTTTTGTCTTTGACACAGAATCTCAAGGGTCATTCTCTAGAGAACTTCTGCCCTCTCATGCTTGAGGCTTTGTGGTGGACTGCTGCTGCATTTCCTATACATTTCTTGTACAGTTCTATTTAAATTCATGACTTAGACTTTCCTAGAAGTTTAATGGTATCTTTCATTAGTTCTTTATTTTTTGTTTCATGTCTCACTTGACAACAAATGGCAAAATGTCAGTTCCATAGTAAAATGTAGAACTCTGATGCCACAGCACATATTTTTTATGACTCTCACTGCTTGAGAATTGTGGTCACAATTTATGCTGCTGAGGGCACCAGTCTTTCAAGTGAAGCTTTGTAAATGACAAACCTGTGTTATATATGATCCTCAACAGCTGGCTGATTATGAGGATAATGAAAGATGTGAAGCTTAGTTGACAGTAACACTTAACTTTGTAGCAACATTATTTATTAAAGATGTAGTTCAGCAACTCCCTGATTATTCTTTTGGGTCCAAATTATATTAATGTAAAGTTTACAGGACTATCGTAAGATCATTATGGATAGTCAATTGTCTCGGATGGTACAGAACTATTACAAAGAATTTAAAAAATAAAATAATTATTCTTTTTACAATGAATGAGAACAGTTGTTCATTTTTTCTGTGCATAATATGAAGGGGAATCCTCTGATAAACATCTACCTTCAGAATCTCAACAGAAGGCAAAAAGCCTTCCTTTGGCTCAGTATATCATAGAATCATAGACTCATAGAATCATAGAAAAGTTAGGATTGGAAAAGATCTTAAGATCATCTAATTCCAACCCCCTTGACATGGGCAGGGACACCTCACACTAAACCATGCCACCCAAGCCTCTGTCCACCCTGGCCCTGAACACCACCAGGGATGGAGCATTCACAACTTCCCTGGGCAACCCATTCCAGGGCCTCACCACCCTCACAGTAAAGAATTTCTTCCTCACATCCAATCCAAACTTCCCCTGGTCAAGTTTAAACCCGTTGCCCCTTGTCCTCCCACTACAGTCCCTAATAAAGAGTCCCTCCCTGCAACCCTATAGGCCCCCTTCAGATACTGGAAGGCTGCTAGGAGGTCTCCACGCAGCCTTCTCTTCTCCAGGCTCAACAGACCCAACTTTCTCAGCCTGTCTTCATATGGGAGGTGAACCAGTCCCCTGATCGTCCTCGTGGCTCTCCTCTGCACTTGTTCCAACAGTTCCATGTCCCTTTTATGTTGAGGACACCAGAACTGCACACAGTGCTCCAAGTGAGGTCTCAGGAGAGCAGAGTAGAGGGGCAGGATCACCTCCCTCGACCTGCTGGTCACACTCCTTTTGATGCAGCCCAGGATACGGTTGGCTTTCTGGACTGCAAGCGCACACTGAGGCTGACTCATGCTCATTTTTTCATCGACCAACACCCCAAAGTCCTTCTCAGCAAGGCCTGCTCTGAATCTCTTCTCTGCCCAACCTGTAGCTCTGCCTGGAATTCCTCTGACCCAGGCGCAGGACCTTGCACTTGTCATGGTTAAACTTCATCAGGTTGGCATCAGCCCACCTCACAAGTGTGTCAAGGTCCCTCTGGATGGCATCCCTTCCCTTCAACTTATCAGCCAAACCACACAGCTTGGTGTTATCAGCAAACTTGCTGAGGGCACCCTCAATCCCAGTGTCCATGTCACTGACAAAGATGTTGAACAGGACCGGTCCCAACACCTATCCCTGAGGGATGCCACTCGTTACTGGTCTCCAGCTGGACATTAAGCCATTGAACACTGCTCTTTGCGTGCAGCCACCCAGCTGATGCTTTATCCATTGAGTGGTCCACCTATCAAATTGATGTCTCTCCAATTTAGAGACAAGGATGCCATGTTTGTCCTTCAGTTATATGGGTAGGTTTAGATATTATAATTTTGAATTTATAGAAAAAAAAAAAAGAGGTTTTGGGTATTTTAATGATCACCTAATGCCATCAATTCTAGGTGCATAACTGGAGGATTGCTAGATTTATTAGAAAAATCTTGTTGCACACTGGGAAAACAAACAAACAAACAAACAAAACCCAAAAAAACAAAGCAAAAAAATAACACAGCTTTTTTTCTTTTCTTTTTTTTTTTTTTTTTTATTACTTTCCTTCAGCTTCTTGGCTAAATATGATTTCTGAATACTTTGAGCCACAGAGAGTCTGAACTAAAACAGTACTGTAATGCACAGTCCAAGTCACAAGTGAAAAATTTCTATTATGCGCATAGATACACTTGCAGCAGTGGACATTTTGATGATATTCAATATGTGATATATGGGCAACATTTTAGGTAAGGCTCTATCCCTTTATGTTGAAACAGTCTTGTTATGTAAACATTTTTTCCTGGAACTCAATAAGATCTCTTTTCTCCACTTACAAAAAAAAATAAATAATTTATTAATTGTGGAATTTAGTTGAAGTCAGGGAAGCCAGAAAGCCTGCTTCATGATCCTGAGCCACACGGCAGTCACAGATCTACAGGCGACAGGATAAAGGAAATGTCCCAAGACAGTCCATTTTAGTGTTAGATCAGGGGAATGAAAGAAACCTAGGTATTAGTGTGAGTGGAATAAAGTCAGCAAAGGCTTGTGATAAGACCAAAACATATATACAAATACTTTCTGCAAACTCACAGCTATGTGACTTTGCTTTATTAACAAACAAGGTATGCTGTTTTATACCTTTCCTGCTACTTTCGTTTTAATAAAATTATGAAACATTAATTTTGTCACTTGCAGATCTAGGCTACAATATTTTAAAGACCTTAAAAATATTATGTGTAAAAACCATAAGAAAGTCCTCTGAGGGTTTGATGTGCAAATTCCTAGACTTTCTGAGAATCATAGCCTCAGGCTAAAACACAAAACCCAAACAAATCTGATCTCATTAAGCTCAAAACAGTACCCAAACCCCTGAGTCATCTCAGTCTGAATAATTGTTCCATGTTTGAGTCCCTCTTGGTATGAAAAATGATTCTCCTATATATTGTAGGAAAATTAAGGTCCCTCATCCTTTTGCCCTTTTAATATCTAGCAAATATATGCTTATTGATAACAGCCATTTTCTTGACATCATATCTCTGAAAGTTGAAATCCTGAATTGATAAATAGGATATAGCCTTTTGCTGACCCTCTTTTCTTAACTGTTGCATTAGATGTGACTAATGAAGGCTTCAGCCTATTGTTTTCTTTCTCGTAATAGCTAGAGCTAATAGCAATTTCATGCCCTTAGTATTTTGACTTAAAGTGAGTGCCACAAATAAAAAGAAAGCAAGATGATTTTCTCCCTCTCCCTCAAGTAGAAAGAAAAAATGTTCTGTTAGAACTGAGAGCTCTGAAATTCTAATCTAAGAAACAAGACTTCTCTTATTAGTAATATTAAGAAAACACCCCCTTCAAAAAAATTAGCATATAACTAGTAAATGTGAAATGAAAGAATACTGCAGAGAGGACTGCAGTCTCAGAGTTCTGCTCTGCAGTGATCAAATAACTTTCACTGAAGGCTCTAATTTTTATACTAGTGACTCTTAAACCATTGTAAAAACTCATTGTTACATTATGTTACTAAACCTTAGTAGCTAATCTCAAAAAACAAACAAACAAATGAAATTCAGTTAAGGACACTTTTTCAAAACATATCAGTTTGATCTTGGAAATTTATTAGTATCTTTAAAACTCTTAGTGGAAAAAGCATCATTACTGTTTTAGGTTTAGGATGTTTGGATGTTGCCTAGGATAGGGGGAAGAGCACATGGAAGAGACAGAAAATTCAGATCACCACTCTAAGCTATAAACTCATATGCAGTATAAAGGTCTCCTCTGCACTACAATGTTGAAAAAAAATATTTTGATCAGATAAAACATTTTGATCAAAATTCAAATATAAGCCTCATGATCTGGGGATTTTATGTGCTTACTGGTCTAAGTTGTGTTTGCATTATTAATCTACCTCATTTCTACACAGTTTTAACCAGATGTACTGAAATTGGAACTGAAGTTGAACATTAAACTTAAGAATGTTGCAGTGAACGTGATTAGTTCAATGAATACGTTCCTGTTTATATGCATAGGTGTTTGTGTACATCATACTTCAATATGTGTATATACATAAGCTCTATACATCTAAAACTAGAACAATCTGGATTTTCTTGCCAACTGCTTCATACAAATCCCAGCAGACAAGCCTGACAGATTTTTTCATCATATTCAACAAATGGGTATATAAAATTATTAACAATGTGAAAACTTTATTAAATGACATTTTTAAATTCAAACTTACTCTTTTATAGCATATTAAAACTGATCATGCTGAGGATGACAAATGATCAGAAAAAATTAGACAAACTCATCCACAGAAAATAAAATTACAACTTTTTCTAAGCTGGCAATCCTGGGTTTGTCAAGAAGCAATTGTTTCACAAGAATTATTTGAACAATGCTATTATACTCAACAAATTACAAAGTATATCAACAATAACAATGAACCTATTGAAAGAAAACAATGGTAACTTACATCTTCAGTAAATGTGAAATAGTTGTATGCTATTAGTCTTCAACAAACCTATACAAACTCTCACTTCAAATGTGGACGATATTACATACATCTTGGTGTGATAGTTCAGGGGTTGTTTTTAAAATATGCTGGTAAAACCGTTGTGATCTTCCATTTAATTATTCAAATGTCTGATAGACTTTTTTTCAGTATTTTTGTATCATAGCTTTATAATAAAACAGCCACAGTGTTTGTAAAATTTACAATCAAACAGATGCAAATAAGAACAGATACTGAAAACTGACTTGTAAAATTTTAAGGTTTTTGCTCATAGAGAAATTAATTCAGTGTAGCCAGCACAGATTTCACTCTCTAGTTTATTGTGCATAACTTTTTCTGTTTAAGGAAGAAGCTTGTATTCTTTACCAATTTAATTAACAAGCCACAAAAGTATTTTTGATGAAGAGGTGCAACACGTACAATCAAAATATGGTTCTCTTTATACAGTTATGGTACTGCCTCTCAGTCTCTGTAATCATTCAATTTTGGTGATATGTTTCCACAGTCACAATACACATATTGATTATTTGCGAATTATATAAAACATCATCTTTGTTTGCACACTGGAAGTGAATCCTATTATAAACAAAAAAATACATTTAAAAAGGTTGGGGTTTTGCTTAGAGAAAAGGGTAAACTAAGCATTTTGGAAGAAACAATTACTGGGAAGCCCCAGGGCTTCTCTTCACTTTCCTCCTCTACTCTCACACTCTTAGGGACAGCAGATGGTACATTTTATTTTCCATAGTTTCACCAGCATAGTGGATCCTTTATCAAGCCCCAAACACCCAGACATACCCAGCAGTTGAAAGGGAAAGCAATTGTGATCACAGAGTGAAGTGCTTACAAGTTCCAGCTACCAGGCTGAAGTCTCTCTCCTTGGCTCATTCTCGATCAACTGAGAGAATAACTGTGAACTCTTAATTACTCTGCAGCTCAACTTTTAGCAGTGATGAACCATTTTCTAATCTGTTGTCAGCTTTAACTAATTCAGATATGAAAAAAAGAAAACAGTGCTCTGTTGATTACACCAGGGTCACCATGGTGGCAACTGACAACTTGGTGACACAGCAAAGGCATGAATAACACGATCTCTACCTGAAGGCATGTCAGCACAACCTTGAGGTCTTGGTGCCCAGGTTCACAGGCAAAAGCAAGGACATTATAAATAGACTGATAAAGCACCTCACTCTGTCATCCTTCTTCTGTGGCATTGCCTTGTTTTCCATGCTAGGGTGTTCATGGTTGTGTTATTGTTGTTTTCCCTTTTGATGTGCCGTAAGAAAAAAATATTTGACATACAAAATTTTTTCTTAAATCGTTCCTGCAGATAGTTGTAGATATTAATATATAACACAGTATATTAAGGTCATGAGGATTACAGTTTGTTGGAACAGAGCAGATAAAGATATGTCAAAGTTTTGATGGAAGAAGAAAAACAACTCTTTTCACTAAAGCGTTCTATAGCTCTGAGGAGGTTACTTTCATATCTTTCTTTCTACACCATCTCTTCTTGTAAAGGCAGATTGCAAGCAGACTTGATGTCAATATGCAGTTAACCAGTGGAAGACATGGGAAGGTTTATCAAGTTGTCTAGCTTTGAATATTAGTATAAGTTAGCTATTAGCTCAATGTATTTGTCAAAGCAGATTCCTTTTCTAGTATTTGATTCTCACTACTTTAGCTTCCATGCTTTGAAAATCACAGCTCAGAATTCAAGGCATTCCTTGATTTCTTGAACACTTCATTCTTGTACCAGCAGCAACGAGTTTGGCAAGTGAGTACGTAATAAAAGCTGCAGTGTTTGCATAGGATGACACATTATTTTATTGCTTAGGACTGGAAATATCCTGAAGAATTCACTGCTTCAATAACATTTAAAAATCTCTAATAACCTTCCATATTGTTCAGATTGTTACTGTTGTTATCACACCCATTCATTTACTAGCTTTGTGTTGCCACTTTACATGTTTGAACCTATATTTTCAATGTAGCTAAGCATGCAGGTAATTCTTTATTTCAAAGAGCATATATTGATATTGTAGACCAGAAAAACTCATGATACAGCATATACAATTTAAGTGCAATTATTCAGTCTCAAAGTAGAAAAGATTTTTAGAACAGAAGATTTTTAGGCAGAAAATTAGACCAGGCTGACCAAAGAGTTATATTGCTAATGCTGAATTTTGTAAGAATTACCTGCCAAAGATTGTAATAGATTTCACTGAGCTACACTTTTCAAAGTCAAGAATGAACATTACCAGAAGATATGTTGCAATTCAAACAAAATATTTCAGGAGTCTCTGATATAACTTCGGTAACAGATTGGACAAGATATTCCCAATGCTCTCTCCTGGCCCTGAAAGTTGTGAGTAAGAGCTAAATGTCCTTATAGAATGAGATAAGATCATCTCAGTGTGTACCTGGGATGCACAAGGTTGACAGTGATACACAGGAGAAAAAAAATAGTACTAAGGACTTCGCTTCTTTAAGATCTGTATGTGTTGTTTAAAACATTTTTGGTAGTTAAGAAATAGTTTTTGTTCATTACCCTTTTCCTACACTTTTTTCATTTGTTTGCTTCACCAAAATTTCTCCTGAAAAAGTTGACTAGAAAAACAGAGTTTGCATAGCTAGTTGGGTCCTGAGTATCTCTTCAAAAAAATTAGGAACTGGGACGGGTTAAAACACACAGGCACAAAAAGGAAAACATTTGCACGGAATGTATGAAGAATTACAAAACCTTTGCTACAATGATTCTACAGACGCACACAATCACAGAATGGTTGAGGTTGGAAAGCACCACAGGAGGTCATCTAATCCAATTTCCCTGCTCTAACAGGGTCACTTAGAGCACATTACTCAGGATTGTGTCCAGACAGCTCCTGAGTATTTCCAGTGAAAGAGACTTCACAGCTACTCCAGGTAACCTATTCCAATGCTCAGTCACCCTCACAGTAAAGAGGCTCTTCCTCATGTCTATTTTGAACTTCCTGTGTTTTAGTTTGTCGTGGATTAAACCTCTAAACCCCCCCCACACACACAGTTTTCTCACTCACTCACTCCATTCTCTTTGTTCCCCCAGTCCCCGGGGGGATGGGGAGGAGAATCAAAAGAATGCAACTCCCACAGGTTGAGATAAGAACAGTTTAGTAACTAAAGTGTAACACAAATCACTACTCCTACCACCAGTAATAATACAAGAGAAGTACAAAGAAAGAGAATACAACTGCTCACCAATCCCAACCCAGCCAGTGCACTCCCCACCAGCAACCCCCCCAAAGCACCACCACACCCTTCCGGGTCTCTGCTCTCCGTTTTTACATCCTGGACATGAGTGCTGTGGTATGGAATAACCTCTTTGGTCAGTTTGGGTCAGGTGTCCTGTCTCTGCTACCTCCCATTTTCCTCTCCTCCCTAGCGGAGCATGAGGCTCAGAAAGTCCTTGATCAAACCAAAACATTATCCAGCAGTAACTGAAAACACTGGTGTTATCAGCACAGCTCCAAGGCCCAAAATCAAAAACACAGCACTGCACCAGCTACCAAGAAGGAGAAAAATCATTGCTGCTGCTGAACCCATGACAAGTTTATACCCATTGCCTCTTTTGTCGTATCACTTCACACTAGCAACAACAGTCTGACCCCACTCTTTCAGTACTCTCCCTTCAGATAGTTATATGCATTGGCCAGCTCCTCCCTGAACCTCTCTTCTCTGGGCTTTTCCTCATATGAGAGATGCTCCACGTCCTTAATCATTCCCACAGCCCTTTGCTGGACTTGCTTCAGGAGCTGCATGTCTCTCTTGTACTGCAAAGCCCAGAATTGGACACTATACTCCAGGTGAAACCTCATTAAGGCTGAGTAGAGAGGGTGTACTACCTCCCCTAACCTTCTGGCAATGCTTTTCCTTATTCAGACCAGGATACCATTTGCCTTCTTGACCACAAGCGTACATTACTGGCTCATGGACAACTTCTTGCTCAACAGGACCCACAGGTTCCTCTCTGCAGAACTATTTTCCAGCAGATCAGCCCCCAGCCTGCACTGGTGCCTGGGGTTATTCCTCTCCATGTGCAGGACCATGCACTTTACTTTGTTTCACTTCACAAAGTTCCTCTTTGTCATTTCTCCAGCCTGTCTCCATCCTTGTGAATAACAGCACAGCACTCAGGGGTATCAGCTGTTCCTCCCAGCTTCATATTGTCATCAAACTTGCTGAGGAGGCACTCTATCTCTTAATCCAAATTGTTGATGCACAAAGTGAACAAGATTCTGTATATGGGTCCCTTGGAGGACACCACTAGTTACAGGTCTCTGTGCCTTCTGAGCTTTGCCATTCAGCCAGTTCTTGATTCTGACAGCCACAAGTCCAGTCATCCAGCCCATACTTCCTGAGTTTGTCACCATGTGAGACATTGTCAAAAGCCTCCCTGAAGTCCATTAGACAACATTCACTGCTCTTCCCTCATCTATCTAGCTATTTGTCCTGTTGTAGAAGGCAGTCACATTGGTTAAAAATGATTTCCCTTTGGTGAATCCATGTTGACCACTCGGGATCATCTTCTTGTGTTCCACATGCTTAGAGACAGCCTCCAAGATGAGCTGTTCCATCATCTTAATAGAGTTTGAGGTCAGGGTGGTTGGCCTTGTAAGTGCAGAGACCTAGTTTATTTCTAGGTTTCCAATTATTGTGATATAGGTGTCTGAATTTTGCTGTAAGTTTACATTCATATAAACCTAATCTTTGCAGAACCGTTCCTGGGATATCAATATTACACCATAGAGACAAGAGTGTTGTTTATTATATTAAAATAAATGCTTGCTTAAGAGCCAGTTATCTTTGTCAGTATTTTAATGATGCTCAAAAATTTCTCAGGCAAAGAGAAAATAAAGCTAATTTCTGAGCATTTGAGTGAAATCTGAAATAGCTTTATCCCATAGGATACTTTTAATTTTTAGGAGTATAATAATACTAATATGACTATATTAGCTTCTCTTGGGTACAGTGGAGGCTTATGCTTTACCTCACTACAAAAGTTTTACTTTATAATTCAGATTAAACCAAACTCACTAGCTATGTACATTGCAAAGAGATGAATTCTCACAGTAAATAGGTTTTTAAGTCCTAAAACAATTCTACTGACCGAGGGCGGCCAAGAACTGGTGTATTCTCAGTATGTTTGAGTGGTGTAGGATTCAGCCTTCAGCTGCAGAAAAACATTTAAAAACCAAAAAAAATCCTGATGTAAGACATCTAAGAGTGAGTCAAGAAGGATAAAATTGAGAAGAGAATTTTTACTTGCTAATTGTCTATTTTTCATTTAGTGAATAAGATATTCTTCATTTACTTTTCAGTAGCATTAAAAACTCTTCTAACCTTAGTTATGTTCCACTTTAGCCAATCATTTTCTAAGCTAAATTACCTTGTTATCCTGCTGGTTCTGCTGGTGTGCACTGTATAGGGTATACTGCTTTTTCTAAAGAGGATGATACCTTAATTTCTTTTCTCTCAAAACTGATCACCTGTGGCACTAATTGCTGCTCTTTCTTAGATGTTATTTTATTTTTTTTTTTTTTTTTAAGACGGTTTGAAAACAGATTTTGGTAGTGCCATGAATTTGGTGAGATTTGTGATTAAGATGTATGCTCTGCTTGTCTGAGTGTGTGTCTGCATAGTTTCTCTGGCTTTCACACATTATCAACTCTGCATGCTAATCTGGCATTTTATAATACTTTTTTTTTCAATTTTAAATTTCTATCCCTAATTTTGACTATCTTGATTAAATTACCCTGACAAAATTTCACCTTCATAATCATCCTTATTACCCCTTTTCTAAACACCATTTTTTTTCAAAATATGATAAATGGACTTCTATTATTACTTATTAAACTGCTTGTTGTTGGCGAGATAAATTGCATGTCATGCTTCTTACCTTGAATGTTGGATTCTGAAAATCAGTAGAGATTTATTCATTATATCAAAGGTGAATTCTTATCTCTAATGGACACAAAATATCAACGAGATAAGATGACTAGAAACTACAAAGTACACATTTGGAAAAACATGAGTGGGAGTATGATCATCTGATCCTGGACAGGGAGAGGCAAGAACATAAATGTTGATAAAACACTTGACTGAAGTAGCAAATTTGGGGATCACTTCTACTCACCAATCTGTCCAGGCAGTTGAGGAAATCCTTCTAGTACAGTCATCACCTAGAAGAGATGAGCATAGCCAACTCACAGGGCAGGCAAATAACCTGAACGGTGATTAAGTGATATTTAATAAGATCTCATGTGTCACTGAAGGGGATTCCAAGATCTGGTGGTGTTTCTTGGCACAAGCTGCAAGTCCTTGATGATGCTAGGGGAAGGCTTTGTTTTCCATTGTTTTCTTCATTCTGCTCCCCTGCTTCATCATTCATCCTGTTTAAATCCATAATTAATTTATGTTGTCCAATTACAGTCATAACAGAGAGTTCATTCTCATTTTGCCACTTCTTCTATTTGTTGCACTTTTTAGAACTTCTCAAATTCTCATGAGATTAGATGAAGATAGTTTAAGCTCAGAGCAAGCAATATTGTCTTTGTTCCCAGGTCAGTATTTCATGAGTTCTTTGCTCACCAATTTTCTGTCTAAGTGGGCATTGTTCATGTAGCTTTTGATATTATCTATGTAAAAATGCCTCTTAGATTCTGTAAAGTGTTTCTAAATAATGTCTTGCAATATCCAGCTACAAGGTCATGTTTAGAAAAAGCAAATACAGTACAAAGGTTCCAGATGCAGAGAGACATCAATTGTAAGCTGTGACAAAACAGACACCTTAATAATATAGTTTTTGAAATAACCAGTTTGACAATCTAATACTGTACAGAAAATAATGAAATCCAGTAGTTAACATCTCACTATTTTTATAACTGTATCATTTTAGATGAACAAAACTCATTGCTTTACAACCCATAGACACTTTAGCCTGTGACTTTAGCCTTTTAGACAACCATAGCCTGTGTACAAAAGCCAGCTGAAATTTATATAATCTTTCTCTTTGAAATCAACTACTTATTGAAGCAACTGTATTTATAGAAAAGATTAGGTAGTTCACTGCACTCAGCTATTTCTCATGTTGAATTCAGTTTAGGCCTTCAGATATATGAGTTTACCAATGATTTCATTAGAAGTTAAGCATAGTTACAAAGCCAAACTGAAAAGCAGCAAGTTAGACAAATATAGGCAAGTTTATACGCATACATATGCTAAGATATTTTTCTGTTTCTTTTTCAGTCAAACCTTTTCTAAGCTGTTCAGAAAACAAAGATGAAAAGAGTTATAAAAAATGAAGCAAATCAAAATCATACTTGACTCCTCAAATTTGTTGCGACAAATACATACTATGAAGTATTAAAAAAAAAAAAATCAAACTGAAAAGCAATACAAGGACTGCTTCTAAAGTGAACAAATAAGCAAATGGGGGGGGGAGGGGGGGGGAAGCAGGGAATTTATTTGTAACTGGATTTTTTTTTTTTTTCCAATCTTATCCTGGTGCCAGTTCTTGGGACAGTTAGCAGAAAACAGGTTGAGGAGAAAATGCACCAGGGAGCGTGAGCGAACCAGCACTGTGGCGAACAGGGCAGGCAAAAAGGGTGGGTTCGAGGCAGTTTGCACGGCAGGTCGCGTGGGCAGGCGAGCGCGATGGTGAGCACTCACCCTATGATCAGGGTCCGGTCTGGGAGCTCTGCTCTACTTGCCTCAGAGGTGGCTAGCGTAAGCACCCAGACAGAACCGAAGAGAGGGGAGGATGCAGAGCAGAGCTAGGGGTGTAGAGAGCACCTGCACTGGTCTCCTGAAGGGAGGGTGCACAATGGGCAGGGCTGCACTCAGTGTTTGTTGCATTAAAAGAGAGAAAAAGAAAACTCTTGCCGTATTTGAGGGACAGGGAACGGCTCCAGTATGCAACTACCAGTCTGACTGTGTTTGCTTATATTGAACATCTACTGGTCTGGAATTTCAATCCGACCATGTTTGCTTATATCGAGCCTCTACTGATCCGGATTTCAGTCTGACCGCATTCGCTTATATTGAACCTCTACCGATCTGGATTTTTATCAGACCACGTTCTTTTGTATCGAACCTCTACTGGTGCGGATTCACTGGTAGTGCACCACACTGCTCAGTCCAATCAGCTCCAACAGTCAGTCTGGCCGTGTTTGTTATTTTGAACTTCACTGATCCGGATTTATTGATAGTGCACCACATTGCCGGCTGAATCGTGCTCATGAACTCTCACAGCCACATTGAGAGATGGGGTGATGTTCAGTGAGAAAATTATGATCAGTTACTGAAACAGTGCAGTTTATTGCGATTGGCTACCAAAACAGTGCAGTTTATTGATGCAACAGGTACAGGTTCTTATGGATTGCTGGTGATAAATACTGTCTGCAAAGCACTTGTGAATAATAGTTGCATGAATACAAGAGCTTGATAAAGTTAACACAGCCTGGCTGTAAAATATAAAAATAACAGTAAGAAGTAACTCTGTAGAGATTCTAAGTTTTCCCAGGGAAGCACTGGATACAGTGCGAGTCTTACCCACAGGCATCCCTATGGGGGGAGAAAGAAGGGTCCAGCCCGTCGACTCGTCCCAGGAGTCTGTTGATGCTAGCTTCCACAATGGTATCTTCCCCAATATTCCCTCCTCTCTTGGGTCATTTTATACTATTTTTCACCTTCAAGGTGGAGCTTGAGTGACTCTAGTCATATATACCTTTATTATTATTGGTGCAAATCTCTCTTGCTTCACTTTTAAAGGTATATGACACCAAAATTACAGAATGCGTGCTCAGTGAGCTGCGGTCTCCTTTTGGAGGGGGGTCGCATAAGCGATGGGAGCATATTTTAGCATGTAAATGCATTATAATGACATTATAATGAAGCAAACTTCACACAGAGGATGGCGTTTTGTCAAAAGATGACAGGTCGCTGACTCAGGGCAGAGTTTTTGCAGCTTATCAGTTTCTTGTGGCACTTGGTTCCTGTTTCTTGTCGATGTCAGGACAAATTATGGCTGCGAGGTCTTCACCCCACTCCATCATTCACCTGCGCATGCATGGGTAACGCTGTGGAGTACACATCCCAAAGGTGGCTGCATCCTGTTTTGAGAGGCCCTGAAAGCCTGTTTTTCCCTTATGTGTGAACAATGCTGCATTTCAAATATAAGTCTAATTCCAAATAATCTACAGTGCACCCTGGAGGTACTCCTGCAGCAGGTGGCTGAGCTGCGGGACACTGTCAATAGTATGAAAGATGTCAGGGAATCTGAGAGGAGGCAGAACTCCTTGCTCCAGGACCAGACTGTGCAGGGACCTCAAGCATCCACTATAGCTCATGGTGGAAAAGAGACCACTAACCCAGGAAGCTGGGAAACAATAACAGAGAAAACCAACAAAAAAAGGAGGAAGAGGACAATTAAAAGCAAGGGGCCTCCTCCTAAGTCTGTTGTCTCCACCCAGAACTGCTTTGCTGTCCTGCAGGGGGCTGATGAGGAAACACACTTGCACCAGGAAAAACTGGCTGATGTGCTGGTAAAGAAGATCACTACTGATGCTGCCATGAAAAAGCAGTGGACCGTAGTAGTACAGGACTCTAAACAGTCCCACTGGCTATTACCGACATCTAGTGATCCATATGGGTGCTACTGATACAGACAGCAGTAGCCCAGAGAGCATAAAAAAGGACAACAGAGATCTGGGAGAGGTGGTTAGGGGCTCTGGAGCTCAGACCGTCATCAATTCTCCAGGATACAGGGAAGTACCTTAAAAAGGTTAGGAGGATTGGCCAGGTTAGTGAATGGTTAGAAGGATGGTGCCATAGTCAGGGGCTGGGTACCTTGAACATGGGACTCAATTTAGTAGGCCAGGTCTACTGGGGGCTGGTGGAGCTGGTCTGACAAAGAAAGGGAAGAGTGGATTTGGTAGGAGGCTTGCCAGACTGGTCAAGGATGCTTGAAACTAGATGTGTTGGGGGAGGGGGCATCATTCCATCCCAAGTCACCCAGTCAGTTGCCAGCACCTATAATAAATGTTCCGAGCAATGTAGAGATATTCCAGCTGCTAAAGCAAATGAGCCGGCTTCAACTGGAGCTCAGATCAGATCGCACTGTGTAAATGCCCATAACATGGGGAGCAAACATGAGGAATTAGAGATGTGTGCACATCTATGGGGGTATGATATCATAGGCATCACAGAAACATTATGGGATGGCACCTATGACTGCTGTATTGGAATGGAAGGTTACAGACTCTTTAGGAAAGACAGGCGTGGTAAGAAGGAGGGAGAGCTGTTATTTCTGTTAGGGATAGGCTGGAGAATATGGAACTCTGTCTGGGGACAGCTGGGAGGTCAATAGAGAGTTTGTGGGTCAGGGTTAAAGGGAGAACAGCGATGGGTGACATTATTGTGGGCATCTGTTAAAGACTGCCTGACCAAGAGGACTCGGTGGGTGAAGCACTCTATAGACAGATAGAAACAGCCTCACGTTTGCAGGCCCTTGTTCTCATGGGGGACTTCAACCACCTTGATATCTGTTGGAGGGATGGTACGGCCCGGCACAAGCAATCCAGGAAGTTCCTAGATTGTGTGGAAGACAACTTCCTTCTGCAAGTAATAGAGGAGCCAACAAGGAGATGTGCCATGCTTGACTTTGTGCTCAACAGCAGGGAAGGGCTGGTTGGAAATGTGATGCTCCAGGGCAGCCTTGATTGCAGCGATCATGAGGTGGTTGAATTCGAGATCCTCAGGACAGTGAGAAGAGCGTGCAGCAAGCCCACTGCCCTGGACTGCAAGAGAGCAGACTTCGGCCTCTTCAGGAACCTGCTTAGTAAGGTTCCATGGGATATAGCCCTAGACTGCAGGGGGGCCCACGGCTGTTGGTTGATATTCAAGGATCACCTGCTGCAAGCTCAGGAGCGATGCATCCCTACTAGAAGGAAGTGCTTCAGGAGGGCCAGGAGACCTCCTTGCATGGATAAGGACCTGCTGAGTAAAACTTGGAGGAAAAAAAAGGTTTATAAAAGGTGGAAGCAAGGACAGGCGGCCTCGGAAGAATACAGGGATGTTGTTGGGGAAGCTAGGTACCAGGTTAGGAAAGCTAAGGCCCACTTAGAATTAAACTTGCCTAGGGATGTGAAAGATAACAGGAAGGGATTCTATAGGTATACTGTGAATAAAAGACAGACTGGGACAATGTTGGTCCCCTCCGGAAGCCATTGGGAGAACTTGCTGCCCTGGATTTGGAGAAGGCTGGGAGTCTTAATGACTTCTTTCCCTCAGTCTTCACCAGCAAATGCTCAGACCAAACCACCCAAGTCTTGGAAGGCAGACGCAGGAACCATGAGATGAAGACCTTAGGCCCACTGTAGGAGAGTATATAGTTCAAGACCATCTGAGGAACCCGAACATGCACAAGTCCATGCGCAAGTCCATTGGACCTGATGAAATCCATCCACGTGTCCGGAAGGAGCTGGCAAATGAAGTTGCTAAGCCACTGTTCATCATATTTCAAAAATCATGGCAGGCAGGTGAAGTTCCCAATGACTGGAAAAAGGGAAATACAACCCCCATTTTCAGGAAGGGGAAAATGGATGAGACTTGGAACTACAGACCAGTCAGTCTCACCTCTGTGCCTGGCAAAATCTTGGACTTGATTCTCCTGGAAGGCATGCTGAGGCATATGAAAAACAACAAGGCGGCTGGTGACAGGAATCATTGCTTCACTAAGGGGAGATCCTCACTGACCAGCCTGGAGGCCTTCTATGATGGGGCTACAGAACTGATGGACAGGGATAGTGCAGTTGATGTCATCTACCTAGACTTGTGCAAAGCATTTGACACTGTCTCACATGACACCCTTGTCTCTAGATTGGAGAGACATCAATTTGATAGGTGGACCACTCGGTGGATAAAGAACTGGCTGGATGGCTGCATGCAAAGAGTAGTGCTCAATGGCTCACTGTCCAGCTGGAGACCAGTAACGAGTGGTGTCCCTCAGGGACCAGAGTTGGGACTGGTCTTGATCAACATCTTTGTCAGTGACATGGACAGTAGGATTGAGTGTGCCCTCAGCAAGGTTGCCGATCGTCTTGGTTTTAACAGTCAACCACGCAGTTTGCTCACACACTCCCCTTTCTTTCTTCCATCTAGATCCCGGAGGGATGGGGAGGAGAATAGATAGAATGTAACTCCCACAGGTTGAGATAGCAAGAGTGTAGTAACTAAAGTATAACACAAACCACTAATGGTACCACCAACAATTATAATGACATCGGAAATGCAAGGAAAGAAATACAAATGCTCACCACCCAATACCAAGCCTGAGCCAGCAGCGAACGCCCATCCTTCCGGGTCTCTGCTCTCCGTTTTTACATCCTGGATATGAGTGCTGTGGTATGGAATAACCTCTTTGGTCAGTTTGGATCAGATGTCCTGCTTCTGCTTCCTCCCGGCTTCCCCTCCTCCCTGGCAGAGCATGAGGCTCAGAAAGTCCTTGGTCAGACTAAATATTTTAAGCAGTAACTGAAACCATCAGTGTTATCATCCTGTACCCTGGCTGAAAGTCAAAAAACACAGTGCTGCACCAGCTACCAAAGAGGAGAAAAATGACTGCTACTGCTGAACCCAAGGCACCAATGACACCAAGCTGTGTGGTTTGGTTGATACACTGGAGGGAAGGAATGCAATCCAGAGGGACATTGACATGCTTGTGAAGTGGTCTGATGCCAACCTAATGAAGTTTAACCATGACAAGTGCAAGGTCCTACACCTGGGTAGGAGCAATCTCAGGAACAGCTCCAGGTAGGGCAGAGAAGAGATTCAGAGCAGCCCTGTGGAGAAGGACTTGGGGGCGTTGGTCGATGAGAAAATGAACATGAGCCAGCAATGTGTGCTTGCAGTCCAGAAAGCCAACCGTATCCTGAGCTGCATCAAAAGGATTGTGACCAGCAGGTCGAGGGAGGTGATCCTGCCCCTCTACTCTGCTCTCCTGAGACCTCACTTGGAGCACTGTGTGCAGTGCTGGTGTCCTCAACATAAAAAGGACATGGAACTGTTGGAACAAGTGCAGAGGAGGGCCACGAGGATGATGAGGGGACTGGTTCACCTCCCGTAGGAAGACAGGCTGAGAAAGTTGGGGCTGCTCAGCGTGGAGAAGAGAAGGCTGCGTGGAGACCTCCTAGCAGCCTTCCAGCATCTGAAGGGGGCCTATAGGGATGCTGGGGAGGGACTCTTCATTAGGGACTGTAGTGAGAGGACAAGGGGTGATGGGTTCAAACTTAAAGAGGGGAAGTTTAGATTGAATATGAGGAAGAAATTCTTTACTGTGAGGGTGGTGAGGCCCTGGAATGGGTTGCCCAGGGAAGTTTTGATTGCTCCATCCCTGAAAGTGCTCAAGGCCAGGTTGGACAGAGGCTTGGGTGGCATGGTTTAGTGTGAGGTGTCCCTGCCATGACAGGGGGGTTGGAGCTAGATGATCTTATGGTCCATTCTAACCCTAACTATTGTATTATTCTGTATTTCTATTAATTAAATTACTGGAGTTTTTTCTAGAACAGCACGTGCAGGTTATGAAAGAAATAAAGTCCTGATGAACATGACACAATTATACCAAGCTGATAATATCTGACAGCTGAGTTTTGCTAAATTATTTTCTTTATGGCTATCACTTTAGTTAATTTAAAAGCGTGCAAGTGAATTGGAATGAATTTTAATATGATAAAGGCAACAGATGTGCTCAGAAAACCAAAGGACTCATTTACAGTCTGTCAGGTTCTGGGACTGGTGGCAGAGGATAAGGATTTTTAGTTTAGGGTGTTGTTTTTTTTTTTAATCTTGGGAAATGGCAGCTCAGCTGACAAAGGTGATAGTGAGTTTATTGCTATCAAGTGGGTTTGCAGTAACACAAGACAAACTGATTCACACATCAGTGCAATCTGAAAATATATTTAATAGTTAGAAATGTTGAGGTCATTTGGTCATCCTAACCAATGTCCTTATTTAGCTGTGAAAATTGTCCTTAGCCATGGAAAATGTCCTTACCTAGCCATGTCATAACCTAACCGTGGAAATTCTCATGAAAACTTTCAGTGTCTTTTGACGGTAATGTGTAGGTTCAGGTGAGGAAAGGACAGGTGAGGAAAGGACAGATGAGGAAAGGACAGGTTAGGAAAGGACAGATGAGGAAAGGACAGATGAGGAAAGGAATTGTAACTCTTATAAGTTCTCTGTCAAGTTCGTAGGCAGGTGAAAGTCTGCAAACAGTCATAAAAGTGTGATTTTGAATGTTTTCTGTGCATACATACTGACAGCTATTTTGTTACTTACCCACCTCCTTCCTTTACCTCCATTTACTTATATATATTTTTTTTTTCCACAGGACCTTTTCTAGTAATTGAATAATAATTTCTTTTTCTTTCCTTTTTTTTTTCCCCCCTCTGTCTTTAACAATACTTATTCAGGTGTCAAGCAGTCCTGAATAACTTTGTGTCTTCTGATAGTTTTAACAGACATGTATCTAACAAAACCCTGCAAAATTCTTTCTACATTCTTATTTATATTAACTCATGATTTGTGTTATTAGACACCCATATCACACCTGTCAAAAAGAAGAGAAAGCCAAAAACCAGAAAACAAAACCCAACTTGTGGAATACTTTAAAATTAAAATTTTCTCATAAGTTGCACTGCTTTAAGAAGCATTCATAATTCCAGTTTGATGTGGTCAAATATTTTTCTGTGCAGAGACACAAAAGGAATTTAACAAAAGTGCTCCTGAATGGGCATGAGACAAACTGCCATAGAAAGAATACTGTACAGGGGAAAATATTGCTTCCAAATCCTTTTATTTTTACATATGTAAACAGCTTTGTGTTTTCAAATACGACAAAATAATTCAACAAAACAGGCCTTATTGAGTAATGATGATAACTGGTCCATGGCTATTGTTTTTGTCAATAGCCGTAAGTTTGCACCTAATGACTTCCATTCTCTCCTTGGAGAAAGGTTTTCCGTATGTCTTTAGTTTAGTCACTCATGACAACATTTCATAAGCACCTGGGTAATGTAGGCCTAGCAATCCAGAAGTCAAATCAAAGGTAATCAAGTGGAATAAGCTATTTTGCAGAATAATACTGGGTGGATTATAAAGTAGCTACGGCTAAAGCTAACACTACTAGCTGACTGCTAAAAAAATGTTCACAACCAACAAAAATAAAAACCTAGGAGCTTGGACGTCCTCTTGAAAATGGGCTGTGGAATTTTTTATCACATAATCCTGCCTGATGACTTTTTTGTTAACCTCTATTTCTGAATGTCTGTTATCACCATATTTACAGAGAGAGAACAGTACCTCCCAAAATATGTGAGTTAGGATATATTCATTAGTGGCTTGGAGGCAATGATAAGTGTTGATGGGGAAGATTTTAAGCAGAGAATCAGTGACTGTTGGTCTTTCTTTTACTTCTGGCAAAAAGATATTTTTTGACCAGCATGGAAAAAGAAAATCTCACTCAGTCCTGGAAGGACACCACTTCTTGGTAGCTGAATGGTTACGCCTTAGCAAAGCAATGTCTTTTAAGGACTCATACTAAGAGTGTTTAATGAATTTGATTTAAGTGCAAGGATGTAGATTTAAACCAAATACAACTAACTAAATAGTTTGTGATTATTCTATTATTCTGGTGTAACATTACAAAAGTGGAACTCCTATTCAGTTCTAAACCACTTGAATATATTTCTGTTGAAGTTGCGCTACAGCAACTGCTTTTTAAATATCTCCTTGCAGTACCCCCTCCTGCTTTGTAGTATGCTACCCATATGTGTGGTATTTTGAAAGGAAATAGTTTAGAACACTACACCTGTATTGCATCCTCTCCTCAGTTTCATAAATATGTTGCAAGTTAATGTCAAGCATAATTTCACCAGAAATTTTGATGATTCACTATTTTTGCCACAATTTAGAGCTTTTTGATAAGAGTAGCAACTAGGACTGTATATGCAGGTTACTTCGGTATTTCTCTCTTATGAACTATCAGTATCAATACCAATATAAGTTAATATCATGAATCATGCTCTCAATCCCTTCATCCCCCCTCCAGACATTGATCCACTGACCACTACTCTGGACACGAGCAACCTGTCTATTCCTCAGGCATTCAAAAAGTCCAACCATAAAATCTGTATCACCCCAATTTAGACAGCAGGATGTTACAGGAGACTGCATTAAAGGCCTTGCAGACATTTAGATAGATGACATCTGTATCTCTTCCTTTGTCTGCTGATGTAGTAACTCCATCATAGAAAGCCACCAGGTTGATCAGGGCAAGACTGGCCCTTGGTGAAACTGTACTGGCTGTCATGAATCACTTCCCTACCCTCCATGAGCCTTAACATACTTCTAGGAGGATCTGTTCCATGATGGTCCTCAGCACAGAGATCTGGCCGACAGCTCAGGAGTTTTCCAAGGTCTTCCCTTCTACCCCTTTTAAAAATGGGTGCAGTGTTTCCCTTTTTCCAGTCACCATGGACTTCACCCAGCTGCCAGGACTATTCAAATATCATGAAGAGTGCTTGGCAACTACATCAGCCAGTTCCCTCAGGACTCTGAGATACATCTGGTTAGGTCCCATAGACTTAGGTATGTTTAGGTTCCTCAGGTGCTCATCAATCTGATCTTCTCTTACAGTAGCAGAGACTTTGCTCTCCCAGTCCATGTCTTGAAACCCATCCTCTCAAGGGGTGTATCAGGTCAAAAAAAAATTCCAAATATGAACAAGACAGTATTTGGGAATTACCTCAACCTTATCAGGGATAGTCTGTTTGAAATTTGCTCCAGTTCAGAATCTGCATTCCAGCTAGTTTGGTGCCTCTAGGAAAATGAGATTCAAAAGTTTAATTTACGCAGTGCACATGCCTACATTTCTGCAATACTCTCCTCTGGAAACCTGTGCATGAACCTTCTAATCCCAGGGTGGTTTGAACTCAGCACTGGGGTGCTATACACCCTGAATACAAGATAGGGTGTGGATGTGAATGTGTGAGGCATAGCCTTACACTGCAGATAAGGAAGTGGAGCAGAGTGAGCTACTGCCTCACTGAACTGGGAATATAGTATTTGAGAGTGTGACTTTGGTATTAATTATGCCTGATTGATCAAAACTGATTCTTTCTTTGTATGTTTATCTAATAAAGTCACTGCACATGTATGTATGAGACATTTGTTTTCACTCACTGGTCTTCTCAGATGACATTCTTCATTCTCAGCACATAGCCTTCTATAGAGATAAGGGTGATTCTTCTAAAATTCACCTCATCTAGTCCATTCTCAGCAGATTTTTTTATTACCCTAGCTCTTTTTATGTTTCTCCAGTCTTCACTGACTCAAGCAGGCTTGAGGTTAGGAACTTGACAAACTTGGAAGCAGTTCTTCATAAAGAAAGCTCACCTAAAATCTGTTTGTTTCAATACTAGCAATATCTTTACAGATGCTAATTACCAGGAGACAAATCTCTCTCTAAAGCTGAAGTCGCTTAACATGTGATTCTCATTAAAGTCACTATTTATCAAGAAGTTAAATCTGTACTTGTCAGTCACCCTCACCCTTGAGGGTTGTATTACTTTTCAATGCTTTTTTTAAAAAAAAATATTATTCTTTAAACTTTTAACAGATGAAGCAACATAGATACAAATATGTGTGTGTGGTTTTCTGCGCATAACATATTTTTAAAAAATTATTTGATACGCAGTTGAAGAAGCATACATAACTCTGTACCTTCGCTGGCATATTAAAAATCAATTCTGACATTAATTTGACCTTAAAATTTCATGACAGTCACATGAAGTGTAAGAGTAGATTTGTACACCTTTCCCTATGTTTTACAAGCATCTGACTATTTTATGCATTCCTGAACATATACAAATACATGGGACCTGATGAAATCCATCCGCAGGTCCGGAAGGAGCTGGCAAATGAAGTTGCTAACCCACTGTCCATCATATTTGAAAAATCATGGCAGTCAGGTGAAGTTCCCAAAGACTGGAAAAAGGGAAATATAACCCCCATTTTCAAGAAGGGGAAAATGAATGAGACTTGGAACTACAGACCAGTCAGTCTCACGTCTGTGGATGGGAAAATCTTGGAGCAGATTCTTCTGGAAGGCATGCTGAGGCACATGAAAAACAACAAGGCGGCTGGTGACAGCCATCATTGCTTCACTAAGGGGAAATCCTGCCTGACCAATTTGGTGACCTTCTATAATGGGGCTACGGAGCTGATGGACAGGGGTGGAACAGTTGATGTCATCTACCTAGACTTGTGCAAAGTGTTTGACACTGCCGCACATGACATGCTTGTCTCTAGATTGGAGAGACATCAATTTGATAAGTGGAGCACTTGGTGGATAAAGAACTGGCTGGATGATCACACGCAAAGAGTTCTGGTCAACGGCTCAATGTTCAGCTGGAGACCAGTAATGAGTGGTGTCCCTCAGGGATTGGTGTTGGGACCAGTCTTGTTCAACATCTTTCTCGGTGATGTGGACAGTGGGATTGAGCGTGCCCTCAGCAAGTTTGCTGTTGAAAATATGCTGTGTGGTTTGGTTGATACACTGGAGGGAAGGAATGCCATCCAGAGGGACCTTGACACTCCTGTGAGGTGGGCTGATGCCAACCTAATGAAGTTTAACCATGACAAGTGCAAGGTCTTACACCTGGGTCGGAGCAATCTCAGGAACAGCTCCAGGTTGGGCAGAGAAGAGATTCAGAGCAGCCCTGTGGAGAAGGACTTGGGGGCGTTGGTCGATGAGAAAATGAACATGAGTCAGCCTCAGTGTGCGCTTGCAGTCCAGAAAGCCAACCGTATCCTGAGCTGCATCAAAAGGATTGTGACCAGCAGGTCGAGGGAGGTGATCCTGCCCCTCTACTCTGCTCTCCTGAGACCTCACTTGGAGTACTGTGTGCAGTTCTGGTATCCTCAACATAAAAAGGACATGGAACTGTTGGAACAAGTGCAGAGGAGGGCCACGAGGATGATGAGGGGACTGGTTCACCTCCCGTAGGAAGACAGGCTGAGAAAGTTGGGTCTGTTGAGCCTGGAGAAGAGAAGGCTGCGTGGAGACCTCCTAGCAGCCTTCCAGTATCTGAAGGGGGCCTATAGGGATGCAGGGAGGGACTCTTTATTAGGGACTGTAGTGAGAGGACAAGGGGTAATGGGTTCAAACTTAAAGAGGGGAAGTTTGGATTGGATATGAGGAAGAAAGTCTTTACTGTGAGGGTGGTGAGGCCCTGGAATGGGTTGCCCAGGGAAGTTGTGAATGCTCCACCGCTGGCAGTGTTCAAGACTGGGCTGGACACAGCCTTGGGTGGCATGGTTTAGTGGGAGGTGTCCCTGCTGATGGCAGAGGAGTTGGAACTAGATGATCTTCAGGTCCTTTCCAACCCTAACTATTCTATGATTCTATGATTCTATGATTCTATGTATATATGAAAGATAAGAGTGATTGTATATTGAAAATGTGGAATCTGAGTATGGCGTGAATGATATGGAAGAAGGGGTGGGTACTGTCCTGGGTTCAGCAGTAGTAACTATTTTTTTCCTTCTTAGTAGCTGGTGCAGTGTTGTGTTTTGACTTTCAGCCTGGGTACAGCACTGATAACACCGATATATTTAGTTGCTGCTCAGTCATGTTTACACTGACCAAGGACTTTCTGAGGCTCATGCTCTGCCAGGGAGGAGGGGAAGGCGAAAGGAAGCAGAGATAGGATATCTGAAGCAAACTGACCAAAGGGGTATTCCATACCACAGCTCATCATGCCCGGTATATAAACTGGGGGCAGTTACCCGGAAGGGTTAGATCACTGCTGGGTCAGGCTGGGTAGGGGACAGTGGGTGGTGAGCGGTTGTATTCACTACCTTTGTTATTTCCCTTATTGTTATTACTACTGGTAAGATGCACATGTTTCACGCTCATGAATAACCTGGGAAATAGCATCCATTGTTAAGTCCACCCCTCAATCACGAGCCCATCTGTATGTTGCATCTCTGCCCTGATGGCCTGAAATGTCATGGGCCCACTGGCCCAAAAATAATTCACCCTTATGGTGCCAATCTAAGTCCATCTGAGCCACTTCAATTTTAGCAGCTTCATCCACTTGTTGGTTGTTCTGGTGCTCCTCAGCAGCCTGACTCTTGGGTACATGAGCATCTACAAAGCATACCTTCACCACCAGGTTCTGCACCCGGGCAACGATATCTTGCCACAGTGCAGCAGCCCAGGTGGGTTTACCTCTGTCTTGCCAGTTGTTCTGCCATCAGATCCAGGGACATTTTTCTTTTTGAAGGTGCTGGATAGTGTTGAACAGTTCTCTGTAAGCATAGGCCAAGCGCCGGCATGTTGCAAGGTTTGTCCCTCTCTGGTTTGACCAGAATGGCAACACACCTTATCTAAGTGTTTTACAAATTTTTCTGGATTTTGCACTTGCTAAGTGGTGAAGTTCCAAAGCACTGGAGGGGTCCAGTGGCTTAGATACTTGCCTACACTGTCCCACACACCCTGCCAGTAATGACTGTCCAGCCTCAGGGAAAAATCTCTTGGTCCTCCTACATCGTCATTTAGTCCTAGACAAGACCCGAACCCAACGCTGCTTAACTCTTGAGATCAGATAAAGTGGTCGTGGGTAAAACACATTCTGTATATGTGGGAACATGGTAATCCCCATCACAAACAGCAGGCAGGTCTCAAGGGTGCCTAAAGGCCATTCAAAACCTTCAGAACTCTCAAACGATACTGTAAACAGCCTGGTGGGGGGGCTGGGAGCTTAAGGGAATATCTCCTTTACAGGTTGACCACCCAAGGAGGGGAAAAAAAGATGTGTAATTGCTAAACACTTCCATTATATACCTCCCAAAGTATAGAGGCGGTGGCCACACTGGGAATGCAAGCCAGATCAGTTTCATGATCAATAAGTCTATTGTATTACAAGTCATTACCATGAAGTACAGTGAAACAAGAACCTTAGCCCAAGCCCCCCAGCCAATAAACACTAACACAGCAAATACCGGCTATAAGTAAGGTACGATATGCTGAAACTGTGAGATCAAGAACAACAACTTTGAGAGGCAATAAATCAGCATTGTGATGAGTGCCTATTAGTCCAAAACAAAAAATGTTTATCACAAATACGACTAGACACACTCTGGTCAGATCTGTTGTTATCTCAACCCCTCATGCCTCATGTTGGGCGCCACAAAGAACTGTGTTGGTTTAAGCCCAGCTGGCAATCCAGAACCACGCAGTTGCTCCCTCACTTCCTCCCCTTCTTCCCACCACTCCCGGAGAGACGGGGAGGAGATCAGAGAGAATGTAACTCCCACGGTTTGAGATAAGAACAATCCAGTAACTAAGGTATAACACAAACCACTGTTGCTACCACCAATAATAATGATAATAAGGGAAATAACAAGGGAAGAGAATACAACCGTTCACCACCTGCCAGCTGATACCCAGCCCAACCCAGCAGTGATCTAACCCTTCTGGGTAACTGCCCCCAGTTTATATACTGAGCATGATGAGCTGTGGTATGGAATACCCCTTTGGTCAGTTTGCTTCAGATATCCTGTCTCTGCTTCCTTTCGCCTTCCCCTCCTCCCTGGCAGAGCATGAGCCTCAGAAAGTCCTTGATCAGAGTAAAACATTACTGAGCAGCGACTAAATATATCAGTGTTATCAGTGTTGTTCCCAGGCTGAAAGTCAAAATCACAGCACTGCACCAGCTACTAGGAAGGAGAAAAATGACCGCTAGTGTTGAACCAGGACAACAGTTCAAGTCCTGAAGTGGTTCTTTTCATAGCAACCTTTACTCCCATTTAAAACAAACAATTCACTACATGAAGTTTAAACTAAGCCTCTGTGGATTCTTACTAATCCTCACATTCACACTAAAAACCTATATTCTGAAAACTGGAAATTCAGGTTTGCATCCATCTCTTTGTAGAAGCCATTTCAACAGCAAGCTTTTTCTCCGCTCTACTTCCAGCTATGAGAATTCTCTCTTTTAAGCTGGCTGGTTAGATCTAGATTTGGCAGAGAGAAAAAGCATGACATGTATCATAATCCTCAACTCAGTTGCAAAGGTTTATGCTGGAGGCAAAACTGAGGACACAAATAAATAAATTCAAGAGAAATGAAATTTTATTGCTGTGGCATGCCATATGTGTTTTACAATTTTACAACTTTTTTAATGCCCCAAATATAAACCCCTTCTTACTACTTTCTCTATAGCACAATGTTTTAGCAGATTATAAACTAGGAATGAACTACTTGAAAAGCAGAGAGAGATGGGGTTCTTTAGCATGGAGAGGAAAAGTCTTTGGGAGACTTTCTAGTAGCTTTTCAGTACTTGAAGGGGCCTATGAGTAGGATGGGGAGAGAATTTTTGGTAGGGCCTGCAGCAGTAGGACAAGGGGCAATGGTTTTAAACTGTCAGAAGGTAGATTTAGATAAGATAGAAGAAGAAAAGATAAAAGATAAAAAGATAAAAGAAATTTTTTACAGTGAAGTTGGTGAGGCACTGCCAGAAGATGCCCAGAGAAGCTGTGACTGCCCCATCCCTGGCAGTGTTCAAGACCACGCTGGACAGGGCTTGGAGCAATCTGGTCTAGTGGAAGGTGTCCCTACCCATGGCAGGGTATTGGAACAGGATGAGATTTCAGCTCCCTTCTAACCCAAACCGTCCTATGATTATATGATTCTACTTATGGTACATAGTCAAGCTGAAACACAACATAGTGATCTTACAAATTTGTCTAGGAATTAGATCAATTTAGTTTTAGTTTAAGATGTTATTTTGTGTCAGTTGCTGAGGTGAGTAGCTCGAGAGAGGATGCCTTCAATACCTGAGCAGGGGGAAGCTCAGTGTCCAGGAGTCTCAACTCAGAGCAGTGAGAGCCACCGAGGGTGCCTCCAGTCCTCGACAGGACTTGCCCAGGGGCCGGCAGCTCAGCTGATGCGAGCAGCTGACTCAGAGGGGGCGGCACTAGGAGGAGCTGCACCAGCCTTGACTGAGTAAAAACCTGCCCCAGGGAGCACGAGCGACCAGGGTGTGTGGAGGCAGTTCATGCGGGCAGGCAGGTGGGATGGTGAGCATTCATCATATGATCAGGGCTGGGTCTGGGAGCTCTGCTCTGGCTGCCCTGCTGGTGGCCAGTGTAGGCCCCCAGACAGAGCCGATGAAAGGGGAGGATGCAGTGGAGAGCTCGGAATGTAGAGAGTGCCTGCACTGGTCTTGTGAGGGGAGGGTGCACAATGGGCAGGGCTGCGCTCTATGCTCCCTGGTGGAGGTCCTCCTGCAGCAGGTGGCTGAGCTGCAGGACGATGTCAATAGTATGAAAGGTGTCAGGGAAGCTGAGAGGAAGCAGCACTGCTTGCTCCAGGACCAGACTGTGCAGAGGCCTCAAGCGTCCACTGTAGCTCATGCAGGGGAGGAGGGTGCTAACCGAGGAAGCTGGGAAACAGTAACAGAAAAAAAAAAACAAAACCCACAAAAACAAAAACAAAACAACAACAACAAAAAAAAGGAGGAAGAGGACAATTAAAAGCAAGGGGCTTTTCCCCCTAAATCTGATGTCCCCACCCAGAACTCCTTTGCAGTTCTGCAGGGGGCTAATGAGGAAACACACTCGCATTATGGACAACCGGCTTGTGGGGACTGAAGGTGATAAGATTTGCATGAAAACCCGTTTGGGAATGAGCTCTGAGGCCTTGGAACTTGACAAGCCCTGTGATGATGAGTTGAGGCATTGAAGGACAGGGAAGGTCAAAAAACAAGCCTTGGGGGGATGAGCCAGGATGCAGTTGTGGCAGGAGTCTCAGCTGATGATGTGGAAGTTGTGAGAGGGTCTGCAGCATTGTAATTGAACTATTTACCTGGAGAGTTTTACAGGCGCCAATGAGATTGAACATTGAATGTATGTGCAAGCTGGGAAAGTACCGAATAGTGGTATATAAAGGGCTTCGCTGTAATAAAGTTTCATTTGAGTCTCGGCTGGGATTTGCGTCTCTGCATCAACTTGAGTCCATGCTGCTAAATGCCGCACCGGCTGATGCACTGGTAAAGAAAATCATTATTGGTGCTGCCAAGAAAAAGTGGGTTGTAGTGGTGGGGGGATCTACTTTGAAAGAAACAGAGGCACCCATCTGTCATCCTGACCCAATCTCAAGGGAGGTGTGTTGCCTACCACAAACATGGTGGTTGTTGCCAACCTGATGAAGTTTAACAATGTGAAGTGCAAAGTCCTACACCTGGGTCGGAGCAATCCCAGGCACAGCTACAGGTTGGGCAGAGAAGAGGTTCAGAGCAGCCCTGTGGAGAAGGACATGGCAGTGTTGGTCGATGAAAAAATGAACATGAGCGGGCAGTCTGCACTTGCAGCCCAGAAAGCCAACCGTATCCTCGGCTGCATCAAAAGGAGTGTGACCAGCAGGTCAAGGGAGGTGATCCTGCCCCTCTACTCTGCTCTCCTGAGACCTCACTTGGAGTTTTATGTGCAGTTATGATGTCCTCAATATAAAAACGACATGGAACTATTGGAACAGGTCCAGAGGAGGTCCATGAGGATGATGAGGGGACTGGTTCACCTCCCGTAGGAAGACAGGCTGAGAAAGTTGTGGCTGTTGAGCCTGGAGAAGAGAAGACTGAGTGAAGACCTCCTAGCAGCCTTCCAGTATCTGAAGGGGGCCTATAAGGATGTTAGGGAGCCACACTTCATTAGGGACTGTAGTGAGAGGACAGTGGGTAGCGGGTTCAAACTTAAAAGGGGGACGTTTAGATTTAAATATAAGGAAGAAGATCTTTACTGTGAGGGTGGTGAGGTACTGGAACAGGTTTCCCAGGGAAGTTGTGATTGCTCCATCCCTGAAAGTGCTCAAGGCATGGTTAGACAAAGCCTTGGGTGACAGGGTTTAGTGGGAGGTGTCCCTGCCGATGGCAGAGGGGTTGGAACTAGATGACCTTAAGGTTCTTTCCAACCCTTACTATTCTATGATTCTATGATTCTATTTTTTAGGAAATAACACATTTTGCTTTCATAGTCCATCAATGTTTAACCTTTTTGATAAAGTGACTTTGACAAGAGGTGCATGTAAGTCTGAAATTGTAGCACTTGTGTAGGTTTAGTTTTATAATATTTGTTCAGGTTCATGATCCTTACTAATATAAAAAGTAGTAGAATTAATTAAAATTGCACTGTTCATGCAAGATAAGTTTTCTTGAGTAAGTAAATTAGATTCACATCTCATTGCTCAGCTATGGACTGCTCTTCTGTCAGTCTTTGTAGCAGTTGACTTTTGAATAGTTTTAAGAAGACTGAAAAGTTGTTAACCACATAATAACTGAGTTATACAACTACAGCTAGATCTCTCTTTTGGTACACAAAGAGAATAAGCTAGTATTCTAATTTAATGTACACATAATTAATTAATAAAAAATGCATATTACAGTGTTATATATACTCTAGTAATTGCATTAAAATGATAATATAGTCTATTACCTTTTCTTAAAAATTTATTTTAAGATCTTTAAAAAAATCAAAAATAATGATGTAAGTAGAAGTTTTTAGAATAAGTGCCTAAACTATGATACAAATACCTGAAACAATTTTAGAGTTTTAGAAAGAATAAAAGTAGATTAATTCACTAAAATCTGAAAACCATATAAGACTACATTTTTCACCAGGTTTTATACTGTAGGATTATTAGATTTCCTTGCTAATCAAGTGTAGTACTTTAATGGGGTTTGTGTGTTTCTGTACTTGAATGTGAACAATAGAGCTGTGTCTTGTCATGTGCCAGTCCAGAGATGCTGTGGAGTGAATACGGTCTGAATCATTCGTCTTTCAGTTAGATTAAGCACTTATGTTTGTGCCTTCTTAATTACCTTCAGGAACTGACCATGTGAATTCTGAAGGGCGAGATAACACTGAATCTTCACCTAGTTCTGAAGTCTATTTTCATAGCACTGTTAAAGCCAAATTTCTACGACCAAAAATGCGAAAGCTAGTTTACTACTGTGAAGAGAATGACCACAGTTAGAGTGTTTCTAGCGAAGTCTTATAATATCAAAATAATCACACTGAAACAAAATGGTGATAGTAGCAAAAAGATTACAGCCATCAGAACAATTCTTTTGGCTTTCTTAAAGCAAATAGATAACACCCACACTGATATATTCCTTCTTCAGATAGACATAACTTTAAAGAAAGCAGGCAGTTATTCTAAATAGTCACTGTAGTGAATCAGGATGTTATTTTTCCCATTTCTGAGTAATGAATACTTCTTAAAATATGGGTGATTTACCTTTTAAAAACATATCCTTTTACAACTTAATGTAACTCTTTGTTACATTAAGACCTCAAAAATATGCTCAAAGTGACATTTTCAGTATTTTAACACAATCTTGCATGGCTTTTCACTGAAGTCTGAACTTATGCATGAAATAACAACAATGAAATAAAATTTGAAAAGGTTTTCAGAAAAATATAATTATTGAATTACCCTTAAAGCTTGCAATTTAATTATGCAAATGTAAGTTATCATCAAGGCTGGCAACCTCAGAAGAAAATATCTAAAAACAATGTGGGTTTATTTGATTCTATTTTTTTTTTTAACTAAGTTTTCCAGTGTGCTTGTCAAATATACAAAATATTCTTATAATATCCTAGATTTAAGGAATGAAAATCTTTGCTGAGGAGCAAATTTAATATCATGCATTTGTCATATCATAGTGTACATTTTAGAATAGTGACATAGAATTTCACCTATGAGCAGGGTAGTATGACAACAACTGGAATCTTAAATCAGTACAGGGGCAAACTTGCTGCTTCTTGCAGAAAGATGTTGTTTCATGGCTAAATTTAGAGTTATGAATAAAATTGTTTTCACTCATATACAGAGGACCAGACTAATCCTGCATTTTTGCTCCTCATTCTGTATATTAGCCATAAATATAATATGAGATTTAGTGGTTTACCTCTGAAAATAAACCCATATAAATACTTAGCTGTGGGATAACCAAAAGCCACTAAATCTAAGGAACTGACTGCATTTTTTTTGCAGCAAGCAAAGTAGTTGGTGGTTCAAGCAGCATTTGATTAAGGGTCTTATTTCATTTCTGAAGTGAAAAAAAGTTAAATTCCTTTAAAAAATGGTACTGTCATTCTACACCACACTACCTTATAGCATCCCTGTCACTGAGGTCTTTCTGGATTGATAATTGTCAGGATGGACCTTCAAACATGTTATATGAGATATAGCAGCCATCCATAGCACTGCTGTTTCTTCCTGGAGTCATTGAGATTGTTATTTAGTTACCTTGGTCCCTTGAAAAGTTGTGCTCAGTAGTTATGACAGGAAAATCCTTCCTATCATATAGGATACATAAGTTCTCTAGAGCAGTTGTTAGTGATAGACTAGCTCCAAATTTTTCAGCTAATGCTAAAGTTTTCTTACTGAAAGATAGCTTTTCTTCTCTGGACACTTAAAGGGGAACATCTGAAAAATATTTTCTCAGAGCATGAAATATTCACTAAGGTTTTTTTTCTCTTTTTCTTTCCCACATCATGGAATCATAGGATAGTTAGGGTTGGAAAGGACCTTAAGATCATCTAGTTCCAACCCCCCTGCCATCAGCAGGGACACCTCCCACCGAACCATGCCACACAAGGCTATGCCCAACCCGGCCTTGAACACCACTGTGGATGGAGCATTCACGACTTGCCTGGGCAGCCCATTCCAGTGCCTCACCACCCTCACAGTAAAGAATTTCTTCCTTATGTCCAATGTAAACTTCACCTGTTTAAGTTTGAACCTGTTACCCCTTGTCCTGTCACTACAGTCCCTCATGAAGAGTCCCTCCCCAACATCCCTATAGGCCCCCTAGAGATACTGAAAGGCAGCTATGAGATGTTAGTCCAGCCAGAGTACTATGCTTGTCTTGTTTTGTACAACCCTCTTTGTTTCAGTCTTTGCTATTTTTCTTTTGTTTCTGCCATGAAAGCCTTGTACTTTCTGAGGAATAAGAAAATACCAGGCAAAACACTGGGGAGATATTTCAGAGTGGTATGTGAAGACTGAGACAAGGGAATGCTGTGAACTGATAGACTTGCACACTGCTTTGAAAGTGTCCTCCCACATCTCATGTCTGCTATGGTTTGGCAGGGGGCATTCAACATTTTACTTCTTTATATCTTCTTTTTAAAAATGAATTTATGTATACTTATTTGCGTTCTTGAGCAAACCAGATGAAGCAATTTAGTCTTCAGAAGCCCAGGCCCGTCTCTATTTCCCTTGGTAATTAAAAACCCTTTGAAAATCATGATGGAACTCCTGAATTACTGGAATGCATGTTTTACCAGAAAGCATACTAAGATACATGAAAAACAACAAGGTGGTTAGTGAAGAACTGGCTGGATGGTCACACGCAAAGAGTTGTGGTCAATGGCTCAGTGACCAGCTGGAGACCAGTAATGAGTGGTGTCCCTCAGGGGTTGGTGTTGGGACCAGTCTTGTTCAACATCTTTCTCGGTGACATGGACAGTGAGATTGAGCGCGCCCTCAGCAAATTTGCTGTTGACACCAAGCTGTGTGGTTCGGTTGATACACTGGAGGGAAGGAATGCCATCCAGAGGGACCTTGACACTCCTGTGAGGTGGGCTGATGCCAACCTAATGAAGTTTAACCATGACAAGTGCAAGGTCTTACACCTGGGTCGGAGCAATCTCAGGAACAGCTCCAGGTTGGGCAGAGAAGAGATTCAGAGCAGCCCTGTGGAGAAGGACGTGGCGGTGTTGGTCGATGAGAAAATGAACATGAGTCAGCCTCAGTGTGCGCTTGCAGTCCAGAAAGCCAACCGTATCCTGAGCTGCATCAAAAGGAGTGTGACCAGCAGGTCGAGGGAGGTGATCCTGCCCCTCTACTCTGCTCTCCTGAGACCTCACTTGGAGTACTGTGTGCAGTTCTGGTGTTCTCAACATAAAAAGGACACGGAACTGTTGGAACAAGTGCAGAGGAGGGCCACGAGGATGATGAGGGGACTGGTTCACCTCCCGTAGGAAGACAGGCTGAGAAAGTTGGGGCTGTTCAGCCTGTTGAAGAGAAGGCTGCGTGGAGACCTCCTAGCAGCCTTCCAGTATCTGAAGGGGGCCTATAGGGATGCAGGGAGGGACTCTTTATTAGGGACTGTAGTGAGAGGACAAGGGGTAACGGGTTCAAACTTAAAGAGGGGAAGTTTGGATTGGATATGAGGAAGAAATTCTTTACTGTGAGGGTGGTGAGGCCCTGGAATGGGTTGCCCAGGGAAGTTGTGAATGCTCCACCGCTGGCAGTGTTCAAGACTGGGCTGGACACAGCCTTGGGTGGCATGGTTTAGTGGGAGGTGTCCCTGCTGATGGCAGAGGAGTTGGAACTAGATGATCTTCAGGTCCTTTCCAACCCTATCTATTCTATGATTCTATGATCTTCAAGTCATTTATCTTTGCTTGCTATAGCTTGAACATATAAGTACTTAGAAGTACGCACTTTTGTATAGAGAATGTAAAGCTGCTCACCACTATCTCTGCCAGAATTTGGAGAAACCAGCCTGCTAACATCAAGGTCCTTTTACTGCTTCAAGTAAAATTGTGTGTGGGTGTTCGTGTGTGAGTACAAGCCTATATGTGTATTTGTAATTTCAAATTTATTTAAAAATAAATATTTTTGAACAAAGATTATATGTAGAAAGGTATGCATTTGATATGTGTATGTATACACAATTATCCTTGATATACCTAAGGAGAAGAAAAGCAAGAATTCAGTATAATTCCCTGTTTAAACAGATAAATCTTATATAATATCTTATACATGTTTGTTTTCATCGCCAGTGAAAGAGGAAGAACATCCGTTTGGCATGAGTATTTAGGCTTGCATGACAATGTGATTTGGCTGGTAAATAGAAACACTTCTCTCAAGCACATGTTTAAGTAATAGAGGATGCATCAGCTGTATTAATTTTTTATCAAGAGGAATTTTGCTATAGATAAAGCATCACTAAAAGTGAAATACAGAAACAGAAAAGTAGCTAGTAAGCTCAGAATCCTTTGGTAAAGGTGATTACTGCAGAAGCAACTTCTTTTGAATGAAGTTTTGGCTAATGGGTTATAGAGAGGAAGAAAATGAGGAGCTCACTGCTGTGAATTGCTCTTTAACTGGGGCTGGTCACAGCAACAGCATTTCTGCAGCAGAGAACAATGAAAAGATTAAATGCAAAAGAGATTGACTCAGTGACATATATTCTATTTATATCTTCTGCAATTTATTGTCATGGAATGAAATTCATTTTCATACACTATTTACATAAAAATAATTGTTAACTGTACAAAGTAATGTTGGTGTATGAGTGTTTAAACATTTCAAAATGGCAGCTTAGGGACCGAAGTCACAGCAAATCCAAACCACTGCTTCCTTAACTAACGCCCATATCAGATTTACATGAATGCATAAACTGATAGTTTACATAACATAATTTAGGTTATAAACAGCTACATGGTTTATCTTATATTTAAAGTGTTTACAAAAAATGGAATGAGCATCATCAGCTGCATAGAATAATTACAAAAAGTTTAGTAAAACAACAGTTTTGCAGTTCATTATATTAAGCTCATTATATTAAGTGGCATTTGCTCTGCTGTCTTGGCTAAATTTTTAGGGATGGCTTGCATGGAATAGTTTGATAGACCATTGTGAAAACCTTATTGTGAATAACTATATATAAAGTACAGCCTCATATCATACATGTATGTTAAGATTTATGTGATATGGATGTAGAACATCTATTTCATCACAGGTCATGTTAACAAATTTAATCTACCATCAGCATGTGTGCTGGCTTGAGAGAAAAAGCTAAGGCTGATCTAGCCCCCATGTTAGCAATGCCTGTAATGCGTTTGTTACTGACCTTGATCATGTAACTTTTCCCTGCTCCATACACACAGGCAATATGTTTTAGAAGACTTCCAATATTTGGATAGGTTGATGCAGCAATCTAAAATGTTTATTTAAAAATTTAATTGAAAATGTCCAAAAGTCTAAGTTTCTTGATTACATTTCAATTTTAATAAAATATTAATGAAAGAAGTTCATTTTCTGATTGTATTAAATGTCATTTAAGATTTGAAATGAGTCTATAAATTAGCAGAGCTGTTCATCCTTCACCACAATTCCAATGGATCAAGAATATTGTTTCAATAATTCTAACTGCTTTCACCCATTCTGTTTCTCACATTTTATTTAAAAGTTCTCGTAAAGTATTTCCTCACCCTCTCACAAGGAACTAACTAGCATCCAGGAATTTATAATTGGCAAAATGAGAAAGTAATGAATTCTTTGTCAATTTCTTGTGCTTGAGACAATGCTGTTGCATAATAGGATGAGAAAGTTGGGGCTGTTCAGCCTGGAGAAAAGAAGGCTGCATACAGACCTCATAGCAGCCTTCCACTGTCTGAAGGGGGCCTATAGGGATGCCGGGGGTGGACTCTTCATTAGGGACTGTAGTGAGAGGACAAGGGGTAACAGGGAAGTTTAGATTAGACATGAAGAAGATATTCTTTACTGTGAGGGTGGTGAGGCACTGGAATGGGTTGCCCAGGGAAGTCGTGAATGCTCCATCCACAGTGGTGTTCAAGGCCGGGTTGGGCATAGCCTTGTGTGGCATGGTTCGGTGGGAGGTGTCCCTGCTGATGGCAGGGGGGTTGGAACTAGATGATCTTAAGGTCCTTTTCAACCCTAACTATTCTACGGTTCTCTGATTCTATGATAATTTACAATTAACTGAAGTTGACTATAAGAACTAGAACTTGCCACTACGGTACTACAGTAACTACAGAGCTACTACAGTACTATGGTAAGTGCAACATGCTACTGCTACTGCAACATACTGAACTCCGTACTGTATAGTGAGCACAGTTATGTGAGAACAAGGTTAAAAAGCAAAAAGTCAGATCTGATCACTCTTTAATGTAGCAACTCATCCTGAGTGTAGTCAAATTGTCATTTGCCCGAGAGTCCAAAGTTGCCTGTTTCAGTAATGGAAGTAAGAAAACAGAGACCTAGTCAAGCTATTGTATCTCTGGAAATACTTTATTTTCATAGAAGCATAGAATTATGAAGGTCTGGGCATTTCCTGCAGAACTCTGGCCAGTTCTTTCAGCAGCTCTGTCTGTGTCAAGGCATTAGCCACCACCAGGGTACATGGTGCAGATGCCCAAGCCAGAGCTGCAACCTTTGCTCTCAAATAAGCACCCACCATTCTGCCTTAAGGGTCAGGTAGGATGAGAGCCCTTGGCTTGTGACGATGGCCTGTGGCTTCTGGTGGGTCCATGTTTGCACAGGAATATATGCTTGAACACAAAACTACTACAGCTAAACCAATGCAAATGAAAAGACAAGGAAAATTGGTAGTGTGCTATATGGGTGAAGAGATGGAGTATGGAAAAGCATAGAAGAATTCCCAAAGAGAATTTTCAGAGACTGAAGTGACAAATGGGGTTTCAAGCCCAACAAAAGTACATGGATTTGTACTGGTATTTAGAGGCATCAGTCTGCCATCTGTAGTTCCTACAGATCAGATGAACATGTTTAAATTGAAATGGAATTTTGAGTGAGCAGAGACTTAGGGATCCAGGTATGTGTGGGAACTTGCACCATCACTGAATGTTTTCTTGTACTGGTGCATAGGAGATGCTGAAGAGTTGGAGCAGTATAATCTAATAATTTATTAGTGTCACTGCAAAACTTATGTTAGAAAGTGAATACACAGGCTGCAGTAATTTTCTGATAGTTAATAATGGAATATTTTTCTATAATGATTTAATAACTTACAAGATAATACAAAAGACAATTTTTCATAAGCTATCAAAATAATTTCCTTATTTTCTTTTTGTCATCCCTTTTTTTCTTTTCTCTTGTAGACATTGTAAGTGTTGAAAACAAAACATTGTTTTCAACTCTGTAAAACAAATTAACATCTTTAACCTAATGATACAAAGTGAATGACTTTACGTGACAGATTCCTCACCTCAAAATTTATGCTGAAAAAAGAAATCACTGCTGCTATGTATATTTCTTGACATCACATAAAACCCCCAAAAATTAATTTAAATTTTCAGTCTTTCATCTTTTTGTTTCTGTATCTCCATACTTGTACAATCATCTCAGTATATACTTTACTGACTTTAATGTTTTCTGTTTTCTGATACATGTTTTACTTGTTCTGAATTCTTGCAATTGTGCTGTTCAGTGATAAGTGAAACTTGTGAGTATAAGTAGCTGTTGGTAGCCAATAATTAAAATCCAAAGTTCATCGTATATATCAATTAGACAATTTGTAAAACAAATAGACATCATGTCACAAAATCAAATCTGAATGTATCCTTCACACACAACATTCACTTAGCTCCAAATGGCTTCAGAAATAAACGTTTCAATTTATCATTTGTCCTGAAAAAAAAAAACAAAGCCAGCATTGTCTTGGTGATGCTAAGCCAAACATATTCATAGAGCAAATATAAATACATTTGAAATGTATTTTGCGGGAATAAATGTCATCTTGTAGTCTTCTGTAGTAAAAGCATAAAGATATTTTCAGACGCAAACACATCTACACTTCATATCTCCACAGCTTCTGAACACTAACATTAATATTTAACATATAAAACATTGCAGAACAGAAATACAGTATATTTCAGCTGAAAAAAAAAAGAAGTTGTTTTTTCTTACTGGTTTTGTTTGCTTACATATTGATAAATAGTAAATTTTCCTACACAAAATTAGGATGGATGCACTAAAAGAAAGTTTATCACTGTCTTTAAAAATAGGAAACCACTCAAGAAAATTGGTGACTACAAGGCACTCACTGGGTGTTGTGTGTTTCAGGATCTCAGTGTCAAAAATAATTTAAACCGAACCCCAAATCTTTTCTTTAGCATTTTAACCACAACTTATTCTCGTGGGCACATCTCAGAATATTGTTATTAGTCTTTCCAATATTAGATTTAGTTTTAAACAATTTGCACTTTGTATTTGAAAGGCTAGTAAATCCAGGATGCGTAATAGCGATTTGTAGAAAATTTGGATCTGGTACCTACATGCATTTGCATGAATTTAACCAATAATATATTTATCTGAAGTAAATTGGCCTAGCTACCTGAAAATGGTAGAAAGCTTCTTTTGCATGCATAATTAGTTATGCTAATTTATTATAGCTCTGTAATTTCTGGTTGGACTGTTTGCTAACAAAACCAAATTATAATTGATTAATTAGAATTGGAAAGACAAATAATTTCTATTGGAATAAATTATAATTTTGTTATAGATCAATCTTTCTAATAATCTTGCGACTATGGTCTCAAAAGCGCCTGAATGATGATTACACATTTCATTCTGATAAGGGTAGATACATATTAACACATGTTTAAAAACTCTGAGGTTATGTTGTCTCACTAACATGCAGAAAAAAAAAAAATCAAAAAGTGAATATCTGGTGCAAAAACTTATGTAAGATATTGTTCATGGCAATTTAAAATAGTTCTTCATTTCGGTAATATACAGCTTAAGGGGTCTGAAATCAATTCTTGGGCGCACAACATGATATCCATCAAAAGTGGAACTATTCTGCTTCACTCTTCCTAAAAATTTGGTCCATTACTTACAAATAAAAAAATCAGCTTCTTTTTTTACAAGAAAAAAAAAAAGATAAAGCAATATCACAGACTAACAAGATAGTAATTTCTATGTTGAGATGGTTGCTTTTATATCAGTATCTGTTATCAGAAGATCACATAACCAAATAGGAGAATATCTTTTTAAAGGAAAAAAAAAAAGAAAAAAGACATCAGCAGAAAATCCCATTATAAATTTTATGTTCCTTAGCAATTTCTTTTTTATATTTCCAAGCACAGACATTTCTGATGTTAGGAAAATTTCTAATAATATGCTGTTTCATCTTGAACTGGGCTAAAAAAGAAGAAAAATCTGGCAGATATTCAAATATCATATCATACCCATTAGGCCAAATCTGAATATTATGCACTTTGCAGAGTAGTTATTTATTTCCCAGTCTTCTTAAAAGCATTTATCAAAACTGATAGTGAAAAGTATATCATGCTGGATCCAACAGTCCAAGAGAAGCACCCTCAGTGTGCCTCAGTGCAATCAGTAGCAAAGTTAAAGATCTACCCTCAGCATGGAGAATTCAGAGAGGGCACTTAACAACATGTATGTGCAAATATACATGGCTGGCCACACAGATCACAGGCAGACACTCATGATGGGCTTCGCATCTGGATACTAAGGGTGATGGTTCTGTAGGGTCAAACCCTGCTGGGGCCTGGACAGGATGTTCAGTTTTCAGGAATCCTTAATTGTATTTCCCTCTCCCATAGTGCTCATTTTGCAAATGAAACTTTGATGAACTGATGAATGCTGTAATGGGTCAGGGTAGTATTTGGACTTCTCATGAATTGTTTTTCCGAGCAACTTTGGGAGTAGGCAGATGAACTTTATCACATACGCTAACATCTTGGAAGCAAATATACAAAATCTCTCAAAACATTCAAGGTATAGAGACAATTGTTTTTATGATCAATGAAAATTATACAGCAGTTTTGGCTACAGAGAATCTATGTATTCTGCCTGTCAGAATGACTGTTAAAAATAATCATATTAGACACTTTTTTTGAGTGTCTACAAACTGAAACAGTAATCAGAATACACTGCAGCAACCTAACCTAATAAATTACCGAAGACAAAATACATACAAGATAAAATATAGATAGGCGTGCCTATGTGTCCACCAACACACAGGGCAGCTAGCAGACTCTCCAATCAGATGGCAGAAATACTCTAAATGCAGCAGTTTGCAAAACTGACTGGAACTAGGGCAAAAAGTTGGTCCCTTAGATGACCATTTTAGGTATCAAATATTCCTCCATAACTATTTCTCCTTCTTCGCTGTTACTATCATACTGCAGCCTCAAGCTAGAAACATATCAGTGAACTGTACAATATTCCTGATCTTATGTAAATCCACATAAATTGAGTCAAGGCCTGTAGGAAAACAAATAATCAAAACCCACCCTGAAACAGCTTTCTTTGTGTTTTGTCAACTTCTTTTTCACATAACTCTTATGTGATTTATAATATTACAGGCATACTTTGAAGGTGGGAAAGACTCCATGATAGGAGATGGAGGAGGGAGGAGATGTTGCAACAACCATGTCTTATCTAATGTACTCCTAATATCTGTGTAAAAAAAATCAAAGCATAAATTATTTATAATTAGTGTTTAATTATTTATAGTTGTCTTCAATGCAAAAGCATCTAACAAAATTGGAAAGGATCAACTCTGTAGAAAGGAAAGGAAGAAAAAAGAGCGGCTGAATACTGCCTTTACAGCATGAGCTGTATACGAGGCAAGAAGAAGAGAAGGCTGTCATGCCAGACTGCAAGATTCAGAGGTTCCCTGAAGACGCAGCTATTAGGAAGCAAGTTAAAGAAACTGAGGAAGTGGCAGTGGTAGACAAGTGCTTGGGACGAAATAGGGAAGGAGATTGAGACCTCACTTGGAGTATTGTGTACAGTTCTGGTGTCCTCAACATAAAAAGGACATGGAACTGTTGGAACAAGTGCAGAGGAGGGCCACAAGGATGATCAGGGGGGTGGAGCACCTACCATACAAAGGCAGGCTGAGAAAATTGGGGTTGCTCAGCGTGGAGAAGAGAAGGCTGTGTGGAGACCTCATAGCAGCCTTCCGGTATCTGAAGGGGGCGTATAAGGATTCTGGGGAGGGACACTTCATTAGGGACTGTGGTGATAGGACAAGGGGTAATGGGTTCAAACTTAAACAGGGGAAGTTTAGACTGAATATAAGGAGGAAGTTCTTTACCATAAGGGTGGTGAGGCACTGGAATGAGCTGTCCAGGGAAGTTGTGAATGCTCCATCCATGGTGGTGTTCAAGGCCAGGCTGGGCAAAGCCTTGGGTGGCATAGTTTAGTGGGAGGTGTCCCTGCCCATATCAGGGAGGTTGGAACTAAATGATCTTAAGGTCCTTTCCAACCCTAACTATTCTATCATTCTATGATTATACATTTATATCTCTGCCTTAAAATTCTAGTAGCTGGATTAATTGCAATAGCTAATCAAAACAGAAACAACTACGAACACCACCACCCCCCAAAACAACAAATAATCTGTGAAGGATTGCCACAAAATGAGGATAAATCTGGCCAATATACAGAATCAACAGTTAAAAGAAGTCAATCCATTTACATATACCATGAAAATGAAAATGATGCTAGGAATGAATAAACAACCTTCTGCTGAAGTTTCCCGTGTCTCACTGTAGTGGTGGAGCCTTTTTTTTCAGTCACTACAAAGAGGACTCTACAGTCCACAGATAATTTATGTCTAAATGGCATAATTTGTACTTCATGCAGACAGCTCAGCAGAATGCAACTCAGGAGAATTGCTTGCAGTTAAAATAAATCCTATGAAGAACTGACAGTCAGGGAAGAGATATTATAGTAGTTTGGGGGCTATTTAGTTCAGGTTTTGTCAATAGCTGAGCAGCAGTACATGGAGTTAACAGGTACAGAACCAGAAAGATGTCCAACATCTTTGCAAACAGCATTACTGTAGCCAGTTACGTGTCAGGAAAGACACACATCAAATCCATTTGCATCCTGAGAAATGAGGTACCATACTAGTAGTGTTTTCTGTAAGTATAAAAGAAATTTTAATAACATTGCCCCCTGGATACATGACGACATTTAGATTCCCAGAGCACAACCAGAGCATTAATTGTTAATTTTGTAGTCAGTAAGATGCAGCTTGATATAGAAACAAGAACTTAGACTTCCAGGGTTTTCTCTGGTTTTAATGCATTTATTTTGAATATTTGTTTTTGTATATCTCAGTGCTATTACACATCTGAACAGATAAATCAATATTAAGATCTAATGACTGAGAAATCAGAGCTTCAGAAGCCTATCAATAAAAGCTCATCAAATGTTTATGTGAATGTCTTGCCCAGTGGCAACATGCAAATTGGAACTAGTAAATAGACCAGAGGATGTAGAAAAGTCTCCTGCTGATATAAAATGACATCTGTTAGCTAGGTCATAGCAGAAGCAATGCAATCAGAGAGCTGCCAGCATGACACATTCAGCTCAATCTAGCATGATAAAATGAACAGTTGCATCATTCAGAGGTGGTTCTTAAAGCTTTGTTCAATCCTAAAGATGTAGCTCCATAAAAACATCACAGTAGAGGTTCATATGCATTGTCTCTAAATGACCACAGGTCAAAACTACAGTTTACAGGATTTCCAGGATTTCTCCTGCCTTGTGGCCATAGCTATTTTTTTTTATATATCAGAATTTAGGATCTGAAAGTGAAGATGAGATTTTTCTTTTTCCTTTTGTTCCTTCTTTTTTCTTTCTTTTTTTTTTTTTATTTTTTTTTTTTATTTAATAATAGGAGCTTACTATTTTGAGGAGAAAGATCTATGGAACTGGCTATCTAGAAGATTTCAGTTATAGTAATTGCTTTTATGATATAAGTGTTGGCCATAGCTATATAATTGTTGGGCAGTAAGTAAGAGAGAGGAAACAGCTTGAGAAACAACAAAATCTGTGATCTGAAATAAAACCAAACAAATATCTTTCCTCACATAGCCCTTAAGATTAAAATGACTTCAAAATTACATACTTCAGGTTAAAAAACCCTAAATAATAAAACAACCCCCCAAAAAAATATGTTGGTCTGATCTGAAACGAGGGTGTTGAACACTTGGTGTGTGCTGTGTGTGTTTATATCCTCTTTTGTCTGTAATGACAATAGTTCAAGGCACAGTTTGGCCATGTGTTACTAACAATTTCTTCAGTGTTCTTCCCTGCTTTGCTGTTTCTCTAATGCTTAGGCTAGGCACTGAGATTGAAAGAGTTGGACAGCTGTTGCACAAGCAGCTGAAGTTAGACGAGTAGAGGAAATTGTTACTTTTGGAAAAGGACAGTGATGAGGATGCAAATGCACAGAGAGGGGGATGTGTGACCATACTCCAGTGCGTCTGGTACTAACGTTCACTTACTCCTTTCTAAGGAGTGATATTTCTTAAAATTCCTTGCATCAGGCAGGGTAGAAAGGGTTGGCATATCACACTTCTGCTTTTCTATTTTAAGATTAGGAATTCTGCGATGTTTTGTGGGTAACTGCTCCTTTTGCGTGCTTTCAGGGCAACAGTGAGGTTGAAAATCCCGGAAAACTTGACCCTGGCTCCTGCAGAGGCTCCAAGGTCTTAATAACACCTACTGAACCCTCCTAAAACATAAGTGGAAATGCAGTAGAAGCAGGGAATTATTTCCCACAGAGGCAAAGCCAGCTGTTTCTTTTCCCCTACACAGCATAGACGAGCAAAAGCTTTCAGCACCATCTAAAATCCTAAACAGTTGCCCAGTCAAGAGCTTTTAAATACGTTACCACCTTTGCAGAAACTTCAGGCTCAGAAGCTGATATTTTTCGTTAGGTATTTGATAGCAATGCTTTTCTTTGCCTTCCTTTTATAAGTCACTGACAGCACACAGGTCTGGCCTAAAAATGGATGTCAAGATCTTCCTCCCAGATATCCTTTCATGCATACGTGGAAGCATTTGCTTTGATTTATTTAAGCAAATTTTCAGTTCTTCACTTTTCTCCATGTGTTTTTTTTATAAAATACATTTTGAAATCCAAGACTGGTCTAGCCAGACAGATCTGTTATTCTAATCCCATTAGGACATTTGGGAAATTGTTTAGAACATCAGAGTTTTCAACAAATGTACATAAAAGTATACTTACCCTTCACTATCTTCAAATTGCAGGCAATTCATTAGCTTAACAATCAGTCTATCTGCCGAACATCTGTGACTATTTCTTAGGAGTCAGATCTACTCTTGTGTCAAAAGAAATATTAGCTACTGAGAGCAGGAGACAACTATACAAGCCTAAGATACAGGGCTTGCTAAGTCTTTTAATAGGCAAAAGTTGGTTATAAAGCCAAGGCAATTAAAAAATCAATATAATGGAATAGACATTTGTAAAAATGTCTTAACTCTGCAGAGATGAAAATTTGCTTTTGAGGAGCACTTAAAAAAGTTATAAAGCATATTAAATACATAATAAACAACTATGGAAACACGAGATGCTAAGCAGTTCAGTGTAAAGGTACTTTTCTATGTTTTTTATACCTATTTTCCATGTGGAATGTGTGACTACATATATACTGGAGAAAAAGGAGAGAAATTCTATTTAATAAACAAGATAAATAGTTTTATGCTGATTTTGTTCTGAATATTCTGATCTGCCTAGAGATTTCAAATTTGAAATTGTTGTGGATTTATTTTGAATTAATCTTCTTATGTTTGCTTTTGTTCTGTGTTGCTGCATCGTTTCAAACTACGAAGTGATTTTTTTTATTGTCATGCCTGTTTACAGATGCATATTTCTAAAAGCAAGACAACATAACAGTTTTAAAAACCAAAGAAACCAGTGTTTTACTGTTTTGTTGATATAAACTGAGAAGAAACAGTCTGTAAGTGTTAGGTATGAAAACTGAGGTATTTGACCTGATTTCATGATGTAAAGGTTCCTCTGAAGATGTGGCATAAAAAATTGTACTTAGCAAATTCATATTTACTTCCGATATGTGAAATTAATAATGATCACTCAAAAAAAGCCCCTGACATTTAATGTGTTTCTAGAATTGCTATAGTGTGTCCACAATAGCCTTTTAAAAAAGAAATATCACTATTAGAGGTACAAATATGTTACTGTGTTACCTAAAAACTGCTGGATTTTTGTATGGTGTTTTTGGGGTTTTTTTCTTCTCCCAGAAGAACACATAACAAGTAATTCTGTCTGAAATCAAAGTTTACTGTATGCAGAGTTTCTTTTTTCTGTGTAATTCAAAACAAGCCATAATGGTTCAAACAATAGTTGCATTTAATTAACTGTGTCTGATATCACTTATGCATTTAACCCAAAACTAAACACAAGATCTGTTTTCTTCTTGCAGACTGCTAGAACAGAGCCTATAAAAAATGCCATCAGACTGTAAGAAACCTAGAAAAATAAAAATCTCTGAATATTTTACTCAACAAGATTTGAATATGCAGTGCATTTGTGCTTGCAGTACAGTTCCTCTTTCCCATAATCTTTTACCATAATATGAAACTGTTATTGATAATTATACCAGTTATCAAAAATGAAATACAATAAAGATTTTTATGTTTCCTGAAATATCTTAATTAATATATTTACTTAATGAAGAGTTCAATGGAAACATCTATCCCATGTGTTCCTTACCAGTTTCATTGTGGAAAACAGTTTACTCAGAATCTTCAGTGATAAAAAAAGAACGTTACACTTTCTGAAAGGATTGTAAGCTTTGCAGGGTACGTAAAATAAGTGTGATCTAATTTTAATCCGTGCTGAGCACCCTTGGTTCCTCTGAATTTCTGGGGAACTGTCAGTTCTCATCGTCAGTAAATATCTGTCAGGGAGGGTTTATATACTTGTTAGCTGGTTAGTTACACAGTGTGGCTTTCTGATTCCTACTTTCACCATCCTCTGCATCTTCTGATGACTTTTTCATGAACTACATAGTTGCAGTATTTTTTTTCCAATTCAGTGAACATCTTCTGATAAGAAAATGATTTAGAAGACTGTAAAATGGGTATTTTAAACTGATACAATAGACTTGGGAGTGCTAATGAGCCAGAGCCAGGTAATCCATTGAACTAAACACCCTCATTTATCTTTGCTGAATTATATGCAGACCTCGGAGAAAAATTAAGAAACCTTTTTAATTGTTCAGTTTGTCACAAATAGCCAGGCATAAGACAATTGCAGTCCCATACACTCTGTCATTTTAAATAAAATTCAACTTCAGTTAAATTTTGATTTCTGATGGTATAAATCTGTCTTATAGAGCATGGTTTTCTTGAACGGAAGAGATTTTTAGCTAGTTCAGAATTGGAGTCTACTTTTTTCATAGAATCATAGAATGGTTTGAGTTGGAAGGAATCTGAAAGCTTACCCAGTTTCAATCCCCTGCCACTTGGTTGCTCCAAGCCCCATCCAACCTGGCCTTGGACACTGCCAGGGATGGAGCATTCACAGCTTTTTTGGGCAGCCTGTTCCAGTGCCTCACAAGTTTCACAGGGAAGAACTTCCTTATATTGAACCTAAATCTCCCCAGTTTAAGTTTGAACTCATTACCTCTTGTCTTATTGCTACAGTCCCTGACAAAGAGCCCCTCACTCATATCCCTGTAGGCCCCCTTCAGATACAGGAAAGCTGCTTTGAGGTCTCCATGCATCTTCTCTTCTCCAGGCTGAACAGCCCCAACTTTCTCAGCCTGTCTTCCTACGGGAGGTGCTCCAGCCCCCTGATCATCCTCTGCTATTGCCAGCTCAGCACCATGACCAGTAGTGCTAAATAGGACCAAAACCTGAGATGGTCTTTGAAATATTCTAATTTATCTAACCAGATATAGCGGACAGGAGAGAAAGTATTTTGAAAAGAGAAAATGTGATTTTTCAGGGGTAGAACAGCAGCCTCAGGAGAAATTCAGTTAAACATCCAGTCATTTGTACACGGCCAAAATTTTCTTGTGACACTATTGTCATTATGCAGCAAACTAATTAATTCTGTTGAAGTTACTTCTTGCTCTTTTCATTTCTTAACTTCGCTACCAAGACATACTTGTCAACAGGCCTGTGTTGTTTATGAAACATCAAAGCTGGAGTAATTGAAGTTATAGTCCACACAGGGATGAGCATGCCTATGCCTATACTCTATGAGTGTAGAATTTGGCCTTTATGCATCTTAGAAATATGAGCAGAACATATGACATACTATTTACTATTGTATACATAAGTATGAGAATATCACTAAAACATATTTTGTACATACTATGCAAGTAGCTCTTCATGAAAAACAGAGAAACAGTTTCCTCAGCTGTCACTACTGTTGGAGAGAATTTACTATAAAATATGAATAAATAAAAATTGCTAGAAGGTACCATTATCAGATTTTTAATGAATTTCTGCTTGCCTAAATAGTTAATTTCACCTTTTTTCAGCTTTGTGAAAGATTCAAAGTAATACTATTACATGATTTGGTTAAAGAATTATAATAACACTTCCTTAGGATATGCTCTTAGTTTAAAGATAACATTGACCAGAAGTCATTTCTGATCTTAATGCTTTATACATCAAAAGAAGATTAACAGAGAAAAGAGAAAACTGAAATTATATCAACCAAAACTATCACAAAACCATTTATTTGCAGAATAATTATTATATATAAGAAATTGGTTTTGCATGCAAAAGTATATACAACAAATATGAATGCAGGCACAAATTTTGATATTTTCACATAATAAGTATAAACACAGTCTTTAATAGCTTATTTAATATCATTCAAATATATTATATTTATATATATATATAATATATATAATGATATAATTTATTTTTCAATCCCAATACTTTCATCTATTAGAAATGTGTAGTCAGTTTTTCATAGTCTTTTCTAATCATGCATTTCAATCTCATTGATATATTTGTTGTTGTAAAGATCCCTCAAAAATAAGAAGTTAATTGTTCACCATTTAACAAAGCAAGAAGATTTAATCATACTCCAGTTGACTGCATAAAAGTACTTACAGGTTCAGAAACCTCTTGGGTTTGATAGTGAGGAAATTAATTTTCAACTTCACCTATTGCTGGGATAATAATCAGGGATAGAATCTTATAGAGAATGAAGCATTCAAATAATTTCTAGAACTCAAAAATTAAACTCCTGTTATGATAGTTCTATTTCCTTTTTTTTTTTTTCTGCCAAGGTTATATTAGGTAGGATTACTCGAAGAATGAACCTGACTTTCAGTTTGTCATGTGCTGTGATAAGAAATAAGAGAAAAAAGTGAAATTTTGTCCCTTTATCTATTCTTTTCTTTGAGTCTTGTCTTCTGTTATTTTTATGAAAACTGGGAGGCTGCAGGTGAGTGTTCAAGGGCGGGAAATGTGGTGGACTTTGTCTGCCTTCATATAGCAAAGTGGAAGCAACATACAAAAGCAGTAGGTGAGCAGTGAACACTGTATTCCAGAACATCAGGAATCATACCGTGGTTTAATCTGGAAAGAGCATGTTATCTCCTGATTACTCCAAGACCAACTACAGAACCATAGAATCATAGAATAGTTAGGATTGGAAAGGACCTTAATATTACCTAGTTCCAAACCCCCTGCCATAGGCAAGGACACCTCACACTAAACCATGCCACCCAAGGCTATGTCCAACCTGGACTTGAACAGTGCCAGGGATGGAGCAATCAAAACTTCCCTGGGCAAACCATTTCAGTGCCTCCTCACCCTCACAGTAAAGAATTTCTTCCTCACATCGAAACTAAACTTCCCCTGTTTAAGTTTGAACCCATTACCCTTCTCCTCTCACTACAGTCACTAATAAAGAGTCCCTCCCCAGCATCCCTATAGGCCCCCTTCAGATACTGGAAGGCTGCTAGGAGGTCTCCACTCAGCCTTCTCTTCTCCACGCTGAGCAGCCCCAACTTTCTCAGCCTGTCTTCATATGGGAGGTGCTCCCTGATCATCCTCATGGCCCTCCTTTGGACTTGTTCCAACAGTTCCATGTCCCTTTTATGTTGAGGACACCAGAACTGCACACAGTGCTCCAAGTGAGGTCTCAGGAGAGCAGAGTAGAGGGGCAGGATCACCACCCTCGACCTGCTGGTCACACTCCTTTTGATGCAGCCCAGGAGATGGTTGGCTTTCTGGGCTGCGGGCACACACTGAAGCCGGATCACGTTCATGTTCTCATCGACCAACACCACCACGTCCTTCTCCACAGGGCTGCTCTGAATCTCTTCTCTGCCCAACCTGGAGCTGCACCTGGGATTGCTCCGACCCAGGCGTAAGACCTTACACTTGGCAAGGTTAAACTTCATCAGGTTGGCATCAGCCCACCTCACAAGAGTGTCAAGGTCCCTCTGGATGGCATTCCTTCCCTCCAACATATCAACCAAACCACACAGCTTGGTGTCATTGGCAAACTTGCTGAGGGCACGCTCAATCCCACTGTCCATGTCACCGACAATAATGTTAAACAAGACCGGTCCCAACACCAATCCCTGAGGGACACCACTCATTACTGGTCTCCAGCTGAACACTGAGCCATTGATCCCTACTCTTTGTGTGTGGCCATCCAGCCAGTTCTTTATGCACCAAGTGGTCCACCTATCAAATTGATGTCTCTCCAATTTAGAGAAAACGATGTCATGTGGGACAGTGTCGAACACTTTGCACAAGTCCAGGTAGATGACATCAGCTGCTCTACCCCAGTCCATCAGTTCCATAGCCCTATCATAGAAGGCCACCAGATTGGTCAGGCAGGTTTTCCCCTTAGTGAAGCCATGCTGGCTGTCACCAATCACCTCATTGTTTTTTGTGTGCCTTATCATGCCTTTGAGGAGAATCAAGTCCAAGATTTTGCCAGGCACAGAGGTGAGGCTGCCTGGTTTCTAGTTAGCTGGTTTCATCCATTTTCCCCTTCTTGAAAATGGGGGTTATATTTCCCTTTTTCCAGTCATTGGGAACTTCACCTGACTGCCATGATTTTTGAACCATGATGGACAGTGGCTTAGCAACTTCATTTGCCAGCTCCTTCCGGACACGTGGATGGATTTCATCAGGTCCCATGGACTTGCGCATGTTCAGGTTCCTAAGATGGTCTTGAACTAGATACTCTCCTACAGTGGGCCTAAGGCCTTCATCTCACAGTCCCTGCGTCTGCCTTCCAAGACTTGGGTGGTTTGGTCTGAGCATTTGCTGGTGAAGACTGAGGGAAAGAAGTCATTAAGACTCACAGCCTTCTCCAAATCCAGGGTAGCCAGTTCTCCTGATAGCTTCCGGAGGGGGCCCACGTTGTCCCTAGTCTGTCTTTAATTCGCTATGTACTGGTAGAATCCCTTCCTGTTATCTTTCACATCCCTAGGCAAGTTTAATTCTAACTGTGTGGAAAGACTTCTCTGCCAAAATTGGTTTTGAGCTATGTACATACTGTTTTGGCTTTTGATAGGTGTAGTTTCTGCAACCTTTCTGAATAAACCTGTTACACTTATTTTAGTTCTGTGTTACTGGTTTTACATTTCTTGGGAATCAGTTATCCAGAAATATGTATCTTGAAATCTTTCTCCTCTGTCAATAGTTGTTGAATTTATTTTTTCAAGAAATCAAATTTTTTTGATTCCTCAGAAGAGAAAGCAAAGAGAAATACCTGTTTCACAGGAACACACAACCATGATTTGAGAGGAGATTGTTGTAGAAGAGTACAAAAGAATATGTTTCTATTTTCTGTGTTCATTCTTCTGTTTTCATAAAATACAGATGCAGAGTAGATGTTCATCACTGAAAGTTTACCCAGAGGCACTGAGAAATTTAAACAGAATTTCTTTTTATAAAAATAATGGCAACAACATGAACATAGTGAAAATATTAAATCTAATGGAAACTGATGACTAACACCCTACTCATTAGTGCAAGGTTTTTCTTGAAATGCCTTCTCTCACATGCGTACTCATGCATACCCATACTCTTTCCTGGAAAGACTGCCATCTGAGCATCCTCATAAACCATTTATGGGAATTGCAAACTGCTGCTAAAGCCAAGATTTGCAAAGTTTGTTCTGTAAAGAGGAAGAGCAAGTAGCCTGCAATCTAAAGATTTGATTTAGCCAATGACCTTTTTGTTAGATCCTTCTTCTTTGATGAAAACTTGGCATCTGTGACATAAGTAAACTTTCTGACTCACTAGGTGACCACTCTCTAAAAGGTTAACTACGAAAAAACCCAAACCCCAACAATCTAGTTTCATTTTGTTCACTTCTTTCACACATAGAACATTATTTGGCTGAGTATCTGTCCTGGTTTCAGCTGCAACAGTTATTTTCCTTCTTCCTAATTGCTGGTGCAGTGCTGTGTTTTCGCTTTTGTCTAAGAAGAATAAGATAACACACCAACATTTTAGTTGTTGCAAATTAATGCTTTCTCTGACCAAGGACTTTTTAGTCTCACGCTCTGCCAGTGAAGAGGGGTACAGGAAGCCAGGAAGGAGCAGAGACAGGACACCAGATCCAAACCAGCCAAAGTGGCATTCCATACCACAGTGCGTCATGCTCAGTACATAAACTGGGAGGAAGCACCCAGAAGGCCCAGGTCACTGCTCAGGTCAGAGTGGATATCGGTTGGCAGGTGATGAGTAATTCTACTGAGCATCACTTATGTTTACTGTTTCCTTTTTGTTTTCCCCTTTTAGTTCTATATTCTCTCCCCTTGTTATTTCCATGATGATGATGATGATGATGATGATGATGATGATGGTGATGGTGATGACTGCCTTAAACCACAAAATACTATTAGTATTATAATTGTTGTTGCTGTTGTTATTATTATACTTTATTTATTGGACTGTTTCTACCTCAATCGATGGCGTTTATATCCTTTAGATTCTCCTTCCCCTTCCACCTGGAAAGGGGAGGGGAAATGGGGGTGTAGGGGTGGTAAGCAAACAGCTGCTTAGTTCTGAATTGCCCGCTGGGCTTAAACCATGACAGTAACTTTCAATTTTCCTATACTGGCTATATGCAAGTAAAGAAAATAAAACATATTGTAAATTAAATACAAAACCAGCTAATTTCCTGACAATGCTAGTCTAATCCTATAATGGTGCTAATTTATTCTTCAGTATTGTTTGAGATGCATTCATGGCATGTATTTATAACAATAAACTTTCAGTATGATGCAAAGATTTTTTCACAATTAATTAACTAAAATTTTAGTTATATATTAAATACCCATGATCATTAAGTTGTTTTAAAAAAAAAAAAAACCATGCTTTTTTAATGTGTTCTTGACATTTTTTTCTCATACCTTATTCATTCTGAGTGAATAAATGTACAGCAAACAGTATGAAAAAAATATTTCAAACATAAAATAGACATTCAATGCAGGCATATTTAAAAGTGCAAAACAAGACAGATTAAGCATACTTCTTGTATTAATACATGCCAAGGGAAGATCACAACAGTAGTCTTCAACAATGGGCACTGCATTAGGACCCTGCCTTGACAGAGAAAGCTAATGTATGCTTAGCTTTATTTGTTGAGTTGTCTGTTTGTCATAGCTAAGTTCATTGTTGAAGACAATATGGATATTCAGGTTTCAACATCTTTTTCAATGGGATCTTCATAAAGTAGATAGGATGCTTGCTACACTCGTGACTCATCATCTGCGTGTGCAAATATTTTAGTCATCCTCTTAAGACTGTATTTGCAACCTATTTGGACAGATTCTAAAGTCTAAAAATAGTTTCAAAAAATTAATGAATAGAAAGTGTTACAAAAAGACCCAAAGAAACAGAAAAAATAATTAAAGGGTAAATGAATCTTCCCTTTCCACCTACTGATAATAAAAATGATGCATAGGCACATGGTGATATAGACACAGGTTAGCTGTTGTATGTGGACATCTGAACTAACGCAGAACACAAAATCTAAATGATTTATTGTAATGCTTAATTTTTCCTAGTTAGAAACTGACAATGGCAAAGAAATTTTTTGAAAAAGATGAAAAAAATTATTTATACATTTCTATCCATGAGTTACAGGTATTTATTTTCCTTATTTATCGTACTTTTTTCTATTTTTTCATTTCACCCTAAGGTTTTTTGGCTTGGAGCTCATGTCCTTTTCATCTCTCTACATTTCGCAACAGCATTTGCTACTACGCTGGCAGTGCTACAGGAACATTATACCAGTTATTCTCTGCAAAAATAAAAAGAGTTATAGATGTCTGAATAGAAAAGTAAAAATTGCTGCAGTTATTTCTCAAGACCAGATTTTAATACTTAATCTCATATTGCAGAGCCAAAGAATAGCTCATTACTGAGCATGTAAAGTATCACAATTTGGCTGAGAGACTCTGAACTGTATGTTCAAATGGATTTATTTTGGCCTCTAATTTTGAGGCATATTCAAGCAATATGGGTTTTGCTACAGTTTAGTCATAAACATTGAGAAAAAGGAAATTACTTAGCCACTTGTGGCTTCTTTTTACTCTCCTGGCTACTCCCTCACATAGTACAACTGTTATGCTTGATTTCTTTCATTGTTGTTGTTGAAGGAAGCAATATATTTAATTAAAAAAAACCCTAAAATTAAACATGCCTCCATACATGTACATTTCTGTTTCTTGCAAGTATATTCTTCTAGATTTGCATTTGCCAATGCCATCTGGGCAGTGAGCAGAGTTGTGTAAACACTGATTCACAGGAATGACCTAAAATGGTCAATAAAATCTTATTACATTGTTTCTTCTTTCATCAAAAAGTCTAGCATTTTGAAGCAAACTTTGGGGCAAGAGAGAGAGGAAAAAGATAAAAAACAACCATAAGTGAAGAAAACAAAATTAAACAAATGAACTAATTTCAATATCAGTAGTCCCATGTAATGCTAAAGAACTAATTGTGAGTAATTTAATAAGATGATTCCAGGAGGTGAGCTCCAGCTCTAAGAAAAAGCAAAAAATTCCTGAAGATCTTTTCAATTTAAATTATGGGCTAATGTATGGCCTGCTTCAAATCTTGTAATTAGTATGACTGCAAGACTTGTAGAAAGCTGAGATTTTTTTCTTATCTCCTTTTTAACATTAGCTGAGCCATACTTTTTTGAGATTGAGAAAAACAACAGTTTTTTTCTCAAAAAAAATGTAATGATACATGGACAAGCTCCTACCACATGGTCACAATGCAGTAGCACACATTAGAAATATCTCTGTCATAGTCAGTTTCTTCACTGTGGGTTACAGATTAATGTAATAATAAAACCCAGCCAATCAAACAAGCAGACAAAAAGCCACACATACACCTAAAGAAACATAAATATTTTGTTTCATTTGTAAATAAACTTTCTTTTAGTGGAGGGTCGTGTTCCTTAGAAATAAACCGCTAAATAAGACTCTGAACATTGCTACTGAATGGTGCTATCTGAGAAAGCTGGTCCAATGACTATAAAGATTTTATTTCTAAGGTGCTAATATTCAAGACAGTGACACCAACTCAGAGCAGTCTTCACACTGACTGTATCTGAAAACATAACTACATATTTGGGAAAAGTGCGCAAATATTTCCTACAATATTGACTAAATTTGACTTCTTCATCTCTCATTTTTACAACAGCATGTGGTAACAAATTAAAAGCAAGCATTTGCTTTCCAAATGGCACATTATTTGTCTGAATGAATTTAGAAGTTCCTCTTTTGTTAGCAATAACTGAAAAAGTGTGGGTGAAGAAATGATACATTTATGAAGGGACATCTAACACCTTTGAATTCAGTGATGTTGTAGCTCTGAAATATTTTAGATAAGCGATTTAGGGAAAGTACTTGTCTGTCTGCTCTGTAGCAGTATATATCTATAGGTGAGAACAATGTAATAAAGGATCTGCAGTGGCAGAAGTAGTACCTCAAATCATCTTCTGCCATTCTGGCTAGCTAAGAAGTTTGACTGAAAGAATCAGAAATCAGTAGATCAAAAATATTCACATCATAATTTTGGGTTTATGATACCTAAGTCAAATTTAGGAATTATTTTCTATATTGTAAAATAAACAAATGGAATTCTAGATAATCAGAAAAAAGTGATATCAACAAATCCAAGTTTTCTTGATATTATAAAACTATTTTAATTATAAAAATAAAATGATTCTTTCTCACATTTTTTTTGTCCCAGGTGTCTATGAATGTCTTCATTAACATAAGAAACATAGTTTACTAGTTGTCCTGGTTTCAGTTGTGAAAAAGTTAGTTTTCTTACTAGTAGCTGGTTCAGTGCTGTGTTTTGGCTTTAGTCTGAGAACAATGCTGACAATACACTGATGTTTCAGTTGTTCTATAGTGCATACCTGGTCTAGGATTTCTCAGTTTCTCATGCTCTGCCAGTGAGGAGGGCCAAAAGAAGAAGGGAAGGAGCAGAGACAGGACACCTGACCCAAACAATCCAAAGGGGTATTCCACACAACAGCAAGTCAAGCCCAGTATATAAACTGGCAGGAGTTGGTTGTGACATACCTATAACTTCTTGTGGTTTGGCTGGGCACTGATCAATGGGTGTGTAATTGTATTGTGCATCACCTTTTTTTTTTCTTTGGGTTGTATTCTTCTTTCTCTTTTTTATCTTCCTTTTCATCAGCTTTATAATAATAATTATTATTTTGATTATTTAATTTTATAAATATTAATGTATTTTACTTAATTTTGGTTATTAAACTGTTCTTTTTTCAGCCCACAGTTTTTACCTTTTTCAGTTCTCCTCCCAGACCCACTGGGTAGGTCATGGGGCAGGGAATGCGCTAGGGGCAGCATGATATTTAGTTGGCAACTGGGGTTAAACCACAGCAATTGCAAAGAAAGATCACATTTACATACATTAATATCCAAATTTATAAAAGTAGTTAAATTTGCTTCTTTAATGATTGAGATTTTGAAGTCTATTTAAAGAAATATACCCCATTTAGTCTTGGAATATAAGCAGTCATTAAGTGTTTTTCAGACTTACCCTGTGGTTCTGATGTTAACCTGTGGTTCTTTTGCTTCTACCATGGGAAAGTGTCGTGGTTTAAGCCTCTAACCCCCCCCCCAAGCAGTTTTCTCACTCACTCACTTCCTCTCTTTCTACCCCCAGTCCCGAGGGGATGGCGAGGAAAATCGAAAAAAAATGCAACTCGCACAGGTTGAGATAAGAACAGTTTAGTAACTAAGGTATAACACAAATCACTACTGCTACCATCAATAATAATACAAGAGAAATACAAGGAAAAAGAATACAGCTGCTCACCAAGCCCGAACCAGCCAGTGCACCCCCCAGCAGCGAACCCCCCAGTGCACCATTACACCCTTCCGGGTCTCTGCTCTCCGTTTTCACATCCTGGACATGACGTGCTGTGGTATGGAATAATCTCTTTGGTCAGTTTGGGTCAGGTGTCCTGTCTCTGCTTCCTCCCGGCTTCCCCTCCTCCCTGGCATAGCACGAGACTCAGAAAGTCCTTGGTCAGACCAAAACATTACCAAGCAGTAACTGAAAACACTGGTGTTATCAGCACAGTTCCCAGACACGAAATCAAAAACACAGTACTGCACCAGCTACCAAGGAGAAAAAATGACTGCTGCTGCTGAACCCATGACAGAAAGACACTACGTGCTTCTAATATGTGATGTCCTCTATGGTGGGGAAACAAAAAAAATAAAATTAATAGTCACTGTTGATCAACATACAGTCTGTATAGCTCCATGACATATTCAAAAGAAACATTTATAGTTTATTCTTACATTATCCTCTAAATGTAGTAAAAGCCACTATATTAAATAATATTTTGTTCTTCAGGCATTGTAGAAGATGAGAGGCAGACTTTATGATCTTGCAAAAGGCTACACTTAAGGCATCAAGATTTCAGCTTGGCAGTGAATGTTTTGGCTGGGGAGGTGTGTAGCTACCTCAATAGTCCATGTGAATGTACAAAACTGGGCAGCAGTCTAGCTACGATAACATCGCTAATCCACATAACTGAAGATAGTGCTTCAGTCTACAAAACTTACATTTCCATGCTGAAGACTTTCTCATAGAAAGGGTTTTCTAGGCACTTTATGGTAAATGTTTTTTGTGGTAGTCCTATCAATAACCATGTCATTGACAATAATACCATGTTTTGATCGCAATTGTATGATTAATGTATTAACATCATACTACAAAACAACAGCACATATATGATTTCATTAATCCTATTTTATTAGAATTGAGGGTTCTTGATGATATTAAGGATTAAACTACTTAAATAACTGTTCAGATTTTGAAAATTACTTAACAAAATGAATCTGTCCTAGGTGAATTATCAAGGACACACAAGGTGAATTGCTGAGGTGAGTAGCTCGAGAAAAGATGCCTTCAACACCTGACTGGGGGGAAGCTCAGCCTCCAGGGGCTTCAACTCAGGGTGGCAAGAGCCACCAAGGGAGCGTCAAGTCCTCAACAGGACATGCCCGGGAGCTGGCAGCTCAGCTGATGCAAGCAGCTGACTCACAGGGGGTGGCAGGAGGAGGAGCATCACCAGCCCTGACTGGTAAAAAAACGTGCCCCAGGGAGTGGGAGCGACCAGGAGCATGGCGACTAGGGCAGGCAAACAGGGAGAGTTTGAGGCAGATTGTGTGGCAGCTAGCGCGGGCTGGTGAGTGGGATGGTGAGCACTCGCTGCATGACAAGGGCCCGGTCTGGGTGCTCTGCTCTGGCTGCCTCAGCAGTGGCCGGTGTAGGCACCCAAACAGAGCAGATGAGAGGGGAGGCTGCAGTGCAGAGCTCGGGGTGTAGAGAGTGCCTGCACTGCTCTCCTGAGAGGAGGGTGCACAATGGGCAGGGCTGCACTCTGTGCTCCCTGATGGAGGTCCTCCTGCAACAGGTGGCTGAGCTGCGGGACGCTGTCAATAGTATGAAAGGTGTCAGGGAAGCTGAGAGGAAGCGGCACGGCTTGCTCCTGGACCAGATTGTGCAGGGGCCTCAAGCATCTACTGTTGCTCATGCAGGAAAGGAGGCCGCTAACCCAGGAAGCTGGGAAACAGTAACAGGAAAAAACAACAAAAAAAGGAGGAAGAGGACAATTAAAAGCAAGGGGCTTCCTCCTAAATCTGTTGTCCCCACCCAGAACCGCTTTGCTGTCCTGCAAGGGGCTAATGAGGAACCACACTCCAACCAGGAAAAACCGGCTGATGTACTGGTAAAGAAGAAGATCACTACTGGTGCTGCCAGGAAAAAGCGGCAGGTCGTAGTGGTAGGGGACTCTACTCTGAAAGGAACAGAGGCACCCATCTGTCAGCCTGATTCAGTCTCAAGGGAGGTATGCTGTTTAACAGGGTCATGGATCAGGGATGCTGCAGAGAGGCTGCCTGCTCTAGTCAGTCCCACTAATACACACTTCTAGTGATCCATGTGGGTGCTACTGATATAGACAGCAGAAGCCCGGAGAACATAAAGAAGGACTACAGAGCTCTGGGAGAGGTGGTTAGGGGCTCTGGAGCTCATATTGTCTTTGCATCAATTCTCCAGGATACAGGGGAGGACCTTAAAAAGGTTAGGAGGATTGGCCAGGTTAATGAATGGTTAGAAGGGTGGTGCCGTAGTCAGGGGTTTTGGTATCTAGAACATGGAACTCAATTTAGTAGGCCAGGTCTACTGAGGGCTTGATGGAGCTGGTCTGATAAAGAAAGGGAAGAGTGGATTTGGTAGGAGGCTTGCCAGACTGGTCAAGGATGCTTAAAACTAGACGTGTTGGGGGAGGGGGGCATCATTCCATCCCAACACGCCCAGTCACTTGCCAGCACCTATAATAAATATTAAGAGCAATGTGGAGATATTCCAGCTGCTAAAGCAAATGAGCCGGCTTCGACTGAAGCACAGCTCAGATGCCTCTATACAAATGCCCGTAGCATGGGGAACAAATAAGAGGAATTAGAGATGTGTGCACGTTTATGGGGGTATGATATCATAGGCATCACAGAAACATGATGGGATGTCTCCTATAACTGCTGTGTTGGAATGGAAGGTTACAGACTCTTTAGGAAAGACAGGCGTGGTAAGAAGGAGGGAGAGCTGTTATTTCTTGTTAGGGATAGGCTGGAGAGTATGGGACTCTGCCTGGGGCAGCTGAGCAGTCAATAGAGAGTTTGTGGGTCAGGGTTAAAGGGAGAACAGCGATGGGAGACATGATTGTAGGGATCTGTTACAGACTGTCTGACCAAGAGGAATCTGTGGGTGAAGTGCTCGATAGACAGATAGAAACAGCCTCACGCTTGCAGGCCCTTGTTCTCATGGGGGACTTCAACCACCCTGATATCTGTGGAGGGGATGGTGTGGCCCAGAACAAGCAATCCAGGAAGATCCATGACTGTGTGGAAGACAATCTCCTTCTGCAAGTAATAGAGGAGCCAACAAGGAGAGGTGCCATGCTTGATCTTGTCCTCAACAACAGGGAAGGGCTGGCTGGAAATGTGGCGCTCCAGGGCAGCCTTGATTGCAGCGATCATGAGATGGTCGAATTCAAGATCCTCAGGACAGTGAGAAGAGCATGCAGCAAGCCCACTGCCCTGGACTGCAAGAGAGCAGACTTCGGCCTCTTCAGGAACCTGCTTAGTAAGATTCCATGGGATATAGCCCTAGAGGACAAAGGGCCCACGACTGTTGGTTGATATTCAAGGATCACCTGCTGCAAGCTCAGGAGCGATTCATTCCTTCAAAATAGAAGGCAGTGCTGCAGGAGTAACAGGAGGCATCCTTGAATGGATAAGGAGCTGCTGAGGAGAATTTGGAGGAAATTCTTAGCTTAGGAAAGCTAAGGCCCACAGAGAATTAAACATGGTCAGGGATGTGAAAGATAACAGGAAGGTATTCTATATGTACACTGTGAATAAAAGACAGACTAGGGACAACGTGGGCCCCCTCCGGAAGCCATTGGGAGAACTGGCTACCCTGGATTTGGAGAAGGCTGTGAGTCTTAATGACTTCTTTCCCTCAGTCTTCACCAGCAAATGCTCAGACCAAACCACCCAAGTCTTGGAAGGCAGATGCAGGAACCATGAGATGAAGACCTTAGGCCCACTGTAGGAGAGTATATAGTTCAAGACCATCTGAGGAACCCGAACATGCACAAGTCCATGCGCAAGTCCATTGGACCTGATGAAATCCATCCGCAGATCCTGAAGGAGCTGGCCAATGAAGTTGCTAAGCCACTGTCCATCATATTTGAAAAAATCATGGCAGTCAGGTGAAGTTCCCAAAGACTGGAAAAAGGGAAATACAACCCCCATTTTCAAGAAGGGGAAAATGGATGATCCGGGGAAGTACAGACCAGTCAGTCTCACGTCTGTGGATGGGAAAATCTTGGAGCTTGTTTTCCTGGAATGCATGCTAAGACACATGAAAAACAACAAGGTGGCTGGTGACAGCCAGCATGGCTTCACTAAGGGGAAAACCTGCCTGACCAATCTGGTGGCCTTCTATGATAGGGCTATGGAACTGATGGACTGGGGTAGAGCAGCTGATGTCATCTACCTGGACTTGTGCAAAGTGTTCGACACTGTCCCACATGACATCGTTTTCTCTAAATTGGAGAGACATCAATTTGATAGGTGGACCACTTGGTGCATAAAGAACTGGCTGGATGGCCACACACAAAGAGTAGGGATCAATGGCTCAGTGTTCAGCTGGAGACCAGTAATGAGTGGTGTCCCTCAGGGACTGGTGTTGGGACCGGTCTTGTTCAACATCATTGTTGGTGACATGGACAGTGGGATTGAGCGTGCCCTCAGCAAGTTTGCCAATGACACCAAGCTGTGTGGTTTGGTTGATATGTTGGAGGGAAGGAATGCCATCCAGAGGGACCTTGACACTCTTGTGAGGTGGGCTGATGCCAACCTGATGAAGTTTAACCTTGCCAAGTGTAAGGTCTTACGCCTGGGTCGGAGCAATCCCAGGTGCAGCTCCAGGTTGGGCAGAGAAGAGATTCAGAGCAGCCCTGTGGAGAAGGACGTGGTGGTGTTGGTCGATGAGAACATGAACGTGATCCGGCTTCAGTGTGTGCCCGCAGCCCAGAAAGCCAACCCTATCCTGGGTTGCATCAAAAGGAGTGTGACCAGCAGGTCGAGGGTGGTGATCCTGCCCCTCTACTCTGCTCTCAGGAGACCTTGCTTGGAGTATTGTGTGCAGTTCTGGTGTCCTCAACATAAAAAGGACATAGAACTGTTGGAACAAGTCCAAAGGAGGGCCATGAGGATGATCAGGGAGCACCTCCCATATGAAGACAGGCTGAGAAAGTTGGGGCTGCTCAGCGTGGAGATGAGAAGGCTGCGTGGAGACCTCATGGCAGCCTTCCAGTATCTGAAGGGAGCCTATAGGGATGCTGGGGAGAGACTCCTCATTAGAGACTGTAGTGATAGGACAAGGAGTAATGGGTTCAAACTTAAACAGGGGAAGTTTGGATTGGATGTGAGGAAGAAATTCTTTACTGTGAGGGTGGTGAGGCCCTGGAATGGGTTGCCCAGGGAAGTTGTGCATGCTTCATCGCTGGCGGTGTTCAAGGCTGGGTTGGACATAGGCTTGGGTGGCATGGTTTAGTGTGAGGTGTCCCTGCTGATGGCAGTGGGGTTGGAACTACATGATCTTAAGGTCCATTCAAACCCTAACTTTTTTATGATTCTATGATTCTACCAAGGAAAAGCAGTTTTGGTAAATAATAGCCATAAAACTAAGGCATGTTGCACTGGAAAGCCATTGCATTTTAAGCCCTAATGCAATGAAAATCACAGAATCACAGAATAGTTGAGAATTGAAGGTCTCTCTAGAGATTGTTTTCTCCAACCACCCTGCTCAATTATAGTGACCTGGAGCAGACCAGGTCTGACCCATAACTATATCCTGAAGCTCTTAACATATGTATAGAGGATCCACAAACTGTGGGCAAATTGTGTCAGTGCTCAGAACACTGATGCTCTCTGTCATCAAGACCTCTCACCTCAGCAATGCAAATCGTACTTCTGTTCTCTGAGGAAAATTACATTTTAAGAAAATTCTTGTGGAAAAGTAGTTTGAAAAATAAACTAATCTATACAAAATATTTCTGACCTGTGCTTTCTTGTTCCTATAGATGTAATTCTAATTCTACTGAGTCAATGAAAGTTTTCCTGCTTAACTAGCTTCAGAAAAGACCAGTTTCCGTCCTATTTACACTGTCAAAAATGTACCTCTGATCTAGAAACTTATATAGGAGTTTTCAATATACTATATTCCAGGAAGAAAAAGAGAGCAAGGAGTGCAGTTTTAAGGGTTTCTTGTTTATTTTGGTTTTGATGCCTCCATTTTTACTCCTTTGGTCTATATGTCTCTGTGGGTATTAGTTCGTATCATGGAATGAAAGCAAGAAAAGAAAGTCCAATTGAAAAAAACAAACAAACAAACAAACAAAAACCTCGTGTCAGTGGCCATCTTTCCAAAGAGATATCAGTCAACTAGTCTTGTTTCAGTCATTACAAGGCATAATATTGAAAAGAATTTCTGAAAGTTTCTGTCAGAATCCCCCCAATCCCAAGCAGGATGTTGTGGACAATTAACAGAGAACTGGAGGAGAAACTCTATCCAGTGTGTCTGAGATCTACCTTCCAAACCAAAGCTGAAGTAACCAAATCCTAGCAGGTTTACTATTTCACTTACAGTTCTCACTGAAAGAAAGATTTAAGTTCAAATTTTTCTTAACAAACATGAAAAGAGTGGCATTAATGAATCCCTTTTCCTGTCTACCCTTCCCTAAAATAACTTTTGTTTTTTTTATTTAATATACTATGTGACTAAGTGCTTTTCCCTAGAATTCATCTCACAGAGTATGAGAATAACAAAACTGATATGATAAAATTCAATATCAGAGTTAGGCATCATTAATATGGTGATCATAATCCAACACTTACTCTTCAAAGTCAGACACTGATAAAGGTATATAGACTTCATACCAAACCTACATTTACAGAGGGCATGTCATCCTAAGGGATTTCTTTTGTGCTGTGAATTTTTAGGAACATCAATTAAAATTAATTTTCAAGGCATTAGTATTCAGAAACTGAAGCTGACTTCATGGCATTTATCAACCAGTAGTCTCATTGAACACAACATAGAAGAGAGGAAGATAATAGTTTTATAACTGTAATCAACATAAGGGTATGGTTCCTTAATGTGTGCCTGTGTCCATTTGGAAGGAAAATAAATAAGTCAGAAATTTGTAGTGCTGCACTGAAATGGCTGCTTGGCAAGGTAATAATGGAAAACTCTGTGGCAAGGGATGTGTAATAGTCTTAGGAGGGAATTTTCTTCAGGGTTTTTTTTGTCTGTTTAGTAAGTCAGCTAATGTGATGCATCTTTGAAGCATTATCAGACTAAGTATTATAAACTTCAGTCACAAGCTATTTATACTTTTTTTCATTAAGGCTTTTTAAGAAATGTGATAAATAATACCTGAAAATCCAATAAATTCTTCTGATTTTCACTTCTTTTACTTACTCATGCAAACCTTTACTTGCACTTATATGCCAACACACTTTTGCCTTCACCTGCCTTATGGGGTGTCATCTGTAAATGCAGGAATGATTGAAGATGCGCAGTTTGAAACAACTTTCCAACTAACAGAAAAAAAAAACCCCACATTTCAGAAGAGCATGGAAACTTAAGTAACTTAAAGGCAATTGAAATTTTGCCATAAAGAAGTAAAATTTTTATAAAATTAAAACTTCTAACAAATACAATCTTTAAAATTAAGGAAGAAACAGAATAATACAAAAATATCTAGAAAGAAATTATTTCTCTCCAAACCATAAAAGATTAAATGCAGTCTGCTTTATTTATAATATTTATCAGTGAAACATTTTCAAACAGACTTCATCTCTTCCTTAAATTAATAAACTGAAAATTTACTTCATCAGGCTTTCTGGAAATGTGAATTATGTAGTGCATATTCTGGTATATTGTGTCCCAGTCATTGAAAATGTTGAAAATATGAAATTAAATTCAGATAAATATTGATTTTCACCAGTTTTGGCCTATTATCTTTAGATCTTCTTTTATGTTTGGATTTTAAATATGAAATTATTCTGTTTTCTTTTAAAAGGAAAAGACCTTAGTGCTTGTGGTTATGCATCTTCCCTCCACACCCTCTGGGCTGCTCTACAATTTCAGGAATTCCTGTCAGGCCTTGGCAATGACTTGAGCAGTGAAGTGTCCTTTGACCTGGACAGATGCTGTTGCATGGCTAAGGAGGAAGGTACTGATCATACCAGGGACTCCTCGGAAGCAAGACTGGGAATAATAAGTCATTCCCTGACAGCCCTAGAACACTCCGTCCCTTGATCATAGCCCAAGTAAAACAGTACCATTTTTACTGGAGTAATGAAAATGTAATTACCAACCCAGGTTGCAGCCAGGATGAGAATTTACTAATGACTAAAGCCAATAGTCTTGCAACCCTACAAACAGTAGTTCTAAGTGAGGCTCTTTGAGCTCTCCTTGACTGCAATGTGTTACAATCATCATCTCCCTCTGAGCGAGACACCCTTCAGAGTTTTTAAGTTCTTAAGCTTGTGATAATCAGAGGACTGTCACTGAAAGAGGGGACCTGGGTTGAAGTCCCCCCACACCTTAAGACTCAACCTTTGACCACTGAGAAATGTTCAGAGTTTAGATGTATTTCATTTGCCTCGAGGAGAACTTTTAACAAGTACCTTTTTATATCTTTATGTTTGCAGGTGTGTGTACGTGCATATGGTTTGCTATAGTAATTGTGGTAAAGTCTATTGACTCGCGTTATGAGATCCACCTTAAAAGGTCAAACTGCTGCTAAATGAAAACTGTCAAAATTTCTTCTGTGGTGAATTAGCAGACTTGTAACCTTTTGGTTAAGTGTTGACCAAGTCTGAGACCAAGACTGGTTCCATCTGCATCTAGGTTCCATCAGGAATTTAGAAAGCAAGGGGGTCCATTCTGAACCTTGTGACTTAACAAGAAGGTCTCCCTTACTCTTTGTGCCTTTAATCTCTATCAATCATCATAAGCTTGATTTTTCCTTTGTATGTTTCATCCAAGTAGCATTGAACCTTGCCATCAAATTCTGTTAAGTCTTGACTTTTTAAGTCATATTTAAACTGCTCTGGATAATAACTTTGATGGTCATTTTTTGAGCAACCCTAAACCACCCATATCATGACAGTGTTTCAACTTTGATATAAAAGCATTATAACTTTAATTCTCTCTTTCACTACGGAATAAACTGTAAACCAAATTATTTGTATATTATTACATGAATGATATTGCAGATTAGTGGGGTAGTTTTAAAGGAAGTTTAGCTGTAACATTCAGTAACTTCTGAAATTCCTTTTTCAGTAATAACTAACTTTTATTGTGGACACAAACTCTGGTTTTGATTGAAACAAATAAGAAGTAGAAGCATTTTTGTGAATTTTACTCACATATTATTTTTTCAGTCAGAATTATTCCCTTATAGCACAAAAACTAATGCTTATATTACCTCGAACAATGACAATCAGTGCTTATATTTTTCAAATTTTATATGTGTTTCTGCCTACTCTATTAACTTTTCTGCTGCGGATGATCATAAGGAATTTGCTGTCCATTCCTTTTCAGGTGGAAACAAATAATACCAGATTGATCCTTATTAAATTCCTACCACTTTTACTTATCAGAATATTTAGTTGTTTGATTCCAGGGTTTTTAAATTATCAGCATTTTTGCTATTTTTAATTTTTTTATTCCAACCAACTGAGGTTGGACTCTCACAAAGTATTAAAAAATAATATATTTTAGAATTAATTTAATTTAAAGTAGCAGTGGAAGACAGACTCTTTCTACCCATGCTATCCTCATTAACTCTACCTTTCACCAGAACCTGAAATATGCCTAGAAGCCAACAGGCAGGGGACCATTTTGGAAAACAGCATAGGTTCTTTTACCATGGAGATAAGAATACTGAAAAGGAAAAGGAATTCTCTGTTTATGTTCTATATGTTCTATTCTCTGTTTATCTTCTATAAGAAGTTTCTGCTTATGGGAACACTTATTTTGTAAGAAAAAGGGCAATCACTATGCTCTATTCCACACAGCTGTGGGCAGAAATGGCTACATGATCTTCCCTCGTCTCTACCAAGAGGAAGAAGTCTAGATTTGAGATTTTCATGCTTCAATATGCTCCAGTCCCCTAAACCTTTATTGTAGCAGATCTTTCTTATTTCTAAATTTTTTGACATCTCTTCAATATAACTACTAATGAAAAATAATTTCAGGTAAATGACACATATTCATATTGTATAATGAAAATATAAAATTATGTGGGACTTCAAGAAAATCCCTTCTAAAACTGAGAAAAGCCAACTTAATATTTTTTCTCATTTCTTGAATGTTTTATTAATGTTTAAAACCATTGTAAGCTGCTTTTTAAAGAAAAATACTTGAGAGAAAATTTATTTCAATACTTGAGTTTGTCTGAGAAAGCTAAAACACATAATTCAAAGAATCAAGAGAGTATTCTTTTTTGCTTGGTTAGTAAGCTGAAAATTCAGGTATTTCAATAGCTCTGTCTCAATGATGTGTGCTTATTTTCTTTCATTTTAATTTTTAGTGTTTGAGGTATGGTATTTCCCGTGCCTATGATTTAAATGATTAATAAAGGAATGATTTAAACTACCAAAGTCCTCATTCAGTCATCAATTCTACATGGCTCTAACTCTTTCAATGAAACTTTGGAAAAAGGCATGGATTTCCTTATTTTACAGATAATTTACACAGTAGTGATTTCATTTGGCTGAAACTCTCTTTAAAGCTCTATACATTTTTTCTCTTAAAAGAAATAGACCAGAAATGTTATGGAAGTACAAGAGGAGGTCCAGTGTAAATACTTTTTAGCTGCTTCAGCTTGGAACATATAGTAAGCCTCAAGTATTTCAGTCTGAGAGGAATGTAATGATACTTTTATACATACATGGCATAAAAGCAGTTTTATATAGTAGGACAAAATCTTGTTCAGTATTACTGCAGGATAAGTATGTCTTTACTAAACCAAAACGCTTTTTGCATTACCATGAGACTGTCATTAGAGATTTGCATGTGCGTTCAATATACGTTTTTTCTTTAGGTAAGATACTATATTAAAAAGACTGATATAAAAAAAATACAGAAAAAAAACCCAGATAAAACAAGAGAAATCTATAACTAGTCAGTCACTAATGCCAAGAGGAAGAATAATTGGGAAAAAAAATCATTAAATACGTAAAATATTTTGAGACATTTTGAAACACATATTAAGACAGCATGAAAAGGATCAATGCAAGAAACAGATGGTGCAGCATTAACATTTAAAGCTATTATTCAGTGTAGAGGCAACTGCAGGTGGTTAGATTTTACTAAAAATATTTTTTTTCTATGAGCTTCAGTTGAGATTCTCCTCTGTCTTGAACTCAGCACTACAGAGGGCAAGGACTTCCTGCATTTTTGTGTGGTATACTGTTCCTTAAAATATAATAATGAGCAAAAATAAGAAAAACTAAACCAGATAAGATCACAAAATGAATTATCAGATATATTTTGTGACATAGGGTTATGAAGCGTATCTGTTTTTTTAACATGTTCCATAGTTATCTGCTGCCTTGAAGCAAACACTGTCCCATGGTGGAGCTAAAGATAAGGTAAGAGCTTGAATGAAGGAGTCATAAACTTTCTTCATATACTGAGTGTTGCAACAGAACAAATTGTGGTTAAGGTGTTACATGCTCTTTCACTTAATTTTCAAATAAGAAGATATCTGAAGAATTTATGATCTTCTATGTGAAATATCTGTCCGTGCTGTCTTTCTGCAAAGCCGTTATCACAGCCATATCATGTGCTTTAAACTGACTACTGGAAGATTTCTTCTTCTTTATATTAGAAATAAGTGTAGAATTATGAAAACCATATTAATTCCCTGTTCAAAATAAAAGGCAGAATAGGAGTTCAGTATTATAAAATATTTGTATTTCTAAGCTTTCTTTCTCAACTTGATCAAGATTACATGTGTGTGCTGTATATGCAAAAAGGTTTGCATCTGCCTTTACAGATTTAAATATGGATATTTTGGTGGGGTGGGACAGAGCTTGTTTTCAAACTGAAAAAGCATTTTTTTCCTAACCATGGAGCTTTTAGATGTTGTTAGGAAAAGCTGAAACACCTATGGCCCTTATAGTGTCAGACTTAATGATTTCACGTGTGATAAAGCCATTTGGGAAACTCAAAGGTTACTTTCACTAAAAAAAACAAAAAAAAAAAAAAAAAACAACACAGCAAAAATACTAAAGGGTCAACAAATTCTGTGCTGTGTCATTTCTCCCTCAAACTGTAATTCAAAGCCTGTTAAGGAAATAAAAAAATTTTTGCAGTCAATGAGTAACTATGCTGCAGGAAAAAAATATAATAAAAAACCCTATCAACTTTCTTAGGTTTTGTGTATATATTTGAAATACTTCTGAAATAGTGATCCTTTTAAACATGTCCTTTTCTGAGTGTTTACACACACATATATTTATAACTAAAAGAGGAAAAAGCAACCCAAAGAAAACACAACCTTGAAAACTCACATGATTTGAACATACTTAAATACTCATATCTACACTGGAACTGACACAGGATTGCAGTGTATCTCCAGGAGAATAAAGGAAAAAAATGGACCAGAAACTCAGCTAATATATTCACATGTATGATAGTACACTGGCTGAAAATATTTACAAATCTTTGCAGCAAATCCCTGAATCTCCAGTAAGCTATGTAATGATAATGTCCTTACGCTTCAGGATACTGAATTAAACTTGAAATTAAGATGCTATCATACACTATCATAGTTGTACAGGTATGTATAATGAGAAATGATCTGTATTACCCTTTGAATAATTTAATAACTTTTCAAGATTTCACTTCATGCTGACAGTTTTTGTATTTTATTGCTGCTTGAAGATCCTCCATTCTGGTTTGTGCATTAGTGGACTGCAAATCAATAGTCATGAAAACATCACAGTAATTCATATTGCCTTTAAGTATAATATTCTGAACAATAAAAAAACTTTAATTTTTGTCTTTCAAAAATGCTTTTTTTGTGATTATATATTATTTTGTAACCACATTGCATAAAATTCCTTTACCTGGTCTGGAAGAAAAGTTTCTTCTAAGACACAACAATTTTACTTCTTGGATATATGTACAATTTAGATCTAGGTGTTTTTTTCTATTCTATTATTTTTCTAAATTATTTTTCAGAGGGCATATTTAAAATCTGGTTTGTGTCATCAGTTTTACTCAATACTGATAACCTACAGGTTTGCAGAAGTAATTTTTTAGAAGGATTGATTAATAAATAATAGTAAGGCACAATAAATATTTAAAATACTTTTACCTTTTCATAGTTAAACAGTGGTAGGTGGCTAAGCACCACACAGCCATTCATGTACTCACTCACCCCAGTGGGACGGGGGAGGGAATTGGAAGGATAAATGTGCAAAAAACCATGGATTGACATGAAAACAGTTTAATAGGTAAAATAAAGGCCATGCACTCAGCCGTGCAAACCAAGGAATTAATTCACCATTTCCCAGACATCCAGGCAGTTGTTCAGCCGTGTCCAGGACAGCAGGGCTCCATCACATGTAGTGGTGAGTTGGGAAAACAAATGCTATCACTGCAAATGTCTCCCTCTCCTTATTCTTTGTTTCAGCTTTTATTGCTGACAATGACATCATTTGGAATGACACATCCCTTTGGTCTGTTGGGATCGACTGTTCCAGCTGTGTCTCCTCTGAATTTCTTGACCACCCCCAGCCTCCTCACTGGCAGGGGAATGGGGGAGGCAGAAAAGGCCTTGTCTCTTTGTAAGTACTGCTCAGCATAATAAAAACATCTCTGCATTACAGTCACTGTTTCTAGCACAAATCCAAAACACAGCCCCTTTCAGCTGCTTTCAAGAAATTTAACTCTGGTCAAATCCAGAACATGCATTCAGTAGAAATACTGGGGCAAGGGACAGAGCTGGAATTACAAAGATAAAAATTACAAACAACTACAACCATCACCATGTATTAAATGGGTCTGAAATATCTTGGTAAAAATCTAAAGAACAGACTGTGGATGGAGAATATATTTGCACAGCTTATTAATTAAAGGTTAATCTTGCAATAATATCAATAATAATGGAAGATAGCACTGCATTAGTAGCATGGTTTTAGAGCACTCAGTGGCAGACAAATGACTAATTGAATAACAATTTCAGAATGAATGAGATGCCTCTGTTATCTGCATATCCTTTTCATACTGAAGGACTTGTGTGTCTTTATTAGCTCTGATACAGTGTCCTAAATCTGTGAATTTATTTCCGAATTTTGGGATAAGTCTAAGTGAACATGACTGACTGCACTACGCAAGAAGCATGAAGTTTCTCATGGAGCTAAGACCACACACTAACACTTTTCAGTGTTCACTGACTTAACATACACGCAAAAGAGGTTCTGTGCTCTCTAAAGATTGCTTTGCTTTCATAGCAATGTGATACTAGCTAGTGTACTGGATCAGTAGACATAGCAAGGGGCCTTCACTAAATCTTTAACACTGTCTAGTGATCTGTTGGTGTAAAGAGGTGATTTCTGTTTTGTGAATAAAACGTACATGCTTCTTCCAAGAACATAAACTCAAGGAATTAACCACTAAAATACTGTCCAACTTCTAAGCTATCCTTTCTTCAGAGCTTCATCATCTAATGTTAATCTTTTTGTTCAGTTTTATCATCCATGTGTCTTGTCCAATAAGGCTAAGTTCAAACTAACTGAGGTTTTCTATTAATATGAAGGGATGGTGATTAATTTGAGAAACATTAGGAAAACTATAGCAAGGACAGTACCTTCTACACAGAAGCCTACATAATTTGCCTTTGGTCAGAATATACACAGTCCTTGTTAACCAGAATATACACTTTCTGGGTTGCTTATAGATTCAGAAATGATACTTTAATGTGTATCTTGCTAGATATATTAAAAATCAACAACTTTAAAAAAACGTCATGAAAGTTAGCTTGTGATACTCCCCATATTTCAGCTAGCATTAGCAATAATATTGAAGCTAAATACTCTTTGTTTCAGAAAGGAGAAGCTAGGACAGGGTTCCATTCAAGATGCACTCATAAAACTTTCATAACTTTCCTTACTCTATATTAATTATTTCAAATTATTCAGAACCAGTTAAAAACATATGCTTAGGACTATTTACAGGCTTACTGGTTTTGGACAGAAAATATGTAGTCAGTTCCAATATTTGTGGGTGAAAACATGTTTTTCTGAGTTTTGACTTCACAAGCCTTTCTTTTAGTGATTGCTGATGGAGAAGAGCTCGTGGGTTTATCTAACTTGCATGATTATATTCCAAATTAATATTGACTAGAATTTGGAATAAACTGCATTTTTATGTTTCAGAAATGAATGATTATCAACTTCTAACTCCAGGTCTTTCACATTACATTAATAGAAGAAGCTATTTCTTAGTAAAATATTTCTGCATATTTCACTCTATATAAATAAATGCTAACAAAGATGAGACTTTCAGTCTGATGGATAGTTGAATTTTAGGTTTAACTGTTCACAACAAATTATCTTATTGCTTCCTTTGTGATTACCTGCAGTATACATGGCTAAGCATCTTAATATATATGAGCAAGACTCAAGAGTCAGAGGGTCATACTATTAGTTAACATATATCATTCTCATTTTTTTTATAGTGAGCCAGGCAAAATTATCTAGCAATTAAAATATCATTTATAACACTATTTTGTTATTAATCATACCAAAGATTTTCATATATAAAATGTTTTCTGCCTACATAAATGTAGAAATGTATGCATAAGCACACATGAGTGTGCATCTGATTATTGCAGTCTTTTCTGTACATCTGTTTTGGACATGTGGGTCA